>CM040619.1:63797225-63932240 GCA_022817965.1 Solanum lycopersicoides
TTTCATAAAGAAAAAAAAATCCATAAAGAATAGAATTTACTAGGTAAAATTACAAAAAGAAAACCTCACCTGTGTTAAAGGCTTGGCGGTTGCCCAATCGGTCCACATCCATTAATACCCTAAACATATAAAAGTTGTCAAGAAAACAAAACAAAAAGTAACTACCAGAGGAAAATGTTGCTGAAAATATAACATAAAGATAATAAGCACAAAAAAACCTTTAAACATAAAATTAGATACTTTTATTAACCCTCCAAGTTAACATAATCTCAATATCAAATTTGTTTGATTCTTTTTATTTATTTCCCCTTGTAGAAGAAGGAGAGTGAAAGAATAGGGGTTCAAGCATATGTCCAATTTCAGCTAATTTATCTGATTCAAATACTCAATTATTACCCAGTTCACTTTTTCCATACCCAAAACTTCTCTTCTCGCATTTCACTTCCAAATGTCAAAATATCAATGTTTTCACGATTGAATTTCACAAACAAAATGACAGTAATTACGAGAAAATGTGTTCGATTTGATATTCGAGTAGTTAATACAAACAGGGCATTACATAGCACGAAAATAAATACAATGCAGTCCGTAAAAAAGCGAAAAACAGACAAACAAATAGAAAACTAAAAGCTCATGATTATCAGTATGCACACACAAAAAGGACGAAAAGTTATTGTACCCTTCAACTTCGAGAAGAAGAGCGAGTTGCTGAGACGGAGTTTCCTGGGCAGTATTGGAGAATGAACTTGACGAATTGAGAAATAATCCATGAGTGTACAGGTTGCCATTGCTGGAATTGAAGTTTCTGGGGAAGAAAGAGGGAAATTGAAGGTGTTTTCTAGGAAAATTGTACAGTTTGGAAGAATTTTTGGTGCAGAAACGCAAAGTGTTGAGAACGGGACATGAAGCTCTTTCTATAGCCATTGTTGTTTTTCTAATAAAATCAACTCAACAGTTCAAGTAGATTTTTCCTCCTTTTTCTTTTGTCAAATTAACATCTTTAGTCCCTCAAATAGTAATAAATTATATTTCTTAATCCTTTATAATTTCGTGATGAAATTTGGGATTAATTTTATTCAATTCCACGAAAATTAAAATTAATTTTTCCCATTTTCTTTATTTACGAAGCCAAGAACTATTGTGTTTGGGTGCATTAATATAACTTTACTTGTAAGAAGGATATAATTAATAAATTGTACCCAAAAAAAAGAAGAGAAAGAGACTAATAAATAAATTTTACCTAATTTGGTTTGATTTTAGTTGCTCACTTAACTATATTATGTTGGAAAAGTTACGCGGATAAGCAAACTTATATTATTTAATTACTTATCATAGCTATAGTTTGCTATAATTATCACTCGCGAACAACATTATACATTAATTACATGGACTGACTTCGAGTTTGTATAATTAGTCATGTTTGTATATGTATAATTCGCCAGAATATACAAATAAATATGTATAATATACAATTTTTTAGCCTATATACATATACAATTCACCTCTCTCCCACTCTCGCTCACCTCTCTCCTCCCTCTCTCAATCTCGCTCACCTCTCTCCTCCCTCCCCCAATCTCGCTGCCATTTATACAATATATATGTATAATATACAGTTATATACAATTATATACATATACAATTCACCTCTCTCCCACTCTCTGCCCTCTCTCGCTCGCCTCTCTCCTCTCTCTATCGATCTCTCTCGCCTCTCCTCTCTCTCCCAGTCTCGCTCGCCTCTCTCCTCCCTCTCCCAATCTTTCTTGCCATATATACAAATACATATGTATAATATACAATTATCTAACCAATATACATATACAATTCACCTTTCTCCTACTCTTTTTCCCCCTCTCTCTCGCCTCTCTCCTCTCTCCCAGTCTCGCTCGCCTCTCTCCTCTATATAACATATAGCTACAAATTGTAATTATCAAACTATATCTATGGAGAGTAATTAATTATTTTTAAGTGGCTATATGTGAAAGTTTCCCTATTATGTTTGCATTAATCTCATGAGTGTCTTTTTCTTATATGTTAGATTAATTGTCTTTTTCTTATATATTATAATCATGTCGCATCTAATGGCAAGAAGATTAACTTAAGATTCTTATCATCATTTTTTTTTGTAATAAAAAGCAAATATTTTTAATTTCAATAACTACTTGTCACATAAATCTAAAAATATATTTATATAAAGGTCATAAAGCATACAAAAACTTATGCAGTCAAGCAAACTTAACTATTTAATTATTCATCATAACTACAGTTTGCTATAATTATCATCCGCGACAAACATTATACATTAATTACATGAACTGACTTTGAATTTATATAACTAGCCACATTTGTATATGTGTAATTCGCTAAAATATACAAAGGACAAATTACAGAAATACACACCATTTGATTCACTTATTTCCATTATCCCTTATTACTTTTAAAAATCTTCAAAATCCCTTATTTCTTTAATGTATTTGAGCTGCATATTAATATTTTTGAGCCAGTATTTAATGTATTCGAGCTACATATTAATGTATCCGAGTGCGTATTTAATGTATATGATCTACATATAATGTATCTGAGCTGCATATTAATGTATTCGAGACAATATTTAATGTATCTGAGCTACAAATTAATGTATCCGAGCTTCAATTATTGAATTCATTTTTTTTAATGTTTAAGGGATTAATGTAATTAGAAACTCATTAGAGATGTATTGTAATTTCATGTTAAAACTATGAGATTTATGTAATTTTATAATATACAATTATCTAATCGATATACATATACAATTCATCTCTCTTCCACTCTCTGCCCTCTCACGCTCGCCTCTCTCCTATCTCTCCCAATCTCGATCACCTCTCTCCTCCCTCTCCCAATTTCGCTTGCCATATATACAAATACATATGTATAATATACAACTATCTAACCGATATATATATACAATTCACCTCTCTCCCTCTCTTTGCCCTCTCTCTCGCCTCTCTCCTCTCTCTCCCAGTCTTACTCGCCTCTCTCCACTATATAACTTGTAGTTACGAATTGTAATTATTAAACTATACTATATATAATAATTAGGCTATTTTTAAGTGGTTATATGTGAAAGTTCTTCTAAAACATATCAAAATTATAGTCATAAACCGAGTCTTAAGTATGTAAAATAATTCAGGCCTTTTAGCTCATGAATCTTGGGCTTTTTGTGCTATTGGACTATTTGGACCCTATACACCAACGACAAGAGTCCTCCAACTCTTGCAAGCCCAATCAGGCTGGATCCATCTGCATTCGATCTTTGAGAATAAAATTATCTTTAGTAAAAATTGTTTTACTTGATCTTTGAAAATAAAATTATCTTTAGTAAAAATTGTCTTACTCTCAAGTAGAATTTTTCGCGACTCTAGAATAGTCAAGCCTCTAAGTGAGCGTCAAACTTCTAATGAAAAATAGTAGTAATTTATTTTTTCTAAAAGATATAAAGGAATTGTATATTTTGTTTACTTAGTTTTTATTTAAAAAAACTCTAAAGTATGGTCTATTAAACATCCTTCGTCGAAAAAACTATGTCATTTATATAGAAAAAAATATTACTGAGTATTTAAATTACAATATACATTTTATAGGTATATATTTAAATTTTTTACATTCTTAGCGAAATTCTTGACTTTGTTGATACTCCACAACCATATTGCTTGCTTGTGAATGATAAGAGTCGGGATGAAGGAGATTATTCGGTTAAAATCATTATTTTTAGTTCAAACTTTGTATTTATCTTAAAAAATTATTAAATATGCATAAACTATTAATTCAGAACAAATCAATGATAAGAATAGTTTTTTTTTTTCTGAATAAACTTGGAAGTACATATGTACATGTTTACATATAATAGTTCACTGAATTAAATGTTTTCTTGACTTGTGAAACCAAGCAGTATTAATCTTATTTAATTAAAGGGTTCATCCACTTCTCAAATCCATATGCATTGACATTTGACACGTTGACAGTTGAGATTAAAGGCTAATCATTTATTTAATTTGTAGATCCGTGAAATCTGGCTACTGCAATATTGTATAATGACACAAGTGACTGTTTGAATTTGGATATCCAAATAATGAATTTGCATATACAATTTTATTCTAATCATTTTATCATTCGAGTAATTCCCTCAAATCATCGTAATATTATCTAGTCCATATTTTCCCCTTCTTTCACTTTTTGAATATTGTAATTAGGTATCTACTAAATTTTGAGCCAAAATGTCTCTTAATAGTTAAATTTAATTAAACTATCATTTGAAGGTAATATTCTACCGATCCAAATTGAATATTTTAATTTGTGTGACCATTTCATCTCAAAACTCAAATCATTAGGAAGAGAATGCTTTTATTTCAGGATAAATATTAGGAATCATATAGTTTTAATAAGAAATTACAATCTATCCTCTTTAATTTATAATTACATTAATCCCTTAAAAGTAATATAAAACCGGATACATTAATATGTAGCTCGAATACATCAAAGAATATTTCAAATACATTATATCATAAACTGAATGCATAATATGTAGCTCAGATATATTTAAAACTATCTCGGATACATAATATATAAATCGGATACATTAAATAATGACTCAAATACATTAATATATAGCTCATACATTAAAGAAATAAGAAATTTTAGAGATCTTTAAAAATAAAAGGAAATATAAAAAATAAGAAAATATAAAATGAGTATTTCACTAATTTTTCTAGAAACATCTGCAGCAAAATGTCTTGTTTCATTTACATGTTCCTTCATTTCAAAATAAATGAATTTTTGGAGATGTGACACACCATTTAAAGAAGTTAGTTGAACACAATAATCAAAAACTAATTTGTCAATATTATTCTTTTGTTTCTTTCCAAATTTTTTAAAACTAAAGATAGTTAAAAAAACTATTAAAAAAGAAGGGTAATTTGAAGAGAAAAAAAAGAAGAAGCCAACTATGAACTTGTGAAAAAATCATTTATATTGGAATATATTTAAAGTGCCATAAACTCATTTATTTGGACCAAAGGTAGTATTTTTCTAACCAAAACATTATTAACATTTCACAAATAATAAAATCGTAAAATTATTTGTTCGCTTATATTACTTGACTCTTATTAATCCGACACTATCATTTAAAACAATATAATTGAAGGTGCATTTTAGTAAATTGAGTATCTGCATTCCCTGTAAGATTAGCATTAAAAGAACACATATAGTAATATAAAAAGAAGAAAATTTGCTTAGGAAATATCAACCAAAGTCCAAAGCAGCATATACAGTGGAAATTGTAGTTTATTTAAAAGGCCTGCTTCTGCTTGATCCCAAGTAAATCATTTACACCATTAAAAAATACGGTACAGTAAATAAAGTTATTTCTTTCTTAATCAGACATTTCAAGTTCAAGCCTTGAGAGCGACTCATTCCGAATAGGGCACTATGCATAAATTCAAAATAATAGGACCTTAATATAAATATCGAACATCACGAGTAAAATTTGGTGAATATTTGGCATTTGCAAATTGTCTTTTCCTAAGTGAGAAGCCGGTTAATGCTGAAGCAACAACGTGGTCTTTTGCATAATACCTTAAGCAACAGACAAGTTAAAAGAAACTTCTTTTCTTGAGATTGCCGTCTACAAAATAAAAACAATCTAAATAAAGATAAAATAATAGTAAAACTTAATAATAAAGATTTTTTTTTGGTTTTATGTCCTGCACTTTGTAATAATCGTCAAATATAGTCCTTGGAGCATTGTGCCAAAACGGATTATACCTTAAAATTTTAAAAAAACTTTTATTAATTTATTATAGGTAATTTTTATACTATCAGATTACGTCAAGATAAACACAAACTATCTAGTTAAGATTGAATACTTGAAAATAAGGACATACTACATAACGGAAAAAAGAAAAATATATCTACGAACTATCGTAAATGGTATACATATATCTTCCGTCATATTTTTGGGACATTGATCCCATGTCGTCCAAAAACTAGAGCATATATATAACTTTTATACTAACAGACATATACGCGTCACAATCTTATCCGTCGATCCGATATTTAGTAAATGTCTGGTCCGTGATAAGATTGTAACACGTGTATGTTCGTTAGTATAAAAGATATATATATGCTCTAGTTTACTGAATGCAAGGGGTGTCAATGTCCCAAAAATATGACGAAGGATATATGCATACTATTTACGATAGTTCAGGGATATATTTATACATAAATATGTTTTTAACTTGGTTTTATCTATGTCTTTCAATTTTGATGTGCACAAGTAGACAAATTAAATTTGTATAGAATTGGACAAATGAATACGCGTGTCCAACTTGACATTACTTATGTTACACTCAAAGTTGGAAGGTATAGATGTCAGCCGAGGCAAATTTAAAAAAGGGTGGTGAAAATTAGTTGCATAGAACATCTAATAGTTAAATGTAATTATTTTTTTATGGAGGACTAAAGTTGTAATAAGGGTATATTTCAAGGATCAAGAAGGCAATTTTCTTACAATTTTTTTCCAGTTAAAGTTAATGTGTTGTTGTTAGTTGAAGATCAAACATTGGAGTAGACATACATTTTTTTTTTCTCCATCCATTTCAGAAATGGAAGCAGGAAGAAAGAAACAGAAACTAAAATGGAGCAAACTGTATACATTCTCATGTTTGAATCCTCAAACTAATGAATGTGATCCTACTTCTTTTTCTTTTGTTGCTGGTGCACCATCACCTCAAAGTTTCATTGGTAAGCCAGGTTATTCAAGGGTAGTTTTTTGCAATGAGTCACATTTTCACAAGCAAAACATTACAAGTATCCTAACAACTATGTATCCACAACAAAATACAACATTCTCACCTTCTTTCCTATAGCACTTTTTGAGCAGTTTCGTCGTGTTGCCAATCTATATTTCTTGTTATCTGCTGTGCTATCTTTCACTTCCTTAGCTCCATTTAGTCGTCCTAGTGTCATTGCACCACTTGTTTTCGTCGTTGGGATAAGTATGCTTAAGGAGGCTATGGAGGATTGGAATAGATTCTTGCAGGTACTTGAAAATGTTTTTTGATTGAAAATATCTCAAGTGTCATACACAGAGTGTTCTGTTTTTACTTTGTTTTTTTTTTTGGTATTGTAGGACTTGAAGGTGAATGCAAGGAAAGTTAAGGTTCATATAGGAAATGGTGAATTTGTAGAGAAAGCTTGGAAAGATGTATATGTTGGAGATGTGATTAAAGTTAACAAAAATGACTACTTTCCAAGTGATCTTTTGTTACTTTCATCAAGCTATGAAGATGGTCTTTGTTATGTTGAGACTATGAATCTAGATGGTGAGACTAATCTGAAAGTTAAGAGAAGTTTGGAGGTTACACTTGGTCTAGATGGGGATGAACAGTTGAGGAATTTTTCTGCAACGGTTCGTTGTGAGGATCCAAATCCAAATCTTTATACATTTGTAGGGAATTTGGAGTTAGGAAATGAATCTCATCCTTTGTGTCCAACTCAAATTCTTCTAAGGGATTCAAAGCTCCGAAACACTGATTATATCTATGGGGTTGTGGTGTTTAGTGGACCGGATACAAAGGCAGTGAGGAACTCCACAAGGTCACCATCTAAACGTAGTCGAGTAGAAAGGAAGATGGATTATGTAATTTATGTCCTTTTTGTCATGCTCATTTTGATATCGCTGGTATCTTCTATAGGTTCAGCTGTACTCACGAGATCTTATGCTGTTAAGTGGTATTACCTTGAGGTGAAAAATGGTACGGATTCATCTTTTAATCCATCAAAGACGGTGGAATCATGGTTGTTGCAATTCATAAGGGCTTTAGTGTTGTATGGATACTTGATACCGATTTCTTTATATGTTTCGATTGAACTTGTCAAAGTTCTACAAGCTATGCTTATCAACAAGGACCAGAAGATGTATGATGATGTAACAGATAAATCAGTTGAGGCAAGGACTTCAAATTTAAACGAGGAGCTTGGACAGGTGGAAATGATTCTGACTGACAAAACAGGCACATTGACTTGTAACCAAATGGAATTTAGGAAATGTTCAATTGAAGGGATTTCATATGGGGGTGAGATCACAGAAATTGATCTTGCAGCATCGAGGAGAATGAACGTTGAGGTGGAGAGATATCGGTTCAGTCTAGGTGGATATGATCCCACTGGTCGAAGCGTAGAGATGTTTGAGTTCTCAATGGCTGATACAACAATAGAGAAGATGGCCCTTGGTTTAGATAAAGGAATGGAGACACCAAATACAACAACTCCAAGAAATTCTATTACAAGAAGAGACATGGCTATTAAGGGATTTAACTTCAGGGATGATAGACTAATGGACAAAATGTGGATTCATCGATCTAACGTATCAGATATGATGATGTTCTTTCGCGTAATGGCTCTATGTCACACCGGTATTCCTATTGAAGATGAGAGAAGGGATAGAATGAAATATGAGGCAGAGTCACCGGAGGAAGTATCCTTTCTGATAGCTGCACAAGAGTTTGGTTTCAAGTTCTGTCATAGAACTCAGTCTGTGATGGTTGTTGAAGAACTTGACCCTTCTTCCGGAATGGATGTTAAAAGGTGACTTTCAACTAATTTAATTCATTTTCATCTTCTTTTCTTTCAATCCTCCATTTCTTCTCATTACTTAACTCATTTAGCTATTGCTTATAGGGAGTACAAGCTTCTGAATCTTTTAGAATTCAACAGCTCTAGAAAGAGGATGTCTGTGATAGTGAGAAATGAAAATGGAGACATCTTTCTCCTTTGCAAAGGAGCTGACAAGTAAGATGAAATTACTTGCATTACTTCAATTGTTAAGTGACCAAATTATTATTTAGATTTTCTAGTATGTTTCTAAGTCTCTCCGTTTGTTCCGCAGTGTTATTATTGATAGACTTGCAGATAATGGTAGGACATACCAGCAAGCAACAACTGCACATCTGTCAAACTATGCAGAAGATGGATTGAGAACCATGCTTTTTGCATACAAGAAAATAAAGCCAGATGAGTATGAGAAGTGGAACTCACAATTTACACAAGCCAAGGCTACTATAGGACCAGAAAGAGAGGACTTACTAGAAAATGTCTCTGAAATGATTGAGAAAGATTTGATCCTGCTAGGTGCAGTAGCAATAGAAGATAAGCTACAAAAAGGGGTAAGCTTTCTGTTCTTTTATCAATCTTCCACATGTTCAATTTGTCCTTTCGCCTACCAGAGTCCCGAATCTTGGCCAAAAAGGTTAATATAGCATCATATGATAGTCTAGAGGGAAAAGTCGAAAAGTTCTATTTTTCACCAACATCTTTCTCAGCCTCCTATCAAAGCTATATTGGTGAAAAGGAAGATGAGAAAGCTGGGGTGACACGGAGGGGGGCGAGGAGGAGGTGTTGGCCAAATTATAACTCTAATATGCTGCATTAAAAAGGACAAAGACATTATGCATCTCTTGCAAAGTAAACTTATTTTTAAGGATGGAAACGATTCTGCCCAACTTCTTTCAGGTACCCGAGTGCATAGATAAACTAGCACAAGCTGGATTGAAGATCTGGCTGTTAACTGGAGATAAGACAGAAACAGCAGTTAACATTGGGTGAGAACTTACTTTTTTCTTCAGATAACAGAAGTATGCAGCTTTCGAAATATTATCTATTATTCAAAGAATCTAAATGAAGCACAAAGAAAGGTCACTCTATAGCTCAATCTACTTCCTCTCAAATCTTGCAGATATGCTTGCAGTTTACTTCGGCAGGACATGAAACAAGTTCATTTGACTCTAAGCAAAGAAGCTGAATCGAAAAATCTCATGAAGGTGAAAACAAATATCATTTACTTCGAATAGATAAAAGAATGATGTGGAGTAAAGTAGAATTGGAATTAAGGTAGTCAACTTTTTGTCTAGTTTTTCAGGTCATGAGAGAAGATATATTGGGTCAGATTGAAAGATACAACCAAATGGTCATTAAAGAAGACACAAAGATCGACCTTTCGCATTGATAGTGGATGGAAGAGCTCTTGAAATCGCCTTGAACAATGACATAAAGGATCAACTTCTCAGACTAGCCGTTAGATGTGATTCTGTCATATGCTGCAGAGTTTCTCCCAAACAAAAAGCTCTGGTATGTCATCATTTTTTATGCTTAGAATGGTCTAATGTTGTTTCACATTCATACAAAAAATCCTTTTTCATCTGCTTGAGATCAGATAAATGAAATGATCTTTTCAAATTCATAAAACTTAATCTTTGACCAAAAAAATTCTAGATACAATTTCATATTCATATTTCAACACACAAGTTTATATGAGTAAATTTCTGGCTGGAATTTCTAGATCACAAGATTAGTTAAGCAACATACTGGCAAGACAACTTTAGCTATAGGCGATGGCGCAAATGATGTAGGTATGATTCAAGAAGCAGATATTGGTGTGGGAATCAGTGGCATGGAAGGAATGCAGGTAAATGCTTTGGTAACTTCTACAGCTATTGAAGCCCAATCTTTAAACTAACTTCTGATGTTGATCACTGAGATTTACAGGCTGTTATGGCAAGTGACTTTTCAATGCCACAATTTCGTTTCCTGGAGCGCCTACTTATAGTCCACGGTCACTGGTGTTACAAGAGAATCTCCAAGCTTGTGAGTGAAAAATCCTTCTTTTACTCCCAAGACTGAAAGTTTTCACCATCCTTAAATCTCAGTGCACTAATAACAATTTTGTTCTTCATTTTGATGCTGCAGATTCTATATTTTGTCTACAAGAACGTCGCTTTTGGCCTCACACTGTTCTTCTATGACATACTCACCACTTCCTCCGGGCAAGTTCTATTTGATGATTGGTACATTGTCATCTTCAATGTCTTCTTGACATCCTTGCCTGTGATCTCCTTGGGTGTGCTAGAACAGGATGTTTCATATGAAGTCTGTCTTAAGGTAAAAATCAAGAACTTACACTAATCCACCCCTAGACCCCTCCTAATTGTTTACCATTGTGCATTGTTAGGTTTCATATGTAACATGATGTGTTTGTTTTTGTACTACTTAGGCTGCATATAATGTAGGGACTATAATTCCTTACAATGGCTTTTCATCAAAAATCTAATCACTCTTTTGATGTTTTTCATTGGAGAAGTTTCCAACCCTTTATCAGCAAGGACCAAAGAATATCTGCTTCAGCTGGAAACGAATCATTGGATGGATACTAAACGCGTCATTTACATCACTAGTAATCTTTACAATCAGCATTAGTGCACTTTCCCCTGCTGCTTTCACACAAGGGGGAGAAGTGGCAGACATTGGACACATTGGTGCAATCATTTACACTTGCATAATCTGGACACTAAACTGCCAAATCGCGCTAATAATAAACCATTTCACTTGGATAAGCCATTTACTCATATGGGGTAGCATCATTTTCTGGTACATATTCTTGTTCTTGTATGGAATGATCCCACCAGACTACTCGAAAACAGGATTTCACCTCTTAATAGAAGCCATAGGACCTGCAGCAATATTCTGGATTGTTACATTGCTAGCTGTTGTAGCCTCACTACTTCCATACTTCATTCACATTGTTATTCAAAGATCATTCTTGCCTATGGATGATCATTTGATTCAAGAAATGGAACATTTTAGAATGGATATCGTCGATGGACCGATGTGGTTGAAGGAGCAACAGAAATCCAAGGAAAAGACTAAAGTTGGATTTTCTGCTAGAGTTGATACCAAGATTAGGCAGTTGAAGGAACAGTTGAACAGAAAGAAAAAAATCAATGTTTAAGTTTGTTACAAATAGTCATATAACTATAAATCAGTGTAAAAAAAAAAAGAAATTTATCTTTGTATACTCATAAGTATAGGTTCTTAGGTACTTCATATTATTTAGCTAGCTCTGTACTTACCAATAATTTAGAGATGTTTGATTTGCTATACATTTAATGTTTGCACTCCAAAAATTTTGTTGGGAAAATTACAGCCCAAAGTCAAGTACAAGTACTGTATACTTTATACCAAATATACATATACTATATAATATACATACCTATACACAACATATACAACTGAAGTGTATCGATAGTGTATACTTTGTCATGTTGGTAAACTAGATGGCCGAAGGGTACATTTATATAAGTTTCCCTATTTTGTTTATGGAAATGGTACATGAATGAAATGGTGGGCCTAGCAGCATTCATAATGGGCCTGAGGCTGAATTTGGGCCAGGCCAAACAAGCTAAGCCTCAAGCACCAAGATGTTAGCCCAAAACCATCCTGCATATTTGTGTACTATTCTAGTTAAGGTTGAGGCCCAAATATGTATTTTGCTCACTATTTTATTGCCAAAAAATTAGAAAGTGTGTTTCGGCGCGTGTGGGCGTGGTAGTTGAGTCGAATAATTTGTAGCTAAAATAAAATGTTGTTATAGAGAACGTATGATTGTAGCAGAACATGAAAAACTTATTCACGTAATGAAATGTTGTTATAAAAGATGATTATTATAGACAAGATTGTCGATATAACTATTTGAAAAGGGAAGGTAATAAAATGCATGCAAGTTGCATGTTTTTTTTTTATTCTTGGTTTTTAGGTTAGACCTGAAGAAACTGTTAATTAAGTAATTCAAGTGAAATTAATCATTTCTCCATATAAAATACGACAACATAGCTTTACGGAGTATTTAGGGTTGCTCAATTAGTTGAGCATCCTTTGTCCCTTATTTTGGTGAAAGATCGAATCTCATCCCCCTCCGCCCCACCCCCAACAACAACAAAAAGAAATGAAACAAGACAAACATAACTTATGGTCTCACCAAAAGTACTAAGTTTTTGTGAACATACTAAGTGACTTTGATAAAGTGTAGACTATATATATATATCATCACTTGTTATTGTTGTAAGCAAAATGAGTACATGAGGCTTACTATGGTAATAATTTTGCATACAAAATGTAGACAACCTAAGAGACAAAAAAGCAAATAGTTGTCCCCCCCTTCTCCTAATGTTTTCAAATAAATTAAGATAAAACATTATCAACACCAATTGTTTACTTTCTTAGAGTGCTGACAATAAAATCATCTTTTTGTTTGCTTTTGTTACAAAAATACTTACAAGAAAGAGTACTACGGACCCCTCATGGACTCAAGAGAATTTGGTTCCACATTTTTGGTCCCTTTAAAATTATTTCTATACAAAAATAATAATAAATTAATTGTAGGTGTTAGCTTGAAATATCAAACCATGGCAGTAAATGATGTGAGAACCATGCTTTTTGCCATACAAGAAAATAAAGCCAGATGAGTATTGAGTTAAGTGAACTCACAATTTACACAAGCCAAGGCTACTATAGGACCAGAAGAGCAGGATTTACTAGAAAATGTCTCTAAATGATTGAGAAAGATTATGATCCTGCAGAGTGCAGAGCAATAGAGATAAGCTACAAAAAGGGGTAAGCTTTCTGGTTCTTTTTATCAATCTATCCACATGTTCAAATTTGTCCTTTCGCCTACCAGGTCCCAGAATCTTGGCCAAAAGTTAATATAGCCATCCATATGACAGTCTAGAGCGGAAAAGTCGAAAAGTGTCTATTTTTCACAACATCTTCTCAGCCTCCTATCAAAGCTTATATTTGGGAAAAGAAGATTCGAGAAAGCTGGGGACACGGAGCAGGGGGCGCAGCGAGGAGGTGTTGGCCAAATTATAACTCTAATATGCTGCAGTTAAAAAGGACCAAAGACATTATGCATCTCTTGCAAAGTAAACTCTATTTCCTTAAGGATGGAACACCGATTCTGCCCCAACTTCTTTTCAGGTACCCGAGTGCATAGATAAACTAGCACAAGCTGCGATTGAAGATCTGGCGCGTTAACTGAAGAAAGACAGAAACGCAGTTAACATTTGGGTGAGAAACTTACTTTTTTCTTCGATACACAGAAGTGATGCAGCTGTTCGAACATATCTCTATTTCAAGAAATCTGAAATAGGCAAAGCACAAAGAAAGGTCACTCCTATAGCCTAACAATTCTACTTCCTTCTCAAATCCTTGCAAATATCGTCTTGCCAGTTTACTTCGGACCAGGAAACAATGAACAAGTTCATTTGACTCTAAGCAAAGAAGCTGAACTCGAAAATCTCATGAAAGGTGAAAAACAAATCATTTACTTTCTGAATAATCAAACAGAATGAATGTGGAGTATACAGTAGAAAAATGGAATAAGAAGGTAGTCAACTTTTGTCTAGTTTGTCAGTCATTGAGAGAAGATATATATGGGTCAGATTGAATGAAGCAATACAAACAAAACTGGTCATTAAGACAGACACCAAAAGACTCGAACTTTTCGCATTGATAGTGGATGGAAAGAGCATCTTGAAATCGCCTTAACAATGACATACCAAGGACAACGTTCAGACTAGCTCCGGTTAGAGAATAGATTTCTGTCAATATGCTGCAGAGTTTCTCCGGCCAAACAAAAAGCTGCTGCGTATGTCATCATTTTTATGCTCATAGAATGGATCTAATGTTGTCGATGTCACCATTCATACAAAAAATCCTTTTTCATCTGCTTGAGCAGATAATGAAATTGAATCTTTTCCAATTCATAAAAAAACGTTAATACTATTGAGCACAAAAAAAAATGTAACCTAGATACATTTCCACCTAACATAATCAACACACCCAAGATTTAGGTATGAGTAAATTTCTGGCGGCATCGGAAGTTTCATAGATCACAAAGATGCCAGTTACGAGGGCAACATCCACGATGGGCAAAACAACTTAATAGCTATAGGCGATGGAACAGCACATGATGTACGGTATTTATTTCACAGCAGCCCAGATATTGGTGCCTTGGGAAACCACCTACAGGTGGCCAAATGGAAGAACATGGCACTACAATGCATTTGGCACGATTTTCAGCTATTGAAGACCCCAAAATTCTGTACTAAACTAACTCCTCTAGATGGTGCTGAAATACACTGATAAACGACTTTACGAAAGCCCGCTTTATGGGGGCAAGGTGACTTATCTAATAAGCCACAAAGTATTCGTTTCCTGGGAAACGCGCCCTACTTATATCCATGTCAGGCGAAGATTCGGTGGTTACAAGATTGGAAATCTCCAAGCTTGTGATGTGAAAAAATCCTGTCTTTTACTCCCAAGAGCTGAGATTCATTTTCTCATCCTTAATTCTCAGGCACTTGAAGTTAACAATTTTGTTCTTGATTTTTGATGCTGCAGATTTCTATATTTTTGTCTACAAGAACTGTCGCCTTTTGGGCCTCACCGGGTTCTTCTTATGACATCCTCACCAACGGTTCCGTCAGGCGCCAACTTATCTAGTTGATGGGTATGGTGAACGAGAGGCACGAAAGCACAAAACAAAGAAAACACAATTGTAAAACAAACAAATCGCTCAAACAAACTCGACATCATAATCTTCACTCCAAGTAAAACATTAGCCTGTCAGTCAGCAATACCAACCAAGCACCAGACACTATAAGCGCACGGAGAATGACGCAATAACGACCCCCAGGTAGAAAAAGAGAAGCAGGAACCGACAGAGAGGTCGACTGTTTCACTCCAGATAAAGCAACAAACCAAGATAGTGACGTCCCAAGTAACTTAACAACAACCGAGCCAACCCAGGTCAGCAAATACACAAACTGCAGAAAAAAACCACAATCCCACCCAGAAGAAACCACCACATATCATACCAGCAGGCAACCTAAACACAATGAACCAACACCAATCAGAAAGCCAACATAACCACCCACACACCCACATCAGCCACCACCAACCACTAACGGTGCCCCACGAAAACCAGACCCGCCCAGTGGAGCCATAGGGCATGACCCATTGATGCACCCACCCCCAAGGCCCCTGATCCCCGCAGTGACAAGGTGCACGGGACCCCAACCGACTTGAAACCAAGACCGCCAACAACCAAACACAGTAAAAAAATCAGGGAAAGAATATGCGAACAAGCGAAGAGGGAGTAATTAACAAGCCAACAGTAATAAGGGTATAATTCAAGGATCAAGAAGGTAATTTTTTACAATTTTTTTCCAGTTAAAGTTAATGTGTTGTTATTAGTTGAAGATCAAACATTGGAGTAGACACACATTTTTTTTTTCTCCAGTTCCCTGAAATGGAAGCAGGAAGAAAGAAACAGAAACTAAAATGGAGCAAACTGTATACATTCTCATGTTTGAATCCTCAAACTAATGAATGTGATCCTACTTCTTTTTCTTTTGTTGCTAATGCACCATCACCTCAAAGTTTCATTGGTAAACCAGGTTATTCAAGGGTAGTTTTTTGCAATGAGTCACATTTTCACAAGCAAAAACATTACAAGTATCCTAACAACTATGTATCCACAACAAAATACAACATTCTCACCTTCTTTCCTATAGCACTTTTTGAGCAGTTTCGTCGTGTTGCCAATCTATATTTCTTGTTATCTGCTGTGCTATCTTTCACTTCCTTAGCTCCATTTAGTCGTCCTAGTGTCATTGCACCACTTGTTTTCGTCGTTGGGATAAGTATGCTTAAGGAGGCTATGGAGGATTGGAATAGATTCTTGCAGGTACTTGAAAATGTTTTTTGATTGAAAATATCTCAAGTGTCATACACAGAGTGTTCTGTTTTTACTTTGTTTTTTTTTTTGGTATTGTAGGACTTGAAGGTGAATGCAAGGAAAGTTAAGGTTCATATAGGAAATGGTGAATTTGTAGAGAAAGCTTGGAAAGATGTATATGTTGGAGATGTGATTAAAGTTAACAAAAATGACTACTTTCCAAGTGATCTTTTGTTACTTTCATCAAGCTATGAAGATGGTCTTTGTTATGTTGAGACTATGAATCTAGATGGTGAGACTAATCTGAAAGTTAAGAGAAGTTTGGAGGTTACACTTGGTCTAGATGGGGATGAACAGTTTAGGAATTTTTCTGCAACGGTTCGTTGTGAGGATCCAAATCCAAATCTTTATACATTTGTAGGGAATTTGGAGTTAGGAAATGAATCTCATCCTTTGTGTCCAACTCAAATTCTTCTAAGGGATTCAAAGCTCCGAAACACTGATTATATCTATGGGGTTGTGGTGTTTAGTGGACCGGATACAAAGGCAGTGAGGAACTCCACAAGGTCACCATCTAAACGTAGTCGAGTAGAAAGGAAGATGGATTATGTAATTTATGTCCTTTTTGTCATGCTCATTTTGATATCGCTGGTATCTTCTATAGGTTCAGCTGTACTCACGAGATCTTATGCTGTTAAGTGGTATTACCTTGAGGTGAAAAATGGTACGGATTCATCTTTTAATCCATCAAAGACGGTGGAATCATGGTTGTTGCAATTCATAAGGGCTTTAGTGTTGTATGGATACTTGATACCGATTTCTTTATATGTTTCGATTGAACTTGTCAAAGTTCTACAAGCTATGCTTATCAACAAGGACCAGAAGATGTATGATGATGTAACAGATAAATCAGTTGAGGCAAGGACTTCAAATTTAAACGAGGAGCTTGGACAGGTGGAAATGATTCTGACTGACAAAACAGGCACATTGACTTGTAACCAAATGGAATTTAGGAAATGTTCAATTGAAGGGATTTCATATGGGGGTGAGATCACAGAAATTGATCTTGCAGCATCGAGGAGAATGAACGTTGAGGTGGAGAGATATCGGTTCAGTCTAGGTGGATATGATCCCACTGGTCGAAGCGTAGAGATGTTTGAGTTCTCAATGGCTGATACAACAATAGAGAAGATGGCCCTTGGTTTAGATAAAGGAATGGAGACACCAAATACAACAACTCCAAGAAATTCTATTACAAGAAGAGACATGGCTATTAAGGGATTTAACTTCAGGGATGATAGACTAATGGACAAAATGTGGATTCATCGATCTAACGTATCAGATATGATGATGTTCTTTCGCGTAATGGCTCTATGTCACACCGGTATTCCTATTGAAGATGAGAGAAGGGATAGAATGAAATATGAGGCAGAGTCACCGGAGGAAGTATCCTTTCTGATAGCTGCACAAGAGTTTGGTTTCAAGTTCTGTCATAGAACTCAGTCTGTGATGGTTGTTGAAGAACTTGACCCTTCTTCCGGAATGGATGTTAAAAGGTGACTTTCAACTAATTTAATTCATTTTCATCTTCTTTTCTTTCAATCCTCCATTTCTTCTCATTACTTAACTCATTTAGCTATTGCTTATAGGGAGTACAAGCTTCTGAATCTTTTAGAATTCAACAGCTCTAGAAAGAGGATGTCTGTGATAGTGAGAAATGAAAATGGAGACATCTTTCTCCTTTGCAAAGGAGCTGACAAGTAAGATGAAATTACTTGCATTACTTCAATTGTTAAGTGACCAAATTATTATTTAGATTTTCTAGTATGTTTCTAAGTCTCTCCGTTTGTTCCGCAGTGTTATTATTGATAGACTTGCAGATAATGGTAGGACATACCAGCAAGCAACAACTGCACATCTGTCAAACTATGCAGAAGATGGATTGAGAACCATGCTTTTTGCATACAAGAAAATAAAGCCAGATGAGTATGAGAAGTGGAACTCACAATTTACACAAGCCAAGGCTACTATAGGACCAGAAAGAGAGGACTTACTAGAAAATGTCTCTGAAATGATTGAGAAAGATTTGATCCTGCTAGGTGCAGTAGCAATAGAAGATAAGCTACAAAAAGGGGTAAGCTTTCTGTTCTTTTATCAATCTTCCACATGTTCAATTTGTCCTTTCGCCTACCAGAGTCCCGAATCTTGGCCAAAAAGGTTAATATAGCATCATATGATAGTCTAGAGGGAAAAGTCGAAAAGTTCTATTTTTCACCAACATCTTTCTCAGCCTCCTATCAAAGCTATATTGGCGAAAAGGAAGATGAGAAAGCTGGGGTGACACGGAGAGGGGCGAGGAGGAGGTGTTGGCCAAATTATAACTCTAATATGCTGCATTAAAAAGGACAAAGACATTATGCATCTCTTGGAAAGTAAACTTATTTTAAAGGATGGAAACGATTCTGCCCAACTTCTTTCAGGTACCCGAGTGCATAGATAAACTAGCACAAGCTGGATTGAAGATCTGGCTGTTAACTGGAGATAAGACAGAAACAGCAGTTAACATTGGGTGAGAACTTACTTTTTTCTTCAGATAACAGAAGTATGCAGCTTTCGAAATATTATCTATTATTCAAAGAATCTAAATGAAGCACAAAGAAAGGTCACTCTATAGCTCAATCTACTTCCTCTCAAATCTTGCAGATATGCTTGCAGTTTACTTCGGCAGGACATGAAACAAGTTCATTTGACTCTAAGCAAAGAAGCTGAATCGAAAAATCTCATGAAGGTGAAAACAAATATCATTTACTTCGAATAGATAAAAGAATGATGTGGAGTAAAGTAGAATTGGAATTAAGGTAGTCAACTTTTTGTCTAGTTTTTCAGGTCATGAGAGAAGATATATTGGGTCAGATTGAAAGATACAACCAAATGGTCATTAAAGAAGACACAAAAGATCGACCTTTTGCATTGATAGTGGATGGAAGAGCTCTTGAAATCGCCTTGAACAATGACATAAAGGACCAACTTCTAAGACTAGCTGTTAGATGTGATTCTGTCATATGCTGCAGAGTTTCTCCCAAACAAAAAGCTCTGGTATGTCATCATTTTTTATGCTTAGAATGGTCTAATGTTGTTTCACATTCATACAAAAAATCCTTTTTCATCTGCTTGAGATAATGATACATGAAATGATCTTTTCAAATTCCTTAAAACTTAATCTTTGTCCAAAAAAAATTCTAGATACAATTTCATATTCATATTTCAACACACAAGTTTATATGAGTAAATTTCTGGCTGGAATTTCTAGATCACAAGATTAGTTAAGCAACATACTGGCAAGACAACTTTAGCTATAGGCGATGGCGCAAATGATGTAGGTATGATTCAAGAAGCAGATATTGGTGTTGGAATCAGTGGCATGGAAGGAATGCAGGTAAATGCTTTGGCAAATTTTACAGCTATTGAAGCCCAATCTTTAAACTAACTTCTGATGTTGATCACTGAGATTTACAGGCTGTTATGGCAAGTGACTTTTCAATGCCACAATTTCGTTTCCTGGAACGCCTACTTATAGTCCATGGTCACTGGTGTTACAAGAGAATCTCCAAGCTTGTGAGTGAAAAATCCTTCTTTTACTCCCAAGACTGAACATTTTCTCCATCCTTAATTCAGTGCACTAATAACAATTTTGTTCTTCATTTTGATGCTGCAGATTCTATATTTTGTCTACAAGAATGTCGCTTTTGGCCTCACGTTGTTCTTCTATGACATCCTCACCACTTCCTCAGTTCTATTTGATGATTGGTATTGTCATCTTCAATGTCTTCTTGACATCCTTGCCTGTGATCTCCTTGGGTGTGCTAGAACAGGATGTTTCATATGAAGTTTGTCTTAAGGTAAAAATCAAGAACTTACACTAATCCACCCCTAGACCCCTCCTAATTGTTTACCATTGTGCATTGTTAGGTTTCATATGTAACATGATGTGTTTGTTTTTGTACTACTTAGGCTGCATATAATGTAGGGACTATAAGTCCTTACAATGGCTTTTCATCAAAAATCTAATCACTCTTTTGATGTTTTTCATTGGAGAAGTTTCCAACCCTTTATCAGCAAGGACCAAAGAATATCTGCTTCAGCTGGAAACGAATCATCGGATGGATATTAAACGCGTCATTTACATCACTAGTAATCTTTACAATCAGCATTAGTGCACTTTCCCCAGCTGCTTTCACACAAGGGGGAGAAGTGGCAGACATTGGACACATTGGTGCAATCATTTACACTTGCATAATCTGGACACTAAACTGCCAAATCGCGCTAATAATAAACCATTTCACTTGGATAAGCCATTTACTCATATGGGGTAGCATCATTTTCTGGTACATATTCTTGTTCTTGTATGGAATGATCCCACCAGACTACTCGAAAACAGGATTCCGCTCTCTTAACAGAAGCCATAGGACCTGCAGCAATATTCTGGATTGTTACATTGCTAGCTGTTGTAGCCTCACTACTTCCATACTTCATTCACATTGTTATTCAAAGATCATTCTTGCCTATGGATGATCATTTGATTCAAGAAATGGAACATTTTAGAATGGATATCGTCGATGGACCGATGTGGTTGAAGGAACAACAGAAATCCAAGGAAAAGACTAAAGTTGGATTTTCTGCTAGAGTTGATACCAAGATTAGGCAGTTGAAGGAACAGTTGAACAGAAAGAAAAAAATCAATGTTTAAGTCTGTTACAAATAGTCATATAACTATAAATCAGTGTAAAAAAAAAAAGAAATTTATCTTTGTATACTCATAAGTATAGGTTCTTAGGTACTTCATATTATTTAGCTAGCTCTGTACTTACCAATAATTTAGAGATGTTTGATTTGCTATACATGTAATGTTTGTACTCCAAAAATTTGTTGGGAAAATTACAGCCCAAAGTCAAGTACAAGTACTGTATACTTTATACCAAATATACATATACTATATAATATACATACCTATACACAACATATACAACTGAAGTGTATCGATAGTGTATACTTTGTCATGTTGGTAAACTAGATGGCCGAAGGGTACATTTATATAAGTTTCCCTATTTGTTTATGGAAATGGTACATGAATGAAATGGTGGGCCTAGCAGCATTCATAATGGGCCTGAGGCTGAATTTGGGCCAGGCCAAACAAGCTAAGCCTCAAGCACCAAGATGTTAGCCCAAAACTCCTGCATATTTGTGTACTATTATCTAGTTAAGGTTGAGGCCCAAATATATATTTTGCTCACTATTTTATTGCCAAAAAATTAGAAAGTGTGTTGGCGCGTGTGGGTGTGGTAGTTAGTCGAATAATTTGTAGCTAAAATAAAATGTTGTTATAGAGAACGTATGATTGTAGCAGAACATGAAAAACTTCACGTAATGAAATGTTGTTATAAAAATGATTATTATAGACAAGATTGTCGATATAACTATTTGAAAAGGGAAGGTAATAAAATGCATGCAAGTTGCATGTTTTTTTTTATTCTTGGTTTTTAGGTTAGACCTGAAGAAACTGTTAATTAAGTAATTCAAGTGAAATTAATCATTTCTCCATATAAAATACGACAACATAGCTTTACGGAGTATGAGGGTTGCTCAATTAGTTGAGCATCCTTTGTCCCTTATTTTGGTGAAAGATCGAATCTCATCCCCCTCCGCCCCACCCCCAACAACAACAAAAAAAAAAGAAATGAAACAAGACAAACATAACTTATGGTCTCACCAAAAGTACTAAGTTTTTGTGAACATACTAAGTGACTTTGATAAAGTGTAGACTATATATATATCATCACTTGTTATTGTTGTAAGCAAAATGAGTACATGAGGCTTACTATGGTAATAATTTTGCATACAAAATGTAGACAACCTAAGAGACAAAAAAGCAAATAGTTGTCCCCCCCCCCCCCTCCTCCTAATGTTTTCAAATAAATTAAGATAAAACATTATCAACACCAATTGTTTACTTTCTTAGAGTGCTGACAATAAAATCATCTTTTTGTTTGCTTTTGTTACAAAAATACTTACAAGAAAGAGTACTACGGACCCCTCATGGACTCTAAAGAATTTGGTTCCATATTTTTGGTCCCTTTAAAATTATTTCTATACAAAAAATAATATTAATTAATTGTAGGTGTTTAGCTTGAAATATATTGAGTGGATAGGCAAAAATCTACATATATATAATTCACTTGTTAACTTGGGTTAGAGGCCAAGAGAATTTGCTTGCTTTCAACTATCCAAGAATATTAATCTAAACTGAACTAAAAAATTATTTCGTAAGATATAAATTGTTCAAAACTATATAAATAGTTAAATTATTCATCCCACAAATGATGTGGCACAATAAACCAGTTGCATGATGTGGGACAACATCATATGAGTGCTCGAAAATCTAGCTCATGAGATGAGATTATCAATGATGTAATATTATTAAAGAGAGCACATTTTTATTTATTTTGTTATGTGTTTCGACATGCACATCACTTTGTTTTAAGTTTTGCAAAAGTAAGGAAATTGACTTTCTAATAGAAGTAACAAGAACACGTTGCATAATTAACATTTTAAGTTTACTATCTTTTCCCCACTCACCCGATCCCCCTAAACTTCATCTCTTGACCATCCACCCCCCACCTCTGAACCACAACTCCCCGGTCATCCCTTTCCGTCTTCATAGTGTTTGTAAATTATCATATAAATACTTTTAAGATAATATTTTCTTACTTTCATACCAAATACTAAAAGATAAGTAGAAAGTTTATTTACTTTCCAAAAAGAAACATTTTCTAGGGACGCATTTTCCTTGGAAAACATATTCCTTCGTGCCAAACACTCCCTAAATCTTCTTCTTATTTAAAATGTAATTAAAGCTTACTCTAGATGCCCATGGTTAGTTAGTTATTCACGTTAAACATTATAATGACACCATTTGAGTGGAAAAAATAAAAGAATAATAATAAAATGTACTATTGAAGTGTAAATATGAAGATTTGGTATCGTGAGAAGTAAATTTATTGGATTTAAAGTGGCTGAGGCCTGAGATGCATATTTAAATGGGTTGACCTTATTTTATATATAAAAAATTAGTCAAAAAACAGTACGCTTGCAGAAGTACTAATGAAGAGAGATTATATATAACACAAACAAATATAAAATATCAAAATTTCTTCAAATTAATATTTTCTTTAATATTCATCTAAGAGAAAAATACGATAAATAATTTGAGACTGAAAAAACTATACCAATTGAAGAGAATCAATGCTCATATTATTTAATTAAAGAGACAAGTATTGAAAACATTTTAAACTTGACACGAATCATCAGTTATGTTCCTGAACTATTGAAAGTCTTATAAGCATCTCTTTACTTGGCCAACTAAACTTCGATACACACCAGTTCTGCCACATAATAAAGCAAGTGGTCTCAAACTCTGTAGAAGCATGAGACTCATAATAAAAAAATCGAGAGAAATGTTGAAAATATCCTTAAACTTGACGAGTATTTTACTCATATTGCAAGATTAGGTGATAATATTTAAGTTCAGTTAGATAAGTAACTAAGTACTTTAAGACTGATGATAATTTGAAGATCAAACTAATAATTCGCGTGGAGTATTTTTGATACTTGTCTATTTAATTAATATATGTTATGCATACTTAAAGTGGGCATTTTGCACCATAATTAGTGTGTTTCACAACTTTTTAAGAACTTCACCAAATTTGTTCTTAGAAAATCACCAGAGCATAGTTTTTTTGGTTTATTTTAATTTAATATGCAATAATTGATAGACAATAAATAAAAATATTTTTAAAAAAATAATTTTAATTAATAAGGTCCTTCGAGAAGAAAATGGTACTCACATTATTAATAAATGTTTGCTTAAGGACAAATCAACACGAGAAAAAAGATAGTGATAAAATGAAGAGAGCACTAACTAAAGAAATGTTTTTCCCCAAAAGTCAAAGTCATTATGCCATTGTCAAACATAATTCCTCAATCTTTTTGACTTCCAAAATTAGACTACAAAAATTAAAATGTGGAGATGTTAAAGAAATGATTGAAAGATTATAATTTTCCTATCCCCATTATAACTTTAAAATATATTTGGGTTGGAAGAGTCTTAGGATCAAAAACCAAAAAAGGGCAAACAAGAAAGAGTTTAAAATAAATATCATACTATTTTCTTGAAAGTTTGAATATTTATGTATAATTTGAAATAATTTTTTTAATTATATAATGTTTATTTAATTATATTTCATTAATAATTTTACTTTTATTTATACTATTCATTATTATGTATCAGTTATAATATTTGCAAGCAATTTATATTATTTAAAAAATGATGTTGCATACAATAATTTTATATTAAATAATTATAAAAGAAAATAATATAAATTATATATGGTGAATGTTTTTAAAAAAAAATTGTTTCATGAAATAAAAATAATAATATAATAACAAAGAAAAAAATATTTTTTTGGTGTAAAATTTAGTGCAGTAAATTAGAATTAATTACACCAAATGGATTACTTTATAAATAATCTATTTATGTAATACCTTTTTTTTATACCTTCTGCATAATATATTAAATTTAACTATATAGTAGTCGGTACCCAATGTTAGGTAGTGAAGAGATAAATATTGGAAGACTTAGTTAGAATATACTATAAATATATATATGCCATTATAAAAATGTGCATAGAATACTAAAAAACAACACACAAAAATAAGTTCTTTCTGCCTTCGAATTCTTTTACAAATTTTTGCTGTTATAGTTTTGAAAATGGTTAAACATTTCTCGATTTGTTCATAAGTTGCTAAGCCTTCTTATCTTTGTTCAATGGTCAATAAAGCATTTCGGCTACATTGTACTATTACTATCCCATACTCCTCGATCTAACATGTGTTTCGTCGTATATTGTGATCTTCACGTAGTAAATTATAATTGTCTTGTCATATCTAATCATTTGTATTGAATATTACTTTGATTTATCTCCATCTTTTCTTAAACTATTTATATTCAATCTCTTACGCTTCTGCTTCATACATCTCCTCTTTACATGCTTAAATCATCTCTCTCGATTGCTATTACTTTTGTAAGTTTGATCAACATGATATATAATGAAATATTTTTGAAAAGAATAGAATTGTCTTTATACTATTTGAAATTGTTTGAATTTTATTCATTTGTTACTATAAAAGCGTGTAAAATAAATTAAAGGAGCATGATTCTTTTGAGTACTTATTAAATAAAAACATTTGCATTGGATCTATAACCAAAGAGTCCAAATAATTATGAAAAGTCATCCATTTAGGTTCAAGAAAGATGCTCTTACTATTTTCTCAAAATTCAAATTTAGGACACGTGTGGACTATTTGTATGTACAACAAGAAGCATGCAAAAAAGGATGAGTAAACTAAATTATATTTATATAATATATAGTACGTCGTATACATTATTAATTATTATCTTTGGCAGTATTTATCTGACTTTAATTTGTAAATTTTGTTCCTCTAAAATATATGCATGATACTTTGAGTCATTTTTCTTCCAAAGGGAACATCAATTTCATATTTGAACTCACACTTTGTCGGTTTACAAAGAAAAAAAAATTAACATCTGTTATATATAAATGTGCGGATTATTTTTCTTACGTGATTTGCAAGCTATGAACGGAATTTTTATCATGTATGCATTCAAAAAATAGCGGCTATTCATTTCCCTTGTTATAATAAATAAATAAATAAACATAAAGCGGATTCATAGGAAGAACCATATGAAACAATTCACAAACAGTTCAAAAGCCATGCCCTTTGCCCAAGGGTTAATTAGATCAAACACTTAAATAATAACCGATCATCAATTAATTCTTGGCGAAATTTAAAACTTTCTAGTAGTGACTTATTGTAACCTAACACCCTAAGACTTCAATTTATTACACAACAAATTAATTGAAATGCATTTTATCATTTTATAGAAGATCAGAGTCGACTATTTTTCAAGATTTAATTTCATTTTTTTTTATAATATAATGTGATTTTTGATAAAGAGATCAAATAAAATTCTTCTACACTTAGGGTGTGTTTGGTATCTCATGTTTGGTTGAGATAAAAATTTTGAAAAATATTTTTTAAATCAACTTATTTTCCTTAAAATTAAGGAAAATGACTTCCCTTCAAAAGTTAAGGAAAACAATTTCCAAAATTCTCATCCAACTTCAAATTACATTTTTAAAAAAAAAAATATATTTCTAAAAATATTTTCAATTTCAAAAATTTATATTTCACTCCCAGACTCCGATCATCCCTCCACCCCATCCAAAAAAAATTAAAATTTATTTTTTAAAAAATATTTTCATTTTCAAAATTTTATTTTTTTATATGATCCGGGACCCACCACCACTCTACCCACCCCGACAACCCCCCAACCCAAAAAAAAAATAGATTTTGTTTTTAAAAAATATTTTAACTTCAAAATTTCATTTCTTCACACCTACCCTCGACACCACCCACCCACCTCCCTCCCCCCTAAAAATATAAAAATTTAAATTCGTTTTTAAAAATTATTCCGAGTCCAAATTTTTATTTTTTAACCCTACCTCGACCCCCTCCCCCTCCCCCGCCGCAATCCCAAAATAAATTTTCATAATGTTTTTAGAAATTATTTCCAAACTTTAAATTTTTGTTATTTCACCCCTCCCCTCCCCTCCCCCCCTCCCAAAAAAAATATTTTCAATTTCAAAAATTATTTTGTACTCTAATAAAAATAAAAGATATTTCTTAAAAATATTTTCTATACATAAATCAAACACCAAAAATAATTTCTACTCACCAACCAAACATGAAAAAATAAGTCATAAATCTACTTATTTTTGAGAAAAAACATTTTCTAAAAAAACATCTTCCATGAAACACATTATCCTTCATACCAAACACACCCTTAAAGTTACACATTTTCTAACGAGAGACATCTACAATTAAAGGTTGAGTTTTAGCATTATTAATAATAGTAGAAAAGTGTTTGATGATAGGTACTACTTCTATATCTTTACGAGCCTTATGTGACGTGAGTTTTGAGAATACAAATTGTTATAACAACATATATATATATATATATATAGTGTGAAAGGAAGTTATATTTTTCTTTTAATTAAACTAAAGAAGTAGACCCAAAATTTACTTTCTTCTACATGAGTTGCTTTGCTTTTTTCACTTTAGCAAACCAAACAAGAAAAGGAGAACTTCTCAAACCTCCCTTTTTTCTTTCCTTTATATCTACACTTCTCAAATAAAGATAACCCCACCGCCGAGTACTGTGGTGGAATGATAAAAATTCATATATTCTTAATTAGAATTTTCGATTAATTGAGTCTCCCTAGCTACAAAGTCATTTTTGTTAGGGAGCGTTTTACTCCATGTGTGAGACTTCTTATTGCGAATTCAGATTTAATCAGGCTTGAATAACTATCAAACACCAATAATAAGAACCAAAAGAGAACATAAAACTTAGTACTATTCTTTCTTTTAACATAATAAAGAGTAACATAGTAACACCTAGATAAGATTCAACCCCACCAAAAATCTTACTCCCACTTAAAAAAAATTAAAAAATGACAGAGTTTGACTTATAATGGAGTTTAAGAAAAGAAAGAAAATTTTTTAATCTTGTGGTTTTAATTTAAAGTTATGTCAAATGTACTAAAATGCCTTTAGTCTTGTGGTCTTAAATATGCTACGTGAAAAGTTAAAATTAAAATATTGCAAAAAAAAAAAGAGATTATTCTTTTTTGGAAGTAATTCTTTTTGTTTCCACTTAAATTATGAAGAAAAAGTAATTGAAGTTTAAAAATTGGGACTATGAAATGTAAAATTAATTTTTGGAAAAGAAAAAGAAGGCGCCAAAAAGGTCTTATCAGGAGAAATTACTTTTAATTTGTTAGACCAAAATCTGTAAGAGACTTCCAGCTTTGGGACCTCACGCACCCAGGCGCAGCCTCTTATTTCCCACTTCAAAAATTATATCCTTTAGCTGTGGAATTTTGATTTGATACAAAATTTCAAGTCATATTCAATTAGAAAGGACGTTATATCAAACGTAATTACAATTAAATTTGTGATTTGTTTTTCCCTTTGATCATGGTAAGTGAAATAAATAACACAAAAATTAAATAAAATAAATTATCTTCAGTGGCGACACTCGATTTTTTTAAAAATAACATCCAAATAAGTTAAGGGAATTTAACAAGTATATGTATATCATCTTTTAAATTTATTTATAAAATATAATTTTTCAGTAAAAAAGTGTTGATTGACACTTTTGGAAGGTTGAGTTTGTTTAATAAATATATGATGTATATTGCGTTTAACTCAATCTAAAAATTAGTTCAGAACGTGTAAAATTATTCAATATATTAGAAAGAGATCAAATATACTAACGACACATATAGAACTCAACACTCTACTGTATACGTATACTAGAACTAGACATCTGAAACATGAAAATATAAGATGATGGTCAATGACTATCATATATATATATATATATATATATATATATATATGTATATATATATATATATATATATAATACTGATCCTTTGATTAGCATATAGTTCCCTTTAGCATGCATAAAAATCCATCACATTTTTTTCTCTCACCTGCCTCCCCTTTTCCATTCTACTCTTTTTCTCTCTAGAATTATTTTGCCTTGTTATATACTCTTTTTATTGTTTCTTTTTCTCTACTATATATACACACCAAAACTTGACTTTGTATTACTATATATAATACAATTAGCCACTACTCCAAATATCATTTATAATGAAGGAGTGTGGTAAAAATAGTAGCTCACCATGTGCAGCTTGCAAGTTATTGAGAAGAAGATGTGGTCATGATTGTGTTTTTGCACTTATTTCCCTGCTGATGAACTCACAGTTTGCTAATGTTCATAAGGTCTTTGGTGCTAGTAATGTCAGCAAAATGCTACAGGTTCCACTTTTCATATCTCTTATTTTTATCTTTACATAACATCTCCACTTCTAAAATTAGGGATATCTTCTTCAATTCAACACCTTAAATATTCTCTATGTGACTTATAGTTCGAGCTGTGGAATCAGTCATTGATGTTTGTGTCTGTGACTTATAGTTCGAGCTGTGGAATCAGTCATTGATGTTTGTGTCTGTGACTTATAGTTCGAGCTGTGGAATCAGTCATTGATGTATGTGTCTGTGACTTATAGTTCGAGCTGTGGAATCAGTCATTGATGTTTGTGTCTGTGACTTATAGTTCGAGATGTAGAATCAGTCATTGATATTTGTGTCATGATAGTTAAACACTCCGCTAAATCTTCTTCTTATTTAAAATGTTAAGTTAAAGCTTACTCTAGATTGCCCTGCATGGTTAGTTTAGTTATTCACGTTAAACATTTATACTGGACAGCATTTGAGTGGAAAAAAATAAAAGAAATAATAATAGAACAGTGTACTATTGAAGTGTAAATATGAAGATTGGTATGCGGAGAAGTAAATTTATTGGATTTTAAAAAGTGGGGCTGAGGCTGAGATGCATATTTAAAATGGGGTTTGACCTTATTGTTATATATAAAAAATTAGTCAAAAAACAAGTAGCGGCTTGCAGAAGTTACTAATGCAGAGCGGGGGTGAGATTATATATAACCCAACAAATATAAAATATCAAAATTTCTTCAAATTAATATTTGTCTTTAATATTCTGCTAGAGAAAAATAGAATACATAATTTGAGACTGAAAAAACTATAGTCAATTGAAGAGAATCAATGCTCAATTAGATTATTTAATTAAAGAGACCAGTATTGAAAACATTTTAACTTGACACGAATCATCCAGTTTAATGTTCGCCTGAACTATTGAACAGTCCTTATAAGCATCTCTTTAGCTTGGGCCAAGCTAAACTTCGTAGCACGACCAGTTTCTTGGGCCACATAAATAAAAGCAAAGTGGTCTCAAACTCTGTAGAAGCTATGAGACTGGCATAATGAAAAAAATGAGAGAAATGGTTGAAGAATATCGCTTAAAACTTGACGAGTATTTTACTCATAATTGCAAGATTAGGTGATAATTATTTAAGTTCAGTTTAGATAAGGTAACTAAGTACTTTAAGACTGGATGATAATTGAAAAGATCAAAACTAATAATTTCGCGTGGAGTATTTTTGATACTTGTCTATTTAATTAATATGATGTTTTTATGCATACTTAAAGTGGGCATTTTGCAGACCATAAATGTAGTGTGTTTTCACAACTTTTTAAGAAACTTCAGACCACGAATTTGTTTTAGAAAATCACCAGAGGGCATAGTTTTTTTTGGTTTATTGTTAAAATTTAATATGCAATAATTGTATAGAGCAATAAATAAAAATCGATTTTTAAAAAAATAATTTTAATTATAAGGTCCTTCGAGAAAGAAAATGGTACCTGCACATTATTAATAAATGTTTGCTTTAAGGACAAATCAAACACGAGAAAAAAAGGATAGTGAGTAAAATGAAGAGAGCATAACTAAAGAAGATGTTTTTCCGCCAAAAGTCAAAGTCAGTTAATGGCGGCATTGTCAACATAATTCCTCAATCTTTTTGACTTCCAAAATTAGACTCACAAATTAAAATGTGGAGATGTTAGTAAGAAATGATTGAAAGATTATAATTTTCCTATCGGCCCATTATAACGTTTAAAATATATTGTGGGTTGGAAGAGTCTTAGGATCAAAAACGGCAAAAAAGGGCAAAACAAGAAAGAGTTTAAAATAAATATCATACTATTTTCCTGTGAAAGTTTGAATATTTATGTTAATTTGAAATAATGTTTTTTTAATTATATAATGTTTATGTTAATTATATTCATTAATAATTTTTACTTTTATTTTTATACTATTCATTATTATGGTATGCAGTTAATAATTTTGCACAGCAATTTATATTATTTAAAAAATGATGGGGTTGCATACAGATAATTTTATATAATAATTATATAAAAGAAAATAATATAACATTATATATGGTTTAATGTTTTACAGAAAAAATTTTGTTTCATGAAATAAAAATTTTAATAATTTAGATAACAAAGAAAAAATATTTGTTTTTGGTGTAAAATTTAGGTGCAGTAAGATTAGAATTAATACAGGAACCAAATGGATTACTTTATAAATAATCTATTATGTGAATACCGTTTTTTTTTAATACCTTCTGGGCATAATATATTAATTTAACTATATAGGTAGTTCGGTAACCCAATGTTAGGTAGTGAAGAGATAAATATTGGAAGGACTTAGTTAGAATTTACTAATAAATAATATATATGCCATTATAAAAATGGTGCAATAGAATGACTAAAAAACAACACAACAAAAATAAGTTCTTTCTGCCTTCGAATTCTTTTACAAATTTTTGGGCTGTTAGTAGTATTTGAAATGGTTAAAGCATTGTCTCGGATTTGTTGCATAAGTTGCTAAGCCTTCTGTAATCTTTGTTCAATGGTCAATAATGATTTGCGGCTAACATTGTTAGCTATTACTATCGCATACTCCCGATGCTAACTATGTGTTTGCCGTGCGTATATTGTTGATCTTGCACGTAGTAAATTAATAATTGTTTGTCATATCTTAATCATTTGTAATTGAATATTAGTTTTCTTTGATTTATCTCCATGCTTTTCTTAGACCACTATTTATATTCAAATTCTTACGCTTCTTGCCTTCATACAGTCTGCCTCTTTACCATGCTTAAAATCATCTCTCTCGATTGCTATTACTTTTTTGTAAAGTTTGATCCATGATATATAATGAACTATTTTTGAAAAGCAATAGAATTGTCTTTATACTATTTGAAATTGTTTGAATTTTATTCATTTGTTACTATTAAACAGCGTGTAAAATAAATTAAGGAGCATGATTCTTGTTGAGTACTTATTAAAATAAAAACATTTGCATTGGATCTATAACGCTAAAGAGTCGGCAAATAACTTATGAAAAAGTCCATCCATTTAGGTTCAAGAAAGAATGCGTCTTACTATGTTTCCTCAAAATTCAAATTTAGGACTACGTGTGGAAACTATTTGTTATGTAGCAGACAGAGAAGCATGCAAAAAGGATGAGTAGAACTAAATTATATTTATGATTAATATTATAGTTGAACGTCGTATACACTTATTAATTAAATTATCTTGGCAGTATTTATCTGAGCTTTAATTTGTAAATTTGTTCCTCCTATAAATGATTTATTGCATGATATCTTTGAGTTCATTTGTTCTTCCAGGGCACCATCAATTTCATATTTGAAGCTCAGCACCTTTGTCCAGTTTTACAAAGAAAAAAAAATATTAACATCTGTTATAGTATAAATGTGCGGATTATTTTTCTTACGTGATTGCAGAGCTGGATGAACGGAATTTTTTTATCATGTATGCATTCCAAAAAAATAGCGGCTATTCATTTCCTGTTATAATAAATAAATAGATAAACATAAAGGCGGATTCATAGGAAGAACCATATGAAACGTAATTCACAAACCAGTTTCAAAAAGCCATGCCTTTGCCCAAGGGTTAATTAGATCAAAACACTTAAATAATAACGCGATCATGGCAATTAATTCTTGGCGATGAATTTAAAAACTTTTCTAGTAGTGACTTATTGTGACCTCACACCGCTAATGACTGTCAATTTAATTACACAACAAATTAAATTGAAATGCAATTTTATCATTTTTTATTAGAGAGATCAGAGTCGACTATTTTTTCAAGATTTATTTCATTTTTTTTTATAATATAATGTGATTTTTGATAAAGAGATCAAATAAAATTCTTCTACACTTAGGGTGTGTTTTGGTTTATCTGGCATGTTTGGGTTGAGATAGAAAATTTTGAAAAAGATATTTTTTTAAATGGCAAGCGTTCTTTTCCTTAAACATTAAGGAAAATGACTTCTTCAAAAAGTTAAGGAAAACAATTTCCAATTCTCATCCAACTTCAAATTACATTTTTAGAAAAAAAAGATATAGTTTCTAAAAATATTTTCAATTTCAAAAATTTATATTTCACTCCCAGACTCCGAATCATACCCTCACCGCCATCCAAAAAAATTAAATTTATTTTTTTAAAAAATATTTTCAATTTTTCAAAAATTTTATTTTTTTATATGAATCCGGGACGCCACCACGCACTCTACCGCACCCTCGCCGACCAACCCGCCCAACCCAAAAAAAAAATAGATTTTGTTTTTAGAAAAATATTTTCACTTCAAAATTTCATTTCTTCACACCTACCCTCGGACAGGCCGACACGCACCCCCTCCCTCCGCGCCCTAAAATATAGAAAATTTAAAAATTCGTTTTAAAAATTATTCCCGAGTCAAATTTGTTATTTTTTAACCCTACTCCGTCGACCCCTCCCCCTCCGTCCCGCGCCGCCAATCCCAAATAAATTTTCATATGTGTTGTAGAAATTATTTCCAAAACTTTAAATTTTTGTTATTCCCGAGCGCCTGCCCGCTCCCTCCCCCCCTCGCGCTAAAAAAAAATATTTCAAATTTTCAACAATTATTTTTGTACTCTAATGAAAAATAAAAAGATATTTCTTGAACATATCTTTCTATACATAAATAAACACCAAAAATAATATTCTACTCACCAACGTCTTGTTCTTGTATGGAATGATCCCACCAGACTACTCGAAAACAGGATTTCCGCCTCTTAACAGAAGCCATAGGACCTGCAGCAATATTCTGGATTGTTACATTGCTAGCTGTTGTAGCCTCACTACTTCCATACTTCATTCACATTGTTATTCAAAGATCATTCTTGCCTATGGATGATCATTTGATTCAAGAAATGGAACATTTTAGAATGGATATCGTCGATGGACCGATGTGGTTGAAGGAACAACAGAAATCCAAGGAAAGACTAAAGTTGGATTTTCTGCTAGAGTTGATACCAAGATTAGGCAGTTTGAAGGAACAGTTGAACAGAAAGAAAAAAATCAATGTTTAAGTCTGTTACAAATAGTCATATAACTATAAATCAGTGTAAAAAAAAAAGAAATTTATCTTTGTATACTCATAAGTATAGGTTCTTAGGTACTTCATATTATTTAGCTAGCTCTGTACTTACCAATAATTTAGAGATGTTTGATTTGCTATACATGTAATGTTTGTACTCCAAAAAATTTGTTGGGAAAATTACAGCCCAAAGTCAAGTACAAGTACTGTATACTTTATACCAAATATACATATACTATATAATATACATACCTATACACAACATATACAACTGAAGTGTATCGATGGTGTATACTTCGGTCATGTTGGTAAACTAGATGGCCGAAGGGTACATTTATATAAGTTTCCCTAGTTTGTTTATGGAAATGGAACATGAATGAAATGGTGGGCCTAGCAGCATTCATAATGGGCCTGAGGCTGAATTTGGGCCAGGCCAAACAAGCTAAGCCTCAAGCACCAAGATGTTAGCCCAAAATCTTCCTTCATATTTGTGCTGCACTATATATTCTAATTAGGTTGAGCCCCAAATATATATATTTTGTTCACTATTTGATTGCCAATAAATTAGAAAGTGTGTGTGGGCGCGTGGGTGTGTGATAGTTAAGTCGGATAATTTGTGGCTAAAATAAAATGTTTGTTATAGAGAACGTATAATTGTAGCAGAATATGAAAAATCTGTCCACGTAATTGAATGTTGTTATAAAAAATGATTATTATAGACAAGTCTGTCGATATAACTATTTGAAAAGGGAAGGTAATAAAATGAATGCAAGTTACATGTTCTTTTTTTATTCTTGTTTTTTAGGTTAGACCTGAAGAAACCGTTAATTAAGTAATTCAAGTGAAACTAATCATTTTCTCCATATAAAATACTACGACAACATAGCTTTACGGAGTATGAGGGTTGCTCAATTAGTTGAGCATCCTTTGTCCCTTATTTTGGTGAAAGATCGAATCTCATCCCCCTCCGCCCCACCCCCAACAACAACAAAAAAAAAAGAAATGAAACAAGACAAACATGCATAACTTATGGTCTCACCAAAAGTACTAAGTTTTTGTGAACATACTAAGTGACTTTGATAAAGTGTAGACTATATATATATCATCACTTGTTATTGTTGTAAGCAAAATGAGTACATGAGGCTTACTATGGTAATAATTTTGCATACAAAATGTAGACAACCTAAGAGACAAAAAAGCAAATAGTTGTCCCCCCCCCCCTCCTCCTAATGTTTTCAAATAAATTAAGATAAAACATTATCAACACCAATTGTTTACTTTCTTAGAGTGCTGACAATAAAATCATCTTTTTGTTTGCTTTTGTTACAAAAATACTTACAAGAAAGAGTACTACGGACCCCCTCATGGACTCTAAAGAATTTGGTTCCATATTTTTGGTCCCTTTAAAATTATTTCTATACAAAAGAATATATTAATTATTGTAGGTGTTTAGCTTGAAATATATTGAGTGGATAGGCAAAAATCTACATATATATATAATTCACTTGTTAACTTGGGTTAGAGGCCAAGAGAATTTGCTTGCTTTCAACTATCCAAGAATATTAATCTAAACTGAACTAAAAAATTATTTCGTAAGATATAAATTGTTCAAAACTATATAAATAGTTAAATTATTCATCCCACAAATGATGTGGCACAATAAACCAGTTGCATGATGTGGGACAACATCATATGAGTGCTCGAAAATCTAGCTCATGAGATGAGATTATCAATGATGTAATATTATTAAAGAGAGCACATTTTTATTTATTTTGTTATGTGTTTCGACATGCACATCACTTTGTTTTAAGTTTTGCAAAAGTAAGGAAATTGACTTTCTAATAGAAGTAACAAGAACACGTTGCATAATTAACATTTTAAGTTTACTATCTTTTCCCCACTCACCCGATCCCCCTAAACTTCATCTCTTGACCATCCACCCCCACCTCTGAACCACAACTCCCCGGTCATCCCTTTCCGTCTTCATAGTGTTTGTAAATTATCATATAAATACTTTTAAGATAATATTTTCTTACTTTCATACCAAATACTAAAAGATAAGTAGAAAGTTTATTTACTTTCCAAAAAAACATTTTCTAGGGACGCATTTTCCTTGGAAAACATATTCCTTCGTGCCAAACACTCCCTAAATCTTCTTCTTATTTAAAATGTAATTAAAGCTTACTCTAGATGCCCATGGTTAGTTAGTTATTCACGTTAAACATTATAATGACACCATTTGAGTGGAAAAAATAAAAGAATAATAATAAAATGTACTATTGAAGTGTAAATATGAAGATTTGGTATCGTGAGAAGTAAATTTATTGGATTTAAAGTGGCTGAGGCCTGAGATGCATATTTAAATGGGTTGACCTTATTTTATATATAAAAAAATTAGTCAAAAAACAGTACGCTTGCAGAAGTACTAATGAAGAGAGATTATATATAACACAAACAAATATAAAATATCAAAATTTCTTCAAATTAATATTTTCTTTAATATTCATCTAAGAGAAAAATACGATAAATAATTTGAGACTGAAAAAACTATACCAATTGAAGAGAATCAATGCTCATATTATTTAATTAAAGAGACAAGTATTGAAAACATTTTAAACTTGACACGAATCATCAGTTATGTTCCTGAACTATTGAAAGTCTTATAAGCATCTCTTTACTTGGCCAACTAAACTTCGATACACACCAGTTCTGCCACATAATAAAGCAAGTGGTCTCAAACTCTGTAGAAGCATGAGACTCATAATAAAAAAATCGAGAGAAATGTTGAAAATATCCTTAAACTTGACGAGTATTTTACTCATATTGCAAGATTAGGTGATAATATTTAAGTTCAGTTAGATAAGTAACTAAGTACTTTAAGACTGATGATAATTTGAAGAGCAAACTAATAATTCGCGTGGAGTATTTTTGATACTTGTCTATTTAATTAATATATGTTATGCATACTTAAAGTGGGCATTTTGCACCATAATTAGTGTGTTTCACAACTTTTTAAGAACTTCACCAAATTTGTTCTTAGAAAATCACCAGAGCATAGTTTTTTGGTTTATTTTAATTTAATATGCAATAATTGATAGACAATAAATAAAAATATTTTTAAAAAAATAATTTTAATTAATAAGGTCCTTCGAGAAGAAAATGGTACTCACATTATTAATAAATGTTTGCTTAAGGACAAATCAACACGAGAAAAAAGATAGTGATAAAATGAAGAGAGCACTAACTAAAGAAATGTTTTTCCCCAAAAGTCAAAGTCATTATGCCATTGTCAAACATAATTCCTCAATCTTTTTGACTTCCAAAATTAGACTACAAAAATTAAAATGTGGAGATGTTAAAGAAATGATTGAAAGATTATAATTTTCCTATCCCCATTATAACTTTAAAATATATTTGGGTTGGAAGAGTCTTAGGATCAAAAACCAAAAAAGGGCAAACAAGAAAGAGTTTAAAATAAATATCATACTATTTTCTTGAAAGTTTGAATATTTATGTATAATTTGAAATAATTTTTTTAATTATATAATGTTTATTTAATTATATTTCATTAATAATTTTACTTTTATTTATACTATTCATTATTATGTATCAGTTATAATATTTGCAAGCAATTTATATTATTTAAAAAATGATGTTGCATACAATAATTTTATATTAAATAATTATAAAAGAAAATAATATAAATTATATATGGTGAATGTTTTTAAAAAAAAATTGTTTCATGAAATAAAAATAATAATATAATAACAAAGAAAAAAAATATTTTTTTGGTGTAAAATTTAGTGCAGTAAATTAGAATTAATTACACCAAATGGATTACTTTATAAATAATCTATTTATGTAATACCTTTTTTTTATACCTTCTGCATAATATATTAAATTTAACTATATAGTAGTCGGTACCCAATGTTAGGTAGTGAAGAGATAAATATTGGAAGACTTAGTTAGAATATACTATAAATATATATATGCCATTATAAAAATGTGCATAGAATACTAAAAAACAACACACAAAAATAAGTTCTTTCTGCCTTCGAATTCTTTTACAAATTTTTGCTGTTATAGTTTTGAAAATGGTTAAACATTTCTCGATTTGTTCATAAGTTGCTAAGCCTTCTTATCTTTGTTCAATGGTCAATAAAGCATTTCGGCTACATTGTACTATTACTATCCCATACTCCTCGATCTAACATGTGTTTCGTCGTATATTGTGATCTTCACGTAGTAAATTATAATTGTCTTGTCATATCTAATCATTTGTATTGAATATTACTTTGATTTATCTCCATCTTTTCTTAAACTATTTATATTCAATCTCTTACGCTTCTGCTTCATACATCTCCTCTTTACATGCTTAAATCATCTCTCTCGATTGCTATTACTTTTGTAAGTTTGATCAACATGATATATAATGAAATATTTTTGAAAAGAATAGAATTGTCTTTATACTATTTGAAATTGTTTGAATTTTATTCATTTGTTACTATAAAAGCGTGTAAAATAAATTAAAGGAGCATGATTCTTTTGAGTACTTATTAAATAAAAACATTTGCATTGGATCTATAACCAAAGAGTCCAAATAATTATGAAAAGTCATCCATTTAGGTTCAAGAAAGATGCTCTTACTATTTTCTCAAAATTCAAATTTAGGACACGTGTGGACTATTTGTATGTACAACAAGAAGCATGCAAAAAAGGATGAGTAAACTAAATTATATTTATATAATATATAGTACGTCGTATACATTATTAATTATTATCTTTGGCAGTATTTATCTGACTTTAATTTGTAAATTTTGTTCCTCTAAAATATATGCATGATACTTTGAGTCATTTTTCTTCCAAAGGGAACATCAATTTCATATTTGAACTCACACTTTGTCGGTTTACAAAGAAAAAAAAATTAACATCTGTTATATATAAATGTGCGGATTATTTTTCTTACGTGATTTGCAAGCTATGAACGGAATTTTTATCATGTATGCATTCAAAAAATAGCGGCTATTCATTTCCCTTGTTATAATAAATAAATAAATAAACATAAAGCGGATTCATAGGAAGAACCATATGAAACAATTCACAAACAGTTCAAAAGCCATGCCCTTTGCCCAAGGGTTAATTAGATCAAACACTTAAATAATAACCGATCATCAATTAATTCTTGGCGAAATTTAAAACTTTCTAGTAGTGACTTATTGTAACCTAACACCCTAAGACTTCAATTTATTACACAACAAATTAATTGAAATGCATTTTATCATTTTATAGAAGATCAGAGTCGACTATTTTTCAAGATTTAATTTCATTTTTTTTTATAATATAATGTGATTTTTGATAAAGAGATCAAATAAAATTCTTCTACACTTAGGGTGTGTTTGGTATCTCATGTTTGGTTGAGATAAAATTTGAAAAATATTTTTTAAATCAACTTATTTTCCTTAAAATTAAGGAAAATGACTTCCCTTCAAAAGTTAAGGAAAACAATTTCCAAAATTCTCATCCAACTTCAAATTACATTTTTAAAAAAAAAAATATATTTCTAAAAATATTTTCAATTTCAAAAATTTATATTTCACTCCCAGACTCCGATCATCCCTCCACCCCATCCAAAAAAAATTAAAATTTATTTTTTAAAAATATTTTCATTTTCAAAATTTTATTTTTTTATATGATCCGGGACCCACCACCACTCTACCCACCCCGACAACCCCCCAACCCAAAAAAAAAATAGATTTTGTTTTTAAAAAATATTTTAACTTCAAAATTTCATTTCTTCACACCTACCCTCGACACCACCCACCCACCTCCCTCCCCCCTAAAAATATAAAAATTTAAATTCGTTTTTAAAAATTATTCCGAGTCCAAATTTTTATTTTTTAACCCTACCTCGACCCCCTCCCCCTCCTCCCCGCCGCAATCCCAAAATAAATTTTCATAATGTTTTTAGAAATTATTTCCAAACTTTAAATTTTTGTTATTTCACCCCTCCCCTCCCTCCCCCCCTCCCAAAAAAAATATTTTCAATTTCAAAAATTATTTTGTACTCTAATAAAAATAAAAGATATTTCTTAAAAATATTTTCTATACATAAATCAAACACCAAAAATAATTTCTACTCACCAACCAAACATGAAAAAATAAGTCATAAATCTACTTATTTTTGAGAAAAAACATTTTCTAAAAAACATCTTCCATGAAACACATTATCCTTCATACCAAACACACCCTTAAAGTTACACATTTTCTAACGAGAGACATCTACAATTAAAGGTTGAGTTTTAGCATTATTAATAATAGTAGAAAAGTGTTTGATGATAGGTACTACTTCTATATCTTTACGAGCCTTATGTGACGTGAGTTTTGAGAATACAAATTGTTATAACAACATATATATATATATATATATAGTGTGAAAGGAAGTTATATTTTTCTTTTAATTAAACTAAAGAAGTAGACCCAAAATTTACTTTCTTCTACATGAGTTGCTTTGCTTTTTTCACTTTAGCAAACCAAACAAGAAAAGGAGAACTTCTCAAACCTCCCTTTTTTCTTTCCTTTATATCTACACTTCTCAAATAAAGATAACCCCACCGCCGAGTACTGTGGTGGAATGATAAAAATTCATATATTCTTAATTAGAATTTTCGATTAATTGAGTCTCCCTAGCTACAAAGTCATTTTTGTTAGGGAGCGTTTTACTCCATGTGTGAGACTTCTTATTGCGAATTCAGATTTAATCAGGCTTGAATAACTATCAAACACCAATAATAAGAACCAAAAGAGAACATAAAACTTAGTACTATTCTTTCTTTTAACATAATAAAGAGTAACATAGTAACACCTAGATAAGATTCAACCCCACCAAAAATCTTACTCCCACTTAAAAAAAATTAAAAAATGACAGAGTTTGACTTATAATGGAGTTTAAGAAAAGAAAGAAAATTTTTTAATCTTGTGGTTTTAATTTAAAGTTATGTCAAATGTACTAAAATGCCTTTAGTCTTGTGGTCTTAAATATGCTACGTGAAAAGTTAAAATTAAAATATTGCAAAAAAAAAAAGAGATTATTTTTTTAAAAAAACATATTAAAAAAGAAATAAAGTCATTCTTTTTTAAACAATGGAAGTAATTCTTTTTGTTTCCACTTAAATTATGAGAAAAAGTAATTGAAGTTTAAAAATTGGGACTATGAAATGTAAAATTAATTTTTGGAAAAGAAAAAGAAGGCGCCAAAAAGGTCTTATCAGGAGAAATTACTTTTAATTTGTTAGACCAAAATCTGTAAGAGACTTCCAGCTTTGGGACCCTCACGCACCCAGGCCGCAGCCTCTTATTTCCCACTTCAAAAATTATATCCTTTAGCTGTGGAATTTTGATTTGATACAAAATTTCAAGTCATATTCAATTAGAAAGGACGTTATATCAAACGTAATTACAATTAAATTTTGATTTGTTTTCCCTTTGATCATGGTAAGTGAAATAATAACACAAAAATTAAATAAAATAAATTATCTTCAGTGGCGACACTCGATTTTTTTAAAAATAACATCCAAATAAGTTAAGGGAATTTAACAAGTATATGTATATCATCTTTTAAATTTATTTATAAAATATAATTTTTCAGTAAAAAAGTGTTGATTGACACTTTTGGAAGGTTGAGTTTGTTTAATAAATATATGATGTATATTGCGTTTAACTCAATCTAAAAAATTAGTTCAGAACGTGTAAAATTATTCAATATATTAGAAAGAGATCAAATATACTAAACCGACACATATAGAACTCAACACTCTACTGTATACGTATACTAGAACTAGACATCTGAAACATGAACAATATAAGATGATGGTCAATGACTATCAATATATATATATATATATATATATATATATATGTATATATATATATATATATATATATATACTGATCCCTTTGATTAGCATATAGTTCCCTTTAGCATGCATAAAAATCCATCACATTTTTATTCTCTCACCTGCCTCCCCCTTTTCCATTCCTACTCTTTTTTCTCTCTAGAATTATTTTGCCTTGTTATATACTCTTTTTATTGTTTCTTTTTCTCTACTATATATACACACCAAAACTTGACTTTGTATACTATATATAAACTACAATTAGCCACTACTCCAACATATCATTTATAATGAAGGAGTGTGGTAAAAATAGTAGCTCACCATGTGCAGCTTGCAAGTTATTGAGAAGAAGATGTGGTCATGATTGTGTTTTTGCACCTTATTTCCCTGCTGATGAACCTCACAAGTTTGCTAATGTTCATAAGGTCTTTGGTGCTAGTAATGTCAGCAAAATGCTACAGGTTCCACTTTTCATATCTCTTATTTTTATCTTCCTAACATAACATCTCCACTTCTAAAATTAGGGATATCTTCTTCAATTCAACACCTTAAATATTCTCTATGTGACTTATAGTTCGAGCTGTGGAATCAGTCATTGATGTTTGTGTCTGTGACTTATAGTTCGAGCTGTGGAATCAGTCATTGATGTTTGTGTCTGTGACTTATAGTTCGAGCTGTGGAATCAGTCATTGATGTATGTGTCTGTGACTTATAGTTCGAGCTGTGGAATCAGTCATTGATGTTTGTGTCTGTGACTTATAGTTCGAGATGTAGAATCAGTCATTGATATTTGTGTCATGATAGTTAGGTTGCTTATATCAACCCCTTGAGGTTCCTTGATCCTGAATGAACACGAGATATTTTGTGCACTAGATTGTTATGTAGAGTATTCAACATGAGATGGATCTAGAGATCATTAGCTTTATTTAATTAAATAAAAATATTGGAGATGGAAGTTATACATGCACTTGGTCTGAACATACTATAATAGAGAAGAGATAATGTATTTTAACATATCACATGCAATAAAATCCAAAAAGTTGGAGTAATATAATTAGCACAATAAACAAGTATATATGATAAATATATATATAATCGATTAAATTAAGTAACCTAAATAATGGAGTATAAAAAGTTATAACCATATTTGTCCTCTTTCTATTGATCAAATGTGTCAAAACATTCACATAATTAGGAAATATGTATATACTACGTACTAAATTATTGGTTAAGTATTTAAATTTTCACTTTGATCCACAGACCACAATACTTTGCTACAAATTCAACATTAATCAATTTGATTAGAAAAGTCATTTATTTATGTTAACAAATTTATTTAATACGTATAAATAATTTATTCAAAATTCTCGGCAATGTTAGCTTTATTATGACATAAGTTGTAGGGTCGATAGAGGGGAACAAAGAGACGTTTGTTAGTTGTTGAAAAACCGTTTCATTTATTAAATGTGAAAAAAAATTTAAGTAGTCTATTTTTATTGTCCCACATAAAATGTTAGAAAATATTGACTATTGAATATAATAAAATTTAAAATTTTCATGATCGAACAATGATTTTCAGATAAAGTGACATATTTTCTCGTGTTGAATGGGTCCTTAATTGGAGCCATAATCTCCATTCCTCCATGTCCAATTGTTTTTCTTTCTACGTACGTAATTTATTTATTTTCTTAATATTTGAAAGTCAACTAATTTATTCAATATAAATATGGTCACCTATCACAAAATATATACTCTTGCCGTTTAAAAAAAATATCTCTATTTCCTTTTTAGTTTGTTTAAAAAAGAATGACCCCTTTTCTTTTTTGGCAATAATTTACTTTAACTTTCCACGTGACATGTTTAAGACCACAAGATTAAAGGGTATTTTGGTACATTTGACATAACTTTAATTTAGAACCACAAGATTAAAAAATCTTCTTTCTTTTTTTAAACTCCATTTCAAGTCAAATTAGGCCAATCTTTTTGAAACGGAAATAGTACTTTTTCTAACTGAAATCTTAAGTGGACACGTGATGTTTTTTCCTATCGTCATTGTTCATAAAATTTCTGGGGTTGTTAAATGGTCTCCTAATTTAAAATTTTAAAAGACAAAAGAATCAACTTACTTCAAGAAAATGAATACATTTATTCTTTTGACCACATATATATATACATATTTTGATAGTAACATATCACCTCTTAGCCATAATTAAAGACTTCTTTGATTTGACCTAAAAAAAAAAGGTGATTTCTCTTTCTCTTTTTCCTTTTTCTCCTTTCTTTTTTTTCAACTAAACACTCCTTTTTTGTTATTTTCATTTTTATGACACAAAAATGATGTCAATATGACATACTCTTTGAACATACCTTATTGGGGTCCTCAAGGTGCAAAACCAAGTCCATTTATTAGCCTATCAAACTTATTAGGGTAATTTGGAAGATATTGGCACATGTATCTCGGGATACATAAGGTCAAACTAAGTGTAATTTATTATGGATACTCTGTATCTAAGTGAATTCGCATGTATTTGAAATATATAGACAAATCTCGTTCGCCTCCCTCATATCTCGCTCGTGTATGGTATCTCAGATACATGTGAATCACACCATATACATATATCTAGTGTGATTCACATGTATCTGAAGTATATATAGACAAGTCTTGCTCGTCTCCCTCCTGTTCTCACTCGCTTCTCTCTCTATTTCAGTGTGTCTGGTAGGAAAAAAAAAACATGTATCTAGATAAATCTGATATGAAAATATTAATTAGTGAGACAATAGATAATTATTTAAAACTATGGAGTTCCATTAGTAAATATGATAAAAGTTGTACATGCTAACCACTTTTCGGATCGATTTTCGAATAATAATTAGTTCTTGAAAATTCATAAACACTAGTCATTTTATATGCAAAAACACAATGACATTGTCTTGGATTTCGATCTTAACGTAAAATGGCGTAAAATTGCAGGAATTGCCAGAGCACAAAAGAGGAGATGCAGTGAGTAGCATGGTGTATGAAGCTAATGCTAGAGTTAGAGATCCAGTTTATGGATGTGTTGGAGCCATTTCATCTCTTCAACAACAAATTGATATGCTAAGAACCCAACTAGCCATGACCCAAGCTGAGGTTGTCCAATTGAGGCTAAGACAATCAACAAACATTACTAATAGCCCACCAAATAGTGGGTCTCCCATAATGGGCTCACAGCCCAAAGGATATTACCATATGGATTTGGATGTAGACCAGTCCAACACCTTCAATGAGCCTATGTGGCCATATTAGATGAGTTTTATTGTCTATTTAAGCTTCAAAAATTATCTTGTGTCCTTTTGCCTCTATATATCTTTTTCTTATAAGAGCAAAGGTGATGAATTAGGTTGTTGTTTGTAAGCTATGTTGCTTAGACTCCTCCAAAATGTCAGACAAAACATGTGCGTGTCAGATCCTCCAAACACGGTTGTAACATCATTTTTGGATATTCTAAGCAACTTAGTTTGTGAGTGTGTTAGAATGAAATCAAACCCTTCATGGGGTGTTAGGCCTTTTGGCAAAAATAATATTTATATACTAGTATCATCTTTGTTCTTGTGATATATATATATGTAATAGGAAAATTTGTGCTCCCCCCGCCCCCCCAATTTTGGATTGAAGAAATTAAATTCCCTTTATATACTTTAACAACTAATGGTATCATATCGCGCATACACATCCTCGAGACCTCTGATTGAAGATGAAGTCACGACAATATCTATTGATACTTACAATCTTAACACCATAACATATAGAAGTAATTAACAATCATCCACCACAAGATCTACACACAAGTATATAAGAAATTCTCAATGTTTTTCCATAATATAAACAAGTGAAAGCGCGATTACAGGAGAATATCAAATTATACATTAGGATCAATGAGATCTCCATTCAAATACTCTCTGTAAGCAGCAACAGGCCAGATGAAGCCTCTCCAGACGAGCCTATTAGCCAACGGAACATCGATGATGATTTCTTTCATTGTTGGTTTCTTTTCATCTCTTACGGCAATCAAGTAACTCCTTCCTACCCATCCAATCCATCCAGCAATGTACAAGAAGAGGATCCCTGGTGTGATGAACTCACCCCAGTGCCTTTGATCACCACTCACTATCAAATGTGGCAGTCCATCTGATCCACATAACAGTCCCTGTTTACCGTAGTTGTCGAACCTGTAATGACAATAGTTGAGTGATTTCGTAAGTCAAATAATTCAATGCATTTCTGAGATAATTACCTGCGTTTAGTTTTTTCAATAGTGGCATTGATAGCTAGTGCAGGGGCGCTATCAGGTGCGTAAAGCTTCAAAGAATTTCCAAGTTTCTTGATTTGTTGCTTCTCCCTTTTAGCAAACTGTTTTGAATCCTTGCAAGGTGTGAGCCCAGAGATGTCAGCAGAAGCTGGAAGAACGGGTGCTGACAACAGAATAGAAGACAGAGCAAGTGCTGCAGAGAATGCCTTTAATGAAGATGAACTTTCCTCTGTTGAATTAGAAACAGGGGTTTGGTTTGAAGAACACACAATGCTTGAAGTTCTTTGTTTTGTGGTAAATTGAGACCCAAATTTAGATTTTGAAATGGGTTTTGAAAGGTTTGAAGGAATAGTAAGAGACATGGTGTGTTTTTTCTCCTCTCTTTTTTTTGTGTTTTTTTCTTCTTCAAGAAAACAGAGGAAGATTGGAGTGTGGAGAGTGAAAGGATGGTTTTTTAGGATTTGTGGAAGAAGGGATTGGTGATCAAGAGAGAGGATAAGGAGTTGAAATGGAGCTTAGGTGGAGGTATTTGATTGGCTAATTGAGTTGGATTTTATGAGTTTTGGGGATTTTTTTGAAATTTTATCTATCTGTGGAAGAGCAAGAACCAGGGATATAACAGAATATAGATATTATGATTTGGGTCATGTACACTTTTGCACACTATTTTGGTGTAGTCTTTAATTTTTGTCCCTCCGCGATAAATAATTCTTTGCAATGTATAAGTTATATAATTTCGTATCATAATATCTCCGTACATGACTTCAGTTTTTGAATCTACTAGATATAAGTTCTATTTATTTGAAGTGCAGAACTAATAGATCAATCTATTTGAAAGACAAAACGTATAATTTTATGGTTTTGAGCTAACAGGCCATGCACTTCATGGGCTCTCAGCAAAAGCGTAATTTAAATGTAAACAAGTCCAACAGCTTCAATGAGCCCATGTGTTTGAATGAAATTTTGAATTTGGATCTATGTATTGAGAGAACCATATGTATGTGCACACCTTGATCTCTATGCTGGAAAAATTTTGGTCATGAAGAAGTATACTACATTATTGATTTATGTTTCCATTATTGGGCGAAAGAGTAGTAAGATGAACTGTAGGCCAATGGTTCATCAAGTTTTGACATAAATAAAATTCTCTGAATTTTCCAGTTTATTAGAGTGGGGCAAGTTATTGTCATGTAAAGCTCTCCATGTAGCAAATGTCATCTTCAATGATACTTGTTTATGCCATATTTTTTGCATCCATAAACCGTACTTGATTCTTTTTTCTTCCGTCTTACGACCTCCCATGTTCAAGCAGGAACAAGGTAGTGTTTTTTGTGCTACCACATGCACTTTGGACTGTGGTCGGAATCTCCACTTCTGTCATATCATACTGTAAAGTACCTCGTTAAGCAGGATATTTCGGTTTTGCTCCATCAGGTAAATGACTACAGAGGACAAAGGGGATCTATTTTTGTTCAGTTGGCATACCAGAATGATATATTTTCCTCAACTTAGAGGTTTATGTCACAGAGGGCTCTGAAGCCGTGTGACTGGCCTGAATTATGCACACCACTACTTGTTGATCTAATTACTTTTCATGGATCATACATGTGAAATATTTTTGGGGTGGCATTGATAATTGCGCATATAAACCTCTATCTACTGTGATACGATATTGAAATGAACGACAAGCACACTCTTAGATGCCTGGTCAACTTATCAAATCGTGAGAATAATTTCCAAACAAAAAGAACATTAGACAGTGAACTAGCCATTATCTAGCAACACATAGTATAGAGAATTCACAATCTTTCATTGATATAAACAAGTGAAAGTATAATTCCACGAGTCTCCAACAAGAGAAATTTAAACAACGGTAATCAAAATTAGACATTAGGGTCAATAAGGTCTCCATTCAAGTACTCTCTGTAAGCAGCAACAGGCCAGATGAAGCCTCTCCAGACGAGTCTATTAGCCAATGGAACATCGATGATGATCTCCTTCATTGTTGGTTTCTTTTCATCTCTTACGGCAATCAAGTAACTCCTTCCTACCCATCCAATCCATCCAGCAATGTACAAGAAGAGGATCCCTGGAGTGATGAACTCACCCCAGTGCCTTTGGTCACCACTCACTATCAAATGCGGTAGTCCATCTGATCCACACAACAGTCCTTGCTTTCCATAGTTGTCAAACCTGCAATGACATTAGTTGAGTGACTTTCTGATGAATTAAACTTCTACTAACTCGAGTATCAAAGGGTATATGTATGTTCTATTTTTGGATGTTTCCTAGTCTAATCTCAACGACATATGCAAGGAAAAGTTGAAAATATGTTCTGAACAATCTGCTTTTCTTTGATAAGCAAATGTTAATGTACATTATGCTTTCATTCATAAAAGAATACTTTTAGCTCTTCCTCTACTCCTACTCGTATGGGGATTAAAGGTAGAAGGTAGCCTCGTTATCCATACTTCTGGTGGGATCAATAGAGCATTAGCTACTCATATTTTTACGAGCATTGACACATTCTAGACTCTAGAGCAGAGGTGGATCTAGGTGGGGCTTCATGGGTTTGGACGAATACAGTAGCTTTCCATAAACCCTATATTTGTACCAGAAAATTAATTTAATATATGTATTTTAATTTGTGAACCCCTAACAAAATCGATTGAAAAAAATTTAGAATCCCAAAATCTTAATATTGGCTTCGCCTCTGCTCCAAAGTACTATCTATCTATCAAGTACACAATCAAAAAATGATAACTAGGGAAAATAGGCAAATAAGAAGTAAAACTTTTTGAAAATTATGAAGAAAGAGATTAGGAAACAAAGGCAAACCTGCGTTTAGTTTTTTCAATAGTGGCATTAATAGCAAGTGCAGGGGCGCTATCAGGTGCATAAAGTTTCAAAGAATTTCCAAGCTTCTTGATCTGTTGCTTCTCCCTTTTAGCAAACTGTTTTGAATCCTTGCAAGGTGTAAGCCCAGAGATATCAGCCGAAGCTGGAAGAACTGGTGCTGACAACAGAATAGAAGACAAAGCAAGTGCTGCAGAGAATGCCTTTAATGAAGAAGAACTTTCCTCTGTTGAATTAGAAACAGGGGTTTGGTTTGAAGAACACACAATGGCTGAAGTTCTTTGTTTTGTGTTAAATTGAGACCCAAATTTAGATGTTGAAATGGGTTTTGAAAGGTTTGTTGGAATAGTTAGAGACATGGTGTTCTTTCTAAGTATTATTATTTTTCAAGAAAATGATACAAAGAAGAAGAAGAAGAAGAAGAATGAAGAGATGGTTTTTAGAATTTGTGAGTGATCAAGGGAGAGGATAAGGAGTTGAAAGGGAGCTTAGGTGGAGTGATTTGATTGGATAACAAAGTTGGATTTTGTGAGTTTTGGGGATTTTCTGAAATTTTTATCTATCTGTGGAACAACAACAACCAGGGATTACAGATACGCCTATTTTTCGTGTGGCCACCACACAAGTGAAGAGAACTCTTGAATGAGGAATTTACCAAGTGGTAATTACAAACAGAAGCATTATTATCCCGTTTAATTGTAGGGGGAAATGAGAAAAAAAATTAATTAAACTTATCCTAATTTAGTAAGTGATCAAGTAATATGAGACATTATTTTTTAGTAAGACAACCATTTAAGACAGAAGGAGTATCTTTTGTTGAGTTTTTCAAATATATAAATTTTATTTCGAGATTCTATTAACAAGTTTAAATCTTGAAAAGTGAAAAAATATCATGTAATTGAAGAGTAGTACTTTCTACCTTTTGTGATTTTTATTTGTAAATATCTCACACGACATATTAAAAGCTACTAACGTTCATATATATACTCTCGTGTCTCGATTTCTATGACTTATTTTCATTTTTATTCAGTTTCAGAAAGAACGATACATTTCTACCTTTATTAACAATTTATTTTTAAAATGCTCATGTTATCTTTAAATAAATAATTTCTAGCTATACAAATATATATGACTTATTTTAAATCATAAATTTCTAATCTTTTTCCTTTTATTTCTTACATTTTATGTCAAATTAAACTAACTAGTATAAATTGAGACGGAAAATGCGAGCCGTATTTGGAGAGAGATGCGAGAGGACATACAAGTAATTGCAAAGCAAAACCCAGTCTAAAAAAAAGACTGCCAGACATTTTGCATTATATATTGTTATTAAGATTTGAGCAATTAGCAACAATTTTAGGACAGGAATGATAGCAAGTCATGCAATAACAAAAGCCAAAACAGAAGTCCAGAACTACTTGAGTTAAAAGAATAAATCAAAGAAAAAGTAGTTTAGGTTAAGCAGAATTAAGTCATAAAGACACTTTGTTCACAAAAAGGAGGTCAGCAGACAAGCAATTATCTCTAACATATTATTACAATATGTAGAGTTGTTGGTCTCTAAAAGAATCTGATATGCAAATGATCCTTGAAGAACTAAAAGAAACAAATAAATGGAACCAAAAAACAAAAGTATAGCAGAGTCAAATGCCACAGAATTTGATCACTAAAAGAGTGCTGTGTTCAATTGCCTATCACACTGAGAACGAATGAGGTCAGAAATGTTTGCTAGGATGGTGGAGGAGGTAAGTTGCTTGACTTGTTGGGGCGCGGAACTTGTTCAGCTCGATTAACAAGACTTAGGTTCTGTGACTTTGAGATCATGCTGACCATAGATGGAGTTTCATACATGGTGGCGCCACTATTGCTTGAGCTACCACCTTGCAGTAATATTTGTGATGTCGTGTCTCCTCTAGTTGTTGCTCTTTGCCAAGAATGTGAGCTCAAACCCGAGAGGACGTAAGCTCGTCCAGTTTGTTCATAGCGCTCCCTGCTTACCATCCTCTCTCTGACTTCAGTCAATTCCGTGTCAAGCCAGCTACAGAGAGCATCGCCTGCTTGAGCAGATACAGAAGATAGAAGAGTCGCTCTTCGGTTAGTTAGCGCGGCTTGAGCAGCCTCAAGATTTCCCATTTCTGCCAATCGTTGTGCCTCTGCAATGGTTTCTGCTACTGCCAGCCTGTTTATCTGCCTATCAACCTCTCGACTTATTACCACATCTGTAGGAGACAGCACTGGTGGCCGACGTATGTCAACTGTTTCACCCTCCACACTGACCATTTCGTCCGATATGGTATTCTTGTAACTACATGCAATTTGCAACAGAGATGTCTTTGTTGCGCCTTGCTCAATTTCAGCTGAGGGGACAGACAAGTAGACAAGGAATTCTTTTTCCTCATCTGCATACAGGTTCCCGATGTTTATGACCCCTTGCTTTCCCTGTTCAGAAATTTCACTAGCATATCTTCCTGAAGGGATGGATCCAATTTCTACTCCATGTGATGCTGACCGAACAGTAAGCTGGAGTTCCTGGACTACAACACTGAGGAGACCACCAATACACATTGCAAACGCATCTTGAACAGTACCAACAGTCTCAATGAACGAAAATGTACCACCCGATGCATCTGAGATAGCATGCATAGCAGAGGAATCATGGTCTAAACCAAATCCAAACGTATGTACATGGAAAGTTGGCTGCTGTCCTGCTGCTAGTCCTTCTCTATTGCGAGGACAAATGGAAGAAGGCAATAGATTCAGAAAGTCGGGACCTGAGGTTGCATTAGAGGATCTGCGGTTCCGAGGACTCCGCCGTTGGTTGGCATTATCACCGTTATAGGTGTCTCTCCCATCTGACAAGAGAACAATGCTTGCAACTGGGTTCCTTTCACGTCTTTCTTCAAGAACCCGAACCCCCTTCTTGAGTCCTTCCACAATATTTGTCCCACCATTTGCTGAGATGGCATTGACAGCCTGTGCAGCCTCTCTACGCCCTTGTTCTGTCATCCTTCGCAGGGGGAAGTTTCTTTGAGCTCCTGATGAAAAGGTAACAATAGATAGACGGTCAGAAGGCCCCAAGTTATCTATGACAAAACAAACTGCTTGTTTCAAGAGAGTCAATTTTGATCCAGCCATGCTGCCACTAATATCTAGAATTGTGACCAGGTCAATAGGTGCACGCTCTTGGTGCCGAACATCATCAGCAAGTGGGGGTGCCTTTACTCCAACAAGAACAGCAAATCTTGACATACTTCCAGAAGCAGCAACTGCAGAATATTCAGGAAAAGCTTTCAAGACAGCAGTCTCTGGATGAACAGAGGAAGGGGAGGGGGTCTGATCCACAGTGATGCTGGGAAGAGGTTCATCATCAGAGAAGTGAAGGGGCTCAGGAAGGGGCAGAGACACGGGTGGTGGAACACGAGGAATGTTGTCAAGGTAATTATCTTCAAGTGGAGAGACACGAGTCCGCCCAGCATTATTAGTGTTTACATCAGTACTGAAGGACGACATGAGAGGAATCTCTTTCCATTTGCATCTGCAGATGGGGCAGAGATAATTTCCATGCTTAACACTGTTGGCAATGCAGCTGAAATGGAATGAGTGGGCGCATTCAGCAGTGAATATGGCCTGACCATTCCCTGCTTTCATACTCCCTAGGCAAATGGCACATGTTCGCTACAATCACAATAAAATAAAGTGGCAAGTAACAGTTAGAATATTGTAATCAGTACATAAATATGTAACATGCTCAATGAGGCAAATACATAATCACATGTGCTTAATTAATCACTTCTCATTTAGAAAAAAATTTCAATAGTCAAAAAGGCTCTAGAGCCCTAGGGCACATATCATTTCAAGTCACAAAAAAGAGAACAAGAACTTCATTGACTAACTAGCCATTGTTAGAATAAGCTATTAGAGTCATTGGTTATAAGGTATCAAAACTTAAAGAAATGTTGACTGAAATAACATAAATTGTTTAAACAGTAAGAACTTGTGAATAAAGTATACTAGAAGTCATCTAGAAAAAAATTGCCAAAACGAAGTATTGATAGTAACTACTGAATATTAATCTTATGCATTCCGCAAACATAATTTAGTAGAAACAGTAAGCAAAAGTTAGCTGTATGGAATTCATCACCTCTTTATAAAAACAACCACTCATGACTTTGCTAGGGAATCATTATTCCATGATAACATTGTAAATAAATCAAATAACTATGGTCTTAATCTCAAATTACTTAAAGACAGGTATTGATGATAACAATGAGCAAACAATACAATTTTGCATAGGATTAGGTTGAGTTAATTCAGCAAATAACAATTAATAAATCATATCCTGTTGTGCATTAAAATGTATAGACCACCCAAGTCCTTACGGAGTACGTTTACTAATCCAGAAACAACTAAACTAGCAATAACCGGTTCAAAATTTATACTACATACAAGTCCAAGTGACTTTGTTCAAGTATAGCTCCTTATCAAGGCCTATTAAACTAGCAAACTTACTTTTCAATTAAAAAAAAGCCAAACAACAATCCGAAGTACACAATTTATACGACAATCTTTCCTTTTTAGTCAGGTATAAAGGATTTATGACTTATTTATGCCTTTCATACTTAAACTTCGTGGTTAGTCAAACGTGTTCACATAAATTGGGACAGATGCAATACATAAGAAGCAAACATGTAATGTATAGGAAAATAATCTTCTTATAGGTAGCAAAAGTCAATTATAAATACGTTTAAGCTATCCCCAATTATAATACTATATTTCAGAAATGGTCCAACGACATGGACATAACACATAGCTGGCGTAGGAAGATATCAAAAATATCTTAACAAACAATAAAAAAGATCTCCAATTTGTCAAAAGCTGAAATCATCATAATTCCCAGCTAACCCATAGATTAAATTATTAAAAATAAAATTATTAGCAAGTGTTAAACATTCATTAGTACTTTAATTAATAGTAGTTGTACACTAGGTGCCATTTTTTTATTAATAGTAGAAAAAGTTATTTTTCACAAAGTCAAAACTTTAGAAAAAAGGCCCTGCACGGAAAGCCAAGAAATGTAATCTTTTTCAGCTTGCGAATTACCTTTTTGACCTCCAGAAAAAGTCGTTGATACCAAAGTAGAGGATAGTATAGTAATTTACACATACATTTCGTCATCTAAAACCTTGTAAAGCTGAATTTCCATTAGTTTAATCACTGATTAAGATCAAGCAAAACAAACGTGATAAATTAAAAAGTGAATTTCCAATATTACCCTTGTTACAGATCCCCAAATAACGTGAGAAACCGTAAATTTAGCAAAAACAGGTAGGTATTTTCGTCCAGAAAAATTCTCCTTCTATTCCATTTTTGGCAAAGCAGAATTTTCTGCCACCGTTCGCGATGGTAAGATAACAGCTGTCATCACCGGCTATGAAAATTGAAAACGCAACCGACTTCCGGTCCGGTCGAATCACATAGATAGCAAATCAAACACGCCGGCGAAACCAAAAACAAGAAAATACAACCGAAAACACACAAAAAAAATTACGAAAAGAAAACGAACCTTAGAGGATCGGGTGGTACTACTGAAACTTCTGGATAAACGGGAGAAAGTGGATGAAGATGCGGCGGAGGACGGCCGAGTAGACGGTGGCGATTTGGCATCGGAGGATGCATTTTCTGGAGGAGATTTAAGTTGCCTAAATGAAAGCGCTTTTTGGAGTTTGCTCCATGAACCTGACATTCTTTCTTCAGCTCCTTCAACAGAAAGAGAGAGAGAGAGAGAGAGTAGAGAGAGAGAGAGGGGAATTGGTGTTAGGGTTTGGGTTTGTAAAATGGAAGAAAAAATAACGAACGTGAATTTGGAGAAGAAGAGATGGAAGAGGAGAGGAAAAAACAAGAAAAATTTAGGATTTTGAAAATGATTAATATAATTTTATCTCTTTTTTAAAATAAGTTAAATGAAAAGGGCAAGTATTATTACGGCTAATTTCATTTAATTACTCCTTCCCTTTTATTTTTCTTGATACTATACCAAAAATAAAATAAATATTTTGTTTTAACTACTTGTTAGCACATTACAAAAAGTTTTCTTATTTTTTTTTTCATATTACCTTGAGGCCCCATTAGAATATGACATATGATATCATTATTTGAAATTAAAATTTTGTTTTGATATGAGTATAATTTAAATTGTAATTTTTCTTCAAAATCTAAAATTTTATAATCTGTGAGAACTATTAAAATAATTAATTTTTATATAATTTTATCAAATGAGCAAATCAATATATATATATATATATATATATATATATGTATATGTGTGTGTTCTTTTTATAAATAAATAATTAAAATCTTTCCTATACAATAAATTTTATAAAGATACATCACTCGATAATATTACTATCTAGTTATTCTTTAGTATTACTCTTTCATGTTGAGTATGAACCTTTCTTTTTATGTCATTTATGATGAGTTTTTCTTTTTACAAAATAAAAGCTTATAAATCAAATTATACATTTAAAAAATTTAAAATCACGATTTATAATCTCTAATCATTTATTTTTTTGGAGTATTTAGATTTTAAATTGCACATTCAAATGCTTATTTACAAATATGACTCCATATACATATATATATTCAAACACAATCTTAATAGTATTAATAACTATACAAAATAATTATGATAATCAAATTTAAATTTCTAAAATATTAATTAATAAGGTTAATTTAAAAATAACCTCTACTTAAAATATTTTAAAATACATCGTAAATCTAAGAGGCCAAATAATATAAAAGGAATATGGTAATTTTTATTCTTGATTTGTTACCATGAACGGAAGGTCTTTTCGTCTTAGCATATAATTACAAATATGGAAGAGTTATAAAGATTAAAACTGCACGTACCATTTTGAGTAATAAATAAAGTAATATTGGGACATTAATATCATTTATGGTAGTAATATCTTCATCTTTAAAATATCTAAATCTTCATTGTTGACTTTTGGCCATTTTACAAATTGTGGTCACCCACTTATTAAAAATATAATTAAAAATCTAACCATAGTCTTAAAGTTAAGATAAGATCTCTATTAACAAATTCAACATATTTATTTTAGTATTTTTTAAAAAAAAAAAGTAAACAAAGTACTTCTAATAATAATAAATATTTGTAAAAAAAACAAGAGTATTCACGTATACTTTACGAAATTAAAATAGTACCAACTCGCTTATTTCAACCTTACATATCTAGTGCAGTTTAGATTAACTTATTTCAACCTTACCTATCTAGTGCAATTTAGATTAATTTATTTTTAGGTGTTTTTAATTTTTAAGTAGTTTTTTATTTTTGTTTTGAAGGCGTTTGAAAAGGTTATAAAGGCGTAAAACTTATTCGCATCGAGCGTTTACACCAATTCAATACATGCATGTCATGTGTTTAAATTTATTGTGCATTTTACTTAACTTTAAATAATTAACAAGCGTTTTACTTTATTAAATCAAATAATAATGGAAATTGAATTAGTTCGATCAAAGGCGGAGCCAGAATTTTCAATAAGGGGGTTCATAATCTGTAGAAATAGATAGCCGAAGGGGGTTCGACATCTACTATATATATACATAGAAACTTATTTTAACCATATATAAATAATATAATTTTTCGTCAAAAGGAGTTCGGATGAACCCCCTTAATGCAATGTAGCTCCGCCCCTGTTAAATCGGTGTAAGCACAAGGTGCAGATTAGTTTTTACCCATTGTTTTTTCAGCACCCGTTTTTAGCTAAAGAAATTAAAATAAATCAAAAATAGGATATCATCTACTTGTAACGTTTAACTTTTGACTTATAAATTATTTTTTATAAACTCATTCAAGGCCTTAATATATGTTCTATTGTGCAATTTACATCATATTCTATTTTTTCTTACATGTGTGATTTGCGCCCTAACTTCTTTTTTTTTTTTTTTTTCATAACCAAACTATCAATCACCTAACTTTGTTTAGCTAAGAAGATTTGCTTAGCCACATAGAAAATATCGAAAGCTCCTTTCCTCATCCATAGTTGCTCCAAATGGATGGACAAATTTTTTTTTGAAGATCTTGGATACAAATCATCATAAAAATAAAATTTAAAAGGTAAGATAAAGTGAAAATCATAAATTAAAAAACACATTAATTAAGTGTGTGCGAAACGTCATACTCTCTAGTATTATTTAGAGTATAATGAAGTCAAACAAATTTCATTTCTCGTATATTTATGATATGAATAGTTTTCTTATACATACCTGATAGTTCTTTACTTTGACTTATTGCTGACTCGAACTGACAATCTTAAGATTGAACGCGAAAGATATTTATCATTTAAGCAACTCTCTCGCGTCAATTCAAGAAAATTGATGCGTCTTTTATTTATGTTTCAAACTCGAAAGCGGCAACTCTTGAAGGTATGAACAAGTTGAAGATGTAGGGCACAACACAAAATGCCAATTTCATCACACGAGACTCGTGACAAAAGGATGTTAATAATCATTGAATTAATAATAGTTATGTTTATATATCATATAGTAAAGTAATAATAATAATAATAATGACTCACTTTTCAAACTCCTATATTACTAGAGATCTCCTAATTTACTTACTTAGTTGATTAATTGAATGTTAATATCATCAAAGTTAACCTATGGAAGTAGTTACTTTTGGGCACCTCTTAATAATTGGTAACAACTCTTTCATCCTTAACTAAGAAGTTATAGGTTTGAGTGTTTTTGGTATGGAGTGTCTTTGTTGGGAGCGATTTACCCCTCCAATATGAGACTTCCCAGCACGAATTCGAATTCAGACTCCAATGTGCATAACAAACGGATGAAAAACCCAAAAAAATAGTTAGAACTCATTTGGTCATGGAGTATTATTCATTTTTTTTTCGTAATATTTTCTTACTTTATATTTTAATTAGTATTTCATTATGAAAAATACAAATCCCCTTGTCTCTTTTTGCAAATATCACCGAACATAACTCATCTTCAACTCTTACCTCATAAATTAAAAGAAAATGGAAAAAGAAAAAATATTTAAAACTTACTATCAAATCCTGCTAAAGAATAAATGCTTTTGAATAACACATAGTATATATAGAGTATATACATCATCATTAAAGAATAATATCTTCTTACACATGGAGAATAAATTGTCTTATTAGTTGTTATCACTATTTTCAAAGAAAAAAATTATATATCCAAAGGATGCTGATAAAAAATATGAAGTCCAGTTTGTTATTTGAAGTAATGCATTAGAAGTGTACTCCATATTTTAAAAAGGAGAATATATATTATATTATATATACATCGAGTACGTAATTTTTACACCAACAAATCACATTATAAATTCCACATGTTAATGAGACTTACCTATAGTATATATTCTTTGATTTATTACGTAGGTTTAGAATTTTTATGTTGACAATGTATATAAATTAAATCAAAAAGGGAAACAAGATAAATAAAAATCACAAGCTACTTCAAGTAAAAGTAAAATTAAGAGAAACCAAGAAATTACCAAAGGTCAAATTTTTGATATTATAACTAGTAATTAAAAGGGTTTATTGATGCAATTAGAAACCAAAATACACTACTCCTATTTCCTAGCTTCCAATGGGTGTGATACTCACTCATATTGAAATCAAATTAAATTCGGATTCACCCTCAACTTATCTATCAATCTCTAAATATTACTAATATAAAAATTTGTATAAGAATAATCAAGAACATTCAGAAGGAATTTGTGGTCCATTAAATTTCATATTTGCATTTTGACAAGTTGCAGAGGTACTCTGTTGGCCATCCAAAGTTAATTCCAAACCCCTTAACTCAATCCCTTGACATGGTACACTTTTGCTACAATCAAGTACTACTGCCTCTTTTGAGGATGAAGTTCCTTTTACATTGATGAATTTTACATCTGAAATCTGCACTTGTGACTCACCCTGTATACAAATATATATAATTAATATACAAGCAAAAAAATGCATTTTACAAACAATAAATGTTCAAATGCTTAGGTTTTTACCACATTTGAATAAAATATATTTTCACATCTTTCTATAACAAAGTTGTTTGTATTTAATTTTGAATAGGAACAAACAGAGAGTCAACGTTGTTTGGGATAGCTCGTTCATTTATAGGCAAAGTGTCCATTTTTATCTGTGTTTTTAGAGAGGAACTTTTTAGGAATGTGATGCTCAAAAAGTGTTCGTTTTGGGGTCTGACTCGGACAAAATATATAATATAACATTATCACGAAAAATGATATTTTTAAAAAAAAAACTTAGATTGTTATAGAATCTATATATAAAACTTGTTTGTTATTGAAAGTTGTAGTGATCTCCATATGATACAAAAGAGAGAGAAAAGAAACTATTTTAAAATTTGTAATGTAAAACAAGTTGTAAATATCTATGTGGTAGTAGATCTTCTCGATGAGGATAAAATGATGAATTTAATAAAAATAAAAAATAAAAACGTGTCACATAAATTACGTACCTGACTTTTACAAGAAGAGTGAGGACAATAGTGTTGATCAATGATGATAGGATTTTCAACATAATTCATATTAATATCATCAAAAGTGACATTGAAAACTTTGCTAGGAGGTGAAGGTGCCCAACTCTTTATCCTTAGTCCATTTTGAGTTTTCCCAATATTACAATTTGTCACAATAACTCCATTCACATCACCTTCATTTTGGTATTTTCCTAAACTTCCAATGCTAATGCCATGTCCAGGCCCACAATTAACCTCAGAAATATGAACATTAAAAGTACCAGGCCCAATTGAAACACAATCATCTCCTGTTGATATATTTACTTTGTTAATAATTATATCGTTGGAGTCGCCTATATGAATCCCGTCAGTATTTGGGCTGTCGCCCGGTGCTATTATGGTTATGTTCTGAAAATGAACTCCTTGGCTTTTATTAATTTGGAAGTGGAAGAACTTGCTGTTGATTGATGTTATGCCTTGTAGGAAAGCATTGCTTACGCCGTTAAATTTTATCGACTGTTTATAATATACAAAGAAAATAAAATGTTGTTAGTCCATAGTAAAATGTTATAAAACCATTAGTTCATAGCAACTATACAAATATTTTGTTTGAATCGTAAGAAAAGAAAAAATATTGTATTTCAATGAAAATATATATACCACCCTACATTTTCTCATTGAAAATCATATATTATAGAATTATTTTTTTTACATGGATTCACAATGGAAATTTTTTATGTTTCTAGTAATGACTATAATAGTACTTCCATTAGTTACATTTGAAATCTCTATTTAATTACAAAATTAAGATATTTAAAAAATTTAAATAAGAAAAATACAACTAATTATCTTTGGACCATCTTGTTAGAAAAAAGGAACATACTGAATAGGTAGTATATACTTAATACATAAAATATAAAATACATTGTATATATATACTATATACACATATATACGACATATACAATCAGAGTATATAGATAATGTATACTTCAGTCATGTTGATAAACTAGACAGGGGAAGGCTATATTTTTCTTCCTTTTTAATATTTTTGAATTTTTTTTTATTTTTTTTTTGTTTGCTAAGTAAAATAAACAATTAAAAGGGAAGAAAATATTTAATATTCAATAAAAAAATATTTTTTTTACCGAAGGAGGATTTGGGCCGTTGTCATTATATATGGACCATGCAGATGGGCCTTGACCATCTAATGAACCCTGTCCATTAATAGTCAGCCCATCAATATGTTCAAATAATATCCAATAATCATCTTTAACTTTCCCCAAAGGAGCTTTCAAAAGTCCATTAATGTTAAAAAACATTGGGCCTTTGCATGGCCCATTAAATGTTAATGTATTCAACAAAAAAGTTCCAATTGGAATAAGTATTGTGCCTCCTCCATTGTTTTGACATGCTTGGTCCCATGCCTTTAAAAATGCCTACAAAGAAACAAAAAGACTTTGAGAATCATGATTACGATAATCGGCGGATGTATAATATATGTATAATGAGTGTATATTATATGTATATTAACAAGAAAAGGTCAAAAGTGGAGAGACATATACATTGAAAGAAGTTGCTTATCTACGCAATGTAATTATTCACCAAAAATGCATCGATAACTATTTTAAACAAGGTAACTCTACACTATATACATTATCAGTATATTGTATCATGTTACAACAGTTTGTCTATCGTATTTTCTAGTTTACTAATTTCGACGATTGTGATTTTACCTGACTATTATCAGTCTTCCCATCAGGACTAGCACCAAAATTTTGAACATTAAACACTGAACCAATACCATGAACTTGAGAAACCTTAATTATTATCAAGAAAATGATAAATAAAGAAAGGAAATGAAAGAAAAAATGTGAAGAAGTCATTTTTTGTATTGTTTGATTTTGTGTTCTTCTTCAATACTTGTAGAAAATGATAATTTTAAGTTAATTTATTGGAGTATTTATTTAGTCAGAATTTTATAGTCGAAAATGGAAATGAAACAAATTAAATCCCAATTTTAAAGTGAGGATCAATCGAATTATAATGAGGTATCTCACTTTCCATTTTATAATATGTAATTAAGTTATATGGATCAACGTAACGTTTTTTACATTATACTTTACTTAGTTTAACAAGTAATAGTATGTTAATTGCACCATTTTAAGAAGTCACTATTTAATACTTATTATATAGTTTTACCTATAATTACCTCAAAGGTAACTTACTTAATTGTGTGAATGTGTTTTCCATACTACCTTGATAATAATCAATATCTAGTTTAGTAGTTTTTTGAATGCATAATATTAGTTATAAATCTTTTTAAAATAATCTGGTGTAAAACTAAACATAGCACCTCATGGTATTAGAATTACCATGTTTTTTTATTAATAGATGAATAAATATGATTAAAGACAGAATTGTCCTTGAATACAATAAATTAAACACTGGATAAGAAATAATTGAAGTATAATTAATCTCATCATAACTAATATTAGCATCGCCACTTGTCAATATGACAAATATATATTCAATATTATTCTTATACACTATGTCAACTAGTTAGCTTGAATTAGGTAAAATAATGTATGGTAGAGATAGTTCTTATATTATATCAACCCTAAATCATTTATTTAATCACAATAATATTACTTGAAATAACATGTTGATATTTTTATGCAGATATTTTTTTATCATCACAAAATTGCTTAACGTATATTCCATTATTTATAGGAGATATGGAGTATATAATTTCCAATAAACTAAAAAATATGGTATACTGTTGAAGTATATGATAGAGATTGCTTACCTTTTTTTCTTCTTTTAAAAATCTTAAGATGGGAATCCTATAATCGATTAAATCAGTTTTCTAAAATACTTTCTTCGTTTAAAAAGAATGACCTAGTTTAACTTGAACAGAGTTTAAGAAAAGAACGAAAACTTTTAATCTTGTGGTTCTAAATTAATGTTGTCAAATGTACTAAAATGCCCTTTAATCTTGTGATCTTAAATATGTCACGTGAAAGTTAAAGTTAGAGCCTTCCTAAAAATAGAAAATGAGTCATTCTTTTTAAACAAACTAAAAGAAAATAGGTCATTTCGTTTTGAAACGCAAGGAGTAATAAATAGACAAAAGATTAATTTGCAAAACATTACTCCAAAATTCAAGGGTGATATAGATTTTATTTTTACCATTTTTAGTAGGGACTAGGGTTGTTCATGTTATTGGTTAAACCGTTAAATCGAATCGTAATGGTCTGATTTTGATTTTATTTTTTAAAAATCGTAAAAACTATATTAAATAATCAATTATTATGTTATTTTATTAAAATTTAATTAACTTACCCTTTAAAAAAAAAATCGCTGCGTCTTTTCAAATACTTCTTTAGTATTGATAACATATAAATTGTCACTCCCTCTAATGAGATTGAGGAAATAGTTCTTTTTTTTTAAATTGAGGAAATAGTTGTAAATACATAAATAATTAAAAAAAATAAAAATTGAACATTCACTAGTCAAGTTCTCAATTCGACATTTCGTATTCGAAATTATGTCACATAAATAAAGTAATATAAGATGGAGTTTGCACTCAATTGATACAATTTCATTACCAAAATATGATCAAAACATACTTTAATCACCAATTCGTAATACAACTTTAACAAAAACAATAATAACAACATACTTAGTATAGCTCAACTCCACTGGCTCTCACAATTGGAATTCAAAAAAGTAAAAGAATATACACGCATCTTAAAAAAATATATATCATTCACGATTTTCATCTCCCCGAGTTGAAGTTTTACACATTTGAAGTATTGTGTTGTTGTTTGAAGTTATGAGTTGAAGAAAAAGGAATACCAGGTGGTGGGGTGGGTATACCAAAGACTTGGGGATTGGTTTTGATGTCTTGTCTACCTTTAGCTCTTCCAAAGAAAAAACATCCAAATCCAATAAGAATTGTGAAAAGTATAAATGGAAGAGAAATAACAACCACCATACCCATCTCTCTTATTATTCTAATTTCTTTGCTTTGCTATGATTTTAATAAATAAATGGAGTATGTAGAGTATATGCTCTATTTTTATAGGTGGGGGATTTAATTGGATTGTAACGTTAGGCATAACGATCTACTTTTCTAACGGTTACTTTTTTTCTTTAATTTTGAAAAGAACATGGAATATATGTTATAAGAGTGATAGAACATTATTTGTTAAGATAATTTCTTTAAAGCTATTAAAATATTTAAGATAGTAAATGAAAATAGTTCAATAAAAAATAATTTAATTTTTTACATGTTCTCTAATTGACCTCTAAAAATTAAATAAATTTCCAAGTCATTACCCTTTAAATTAATACAATTTAATGAAGAAATGAATTTATTTTTAGTATCAAACTTAACTAGAAAAAAAAATATTTAAAAATTATGGGGACGGCTCTATGCGGGCAGGGTAGGGCTGTTTGAAAATGGAAAAAGTTGTTATGTGCGATGGAGCGGATTGAAAAATGAAAAGAAGTTGTTAGGTAGGTCTGGACGGGTCGAAAATGAAAAATAATAATTTATGTGGGCAAGGTAAATTAAAAAAATTAGGGGTTAAGCTAAGCCAGACCCGTATCACCATCTCTAGTTAAGGGTCTCATTTGGTAGCTATTTGACAGGGTGTATAAAATAATATTAAATAGAATGTATTAATAATGTTTGTATTGATATATATAAATTATGTTTTATGCATTCCTTGATTTTATATATTAAAATAGAAGATATTACAAAATTTTGAAAAAAATATTTATTTATGATGATATCCTCCACAAATATTAAGAAAAAGATATAAAAAATGTTTTGAGGGGCAATTGGCTTCTTGTATTACTAATACCATTTTTCATATAAGTTCAAGCATAGGCTAAAAAAGTTGTACTTTGTTAATACACAAAACTAATATATACCTTATTTCTTATAAATCATTATTTATCCTTATGTTGTTTATCTTTGGTTTAGTTAGGTCCATATGACCATGAATGTATATTACTTTTTTTTTTGAAATTATATTTCAAAAATATGTTTAGCTATAAAATATCGAAAAATACTATAATTTGTATTTATGATTGAACACAACTTCAAAAAAAAATTCAAATTTCCTGTTGATGGTCAGGCAGAAATGCCTTGGAAAAAAAAGCAGTATATAAAAGGAAATGAAACTTGATAGTTTTGAACTGCACTAACCATTATTATTTGAAACAGTTTTTGAATTTGGAACAGGCAAGCAGATCTTACTACTAGTAAAATACTTCTTCAATTTAGCTGCTTATTTAAAAGTCGAAAATTCATACTAGAAACCAACTAAACAGACATCATAAATAAAAAAAAGTCGTAGAAATTCTACTATTCTTCGGAATCAATTTGCAGGTTCATCAGCTTCAGGAGTCTCTTGTTCAGCTTTCTCTTGCTCAGCTTCCTGCACTTCCTTCTCTGTCTTCCTTCCTTTCTTCGATTTATAGTACACACTCATGAACGTTCCGATAGCTTTGTACTTCCTTCTGCATTGCTCGTACAGACCGTTATCAAACATCCTCCAGAAATTCTTCTCTGTCAGCTCAGTCACCGCGTATTGAGCCTGAAATCCATGGTTTTCTATCAACCAAAGCTCAAGTTGTCGGCATTTCTCTGAACCATCAAACGGCTCACCCCTCAGGACTGCTCCAGGGACATAGTACACACCAACATCAGTATACATTTGTGCATATTCGGTGTCACCCTGCCTTTTGTGTTTCTCGAATCCTGGTTCAGGGTAGATCATTGGTCTCACTGGCAGCTTGTAAATTCTGTGTGGGCACAGCCAAATTGGATATACCTAAACAAATACAATTCGTATGTACCAAAATGTGCTTTAGTCTTGCAGTCGAATTGCCAAAAAACAAAAAACGGACTAAAAAGGAAACTAAGACAAACAAATTTTAAATAAATGGGGTATAAGAGTTTTACCTCCATCTCGCGATGAACCCACTCGAGACAATCACCGACTTTGTAAAGAGGAACAAGAAGATCTTGAATGACATGATGGTCATGGTAATAGTTTCTAATAGCCTCACTTTGTGTAGCTTTGAGCAGAGCAATCTTTGGTGGCATGAGCCATCCTAAGAGGAACCTAAACCAGAATTGATCACCAAATGGAAGAATTAGTTTACCTTCCCAATACAACGATCTCGTGTGCCTGTGGTAGTAGTCCCTAGTTGGAATGTACTCAACAAATTCCCCTCTTTTCAGTGCGGTTTGAGCGTGTTGGTAAAACCATGGTTTGAACCACCAACCGTAATTGTTGATTACATTACCCCTTCGTTTGGCTTCATTCCTCGAAGCATACATACCGGTCATCATAACACCTTCTGTTGGACCATAAATCATGCCTTCTACCATCTCGGGAACTTTAGAAGGATTGTCCTGATCTCCATCTTTAGGTGCAAAAGAATCCGCGTAAGCCTGTGCAAGCTCTTTAAGATTACCCCTTACAGGTTTGTAGGTAAGTTTTACGTATTGATCAACTGGTATAAGCTTGATTTCAGCTGAAACAAGAAGCCCCAATGTCCCTTGAGACCACGGAATAGCGTAGAAAAGATCAGAATATTCGTTGTCTTTTGTAGCTCTAACAACCTTTCCATCAGCTAGAACAACCTCAAGTGCTACAACAGTGTCAGAGAACAATCCAAATATGTGAGAACTTCCTTCGACCCCGAACCCATTGATCAAACCACCAACGGTAAGATCATCGAGCTCAGCGAGAACTGCAAGGGAAAGATTCATTGGGATAGTGACCCTTGACATTTGGCCCATATTGACTAGAGGCTCAACTTTAGCAACCATTCGCTCCGTGTCAATATCAAGTATATTTCTAAATTTTGAAAGATCAACTTCAAAATGACGAGCACGTTTATAGTCTACATTTCTCATTCCAACAACCACCCAAGGAGGCCTGGCTGTGCATACAAGACCATCCTTTTCTGCATTCCTTTGTCCAAGACGCTTCACAACTTCTTTAACATTCTCATCGTGTTCCATCTGGCGTTGCTTGTAAGGTTTCCTCTCGGATTTCACATCACCTAGATATATCGAAAAGTAATACAAGAACGAGAATGGAAGGACAAAGAAGATAACAATGATCCATCGGAACGAAAGAAGGAAGTCCACCAACTGGATCTTCCTCCTAGGGTAAGCAGTGGCCACGGGGGCCTTAGCATCCGACATCTTGAAAACTTGAGGACGTACAACTGTTACAACGACGAATCCAAGTTAAGAACCACAACCAAGAAATGTACTACTTATCATCAATCACATACCAATTGAGCACTACTTTTCATATAAGAAACTTTAAGGCACAAATAGCAACAATATGAAAGCTCTTCCAAAAACATAATGCTATTGAAAGTCAGATTAGCAACATAAAAGTTGGAATGTAACAGCATTCGGCGAAAAACGCCAAGTTCAGTACAATCTTGAAACTAAAAGTTGGAATTTATGCACAATGTCCATTTTCTTGCTACGAATTATCATTGTAAAATCAACTCATGTAAAGGTAAAATTGACTAAATATCGAATTGAATGTCTGAATGGTCACTCAACTTATACTAATTAATCGTTAAACATCACTAATCTAAGTTGTCTTCCAAAAATCATCTAACTTTTTGACTAATTTACCTCCATATTCACAAAAAAAAAAAAATAGAAATATTCAGGAAAAAAAAAACTCGAGAAATAATCCATTCCGCTTTCTCAATATTTATTCAAATTCAGGGAAGAACAGTAGTAAACGAAAACAGAGTAAGTTCGAACATAAAACTCATTCAATCAAATCGACATTCATTACCACTGCACCAAAGGCATAAATATTTATAATTTGACTATTTATACAACATAATTTTCCGACGAAGGTAGGTAACTAATGACATTTTTTCTTGACATGCAAAACTAACAAAATTACTATATGCTTCGATTGCAGCTTTACCAAAAATAAGATTATGCTCTTTCGCTTTCAAAATTAGCAACTGATTCCGCAACAATATAATTCATTTTTCACAGAAATTAGTTTCAACACATTGGTTTATAAAACTAACTATAAAAAAAATTAAACCCAAAAACTTCAGCATGCATGAAACATGACTGATGAGCAACAAATTAATTTGTTCTACTCTAAATATGTCATGCATTGTACAAAAAAAAGAAAAGCATAATTAACTACCAAATTCTTAACACTAATTATGATTTTTCATGTATAAATTAGCTTAAATTTAACAAATTAATAATCATAGTGAGAAATAATTGAGAAGAGATGAAAAATGAGTACCTAATAATTGGATTGCAGAGTTTACTCCCCCCAAAATGAGAGATGATTTTTAGTTAAAGATGAAACTGTGCTTTATAGAGAACTTACAACAATAGGGGTATTTACGGAAAAACATATTCTTTGGTTGGTAAGAGAGGACATTGACAAAACCGTAAAATGATAAGTACTGAATACACTTCTAAATTATATGTGAATTATTAAAAAAAAAATTACTTTATTAACTAAACTTTAAACAATACGTCTCTGATCTTATAACACAAATAAATACTCGCTAAATTCATAGATGTTTTCAATATTTCTTCGTCCTATATGGACCATCTATATTTAAGTGATGATACAAATCAATCATGAATATAAAAAATCCAAAATTATTTTGCAAGTGTGATTAATATCTTTAGCCCACCATTTAGCCTACCAATCAAATGACCCCACTACTTAATAAAAATTGTTAGAAAGAGTACAAAAATATCACTTTTGAAGAGTTGTTAATTGTTCTTTATATACCGTTAAATGGCATTATACTGATAATAATCATTTGAAATTAACATAATTATTACAGTGTGGTACTATTTAGATTTTATTTTTGAAGAGAAGTATGAAAAAGAAGTAGTTTAATAATTTTGAATATAAAAAAAGAAGCAAATATATTTGTTAATTAAATTAAACGCTAATGGGCATTTATCGTGAAGTGATATAATTTATGGACATTATTTAAATTATTTTTATATATTCATATTTAAAAACACTTATTATATATTTTACTGGAAAATATCATAGTTTTACGGATGGTTTATTATTTTAATGAATATATCATTATTCTAATAGGTAACATATTAATACAGAAACAATTGAAATAAACATGAAAAAATGGTTTTGCATCAATTAGGATCAAATTCTGATAGTAAAATACTATTACAACGAATAATAACTCATTAACTGAGGTTAATTTTAAAAAATTTAAAATAATTATAGATGCTACTTAATATTAAGAAGATGTTTTTTTTTAATAAGATAAATTAGATAATAAATATAAAATCATTTTTAATATATTGGAAAATAAAATATAGTGAAAAAGACAAAGTAACTTCTAGCCCGCTGACAACCACGTGACCTTTGGCCCGCTTTTCAAGTGCATTATTTTGGTGAAACAATAAATGATTTGTCTGCCACAAAAAATTATATAATAATAGTTAATTTGGTTAATTTTAAAAATTAAATTAGATTATATTAATTTTATATTTTAAATTAAAAAATAATCATATAAAATTGTATGAGTAGTATTATAAATTATGATTTTGTCTCATATTAATATGATAAAAAAATTATCATAAAATATCAATTAAATTTTTATGTTTTGATTTTTAGAAGAAAATTATAACAATTAAAAATAAACGAAAGAATATCGGAGACGTAGAATCTTTTTGAGTGCAAATGATGAGCTGAGAAAAATTAAGATATGTTATGTGTTTATTTTGTCATTGTTTTATATGAAATAACTTATTTATATAATTTATAAAAATAAAGTAACTTTGAACTAAACTGATTACTATCACACTTCATATGATTAAAAAGTAATTTTATAAATATTTTAAAATTATTATTCTTATCATAGATTGGATCTATCATATGAGTTAGATTTTGGAGTTTTTTTTTACAACTGGTTGAGCGGTAATTTTAAATTATTTTTTTAAAGAAAATCTTATTAGAATATCTAGCTCCTTCTCCATCAATAAATATATATAAATAAATAAAATTGTATATGGATAATGCTAAATGGCCAGAAAAATTTGGCCAGAAATGTAAAAAGACTAAAATAACTTTATTTTAAGTTTTACATTTATTTCCTCAATACTTTCCCCTTAAAACAAAATTAATTTTTTTTTAATTCCGAAACTCCTTAAACTACTAAATATTAACTATTTGACTGATAAGGAAAATGAAAAATATTTTTTTTTGTGTGTAGTTTATCTTTAAAAATAAGTATTGTTTAACTGATAAAAAAAAATACACTTTAATTAAAAAAATATTTTTGTAATTTTATTTTTATACATTAATATTTTTTTTATTATAGCAAATTATGTTCTACATATATCCCTCCCTCAAACTCAATTATGATCCTAAGTTGTCATCTTTGAAAAATTATTTTTTCGCTTAAAATAACCTCTTTATTGAAAAAACAATTAAATTTTTCATTAATAATAACTACAAATGACTATCTTATCTACTAAAGATTATACTTAATTATTTTGTAATAAAAAAATTGTAAAATATAGTAATTAAGCATAGATTAAAAAAATTAATCAAATTCTTCTTTAAATATAATCAACTAAATAGAGAAGTCTGGACATTTTTTGAGAGAAAAATTATATTGATATTTTGATATTTTTAAAAATAATTGATGATAGACATTCAAAATTATGTCAAAAATAACACATTATTTTTTATATTATAATCATTCCGCACAAGAATTAACATATATAGAAAATGGTGAAATTATTTCACTAATTTTAACAATTAATAAATAATCGAGTTATTCCAATAGTATTAATTAAGTGGATATTTCAAAACAAATGAATAAAAGATCACTCAATACCTACTAATCAATTATAATAATTTAAAATAGATGTATTTTATGTATATATTAATTTACAATATGTTTAACGTGTATAAGTAAAGTACAACATAACTAGGATATATATGTTTTAAAAATTATTTTCATTTATCTAGAATTTTTATATTTTAATAACGACAATCAAATCTCAAAATACTTTCGAGTTGATAGACTTCGGCACATTATAAAATACATAATTTAATTTTCTTAAAACATAGTAATCAAATATGTAATTTAAATTTTTTAAATATATAATTTAATTTTTAAACATGTTGTTGTAAATATGCAGTTTAATTTTTTAAAACATAATAACCAAACATAAACTTTAAATATGTAATTTTTCAACATTAATGTGTAGTTATCTTAGGTTGTTGTTAAATAGGATCGACACTTATAAACCATATGACTTTTAGTATTTCTTTAATGTGTTGATGTCTATCAATTCTAAAGTATTTTGATTTTTGATTGTTAGTATTGAATTATTTTACATTATATATATATATATATATATATATATATATATATATATATATATATATATATATATATATATATATATATATAGCATTTAAAATTTAATTTAAATAATTATTTAAATAGATAATAATATTGTGACTATAACTATGTATACTTAATATTTTAGCAGATCATTTAATAGCAAACATTTTTAAGAAAATAACAAATAATACTAATAAAAAAAATATATACGTCATGAAACTTAAATCTAGTTCATGTTAAATTTGTACTGTCATTGTCATCGGAGGACTATAAAAATGTTTCTTTCAAAAAAAAATTATAAAAGTTTATTTTGAAATCATAAAAAACTCTGTAGTTTTTATAAAAAATTTAATTAAACACCATCAAAGTTTTTATATATAAAAAAAATTGTATATGTCTCTAGTACTAAAATATTAAATAAAAATTAATTTTAATGATTTTTTTTGCGTATGACATGATTCATATGTTATCAAAAATATGAAGATAATCACATAATAGAGAAAACATGATGGTAATTTTAGTTTTCTTCTTATTTCGCTCACATAATTTTGAGTATAATTGGATAAAATATATTTTTATCATTATTTTTTTTTAGGAAATCGGTGTATAACAATAACTCCTTTGAATAAATAAGAGTAACTCTTTAGCCAACTCGGCTAATTTCATATTTTTATTTTTTTACAAATTTTTTAAATTTTTTAATTTAGATATAAATTATCTTTTCGCGACTAAAAATTATAAATTAAAATAGATAATTTAACCTTAATTCTATTTTATACTTTTAAAATTTTTCTTATCATTAAGGAATTAGAAATGAAAAAAAATAAACTAAAAAGAATAAGTAAAAAGGAGGAAAATTGAATTCTATTTTTTTTGGTGAATTTTTTGGTTCTTTTCTCATGTTTAACTAAGAAATTATCAATAATTAATTTAACTAATCATTTTCAATGTCTTGAAACATAATTGACTAATATATTTAATATTTAAATTAAAGGGCAAAAATGTTTAAAAATAAACTAAATTTTAGTGTAAACATATCATTTTACCATTTTGACTAAATTATGACCAAACTTTTTTGGCCAAAAGAATTTTTCCTTTCGAACCATTATATATAAAATAATTTTTTCATAAAATTCACTCTTGATTAAAAATTTCATAAAACTTTTACATGTTCATTATTTATTCAATCCCCAATATTCGTTTTGTTAATACTACTAAAAGAGTTGGGCAAATACAAAAATCTTGAACGTGTATATATAAATTAAAGAGATGGCAGAAAATATAAATTATAGACAGTGAGAGAGTGACCATTTGTTAAAATTAGAGTTTTTAATTAATTATGAATACATAGTAATGAGATGTTATTTATCTTTCCAAATTTTTAACGGTAGTTGTTTTCAAAAAATTTATTACTTCATTTCGTTTGAAAAAGTATAGTCTAATTTAACTTAAAACGAAATTTAAGATAAGAAATTATATTCTGTTTGAAATACCAAGTGACAGAATTGCTAACTACAGTTAATATTCCCTACTTTTCATTTTCACTTCTTCCGCTACTTTAAAAATACTTTCTCCGTTTCAAAAAAATTGACCTAATTTAATTTAGAACGAAATTTAAGAAAAGAAAGAAAACTTTTTTAATTTTGTGATTCTAATTTAAAGTTATGTCAAATGTACCAAAATATCCTTTAATCTTGTGGTCTTAAACATGTCACGTGGAAAGTTAAAGTTAAAGTATTGTCAAGAAAGGAAATGATCATTCTTTTTTAAACAAATTTAAAAAAAATAAGGTGATTCTTTTTGAAACGGAGGGAATATTATTTTTATTATTTTACATTTTTAATATAAAAATATCAATTTTTGTGTTTCATTTTTTGTGATATTATTTAATTTAACACTATATTTTTTAAAAAAAATTAAACTTATGCTCCTTAATAATTTTTGAATATTTATATTTTAAAAATTAAACTATTTACTTGAACTTTGGAAAATTCAATTTCTTTAAATTATTGAGGAAGTCTCGACAATTTTATTAGACCTGTTTAGCCATTAGATTCAAAATCATGATAAGAAACGGTTTGAACTAAAATGTTGTTTACCGTCTCCAATTCATCTATATTTTATTTTTCATTTTCTATATTTGGAGAGTAAAATACAAAATGAGTTCAAATCACTCTCTATTTAACTCTTAATTCTTCAATTATAGAATTTGGAGAACTAGTATTCACCTCTCTATTTTACTTTTTAATTATTATAATATTATTTCTACTCCCTCAGTTTCATAAAGAATGACCTAGTTTGACTTGACACGGAATTTAAGAGTATAAAGAAGACTTTTGAATCTTGTGGTCATATATTAAAGTTATGTCAAATGTACAAAAATGTCCTTTAATCTTGTGACCTTAAACATGTCACGTGAAAAATTGTTACCAAAAAAAAGAAAGAGGTCATTTTTTTAAAACATACTAAAAAGGAGAGGAGGTCATTCTTTTTGAAACAGAGAGAATACTATATTACTAATTTAATATTTATCATTTGTAATTATTTTTCAATTCAATTTAACAAGTTACTTCCGCCAAATTAATCATTTTTTATTTTATTTTAAGAAGAAATTATCACTTTAAATATGTAACTTAAAGTTATTTTAATATTAATTATATTATATAAGATTATTAATTAAGTCTCTAATATTTATAATTACTTTTTAAGTAATATAACATCTAAAATATATTATTGATTTTTAATTTTTAATGGTCATTTTAAATATGTAATTTAGATTATAATTATTTTTCATTATAAAGTATGCACAAAATTTACATGACAAATTCAAACAATCTACTTTTTATGTTATGGTGATAAATTATTAAACTATTCATTTTAAATAGCATGAAACTATTTGATTCAATAGTTCAAAATAGAATACTAAAAGTAAGTTAGTACACGAAATAGTTGGATACAAGATGAAATTGTTAATTTATACAATTTTTAGCTACACAAAAAATAAGGACAAAAAAAACTCATTTTGAGCTTCGTAATACATTGATGGAACATTCATTAGAGTAACGTAATGATCTTGAAAGTTGAGTATTTATATAAAATTTAAAATAAATTTTATGATAGTATAATATTTATGATGCAATTATATTTCATCTATGATTTCACTTTTATGTGAATTATTTGTTAATATGTATTATATATAATATTTATCGCAATTTATGTTATTTAGAATAAAATATAATTTTGTATTAAATGAAGAATTTGAAGAAAAAAATTATATTACATAACAATTATAGAGTGATTATTCTCAAAAAGAAAAAATGATTTATTTTATGAAAATAAAAAATAAGAATAAAATAAATACAATAATATAATATTAAGGAGAGAAAAAAAAATTCTTTTTAAAGGTAAAATAGAGAATTGAGTTGGAGTTGATTGTCTGAAAAAAATAGAAAACTCTATATTTAGAGAGTAAAATCGAGAATAGAGACATAGGGTTGAAAATGTCCTTAGACGTATAATTTAAATTGTTAAACTTATATTTTTAGGTCATACACATAAAAATTCAATAAGATGCAAAATTAAGATACAAAATTTATGAGCGAACTTTAGTTCAATAACACTCTTAGTAGAAATCATTTGTTGAATAGTATCATTAACAACTATATCATCATATTCATATTTGATGAATTCATCACTCTTTTCGTATTCTCTTAAGAATTTTGGTACATATAATTATTATTTGTTATATATAAAATATAGACTTGTAGGAGATTTTTTTAATTTGAAAATGTAAAAATAAGAATATGGAATTTCCAATGTAAGCTTTTTGAAAAGTTTGGAATTTATTCTCTTTATTTGAAATGAAATTATATATTCAAACATTGATTCATCTCATAATTTTAAATTACGAAATAAAGTTACATATTCAATGCTTATTTAATACTCTCTCCATTAACTTTCATTCATCATGTTGCGTTTTTCAAAAGTCAACTCGACTAATTTTTAAAATTAAATTAAATTATATAAGTTGGTTATTTTAAACAAAAAAAAATATTCAAAAAACTATAAGAAAGTATTAAAGTTACAATTTCTTGAATATCAATATACTGGAAAAATATTAAAATTTCTATAATTTAACTCTAAAATAAAAAATTATAATAATTAAAAATAAACAAAAATAATATAAACTAGAGGATTATTTTTTTTAAAAAAAAACATGCAAAATCAATTGCGGGCAAATAAAAATAAACTAAAAATATTTAGCTCACAAAATAAATCTCGACCATTAAAATAATTGCAAAGACACGTGTGTATTGTGACTGCACCACATAGAGAGTGTCGAGGAGCCAAATCCGTAGTTGAGGAAAAACTAGTACTTTTCTTCTGCTATTTTTGGTTATGATTCCATTTGAGAATCACGTGCATTAGTAGAACATTCGTATTTTATTTGTATATTTCGCTTGTCAATATTTTTTTATAAATTATATATAAACAATTAGAATAATATATATATTTTAGATTTATATCATTAGGAGTCAAATAATATAGATTCTAAATTTATATAATTAAGGATCGAATTATACAAATTTTAAATTTATATGATTAAAAATTAAATAAAAATTTCGGAACACTATAAAAACGAACTTAAAATAATCAGAATTATAATTATATGACATAACACCCTTTATATATTTGTCATTTTGTGTAATTTTCTCATAAAAGTGATCAAATCTATAAATATCAGAGTGAAGTGACATATCTAACTAATAGAGTTTGAAATATTTTTGAGTCAAACGAGAAAATAGTGACACACGTAAGCGGACCACACTTTTATTATGTAACTAAAATAAGCTTAACGTTGTTATTTATTTCATTTTATCAAAAAATATAAATGGCAAATATTAGTATGTTGTAACTATTCGAATCATCGTTATTTAGGAAAGACAAAATACCCGAAAAAAACTGAGCCATCATCCCGTCAGAGCGGGCTAGCTGCACTAGGGCGGCGGCGCTCCGGCAGGATAGTTCGCGCTAGAGCAGGATAAACGGGACAAAACTTAAATAACGCGAAGTTTTATTTTCTCCTTTTTTTGAAAACACCTAAAAAAACGAGGATCACTCCAGAAACCATCAAATTGTTGCTCTAGGCTTAGAAAGAAAGGAGAAGGATATTTCTAGCATAAGGATGTCGATAGCTGTCGAATTTTTGGTCGAATCCACCGTCTCGTCGTCCGGAAGACAGGATTGAGGCTACAATCCCTCTACGATTGCTTGGTGTCTAGATAGTAGGTTTATTTAATTTAGTAGTCTTAAATACGTGCTCACTACGTAGTATATGAATAACTGACGATAGAATTCATGTGTAGGCCTTCGTGCACCGAAAAAGAAATCGTCGTGCTTGTATACCTAGTTGTTACACTAGTGTATATCGTAGGAGGAAGTCTCATCGTGTGAACTAAGGTTAGGTTAAGGTTTAATTCTTGTTTGTGTGATATAAACTTGTAAATGGTTTCGCTATATGCATGTATGAATCAAAGCACCGTTAGGTTTTCATATCTATTTGCTGTTGAGAATGTGGAAATGTATACGGCTTTTGAAGTGATAATTGAATTATGCATTTTGTATACGTGTTTTATCATGTCCTGTTTACTGCTTATATATCTTGTTAATGAATAAACTGAAATGATCAAACCCAAATCGGGAGGTAGTATGGTAATAAAAATTGAGGGTCCAGGTGTTACTATGTGTTATTTTAGAAAAGTAGATGGTGCATATCGTAAATGTTGAGTAGCTGAGTATTACCGTAGAAGGGGATTCGTATTGAAACGTTTAACAAGTCTTGGTAGAATGTACTATGGGGTAAAGGGTTGAGTGGTGTTGTGGAAGAATTAAAACTTTGTCGTGAATGGTTGACCGAATTGGTAATAGCTACATCCTAGACCTCCTCTAAGTGATTGAACGGTTAAACTATGATTAAAAACAGATCGGGTAAGGGGTTATAGGCAGGTACTTGTATATTATAAAGTATTCGGGAATGGTAAGGGCAGGTGAATATAAATGTGGAAGAACAATAGATCTTTTTGCATGTTTCTTGCTAGTTGTTTTTTAATATTATGCGGTGAGTATCAGGTTCTGATGATGCCTATCAGTATGTGTGATTGTACTGATACTACTCTTGCTATGCCTTTTGACATTGTTTGGTTACAAGGTCAGTGATATTTCGTAGGTGAGGACGAAGACAATCTCCAACAGCTTCTATTTTTCTTCTGTGTGGTGGGGCTGCGCCATTTATTATTATGTTATATCATGTAATCTTAGAAGCTCTTTTACTTGTTTAGACTAGATCCTTGGAAAAGTTAATTACTTTACAAATTAACTTTGAGTCGTTTAAAGGCTGCCTCGTTTAAAACTTTATTTTCTAAACATCACATCATGAAATTTTTTTATTCGTCAGTTTTTCTTAGTTCTCGACATGTTCAAAACGTTTGGTAATTGAATGTTCTCCTAATTAGATGTTAGAGTAGGTGCCCGCACGACCCGATGAATTGAATCGTAACCTCTGTTAACGTTTAAATTTTGACATAAGATGAAAAAAAATTCTACACTTTATAAAATGAAACTTTTTATTACCGTTTATAAAGTGAAAATTTCTATTACACTCTTAACATTTTCCATATGTACCTTTCATTAATGAGATCCCTACTGCTTTATATTTTCTAATAGAATAACAAAACAAAAAAAAATATAATAGTGAAAAATGTTATTTTATTTATAGGAAAAATTATCAAATTAGTCACAATTTCTAACTTAATTAGTAAAAATATCTACACTTTAAAATAATTGTTGAAAATGTCAAAATGTCAATATTTTAGAAAATAATTTGTATTTAAATTTTATTTCTCAAAACAGTCTAACTTTGAATCAAATTCTACTTTCATTACCCATTTACACTTCTTCTTATGCTTTACTACCATTAAATTTATTTTTCATCTTTCACTTTTTAACTTTTTTTCTCTTTCATCAACTTTTCATTTTTCACCATCTCCATCATTCACTTTTTTTTCTTTCATCAAAATTTCATCATTATTCTCTTTATTGTTGAAGAAAAACTAATTATTCAAGTTCGTAATAATTTGTTCAGATCTACCAATTAATCAAGAAATCTCTCAATTGATAAAGGTATTTTTGAATTCATCATTCATTTTGCGATATTTTGTTTTCAAAATCACATATTATGTTGAATTTTTGGATTGTATGTATTAAGGATTTTCCGTCATTTTTTTAAATTTTTATGTGAGTTTGTTAACTTTCTCATCAAATATTTATGTATTTCAGATTTTTAGTATTTAAAATAATTTTTGTCGATCTTTTTTTATGATTTGTTTTTATATTTCAAATTTAGTATTATCCACATTAGCATTTAGGTATTAAGTTGTTTCGCAAAAGTATTTGTTGTATTTTGAATGTTATGTAGTTTGCAGTCAAATTTATGTTTACAAAGTGATAATCTAAATACAAATCTGTATTTTGATTATTTAAAATTGTGAATGAATACGAAATTAAAAATAAACTAGTTGGTATAAACATATAATGAGCAAAATAAAATATAAAATTATTTGACTGATGCAATTAGGATGAATACATATATAATGAATACATAAATAAACTGTATTTCTGGCTATTTACAGTTGAGAATGAATACGAAATCAAAATATAAATACAAAACTTTATGATATACATTATACAAAATCAAATCTAAATACAAATTTTATGGTATACATTAGGATGAATACGAAATCAAATCTAATACAAAATATTTGATATACAAAGTGATATTGAAAATAAGCAAAATAAAATACATATGTAAGATGGATGAATACCTATATCATGAATACAAGAGTATTGTATTCTGAATACTGGAAAGTTTCTTAAAAGGAGATACATTAACTTCATAACCTTAACATGATAGCCAAATAACTTCGATTTCATACATTTTTAAAGATAAATTATAAATAATAACGTCAAAATATGTCTTAGTAGAATAAACTGCTTCAAAAAAAATTAAGACATTAAATTGAATATTGAATTTTTAGAACAATAGTGATAGGCGTGTTTTTTAGAACATGATGAAAGAAGAAGAAAGAGATGGAAGTTGATGTATTTTGATAAATTGTCAATTAGTTCTTTGTTTTTGAATTTTTGTAACTGATAAAACTTTTAAATAATTATTTCTTTTTAATATTTTTCTCTCCCCTTAATTTCTCCTTTTTATTTTTAACAATTCTTTTTTTTTTTACATTTTTACGAAATTTTAAAAATATTGACAATGAATCCTATTAAATGTCAAAATGTTGACATTTTGAAATTTTTTCCTAATTTATATCCTTAAATAGTTATTTCTTAAAGGTTGTGTGTCAATTCTAACTATTCACTTAGTATAAATTAGAGTCGATACTATTATAAACAATACATATCATTCATTGTCTTTTTAAGGGCATGCAAAGTCTGAAACCAATAATTTAAAATGCAGGCATATAGTAAAAAATTAATTATTTTAAAAATATTTACACGTACTCCAGCAAAATATTATTGGGATCAGAAAAGTGTTAGAAGACAATAAGTTTAGGGTCGTAATATCTGAATAAAATTATGTAGATATTAATAATATGAGTTTTAATAATGTAGATATTATATATATATTAATTATGTAAAATTTGTTTATGCATGTATTAGTTATATAGACATTAATTATGCAGAATTAATTATACATTATTTAGTAATTAGTATACATATAGTTATTATGCAAAATTTAGTTAGAATGAATTTATAAACATTAGTGAACTACTGTAATTTTTATTTCTTAATTTTTCTTACAAAAATAGTGAGCTAATACTTATCATCACCATTAAAGTAACCAACTATATAATCATTACATTAAAATTAGATAAATATCAATAGCTAAAAAAGTAATAAATAACTAATAGTAATTAAGTAATTCATATTCAATGTGATTAAACAATTAAGCAATAGGTAATTAAATTAAAATAAATAACAAATAACTAAAAAAATTGTATTGACAATGTGTTGTAGAGAAACTAAACAAAGATATCAACTAAAATTGATAGTCACTACCTTTTACCACCAAAGAAAACAATTAACAAGAATTTCAGTAAAAGAAACTAACAGTAATTAAGCAATTAACTAGATAAAAAACTCCAAGAAAAAGACCGTTACTGACTTGTTTCACATATCTTAATTATTTGATTTCTTATAAATTAATATACATATAAAAGTAAATTAATGGGGTAAATTTATAAGGAAAAATCCTTTTGGCCAGAAAATTTTGTCCAGAAGGGCTAGAATGGTGCATTCACACTATAAACAGATTTGTTTTTTGACATTTTTACCCTTATTTAAATTTAAGTTTATTAATTATTTTTTAAAACATAAAGTTTCCCAATGCATGGGGATTAGACTTGTTCCCACATTCTCATAATTTCATAATTACATGTTAATTTCAATTTTTTTGTAAAAAGACTACAAAATAATAGCCTTAATAATTTCTTTTCTTTCCTCTACTTTCCAATATAAATTTTAAAGAACACAAATTTAAAATTTACAATTAAGAAATAAAATTTAAAATTTAAATGATAAGATAAACACTAATAATATTAAATTTATCTTACAAGCAATTCAAATTAAAAATTCATAAAATAACTTAACAAGTAAAATATTAATCAAAAGTGTCATATATATTGGTCATTTATATACTACTACTGTTATTACTATTACTACTAATAATAATAATAATAATGATAATAATATAATAAATTATATTTCTCAACTTTGTGATTTAGAGATAATATTTTTTTTTGTTAAAAGAAGGTGGTTCACATCTATTTCAATTGTTACATATATAACTTTGATATAACTAAATCTTTTTTAGCTGGAGAAGTCAAAAAATTGATTCAAAATTATTTTTTTGATAAAATAAAAATTATACAAGGTATGTTTGACCCTTATCATAATATTTTGAGGTATATTTGAAGAGCCAAGATCATTTTTCGCTGATGAAAGTGAAAAACTTATTAAACTTTTTTAACAAAATAAAAATATAAAAGGTATATTTGACCCTTCTCGAAATATTTCGAGTTATATTTGATCTTCTTCATACATGAATTTTTGTCCTTTTTTATTTTATTTTTTATCTTCTTTAATTTCATGATTAATTTTGATATACTATGTTGATGATCAAATTTAATTTTTCACTTATCTTCTTGCAAAGTCTAATATAGATGCATCAACATTTTTACAACTAAAAATAAAATTCAATATAACCGCAAAAAAATAATTAATTTTAGTTTGCTTTTTTAAAAATATAATTATTTTTATTTCATTCACTATTTTTTTTTTTTTAATTCTCATGCTTTCTACACTAAAGAATGAAAGCGATAAACATGAACAACAAACTCAAATAATGATAAACAAATATATTCATAAGGGCGATAATTAAGATCCAAATTAATCGTTGAATTAAAAAACTCAAAAATAAAATCACGGGAAAAACTATTTAATTTTCCTCTATGTGAATATTGTTTGGTTAAATAACTAAAATAAATAAATTAAAAATCTAAAGTATAACTTTCGTTAGTCAAAAGATGATATATAAGTTATTTAATTTGCTCATGTAACAATAAATGTATATGTGACCTTTTCTTTACGGAATATATATTATCTCTATATCACAAAATTAAGGAGTATATCAAATCTTTTTCTCCTAAAAATAATTCGACATAATCTGCACAATATTATTATTATGAAGATCAAACAAATAATGTGATATAGTAATGAAATGTAAAAAATATTCTATATCTTATTTGATTATTCTATATATATCAATGTTAGTATTATATTAAAAAGAGAGTAGTCAACATTGATATTAAGACAATTATATAATAAGAAATAACTTTCTTAATTCAAGACATCACTACGAAAATTGCATTATTATTAATTAATAGTTATTTAAAATAACTAAGTCCCAAAATTATATTATTTTTCTAAAAGAAAACACACACAATATATAAACAGTTAATTAATTAGTGAAAAATCGTATTAATCATTATTATTCACTTGTAAATTTCAGAATTCATATTTATTTTACTTATATTGCATATTGCTGAGAATCCCTGAGAGTAACATGTTAATGTTAATTATAGTCTTGTATCCGCACTATATTACTTCAATTTGATAACTTATAGATCATTACTCATATTTGTTATTAATATGAAAAGTATATAATTTTATAAATTATTATGTTTAAATAAATTTAGGCTATTTATTTAAATATTTTCACATATAATCTAAAACTATATTAATAACGACAATCAAAACGCGAATCGCTTTAGAGATGCAAATATCACAATATTATAAAAATCATATATTTCATCAGTGTTGATCATATTTAACAACAATCATATTGAATATGTGATAGTTTTGCACCCTTATATTATGTTGACTTGATAATATGTGAACTATTACTTATTTATTATTATTAATATGAGTTCTAACTAAATAAGTTTATGAAGTTGCGTTCAAATAAATTTAAAATACATATTTAAATAATTTTGTAAATATAATTTGAAAATATTTCAATAAAAGTCAGGCAAAACTCAAAACACTTTATATATGATAAACATTAAAACATACAGAAATCATAAAATTTTTATTACTTACAAGTATCGACCCTAATTAATTTTGTAAGAATAATATCACAAAAACATTTTTAAATATATTTTTAGTTTATTATTTAATAATTATATTTTGATATAACTAGTTATAAATAAACTTAGTTAGAGGTGTAAGTGTATATTTCTTATAGCACATAAAGTGTAAATGTTTAAAATTTGAAATATAGAGAGTGTAATAAACGGAGTCATATTACAAAAAATAATAATTAATGTATTAATTATATATACATAGAGAATTGACATTAAAGCAAATAAATTATGTTTTTTTTTGCAGGAAATTATGATTTTCTTGGTGCTCTTAAAAAATATTTTACATTGATGAAGTTTCACTAGATACATAATAAAGAAAAAATTACATAAATTGATATATTTTAATAAATAATTACTGATTTTAGCAATACTTTTTATTTATTACCATTTATAGCAATACTATGTTAAATCTGCAATATGTATTAAAAGTGAATTATATATACAATATATATGAATTATATATGAATTACAATTGATTTTTAAAATATATTAGGTTTGTTTGGTAAAAATTTAACACATTGTATTATAAGTGTATTAAAATGTGTGATAAATGAATTATCTATATTTAAAATTTGTATTATATGTGAATAAAAAATTATTCTTTATAATATGAATTAAACTTGTATTATAAATGAATTAAAAGTGATCAAGTGAAAAAGAAATATTATTGCTATAAATGGTAAATATTTTTTTATTATAGTATATTTATGTAAGTTTCCCAAAAATAAATACTTTTATTGTTTCAACCAATTTAAGTGCTTAAATGTAATTACATACTTTCACCATATTCTAATTTTTTTATAAGAAGAGTAAAAAAAAAGTCAAGAAGGAGAAGTGAAATGACAAAAACAAAAAGAATTGAAGAAGTAATAAAGCATGGGACCCAGAAAATTAATTTTATCAAAATAATTAATGCTCTTACTATTTTGGAAATATCAAAAAGTTAATTTTATTTTAGAGAGAAAGGCTATAATAGTCTTTTTTACTATTCTGGCCAAATTCTGGCCACATTTTTCTGGCCATTTAGCACTTCTAATTTGTCATTTTAATACATGTATAATTAACATCTACATAATTTATTTCACTTGCTATCTCGTATAAATTATACGTAAATTTCCTTTTAAGTTATGTAAGTATTAATTATGTAGAATTATAATGAATATTACCAAACAACGTATTAATACTCGAATAACTTTTACAAAACATTTTAAAACCTTCCAACCAAACATCATAAAATCAATGCATGAATAAATTTTATTCTATTTGCAGACCAAACACAATATATAATTAATATATGAATAACCAAGTTTTTAATTTATCTCCTCTACTAAGTTATTCTATTTTCCTTTTCATTTTTATTAAATATTTTTTTAGAAGAAATATTTAGAAAAAAATTGAACCATTGGAAAAAATATATATACCCAACTAACCTTAGTCCTTAGGGGTGAAATAGAATGTATATTTGGAGAGTAAATAGAGAATGTGTTCTCCAATCACGTTTTATCTTCAATTATAGAGGGGTGACCTCTCTATTTTATTTTTTAATTATTTTAGTATTATTTTTATTATATTACTATTTAAGTCTTTTATCGTTTATATTTATTTTCTAATGTAATACAACATCTAAAAATATATTATTAACAAGTTACTATTTCCATCCAAATTAATAATTTTTCTATTTTATTTTTTAAAAAGAAATGATCGTTTCAAATATGTAATTTAAAGTCATTTTAATATTATTATATTATATAAGATTATTAATTAAGTCTCTAATATTTATAATTATTTGCTAATTAATATAACATCTAGAATATATTATTGATAAGTATACTATTTTCATCCCGAATTAACACTTTATTTTTATTTTTGTCATTTTAAATATGTAATTTAAATTATAATTATTTTTTATTATGAAGTATGCACAAAATTTATCTGATAATTCAAATAATCTACTTTTATGTTATTGTTATAAGTTATTAAACCACACTTTTTAAAGAGCGTGAAAATATTTTGTCAAAATGGAATAGAAAAAGTAAATTGGTACACAAAATAATTGGATATAAGACAAAATTATTAATTTAAACAATTTTAGATACAAATAAAAAAAAATAAGGATAAAAAACACTCATTTTGAACTCCGTAATACATTAATTGAACATTTATGAGAGTACATTATAAGATTAAATGTAAAATAAATATTACGATGAAACAACATTTATGATGTAATTATATTTCGTCAATAATTTCACTTTTATTTGAATTGTTCGTTAATATGTATTATATGTAATATTTATTGCAATTTATGTTATTTAGAATTTTTAAAAAATTATATCTTAATTATAATTTCATAAAATAATATAAATTAATTTTGAATAAAATAATAAAAATATAAAAAAAGTTCAAATTTAATTGTAATACATTTAATCTTATTTCACCTAACGATTGATTAAACTAATAAAGGATATGGTAACCGGATGAAATTACTTATTACTTTAACTAAATATTTTTAAGTTCATACGAGTATTAGAAAGTCTTTAATAAAAAAAACGTTTCCTATAAAATGAGGCCAATTTTATACGATGCGAATCTAAAATAGCTAGGCATGCTAAATTTATTTATAAACGTGGCTGGTGGTGTGCTAAGCCATTTCATTTTATTGCATTTGAATGGTTGAAATTATTTGCATATTTTTCATGAGTAGAGCACAAGTATGGAATTGACAGGCTTTGAATTGCTGAGATCTAGACATGGAAAATTGGACCTACTATATATTATGCAATTATATACCAATATTTAGAGACACGTTGTAAAAACATAGGTGTGCTAAAGATTTTCGTTGGTCGAAAAGTTATATTATCGTTATAACTTATATCGATAAAGAATAACTTTTTATACATAGATTTGTTAAGTTTTTATAACTAGTGAAATGCAAAATTTATTGCTCTTTAAATGATTTCGTGCAATCAGACATCACCTTAATAGTTAGATTTAATTTTCGGATTGAATAATGTCTAAGATTTATTTTCCCTTCATCATAATTTAAGAGTTCGAGTTTGTTACAATTCTTACTATTTATTCTATGTTGGTCTTTTTCTTTTTTATATCTCTAAGTACTATATATATCCTGCACATGTATAGATTGTTGAGCGCTCATATCGATTGAGATATAAAAACTTTGATATTTTTAATAATTTTTAAGAATTTTCACCTCATAATTACATTTTGAGGTTGAAGTAGCTATAAAATTCATTTCGTAGCACGATTTTATGTGAAAACTATAGAATTTTGCAGATAGCATTTTTGCTCAATTTCAACGACTAAAAGTACGAAATTACCCTCACCTCAACACCAACTTTTTATAGTCTCCCCACAAAAAAATGAGGGTTTTATAGTCAATCCTCCTTCTCTCACTATAGTTTTTAAATGAAATCTCAAAACTGTCCCTATTATCAGTGGCAAGTCAATTCGAAGTACCCTCAACTCTCAGCCCTAATTTGGGGATTTCATTCCCTTAAATCATTATCTGCTCAATGCCAGAGTATCAGAGATACTATTTTATATTTTTATATATATATAAGTTTTGGTAAATTTTGGTGAATAGTCATTTTCTAGACAATGATTTTTTGTTGTTTCTGTAATCTTGATTTTTTTTTCAGTGTTAATTCGTGTCATAATCGTAATACTATGCTCTAATAGGGTGATTTTAACTTTATTTTGGTTTTCTAGAAGAGTCTATTATTCTATTCATCGTAATTTAAATAATGTAATGTGATTTGATATTGAATATACTTGTCACTTGTGTATGATTTTTTTTTGTGATATTCTAAAATTACCTTTAAAATTAATCAAGTAAAAAAAGAAAACCTACGTAGATTTTAGCCATATATATATATATATATATATATATATATATATTAAACTATTAAAAAGATATATCATATAAATTCAAACAAAAAAAATTGCGTCTTCGTAGATATATGATAATGTTGTGAAGTATGTAATACTCCCTAAAAACAAATTATCAGTCAATACTTATTAAAAAATATATATTTTAATAAATAGGTGTAACCTAAAAATTATACTATATATTACTTTTTATTATTATTAATAAGTGTGGAAACGTAAAAATGATAGTTAAAATGATGTCAATGTGTGTTATTTATTTAGAATGTAAGAAGCTATTCTGTATTTCGAATCTTTGTTGTTCATTTGTATTATGATTCTATGAATATTCAAATTTTTCAATATTTTTTTTTATTTCTCATCAAATGAATGATATTTCTTTAACTCTTTATATTTAGCGAATCATATTCTTCTAAAATATCCTTTAACCTTTTTATTTTTTCTTAGGTAATTCAAATTATAATCTGAATACCTTAAACTTGAAATTATAATTTGCTTTAATATCCGAACGATTCTTTGAATTTGTTGACTAAATTGTGAGAAAATAAAAGATGTTTTCTTTTTTAAAAAATAAAAATAAAAATTGTAGATCTGTTTTTGGTTTAAGTGAGGTGAATATACTGTTTGTTTTTTGACAAATAAAAGGACAAAATATAACATATAGCCTGCTGGCAACCACGTGAGATTTTGGCATTATTTTTATGAAACAATAAATGACTTTGTCTCTCACCAAATAAAATCAGTAGAATATCTTTATAATTTATTTATTAAATTAAATTGTAAAAGGACGTAATTAATTGTACAACTTATATTTTGGAGATTATGTTTGAAATCTTGTTTGCGTCACAAGTTGTTGAATAAATAATGTGGTACTCCTTCTGTTCTGTTCATCTGTACTTGTACATTTATACTTTATTTTGTATACTTCTAAAAAAAAATTATATAATAAAAAAATAATTGTATTACACTATTTTTTAAAAATATAATAAGTACAATATCTTGAAAAATGTAATAAAAAACTAACAACAATTAATGATAGGTATAAAATTATTCATTAATTTCATAGAGTAGATAAATATTGTTGGACATCTTAAAATAATATAGTGAACAACTATTATCGGACGAAGGAAGTATTAAAAATAATTGTTTAATAATACTCCATGTGTTCTTATTTTCATGTCGTCTTTACTGTGAATTGATGTTTGAAAATATTTGTCATTTCACAAAATCAATACATAAATAACATTATTCTTCTTATTTTATCGTTGAAAGTATGAATTGATCAATATAATAAAACTAAATGGATACTTTATGTTAATTGGTTAATTTAATCAATTAAAATAAAGTTTTTATGTTCATTTATTGAAACTTGACTTCAAGATAATATTGAATAAGGATACGATGATAAACTTACTTAATTTATGAAGGTACATGAAATTTAAATTTGTGACAGATAAAGAAGTACTTGTCAGGTTTAGAAAATCACAAGATGTCTTTTTTCACCCTTATTATTAATACTATTATTATCTAATACATCTTTTGAAATATTAAATGTAATATATTAAAAGGATAACGTGATAATACTATTCCTACTAATTATTAGTTATTACGATATATATCAAATTAATCATGAATAACTATCGTTGAATAGAGAGAATAACACTAAAGAGATTTTTTGACATAATGAGAGATTTCTTTCTTCTTTAATAGTCAATGAATTTTGAATTTAATATATCTGTGGTAAATGAGATACTCCTAGTAGGCATCGTGTACTCTATAATATAGTATTTCAAGTTTTGGTACGTACTATATTATTATCATATTTGATAATTATAATTTGTTAGATTACGACTTACATGTTTATATATAATAAGGAATTATAATGATTTTAAAAATATCTCAATCATATTTAAGTAAAAACAAAACTTTATCAATCGATTCCACAAAAGAACAATTCAATCACTATCAAATAGTCAATGATGTATAGTTTAAATAACCAAAAATTTCATTCACTCACAACTAAAATCTAACTTATTACATGTAAAAAACTCCATAATGATTGAAATACTACTCAAATAGCTTGTTACATTTTCCAAATAGTAGTGAAAATGGCTTATGAATCACTTTGCAAAAGTAACAATAAAAAAATAATATATATATGAGTTTTATATTATATATTATTATAAAACTCTGATACGGTGTATGATCTTTTGATATTTATATTATAAATATCAAAACCAAAATAATCAAAAATGCATAGCAAATACCATATTAAATATCATAATATTCATATTATACAATAGAAAATTTTGATTTTGATATAATATTCGATGTATACTATTCCATATCCACCCGTTAGATACTCCTTCCTCGTCTATGTATTATTTGTGGACTTTTTCTTTACATAATACTTAAGAAATGGCAAATAAAAAAGCTATTTTTATTAATTTATCCATTAACATTTTACAGTTTATTAATGTGTTTTATCATAGATGAAAAAATAACAATTGGGAAACTCTTTTTTTTAAAGTATCTTTACCATATTTATATAATATTAAAAATAATTAATTTTTTGAGCAAAATGCAAATAATACAAATAATTAATTTTGTAAATTATCAAATAATTAGAGACGGATGCTTTTTTAATAATGCAAACAAGTATTCCCCCATTTCAAAAATGGTTATCATATTTAGTTTTTTGTTTCGAAAGTTAATTTAATTAATTTTCAAAGTTAATTTGTTTAAATTAATTTAATATTTTAAAATAAAATTTAGATGTTAAAAAAATTATAAAAATATTAGAATTTTAATTTTTTTCTATCAATATTATTAAAAGAATACGTCTAAAAAATTGATTAAAATTTATATTATTCTAACTAAAAATTGTGACAAATAAAAATGAATGGCAAAAATATACAATAGAGGAAGTAATAATTTGAACTTCTCTAGCGATCCTTTTGACCAAATTAAGATCATTTAAGTCTCTTTATTGTCTTCATTCTTCATTTATGGTTTTGATTACAAAATTAAATCGAATTATGTTTTGAATTAAATTGATATTTGATTGGTTTAATTTGATTTTAAATTTTGAAAATCGATACTATTTAGTATGATTTTAATAAAAAAACAATCGCAAAAATAATCGAATTGAACAAATAAATTAGATGTATAAATTTTAAGATAAATGACAGAAATCCACCTTTAAGTTCTCTTATTACCATTATCCCCTATTAGTTTTACAAATTTCCAAAATTCCTTATTTTCACACATCAAATTAATGTATCGGCGCATCAAATTAATATCTCGTGCATCAAATTAATGTATCTCCCGCATCAAATTAATGTATCGTGTATAAAATGTACCTCAAATTAGTGTATCATATATAAAATGTAATGTATCTTACAATTAATGTATCTCGCGCATCAGATTAATGTATCAGCGCTTATATTATTGTATCATTTGAGGGATTTTTGTCATTATAAACTTATAAGGAACAAATGATAATTTTGCCTTAAAAGTATGTGATTTTTGTCTTTTGCCCTAAATTTTATAATCGTTTATATATTATTCATAAATAAATAAAAATATTTTGTTAAATTTTAATCAACTTAAGTATTTAACTTTAACACTTTTTCAAGCACAATACTTTAGCCCAACTATAACAATCTTACGTCCAAGTCCAAAATCCTTTTAGTCTTTACCTACTCAACTTCACATAAAATAGTCACATTTTTTCTTAATTGAATCACTTTTATCGTGTAATAATAACTTTAGTATTACTTAATTGAATTGACAATAGCTTTTCCATGGATTATTCATTACTAGGTGTTAGTGTCTATCGAGATTCGTACATTCTCAAAAAAATTATTACGTTCAAGCCAAATAAATCAGAAAAGCTAAACTAAACCAACAATTTTTTTTTCATTTGATTTGATATGATTTTTAAAATTTATTAGAACCAACTAGATTATTTAATTTTGATAGTTTAATCAATAATTGATCCAAGCCAAATCATACAGGGATATTCTATCTCTATATATTAAAAAAATGTTGTCATTTTCCTTTGGAAATAGTTCAATACAAAATCTTTTAGTTATATAGTATTGTGTTGAGTTTTATTTCTTGATGATTTTTTTTTGTTAATATTTGTGCTTTTAATTTATGGAAAAAGGACGAATATATCCAAAATTATCGTAAATGATATGCAAATACTTTTTGTTATATTTTTGGCACATTGATGCCTTTGCCATCTAAAATTTAGAACAACTTGTTAAAATCTTAAAAATATTTATATTGAATGAAATATCTTTAAGAATGATACCATAGACACATCAAAATTTTTGTAATTTTTGAAAATATTTTTTTTTTCTAAATAGTTGTTAGGGTATTTATTTTTAAAACTAGCCTTATTTCAATTGTTACCCGCGTTATATGCTTTTATACAAACTTTATACCTTGTATATACTAACTATATAACGTGGTATATCGTGATCCGTGTGTATAAGTACTGTTAAAAATTCCCTCTAGAGTTAGCTAATCTTTAAGATTAAGTTAATACTTTAAATTCATTTCTTAACAAAAATATAATTTTTATGTGAAAAACTATAGAAATTTTTTAATAAATTAGTTCAAATTGAATTCATAATTTAACTATACAACAAATTCAACGATAAGATTTTTAAGATTTGACATGTAGAAACTATCTCAATAAAGAACTTTTATGAATATAACGGTGCTAGTTTATTATGAGGGGACTAGGGATGTTATCAACCAAGAGATATTTTTATTTTTTGAAAAGAAAGTGAACTGAATATTTTGAGGTGCGAATAAATTCATCTTCTTTAAAAAAATATTGATCATTAATTCTTTAGCAAACAAATTTCTTTAGAATTTTCATAGCCAAGATTATTATCTAAGAATCTTCAATCACTTTCAAGATACGTAATTTATAGAAGAAGAAGAAAATCATTTTAAGAAGATTTTTTTATTTGAACAGGTATTTCAGTTAAAACTTAAATTTAAATTTCAGGTAAATTAAATTCATGATAGAATATTTTTTAAAAAAATTTAATTTTTTTTTTATTTAAAGATTTGATCCGCGTCTAAGCTCCAGGTACAAGTTCTAGTTATTGAATATACAATATTTATTTATAAATACAAAGACATTTGATAAATTTACAAATTCAAGTGCATATAGAAGGCGAAAATACTTGATAAATCTTTATTACTCCTTTATCTATCGATGTGAAAAAATTCTCAATAAATTATTTCGAACAATTAAATCTGACATATTATGTGTATTAATTCTTTTATTAACACATAATATTGAGAATATTATTAATTAATAAAAATGTATATGATATTTTAAATATGATATCAGAGGATATAGAGATCATACGATCAAATTTTACCGTCACCTAATTTAGATGAGATTATCACACACTTCAAAATATGTGGAGGATGAAACACTCCTATGTATTCTTTGCTCCAAACATTATTATACTTACAAAACCCACAAAATGATCAACTCTTTAAAAAGTTGTTAGAACCTAGAGAAACTGAACTAGTAGGCGTTTGACCATGTGATATCATATCACAATATAGTATTGTGAGATGAAATCAGTGTTTGGACATGCGATTTTGCGCTGATTTCATATCATGAGATGTGATACCATATTCTCCAAAAAGGATGATATAGAATTACATTGTGATTTCATATCATGATTTGAGATATTTTAATACAAAAAATGATCCACAAGTTTATATTTTGTTAAAACAACTCCACATTTATATCTACTAACCATTTATTTCATATGTAAATAAAATTTATAATCACATCATTACTTTTTAAAATTTATTATTCTCATCGAAATAAAATTTATTATTCACACCAACATATGGTCACTTTAACTCACACCAATCGATTGTTAAAGTGATAAAATAATTATGGTCTATAAACATGAAATATAGTTGCGGATGATATTGACCAACAAATGGCTCAAAAGTAACAATGTTGGTTCGTCTTCTCAGTCACATGATCGAGAAATGCAAGTTCAACTTGAAGAAATTGTCCGTACTATGTGAGAGGATTATATTAAAAACTAGTACACTGCAATTTATGTTCAACATTTTGTTTTATTAAATTAAAGCTTATAATTCCATATCATGATACCCTATCGCATTTCGTAACGGGGTCTTAGTATGAGAGACTACATGTCAACAATTTATCTCACTTTTTTGCTCTTAAAATTGGTTTCTCTATAAGAATATCTGAATATCATCCACTATATTTTGTTTATTATCAGCTTGGCCTGTAATCTGTATGATGTTTATGGTGGTGCATTGGCAAAGTTGGTTAATATATTGTCATGAAAATTCTAAATACACACATAGTAACAATATTATTCATGGTAGATAGTAACAATATTTATATGCAGGATCCAAGAAAGGATCGAACTAAGGTTTATCCTATACATTTAAATCTTCATAAATGGAGTATTTTGTAACCATTTTAAAGAAGTTGTCAAATTAATATGTTTAAACACTTTTATTTTATTATAACATTGTAGGGCAGAAAAATGGAAGATAGAAAACAGCAAACCTCATTTTTGTAAATGTTGTTTCAAAGCAAGAACATCTGTTCAATCTACAGAAGGAGTATCTCAGTCGCTGCTGCATTTTCCTCAAAAACCAATTCCCCTTTCATCCAAGATTCAGTTTTTCACTACACAGAAGAAGTTTTAGCATCGAAACTAGCTCCAATTTTGAAATCTTGCAACAATTCTGCAGAAAATCTTGGTTCTGTTCTTCGTAAAGGGGAGCAGGTTCATGCCCAAGTAACTGTAAATGGAATTGACAACTTGGGTATTCTTGGTACAAGAATCTTGGGGATGTATGTTTTGTGTAACAGGTTTATTGATGCCAAGAAATTGTTTTTTCAGCTTCAGTTGTGTTATGCTTCCCCTTGGAATTGGATGATTAGAGGGTATACAATAATGGGTCGTTTTGATCTTGCAATCTTGTTGTTCTTTAAGATGTTGGTTTTTGGTACTTACCCTGATAAATACACTTTTCCTTATGTTATTAAGGCTTGTGCTGGTATAAATGCTGTGAATTTAGGTAAATGGCTACATGGGTTGGTACAAAGTTTAGGTTTTGAGGATGATGTGTTTGTGGGTAGTGCTTTTATTAAATTTTATGCTGAGAATGGTTGTTTGGATGATGCTCGCCTTTTGTTTGATAAAATGTCTCAAAGGGATAGCGTATTGTGGAATGTGATGCTTAATGGTTATGCTAAAGATGAACAGTCTGTGAATGATGTGGTTGGGTTATTTATGGAAATGAGCAAGAGTGAAACTAAGCCTAATTCAGTAACATATGCTTGTGTTCTTTCTGTTTGTGCCTCGGAAACGATGGTTAAATTTGGTTGTCAGCTTCATGGGCTTGTTGTGCGATGTGGGTTGGAAATGGATTCTCCAGTAGCCAATACATTGATTGCGATGTACGCTAAATTCTGTTCCTTGTTTGATGCACGCAAGATCTTTGATTTAGTGCCACAAGCAGATCGTGTGACTTGGAATGGGATGATTGGAGGGTATGTACAGAATGGGTACATCGATGAAGCACTGGATTTATTTCGGGAAATGGTAGGAAGCAGTGTCAAACCAGACTCTATCACCTTTGCCAGTTTGCTCCCCTCTGTTTCAATATCGGAAGATTTGTACCAGGGGAAGGCGATTCATGGTTATATCGTGAGAAATGATGTATCTATTGATGTTTTCTTAAAGAATGCCATTATTGATATGTACTTCAAGTGCAGGAATGTTGTGGCAGCACGCAACATATTTAGCTGCAGCCCTGCGGTGGATGTTGTTATTTGTACTGCTATGATTTCAGGATTTATTCTTAATGCCATGAGTTCTGATGCCATAGATGTTTTCCGATGGCTACTTAATAAGAATATGAGGCCCAATCCTGTTACTCTAGCAAGTACCTTACCCGCTTGTTCTGGTTTGGCTGCTTTGAGATTAGGTAAGGAACTTCATGGTGTCATTGTAAAGCGCAGCTTTCAAGGAATACTTTATGTGGGAAGTGCGGTGATGGACATGTATGCAAAATGTGGAAGATTGGATCTTGCTCAACAAGTTTTCAGAAGAATGTCTGAAAGAGATGTTGTTTGTTGGAATTCGATGATTACTAGCTGTTGCCAGAATGCTGAACCAGAATTGGCCATCGACTTCTTCCAGCAGATGGGTGCAATTGGAGCCAAATATGATTGTGTCAGCATATCCAGTGCTCTTTCTGCTTGTGCAAATTTGCCAGCTCTCCATTATGGGAAAGAGATCCATGGCTTCATCATGAAAAGTGCATTAAGCTCTGATCTTTTTGTGGAAAGTGCGTTAATAGATATGTATGCTAAATGTGGGAACTTGGAGGTAGCTTGGCGCGTATTTGACTTAATGGCACACAAGAATGAAGTATCATGGAATAGTATTATTGCAGCTTATGGAAATCATGGTCGACTGAAGGACTGTCTGAATTTGTTTCATGGAATGAGAAAAGATGGATTCCAGCCTGACCACGTCACTTTTCTTGCGATCATATCTGCTTGTGGCCACTCTGGTGGAGTTGAAGAGGGAAAACACTACTTCAATTGCATGACTAATGAATATGGGATTACACCCCGAACGGAGCATTATGCATGCATGGTTGACTTGTTTGGGAGAGCTGGTCTCGTGGAAGAAGCATTTGGCGTGATTAAGAGCATGCCATTTGCTCCAGATGCAGGCATTTGGGGAACATTACTTGGGGCTTGTCGCTTACATGGCAATACCGAGCTTGCTGAAATGGCTTCTGAGCATCTTTTGAGCTTGGACCCCCAAAATTCCGGCTACTATATGTTACAATCAAATCTACATGCTAACGCTGGCAAATGGGATATGGTTTCTAAAATTCGACATATGATGAAGGAAAGAGGAGTGCAGAAAGTACCTGGTTACAGCTGGACTGAAGTTAACAATAGCACTCATATATTTGTTGCTGCAGACTCGAGTCACCCGCAGTCTGCTCAGATATATCTTTTATTAGACAATCTTCTAATGGAGCTGCAAAATGAGGGTTATGTTCCTCAAATGAATCTTCAAATACAACAGTCATCATCCCCAGAACTCTGTTGATTCTGATTAAATTCACTATTAACCAACCAAATGAATAGAGCTTAGCTAAGTGCAGTAGTGCACTGTATCCACACTTCAGGTAGCATAGGCATTCATCTTTGTTTTGCAGCATTGATTAATTTATATTTGACCTTACAAAGGGAATAATGATCTAAACAGAGAAATGTACCATTTATAGTATTTTGTTTTCTGATTCTTTCATTTGATTCATCATTCATATACAGAACACAGGGAAATTTGCATTTGTTACAAACTAAAGCTCTTAATTCTGATCTCCATTCAGTTCAGCAGTTTTCTTAGTCATAGCATTACTTGAGCAGAAAATGACTCTACCATGAGAGCATCCAAGGGTGTGGGGGCGTGTGGCCTAGTGGTGGATGAAGTGAGTTGAAAATCACGAGGTTTTAGCTGTAAGTTATCAACCGACACAAAAACCTAGCCTCGGTAGCAGGGGCGGCTCAACGTAATTGGGGCTTAAAGCGAAATTTCAATTCGCAGCCTAAAATATAAATAACTTTTATATACGTTTTTATTCAAAATTTATTTTTCTTACACTATTTAGATGAAAACTATCGGTGTATAATAATTTTTTTTCAGTTATTAATTTTTAGGTAAGATTTTATCAACTCAACATTAAAAAAACGTCATTTAAGTGAGACAATTATTCTATATATTGTTAACATAATGCTATAAGTAATAAATTGACAAATATTAAATAAAGATAAGAGTTAGAATCATAGAATTCGACTCAAGAAGTTGATGACTTGATATACCTCATTTTAATATGTTTATAGTTATGCTTCAAACTAAAAAAAAAAAATTATACTTTACTTTTTTAAACACTTTTCACTATTAATTCTTATTTTTTTCAAAGTACAAAAGAAGTTAAAGAGGATAAAATAATATATTTTAAAAAAATTACACTTCTTATAAAAAATAACCAATTTTTTCTATAATTCTTTTAACACATAATTTATTCTTGACAAAAATTTGAGGCCTCCGAAATTTGGGGTTTCAAATTTGGGGGCCTAAGACAAAGGACTTATTTTCAATGCCTTAAAGCCGGCTCTGCTCGGTAGACAGAGTTACCTGATACTAAATGATATGGTCGAAAGTGTCGGGTAACTCGTAGAATTTTGCACATAAACTAACAAGAACACAACAATTATGGGGGAGAAGGGCTCCAACATGAGCAGTCAAAAGTAGTAGGCTTTTATTATAAAAGGAAAGTTATATTGATAAAAATATCTTGTAAGATTCACCAACTGAATACATTAATTTGCTTTGTCTGACCAAAACTATATAAATTTTGTAACCAAACTAGTAGAGTCATGCATCACCTAAAAATGTCATTTTTATCCCTTTAGTTTTTTTAAAATAAATTACTACTATTGGAATTTTTGGAGTGTTAGATTAAAATTGAAAATAAACCATTTATGTGTACGGTAATAATTTAATTGAGATGTTCAAAACTTCATTAATATCGATTAACTAACATTTTTTTTGTATGCTAAAATTCAAATATTATGGATAACAACACATTATAAGTACAAACAATAACATATCCAGTGTAATTTCATAATGTGATATCCTCCTTGATTGACTCGACTCTTTTCCCCGTTATTCTTCTGTATCGTTGCTTGAATGAAGACATATACGTGTATACATTTCTTACCTCTATCTTGGAAATAGAGAGACTGGATCCGATAAAGTCTCGACTTGATAAAAAAATAAAATTGTGAGGATATCCTCTCTTATTATCTTGTTTCTACATACATATTCATATTCTTATTGACTTTAATTTCCGTTCCTATATACACTATCTTGAACCTCCCCAAACAAACAAAAAAAAAATAGTGGCAAACTAAAACCTATTATGCAATGATGGAATTTGAAGACCAAAACATGAAAAACTGATTCCATTACACAAAGGAATGGGTTCTTTACCACAAATTGAAAACCCAAAAAATAAGAATCTTAATACGATTATTGTCCACTTTTTTCTCTACCACATTTCTTCTATGAAGAATAATATAATGTGTTTTTAGTAGATCATTTTAATGCAATCCAGAAGCAAGTTTAACTTTTTCTAGCAGCAATTATTAACAATAGGAAATATGGTAAGATTCTTTTTTCCATTTTGAAATTTACATGTCCCATCGCTAGCTATTTAGTGGAAACTTGTCATTGAGGGTAACAAATTAAGAATCAATGAAATAATTGAAAAAAATCAACTAGGTGTGCCTGCTTCCCGATATTCAAATATAAACGTTAGTGTCAGAGTCATAATTTTTATTAACGAATTCAAATTTGTAATGTAAACACCTGTTGAGAGAGATTTGAATGAACCCCTTGATCCTACCTGGCTCCGCTCCAGATAATAGAGAATATAATATGGTTTCTTTCATTCTAGTTCCATTTCACATGCTTATATGATCATAATAAAGATTAGTATACTTTGAAGTAATTGAAAAAAAAGAACTTCAATTAAACTATGATTTACGACGCTAATCTGCCTTAGTTGGTACTTACTACTTAGTATAAGCCAATTACCAATAAAGACGCTTATAGTACGAAATATTAGTGTTTCTTAAACGTATTAACATGTTTTTTTTTAACAAAATCGTGATATGAACCATATATTAGTGTTTCTTAAATGTATACGGAAAACACCTTTAAATATTTTTTAGAAAAATCTTAATTTCCTCTCAAGCTAACTCAATGCTACCTTCTACCACAACGCATGACATGTGGTATAAAATTTCGGTGTTTAAGAGGAATCAAATACTTATCAAGAAAGAGCAAAACTTTATCGAGTTATATATCAATTACTGAATTCTCGAAACCCTTTGCCCACCACTCTAGATCACTTTTGAATTGCTTAATTGAAACAATAGATGATAAATTTAAATTCCATCGTACTTCTATTTATATACATGATAATCCAACAAGCTAATTAATTCATATTCTAAATAATTAAAGCCATTAATTATATATATAGCATCTTCATATTTTTTTTTAATTTTCTCAATCTCTAATCACAAATATTAGTACTACTAATCCGCTGCTTAATATTTCTTCTTTTCTTCTTCTCATAAGCAATCCCCCGCGCTTTGGCTTGCGTGTCTCTCACTTCCTTCAAATACAACCTCACTGCTCGAGCACCAAACGGATTCGTCTCCGTCCGTCCTCCGTTCTCTTCAAAAGCAGCGCGTAGCCTCCCAATTAGCGCGTCAAGGCTCCCCCACGCCTGTTTCAACGGGCAATTGCACGGCACCGGCGGATGAGGATCGCCGAAAAACGGACAATTACAGCTGTGAACTTTCGTTTTTCCGAATTGATCTAGGTATTTTAAGAATTCTAGAATGTTCGCTCCGCTGCATCGCGAAAGTATCAATGGTGGCTTGTGATTTCTCAAGTACTGTCCAAATGTGTTCCAATCTCGCCGTTTTTGTAGCTCGTAACGGCTCACCGTAGGTGGAGATGAAGGCGGCGGTAGTGGTAGTGTCGGCGGCGGCGCCGATGGAAGGGAGAAGTTTTGTGAGACGGAATTAATGGTACTATACACGTCAAACATGGCTGTGTTTGTTTTGTGTGGGTATTTTTTGAAGTTGTCAAGCCTCGCTATATATATAGGATGTGAGAGAGTGCAATAATTTTACTTCTTGTGGGTTCATTATTTGATTCATACCACTCACGTCAGAGATCCGGTGCACTAGATGAGGTTATTCAAGTCTCGAGTTTGAATTTTAAAAATGAAAAAATAAGTAATATAGCATTATTTTTTAATAAAATATAAATTTGTATTAATCAGATTCTAATGTAAATACAAAAATACAAAAATGAACTTACTTATCTCGTTTAGTTGGATGAATACCAAATAATTATTTTAAAATTTAGTGTTATTTTTATTCCGCATTAAAAATGAGATAACACTTGAAAAAATAATTTTCGAAAAAAAATATCTCGGTTACTTAGGGCTAGTTTGGTATGTTGCGATAAAATTTAGTACAATTTTGTCTCTTGTGTGATTATTAATAGTGAAAACATACATATATCAAGGCAAATAATTAGTATCAAGATTAGTTATTTTATGTATGGTGGAATAAAATAGGAAAAATAGTTATTTCGGTATAAAATAACAAAAATGTCAAAAACATTTTCCAACTAAATAAGGTAAGGGGATATTATTGTAAACAAATCAAATCATTCATAAATAATAATAATAACAAGATGATTAAATTAAGCATAACTTGTCTTTAAACTAAATGATTCTTTAGCTCTTTATTTTTTTTATTCCACTAGTAAAATTCGTATATAATTGTGGATAAAATTAAATATATAGTAATTTAATTCAGAAGATCAAATTATTTAACGTTTAATACGTGAATTTCAAAAATTTATAAATAAAACTTTGTTTGGTTTATAGTCTACCTAGTTATGATGATATTATATAATGTGGCAATAGTGTTTATTTCATTGGATTCAATAAATAATAAAGATTGTTACGTAATATTACCACATAATTTATTGTGTAAATAATTTTAAAAATTCAAATTTTCTTGTACTTTAATGTAAAGGACAGATAAAATAAAAAGTAGAATAGTGAAGAGAGAGTTGCTAGACCATTTATAGAGGCAAAAGTAATGGCTTAGAAAGAAGGAACAAAAGAAGATTAATGAGACCGATATGAATTTATGATGTAGTGATTGATACTGTTTTATTTTTAATCAGAAATTTCAAATTTAAATCATAAATATAAAAGAAAATTCTATTAAAAAATACCATTTTAAATCGATCTATAATACTCTAATATGTGTTTTGAACTCTCGATATTCGACGAAAAATAAAAATAAAAATCTATGTGAGGATGGGGCCAAAAGAGTGATGACAAATTCAAGTAATATCACTTCAACTAGTCATGTCAAATGTAACTTCAATTCTTGTCTTATCAATTTTCACCCTTCCTTTTATCCGTGTGACAGTGGGTTAACTTGTATTGACCATTGGAGTGTTTCGTGTAGCCGGTAACTTTTTGGTTTTCTCCCTTTGCCTTTTTTAATTTTTTTTAGGTACCACTAGAATTTAGAGCAAATAACAAAGCTTGATCCTTTCTACATCTAACAATAATAATAATAATTTATTTAGTAAATTTCATATAGTGAAATTTGAACAAAAGTGAATGTAAATGAATTTTATTTTTATCTCTAACTTTTTTGACTACTCAACTTTTTACTTTATAAAATAATTCCTGATCTTGTCGGAATGGGAGCAACTATTTCATTCGCATCTGGTTTGAATGAAAGGATGGAATGGGCTGAGAAGTTGTCCTATCGTGCTACTGGCTTTGAACCGGATTGGTAACGAGCAGATGCCCTGTGCACTATCAATCTAGTCCCAGTTTTTCGAGCAAGCGAGCGAGTGAGACTGACGAAATCGGGGTACATATAATATAATTGATCTAATCATTGTTAGTATTCATGATTGGCCAACAATACTTGAAACTTTCTCGATTTTTGATGGTATTTATATCAATATTCATTGTTGGCCTCAGTACGGAGAATATGTTGTCTTGGTTTTAATCAACATGACTCTTCAGACTTCAAAAATGGTCTTTGAACTCCCAAACTTAGCATCAGCTTCACTATGAGTCTATCCAATCAAAATTATCTCATTTGCGAGTAACATACATTATGGCACACTTTGTTGGATATATTGCGTCAATTCATTCATCACCAAGATAAATGATTTTAATCTAAAAGTTAATTTTTGGTGCAATTCCATCAAAGTTGGAAAGTGCTTTATGTCTTCTAAGTCTGGACTCCTTCATACATGTATTTGATCTCCTAAATGTCCGTCATAGAGCCGGCATCAAAACAAACACTTTTTGAACCCTAAACACCAAACGGGACCATCTCCAAAAACTTTTGATGTCTGTGTTTTAGAGAGGATCCCTTTTGATGTTTAAGGTTCAAAAAGTGCCCGTTTGGGTGCCGGACTCGTACGTCATACTGTCATAGAGACACCTCCAACTTCCAAGCATCTCCATAAAACCTCCTTCAAGACTCTGTCTAAAAACTTTTCTAATCAATAAACACCGTGTGCAAGTTTTTCTCTTTAAATGTACTATTTCACCAATCTCTTTATAATGACTTTTAAATACACGTAAAACACGCTTAGATATAATGTGTATAAAATAAATTATATCTAATTTTGACTCGTGTATATCTAATTTGCCAGACACGATATAAAAGTTCTAAGAGGAAATATAATTATAGTTTCAGCGTATAAATGCACAAATATAAATGTGTGTTTTGTATTGTTTCCTCTAAAATTAAATACAATCGTTTAAATTCGAATGAGTTATTGATCTTCTTTTTTATTAGTTCAATCTATTTTAGTTCGTTAAAAGATCAGTTGATATATAAATCAAATGACTTATGAAAAATGAGTTTATGTATTTTAAATTATTAATAATTAAAAATTATCTAATTTTATGATATACTATGAAAAATGTTAAAATTTCAAAATTAACTTGTTTGCTCTGGAAATCCAAACCTCCCCACAAATTGGGACAGAGTGAGTAATTTCAAGTTTGCTATCTGAAATCAGAGGAGTTTCCGTTGGGGGTTCAACCGGATCGGCCTTTTCATCTCCGGTAACCTTTCTCGTTTTGTAATTCTCACCGTACTTCTGCTTCGTTATTAGCTGTACTAGTGGTTTCAGTAAAGTTTAGCTTCTTATAGTTGTAAATTCATTCTCTTGTGGCGGCTTGAATCAAGGGTTTGGTTGTCCAGTTATAGCAAACGAAAAATCTGTTCAAAAGATTTAGACTTCTTTTTTGTTGGAAATTTTGAGGTTGTGATTTTGACCTAAAACTGTTAATTTCATAGATAGAGAGATTTTGTGCAATTTCTTAGTGAGTATTGATTAATGGTATGTCAATTAACTTGTTCAATGTTTGCTAGGAGTCTGTTTAATCTTTATCAGATATTTGTATGTTAGTAATAGGGAACCTCTAGGGTTATGAAAACCTAAATTATTGAATATTGGAATAGAAGGGGTTCTAATGGATAGAATTCATATAGTAAACCCAAACTAATTCGGGATTGAGGCATAGTTCTTGATTACTGAGTTAAATTAGGATAAAGAGTAAGAGGTGCATTTGGTATTGATTCATTTCTCCTTTTAATAACTATCTAGTTTTACAGTTTTAGCTTTTGTGAACTTTTCTATTACATAATAACTATCTACCCTTTTGGTTTGCTTGGGGTTGCTAGCTCCTTAGCTTTAGTTTAGGATACTTGTAGTACGAGTGCTGAGATTTTTTTTATGCCCTTCCGTATTAGAGCTAAGTGGTCGCATATTTCGTAACCTGGCATCTGCCAGATGCCCATTCAAGGATAATTTTTAACCTTGTCAAAAAGACATAGTTGCAGCAGTAATTTTTTCGATGTACCTTTTGATTTAACAATTTGAACACCAAATTCATGCAGATGTTATGGTAGTTTTTACTTGGAGATAAGAGTTTACTGTTTGTTACGAGGGATGGGCTTCAGTTTAGAGGGTCTCACTTGATGGCTTTGTTCTCTTTGGTCAAAAAGAATGATTCTTGTAATAAGATGTGGATGAAATGTCATTTAGGAACGATGGCAAAGATATTTTTGAAGTGGTTTGTACATTTCAGAATCTTAGGAATTAGTTCTCTTTGCTACTCAGTTCATTAGGCCAGTTCAAGCTTTGATAGTTTAGGGTATTTATGTAGTACTTGATTACATATGATGACATTAATTTTATCCATTTCAGAACCAAAGTACCCCACCAGATTTCAGCTCAACAGCCATTAGTTATGGACCACTTTGGAGGAGGAAGTTGGACAATGATCCCCAACATCCAAACTCACAGTAATCCTTCGACACCCTCCAATCAAGACAATTTATTTCTTCAGCAACAGCAATTTCAACAACAACAGTTCAATCAACCTCAGCTCTATCAGCAACAGCAGCAGCAGCAACAACAGCACAGCAACAACAACAACGGTATCAACAGCAGATGCAACAGCAACAAATGCAGCAGCAGCAGATGCAGCAACAACAACAACAGCAGCAGCAACAACAGCAGCAGCAGCAGCAACAACAACAGCATCACCAATCACTTGCCTCTCACTTCCATCTTTTACAAGTATTGGGCGAAAACCATGATCTGTAGCTTGCTATTTCAATAGAGTAACAAGACATATCTCTTTCCAAGTGACACCTTTTGTTCAAACTTTGATTGTCATCTTACAGTTGGTGGAGAATTTAGCTGATACAATTGAAAATGGAAATCGAGATCAGCACTCAGATGCATTGGTTTGTTCATTTCTTGATTGATGCATAATATGTTAGTTTTCCAGTTCTTCTAGATTAAACCGAGTGTATTTTTCCTCACCAGGTAACTGAATTGAAAAATCAGTTTGAGAAGTGCCAGCAGCTGTTGACATCAATATCAGGGTCTATTAGCTCAAGATCTATGGTATTTCATTTTCACATGTATCATTTGATTTCTGTTGAAACTTGTTCTGAACACACCGCCCACTCAAAAAAGAAAAAGAAAAAAGAGAGAGACTCCAACAAAGAGTTAACAGCAATAAAGAGAACAGAACTTCAAAAGTATTCTTTTCTGGAAGAATTGGATTGTTTTTCTTTTGGCTGGGTTATTGCTTTTAATTGAGCTTTTCCATTTGGGCCTGTTTGTGCAACTTATAGTTGTGAAAGAATTTTACTGAAAAGTGGGGTTCAATATGTTTGAAACGATGTTGACTTGAACAAAGTTGCTCTACAAATTCTATTTTGGTTGCATGTTTTGATGCTTAAATGTGGCTTAAGATAATTGACCAGTCCTGTGTTCTTTGGACAGACAGTTGAGGGACAAAAGCGCAAAAAGGCAGAGTGCGAACAAATGCTAAATCAGCGAAGGTTTGTAATATATATATATATGTATATATATATATATATATATATATATATATATATTGTTTCTGAATATTTTCTACTTAAATTTGTATAATTATTATTTGCTTCTTTATCTGATGGTCATGATTCATTCTTAATTCCAGGGATCTTATTTCAAGGTACAAAGGCTCGGTTGAGGAGATTATTAACTCTGAACTATAGCTGCTACTCGCTTTTTAACCAAGGTAAGATTATGTGCTGCAAGTTGTTTTTGGCCGGCCCAAAAGAAGTTGAGTTGAATCACCTGTCATTTTGATTTTACTCATTGCGAGTGAAACAGCTATGCAGTGTTCTGGATGCAGTCAATTTGTAATTTGTTGTAATACATGAGAATTAAGTGCTCATGAGAAATTTTTATTGATGTTATTGTTGTAATCACTATAGCGCCACAAATGACTGCTCTGACTGTACTGAGAACATAAAACGTTTTGGGCCAAGGTTATGATAAAGATTAGCATTGCCTTCTTAACTGACTGATTGTATCTAAATCTAAGTTCATCGAAGTGAAGCAAATAATTGAAGTAATGGTGCTACCTGGGCTCTAGTCAGGCACCTGGATGGCTGATTGTTCAGTTTAATACTTGACTGGAAATAGTTTAAGCATTTAAAGTAATTTAAGTAGCCTGGGGAGTTGACCTTTCCATATAGTGGACTTTGAGGGCACGCAGAAGTGATCTATGTTACATATCACGTACATCCAGAACTTTCCAGAGACGTGACTTTTGAAAATTGTATGTTTGCCTAAGTTGTTGGGAGCTTTGATTTTCTAAAAGATTAATATTTTGTTACCTTATGTATTTTTTTGGGTTGAATTCAATGCTATATAGAATTCAAATCAGCATTAGGAACTTCACAAATAAGTTGGACATCGCTAGCTATCGAAATATCTAAGTTGTCATTTGCATCACTCTTAATCTATTCTCAAATATCGTTAAATGTTCATTTTAAGTGCACTTTAACTCTGAAGCTAGGTGAAGTCCAAGTTGGGAGCTTTGCCTAGCTTAATTGACACCTTGGCTCAGGCATCAAGTAGCTAAATAGTGTCCTTGTCATTTTTAGGAAGTTAGACTATAGAGTAAATGTCAACTTAGTTGACAGATTGATACAAAATGCTGTTTTATATATTTTTAGTCGTTACGAATAAGAAACTAGAAATACGAAACTAGAAAAGAAGAATAGTTAGTGAAGATTTACAACTGAATTACATCCAAATTAGAAATTCAGTTTCACTTAATCATAGTAGTTTCTCTAAGTTTTCTATCCAAATAATTAGTGTAGTATTATTTTTTGAATAGTTATTTTTCCTTGCTCTACATATATATTTTTAATACTATTGTTCATCAGTGTTTTTCTTTGCATACGACCTCACTTGAGCTTTTCACCTCAAGTCCCAATAGATTTTGGTGCGTTTCACCTATAATAACTCTCGATATTTTCAAATGGAGTATTCCTCTAGTAGCAGGCTCAAATTTCTATTTCAGATGTATTTGGTAATCCATGTTGGATCTGCATACCATCTACTGAAGTAAAACATCTTGAGTCACTAAAATTCCTCTATGCTGGTTCTGAGATGTTGCCATTTTTCTCTCTTAAGCACTTGGAGTATTTTCTGTTTATATATGTGATAGATCTTGGCTAAGGGAACATGAACCTAGAACATTATCAATAATGAAATGATGAAAACTTTATTGAACATCTGAATTTTCCCATCTGATGAAACTTTTTCTTGGCACAGGTAAAACACACTAGCAACTTCTCCGAACATTAGCATCATCGTCATCAGGAATTTGCAGAAGAACATTAAATTCGAGCTAACGATGATGAATCCTCAAGACTCCATCATCAGATATGTCTTTGTCAAGGCTTTATCATATATTTCCTACAAAACCTATTTAGTGTTTTGACCTTGTTTGGATGCAAATTATTGCATCTTCCACCATTTATTTCTATGAGACTAGACATCTAGCAGTTGGAACTGTTTCCTTTTTTGACCTGTTGACTGCCTTAGCTCTATTACAATCATTAAACTTAATTGTAGTTTTGCTGGTACCAATGGTTAGGAAGAGCTACTACTAGGAAGGCGGCCAAGATAGATGACCTACACATAAGAATTAAATAATTCATATTTATATCAAATCAATATCTCTAAGACATGTATATTTGAATGTTCGTTTTTAATTGTTAAGATTAATGTCATTGATTTGACAAATAACAATCGTTAGAGCGGGATTGTTAACTGAGTTTGAAATACTGAATCAAATACAATGAATTACTACTACTATATGCTTTGTGGTCCCTTAAATAGAACAATAATTTATGGTATTATTTAGAGAGTATTGATACTTACCCTCCTCAACTACACTACTTGGTCCCTTGAAATATAATTTTTTTGTACTATGAAACGTCATTTAATTTTTTTGGTATAAGCACTTTTGACTTCTGTACAAATGAGAAGAAAAAATAATTCTCTTACCCAAAAATGCCACATTTTTTTAAAGCTTGAAAGAAAAATTCCGTTGAGATATATTTGTTAATTTTGTTTATCATTAAAACCGTATAGTTCAATTTATAAAATTATCTCTTGAATTCTTAAATTAGATAAATAAAGACAAATATTTTATTTTGAAAAAATGATTTAAAAAGAATGTTCTTAAACTATGTGAAAGGAATAAAAATGTCATCCGTTTATAGTTTGGCTCACAAATGCTCTTACTGTCAATACTCTGACTCAAAAATGTCCGTGCAGTCAATATTTTGGTCCATAAATACCCCTATATTTACAACATGGGTCAATAATGCCCTTTTTCGAATAAATATATTATTCCTTATCTTTTTAAACACATCTTCTTCCTAATTAAAATATTATTAAGGAACACTATTCTTATTTCTTTCTTCTAAAATCACTTTAACAAATAAAAATGTCTGAATTTTTTTCCCCTTCTAAATCTCATTTTATCAATTAAAATAGAATAATTTCATGTATCCTTTTGATAGATAATATATTTCATATATATAAATTCATAGTATATCTATCACTAATTTATATTTATATAATATAAAAAATATTGATGATAAAATAAAATAAAAATTCATTTTTTTTTTGAACTAAAGTATGATAAACATTTGCTAATTTTTTAAAAAACATTAATTGAATAAAAATGTGGCAAAAAGAAAATAATAATATATTTATTTGAAAAATGAAGTTTTTTTACTCATTAAATAATAATAAGGACATTTTTGGATCAAAGTATTGATGACAAGAGTATTTTTAGACGAAACTACAAAAGAAGATATTTTTATTTTTTCACATAGTTTTAAGATATTTTTTAATGACGATAAAGATATTTTTGAGTCAAAACTATAAAGGAAAGAAATGAGGGAGTAGTATTGCAAAAGCAAGTTCAGTTTAAATATAATTCAAAAGCATAAGGTAGGCATTTAATAATTAGTGCTTAAAAAGCAAGTAAGGAATGGAATTTTCTTTTTTTCTTTTTCTATCTACATTTATGTTTTTTCCATCTAATAGAAAAATAGAAATTCAAGTAATTTAATGTCATTAATGGAATTTCGGTTACAGTCAGATATGCTCATAAATTAGTATATGATGAATCTCGTGAACCTTTCATTTTCAAAATATTTCCCTCCTTTCACTTCAAATCAAATCAGTTTTTTTCGAAAACCGAAAGAATAAGAAGCTGATGAGTTCTCTCCGATCCCCAAAATACATTGAGATTACTATATAAGAGTTTGATTTCAGGTTATAAAACAGTAAATCATAATGGGAAGTCGCGATGATTATTGTAGTATCTCCATTATCACAGCTAGGGCTTGTACTGAAATTAGGAAAAGAAGATCGGAAACGTGTACCCGGAGTTTTACTACTTGTATATCGCCGAGATGGATTTTCTCCCGGTGGTTCGAAACAGGGGAGAGAAATAAGGACGCAGAGAAAGTGAATCAGCTTCAATGCGGAAGCAGAAGAAATAAGGGGAAGAAGACGAAGAAGAAGAAGAAGGAGAAGGATTCTCTTACGGGATTCGATACCAAATCATCTACCGCATTGGAAGATCCAGGTAAAAGTTCTCACCTTAGATGCTCTGTTTTGGGCTCTCATTAATATGCATTAAGTTCTTATTAAAACGATGAAACACTCTCATTCTCAAAGTTCTAACTCAAGAATTTTGATTATGAGTAAAGTAATTCTATCAATTCAACCATAATTTTCGATGGTAAGGATTTCTTTTTGTTGTGATTTTATGTTGTATATAAGAATATATACGTGAGTTATTTTAATAAATAACGAAAACACAGGAGCGACTCAAGGGTTTAAAACAAAAATCACACGACTTAAATTTGAATTGTTAATAAATTTTATATAATTGATTTCTTCTAGTTTTCAATTCATAATATAACCATTTTTATTTTAAATTATTTTTTATGAGATATATACAGTACTCTAAATATTTCAAATTTCTTCTAATAATTTCTTAATTTTTCATAAAAAGATTACTTTTTCAACAAATAGTATTTAATATTTGTTACAAAAATAATAACTTATAACATAATATTATTAAAAATGAGGTCCCTTAAATTTGAAAGTCTAAGGTATATACCTTGTTTCAACACTGTTGAGCCACCCATGTGAGAAAATATTACCTTTAAAATGCTAATTGAAGGGTATATCAAGCTTTTTCTCCAATATTATTTGCTTATAATTATCTAGAGTTCAAAAGATGATAAAAATGTTTGATCATTACAAATTTATATATTGTCACAGCGTAAATACATGGACATATACCAAAAAATTTAAAAATTATGCTTATTTGAAATATGTTTTTTTAAAAAGTTAACGTCAGGGCGGGAGCCACCAAACGATAAAGAGAAATAAATAATTGGAGTATATACATTTCGAAAAATTAGGTGCATAGAAAAAAAATCATATTAATATCATTTAAGGCTAGCATTTACATTTTTTTTGCTTTGATAAGAACCAAGTCCCCATCGTTTTAATCGTATGTTTGGCCAATCTAGAGGTGAAAAGTGTATTTTTTATACCGTTTCATATTAATTGAATTTTTGAATTTCTTTCTCTTCTATAGTTCAAGATAAATGTTTCATTTTTTTTCTTTATGTTTTTTATTTACACTTTTTAGATGATAAGTTAAAAGAAAGTTAATTACTTATATTTATAATTTTATTTTGAATTATTTCTATTTTTTCAAAAATAATTTGACAATAATTAAAAAAATAAAAGTGAAAAGTGATGTTTAATTTATATCCTTATTTTTTCCTTAATGGGTGTGCATAATATGAATTGGATGAGAGTATTTTTTTAAAGAAAAAGTGAAGTACTTGATGGAACTTCTCGAAAGGAATAAGCTAGCGTTTGGTCGTACATTTTTAAATATTCTTGATAAATATTATTTGAGTGAAAATTTAGGTGAAATTTCAACATGTGTTTGGCCATAGTATTTGGAAAATATAGTTCATCTTTTTTGAAAAATATGATTTATACCCATAAGTTTTAAAAACTTTCAAAGCTAACTATAAGTTTGTATTACAAATTAATTGGATGTTCGTTGCAACAATAACAAATAGTGTTCATGACACTAGAGCAATTTGATAGTTTGGAGTGAGCGCAATACGCATTATTCCATAAATTGTGAAGTAGACAAAACACATGACTTTGTTACCATGAGATAATTTTTCATCAACCACATCATCATTTAATATTCACTGAGTATTTCATCACTACTTTACGTAAAAAATTATGTAATATAACGCAAACAACTATTATAAAGGGTGTTTTTGTAAAAGATAAAAATTTGAGATAAAATTTCAATTTTAAAAAATCCCAAATAATGAGATTTCGCCCAAATACTAGAAAAAACTAGTATTTGGAAATTTGAAATATTTGTCAAAAATATTTGCCAAATAGTGGCTAATTGTATGAACAAACATTATTTGTCAAATTTTCTCCCAAAAATATTATTTGAGAAATCTATGGCCAAACGGGCCCTAAATGTTTATGTGGGAGAAGCTTAAATAAGAAAAGAGATAATTCTTTTGACCATAATGATCCAAATATAATAATAATGTCTTAACATTATAATCAGTATCTTTTTTTCTTTTCTTTTTTTGATTTTTTGAACCTATTTTAATATTTAATTTCTCATTAATTATCTATTTCCTTTATTTCAAAAGAAAATTTTAATATTACTTTCCACTTTTGCCATTTTAATTTTTTCGCAAATAGTTCTTGAAAATATAAATAATTTAGAATAAAATTATAAATATGATCAGTTGAAAATATAAATAATTTAGAATAAAATTATAAATATGATTAATTGACTCTCTTATCATTTAGAAACTATAAATGAGAAACAATAATATTTTTTTTCTCATGTGATTGCATAAGTTTGGTTCATGATATTTGTCATTTTATAAAATTAATACATAAATTACAATATTATTACTATTATATTCTTGATAGTTAATTAGTTTTAAATACAAATATTTGACTAACCTAGAAAAACTAATAAGTAATTAATGTTCATTGTACTTAATTAACATTAGTTACTTATTAGTTTTCATAGATTGGTCAAATATTTATTTTCAACACTAATTAACTATCAAGGTATAATAGAAAGAATATTATAATTTATGAATTGATTTTATAAAATACCAAGTATTATGAATCAATTATTTTTAATAAGGATGACATATAAAAACGAACTGATATAAGTAATTACTTCATACATTGAAAAATTACTCTCGCCATTGCACTACTCTATAAAATCTAATTTTGAAAAGAAATTGCAACAAACAAATTAATAATAAAAGACGAATAAAAAATAAAAAATAATCTTGAAAGTTGAAGCTTTAACAAAAATCCATGAAATACTTTTTTGAAAATTATTTCTGAGAAAATAAATTAAGAGTCACTTTTCAAAAGATTAGTAAAACACGACTCAAAAAACTGGTCTTTATATTGATTAGTCAAACGCAAATTGTTCATACTACATTTTTATGATTTCATCTTCCCTGAAACACATTAATCTACATATTCGTGCAGGAGGAGAAAAGAAAGCAGATTCTATGAACTTAGGCATTGGATTTGGTCTAATTTATCTGTTTAACTCTACCAAAAATGAGCTCAACAAGATCGTTGAGATTCGTCGAGAAATGGAAATCCTGCTTCATAATTCCAAGATGGAGTTACAAAACCAAGGAAGAATCAGAAGTAATCCAACTGGTGCATCAAATTTAAGAACCAAAATCTCACACTACGATTCGGATTGTGTTGAACAGTTTGCATACTCAACTGATATAGAAGAAGAATCAGAAATCACTTGCAGCCATGATGATCATCCTTTAAACTGCAAATTGATGAAAGGAAATGAAAGGAATTCGGAAATGAACCAACTTGAAGCAGAGCTTGAAGTCGAATTAGAACGTTTGCAGTTCCATTTAGATTCAGATATTATGTTCAAATATCCAACACAACAAGATGCAGAGGTAGTCTGCCTTTGAGTATAACATGAATATAATCAATTGCTTTTAGTTTAGCAATGAGCATCGCGAAAAAAAGGTATAATTTTGTATACTTGATTTGTGGTAGATTATGGATGAATATAGCTCAGGGGAAGGAAGCCATAGCACAGGCTTTGCAGAAGCCTACAACCCTAACTGTGGCGTTCCTGCCGAAGAATTGAAGAGGAGGCTGCATGAGGTTCTACAGACAAGGCAAGAAGAAAGGATCAAAGAACTGGAGTCAGCTTTAGAATCCACCATGCAAAAACTTGCAGACAAAGAAAAAGAGGTATGTTGGTGGAGAGACACTGCTAAGGTCATTTCTCAACATGCTCCGAGTCGTCGTTCACTTACTAAGTTGGGTTAAAAACAACACCCCACCAACCATGAAGGAAACTGTCCAAAGCTTTTTTGGATAGAAAGAAATTAGGAAAGAAGTTGATTGCCTAAGAAAAGTGAACCTTTTTCCATGTATACAGTTTCATGTAAAAGAAAGGTGAAGGAAATAAACCACAACTTATATATCAAATACTAAAGTTTAGTTTGCAATAGACTGATAGTATATGGAGGCATCATGAACAATAGCATCACTGGATTATTAACTTTCATAAGAAGAAATTTAAACCCCTTTCGACATGTTTGATGTGAGCATTTAAAAAATAAAGTAATTATCGCCATGTATGTGTGCCATAGAGACTACCTCAATACATAGGTTCTTTGCAACTACGAAAGTAACACATGCATAGTGTTGACTCTTATTATTGGACATGAGATATTGTTAATGCAACAACAAATGTGGAATGACATGTAAACATTGTAGTATTATTTTGCTCTCTCATTGAATTCTTCCAGAAGTTTCTCAATCGTCTTCCTTGATACAATTTTTTCAATCTCGAACACCCTCATCTCAGCAGCTAGACCTGCAGAAAAAAAGGCAAAGTATGGCTTCAAGACAGAAATATAATCTTGAGATGGATCAAGTTCTATATGAAGAAATATAGCTCACTGACCTGATTGGCGCAAAGCTTTGAGTGGAAGTACATTTGCATAGGAGTAGATAAAATGGAGCAGGCTTTTCATAAGCTCAGCAGATTCAGCTGAGACTAGAATCTCCCTCTAAAATTGAAAGCCAGTAACACGGTTAGATTGATATGACAGACACAAAATGGAGCAACTTGATCGATCAAAATAGTGGAAGTATTCAAAGAGGAGGTCAGTAAACCTTGAAGGTCTTCTCTGCATCATAATACCCTGAAACGATCAATAGGATGTGAAGCTTCTCTAGTTCTGCACATACAAAAGAATACGATTGTCAAGCCAAGCTGTGTTATCTCTCTACTGTGAAAGTTATATTTGACAGAAGAGCTAGAGTAAGAAAAGTTTAAATTCTCTACCATCCCAGCACCCAGCACCCTCATCCTGGCACACAAGAGTAAATGAACTCTTGCAGCATGACATGATGACAATTATCGCGTGATTAGTGACTGACTGAAATATTAATGCTTCCAAATTGGAAAAGGGGCAGAATCAATTACTTACGCTGGAAACTTCTTATGTTTTCAGCTGAAGTATAGTGATGCGTTAAGAGCTCTCCTATAGATATTCCGACTGAACTCATTCCAATATTTGAATTCCCCATTCTTGACCCTGTACCACCAGGTTTCCCTGCTTCCAACTCTGAAGGTTAGTCCACATAAATAGTACACTAAAACGTCGTTGAAGTCATATCATGTACATGATCTCAAAATGTAGAACTCTGAGGAAGTTTCTCAAATTTCCAAGTTATCTGTAGATTCTAACCATAACATGATTGCATCAATTTTCTCCACAGAAGTTAGATCATTTTATAGTTCCTTCCCAGAAGAGTTGCTGCTATCCAAATATTTGTCAAGAAAAAGGAAAAACTGATTTTGTAGCTAGATTTATACTTGCATTAGGCAGGAAGTAGTATCAAGGAGATGCTAATTACTTTCTATAGAAGCGACTCATACAGAAATGAATCATCTAGTTTAAAGTGGCACACATGGACAAGGCATATATACGACAACATACCAGTGTAATCCCACAAGTCGTCAATGAAAGCTTTAATAAAGCATGGCTTTGAAATGGAAAGGTCTGTAATTAGGACAAAGAGAAGTTGATGACAATACCTGATTTTGACCATTTTTTAATATCTTTCCCTAAAACTTCTCCTGTTCTGGGGTCAGCTGCATCCGATTTTGGCAAATTTATATTTTCTTTTCGTAAAACTTCTTCCATTCTGGGCTCAGCTGTATCCGACATTGACAACTTTTTGATATCTTTTTGTAAAACTTCTTCTGCTCTGTGATCAGATTCCTCTGATTTTGACGATTTCTTAGTATCTTTTTGTAACACTTCTCCTACTACGGGGTCAGCTGCATCGGATTTTGATAATTTCTTAGTATCTTTTTGTAAAACTTCTCGTACTCCGGGGTCAGCTGCATTGGGTTTTGATGACTTCTTAGCATCTCTTTGTAAAACTTCTCCTACTCCGGGGTCAGCTACATTGGATTTTGACAATTTCTTAGCATCATGCATTTTGTATCTCACTGAAAATGACAAAGTTTTAATTAGGATATGAGTCTGAATTAGAAATCTAGAATAGTGACTAAATATAATGACTATCAAAGCTGCATAACCTACAAATTTCATAAAGACCGTTGCATCCAAATCGACCTGCCCCATTTATCAACAAGGTGGTCATGTACTTATCCTTTGTTGTAGTATGTGAGTTTGTCAAATTTCCAGTATCCATGAGTATGCCAGCCAACTGCACATATAATCAGATTTATAAAGAGATTATACAACAGAAAGAATCAGAACTTGCATACACAATGGTAAATCAAGATGTTGGAGTTAGTACCAGAAGTCGACTGAACCATTGACCCACTAATATCTCTGGTGAAGTTAGAGCAAATTTGTCAGCAATAAGTGTGCAGCATGATGCCTCCTACAATAAATAAGTACATAAAAGGCGTAAAGTGAGCTTATAAGAACAATCATTTGGTTCCCTGCAGAAAATTTGATATGCGTAAACACATGAACCTTAGACTAACTCAACCACAAAAGCTAGCTCATGAGGTGACAGTTCCTCTAATAAGGCCTAACTTTCTCCAACGTCTGCTAACTCCTGCTATAATTTTTCTCTTCTTGTTCTTAAATTTATAGGAGCACAATGAAGTCGAATTTAGTGCTGCTTAGCAATAATAATCTCTGTTAACTAGTTTAAGAGGAAGATGACATTTATTGGTATGTGGACTTTCTTTCATATTTCTAACAGAATGAGGAAGATACCTTCCCAATAGTGACAGCAGCAACTGAAGAATAAGGTGTATCTTCCTGCGTAAACAAAAAGATTAGAGCATAGCCTCTCTATTGAACAGATTTTATTACTTGACATGACCAAAGCATAACGGAGATGCAGAAACAAGAAAACCAAAATAAAAAGTAGAACCTCTCTGCAATTGAAGATTTCAATCACTGCATCCTTTAATGCCTGATACAGTATAAGCAGTAAGTAATCATCACTTAACTGATTAATAGGAATTCAGCACCCTTAAAAAGAACGCGTACCTCCTGATTAGCTGGAAGCTTGCTACAATTGACTAAAACAAGTTTAAGACTCCCATATAATTCATAGTAGGACAGGTCAATCTGTTCAAATAATATCAAGTTATCAATTGAATAAGAAGAAATTAGTTGAGCATATTTAGAGTATAGAGATAGTTTCTTTTTATACCATTTCTGGTTTTCATTTCCTTTCCTAACTTTGTATATAGAATGGAACATACCTCGTCAACGAAAATTAAGGAAGATTCATCAACAAAGCAAGAATCAAGTAGCCATCTAAGCTCAGCATGAGAATGAACATCCGACCTTTTCATGTTGATGACAGGCACAGTGCATAACTTGTCATCATTTAATGTTTCATTCAAGTAAAAAGCATACATTATGGTTGAAGCAACGGATCCAACATCTGCATCCAGATGCAAACAAACTTACAATTAAGCTCAACCAGTGTAAGACTCAAATTGTTAGATGGTCGCAGACACACTTCCCTGAAATTGACTGCAGTTGATGAATTCAGTGAAACAAGCACTTCTCAAATAATGCCACAAGACTATATAAGCTTAGCATTTCTCTTTTTTGTCGTTGAATTTACTTCTAATCTGTTTACTTCTAGTCCTACAAAGTGGTACTTAATGAAAGAGATAAATTTAAACAATTTGCAAAATCTGGAAAACAGCTGGTGCAACTTTCTCAAAACATAAAGATAAACAATCATAAATACTTATGCAATTACTAAGCAATATCTGTACTAATAATGAAGCAAACTTGTAAAATCAAATGTGATATTACTAGGATCTGCTACTTTAACTGTAGGCTTAGACCGTTTGTTACTTTTGTGTCCAGAAGCCTCTTACTCTGTTGGATTATGCACTCATTTTACTAAGTTTGTGTTTTCAGTTGGAGACATCCTGGATCCAGAATAGTATTCTTGCTTAGTATTTGGATAAATTTGTTTTCTACCTTGTTTAAATAGAATCGTACATCGAGAAACTGGTCGTAATAGAAATCATGCATGATCCAAGGACTTCCATCTGAGACATTGTAACATGCTAATACGGAGACTACTGTTATTTAGACAATGAATGGTTCATGGATGTTACCACAGCAGTCCGGTCCAATCACAGCATGCAAGAATTGCGATGGTACTCCTGCACTAACATAATCTCTTCTTGCCTTTAGAAAAATATTCAGCCTGTGAATTCCTTGACATGATCCAAGAACTTCCATCTGCACTGAATTTCCACAGTAGAATGATGCTGCAGATGGAGGAAGTGGAATATCGGAGACAGTTTTACTTTTCTTGGTCACAGTGTAAGATCTTTCATAGGCAGGCAAAGTCAAGCCACCAGGTGAGTGGTACTCTCCATTTGCTTCAGTTGATTTTGGACTAGACTGAACTGAAGACTCATCTACATCATGCAGATCAATCTTCAGACCAGACCGCGGGCTTCTCACAGGAGGGGAATTCAATTTGGATGCTGCTGACCACCTTACAGATAATGACCGACCAAGAGGTTCATGTATACCTTTTGAAGCTAAATTAGGAGAGTGTCTATCATTATAAACATCATTTTCAGATAATTTCACACTAATCTTTTTCTGTCCCCTGTTACCAACATCAGAGGCTGACCTCATTATATCATTTCTAGTGACTTTTCTAAGGATGTCTAAACCACTTCCTTTGTTAATGGTTGTTGTTTCACCTCTTCGCATTCCATCGAAATAAGGGTCATCTCTGGCACGTACATATTTTTCCTGAAAGTAGAGCAGAAATAGGTAATTTAAGTACTAATGCATCTATCGGAGACCACAGACACGCGCTTGATCAGGTATTTACATTGGATCTACACTGCAGAATCACACATTACAGACCTTGTCTAAATCACTGTTTGGATAGCTGAATATGATAATCATAAAAAATTTTAATAGAGCACTAAACTTTGTTTTCATCTATGCTAGAAGTACATGTCAGTAACTCTAATTCTGCCTCAATAGACTATAACATATTGGGACAAATGATACAGTTTATGGGAACAGAATCTAAAGCATGAGCTCCAAGCTCGAGCCAGTGGCGGAGCCAAACTTTTCACGAAGGGGTTTCAAAATATGAAGAAGTTCACACACAAAAAAGGCGAGAGGATTCAAAATCTACTATATCATTTTAACCATGTATATAACTTTTCTAAGTGGCATAGTTGGAATTTCAAGATTCAGACATAGAAGATTTAAGTTTGTTGAATTAGAGTTTATATATTTGAAAACTATGTAACATGGAACATGTAAAAGGAGATTCTACAAGTACATGAAAAAGGGTCTAATAAAAATTGAACTTTGAGCTACAAAAAAGTTAATTGAAAAAAAAAAATCTCACTTTCTGAAATTCCGCCATTGGAGAACAGAGAATGTTTTTTGAGAAAGAAGAGAAATAGTCTGTCAAAGATAGGTAGAACCAAAGGCAACCCAAATTTTCGAAAAAAAAAGAAAAAGAATGAGACGGTTAAGAGTAGGAAAAAACAGAAAATAAAGCCAAAAGTAGCATCTTTGTGGAGTCCGCCATTGCAGCTGCTGTATCATACAAGACAGTTGAGCCAAAACAAACAAATTTTGGACATTTTGTTTATTATAATCTCTTTCACACATTCTTGAATGTTTCCCAAAATATTCTTTCTACATTTACCCATCACCCTACTCGGACCCCATTACACTGAATAAGTTGTTAGTAGTCTTAATGTTTTTTGAAAATAATTAAGGTCCAAACATGATGTTGGAATTATATGTTATTTCATCAAGCCAATTAGTATATTGATAGAAAACTTGCATAAAAATTCTAGCTTTTTCACCAAGCTTTATATAGAATATACTGAAAACTTGAGATCTGATCTTTCTGCTTCCATCAAACCCAAAGCAAAAAATTGAATACAAAAACATGAACACCAATTATCAATGATAAGGAATATCATTGATGTCAACCATATTTCCACAAAAACCTATTTTTCTCTTATACATATGTGTCAATACTTGGATTGATGGTTACTGAGATGGTAAGCCCCATCTATCAAAATTGTACTTCATGACAAAAATCTTTTATCTTCTATTTCTTGTTTAATGAAAGTGCTAGGCCTCGTAGCTCCTCGAAAGCTTGCATAGTTTCTGCATCAAATCCTCCCGCAAACTGTACCAATGGAGATAAAAACTAAACTAAGATGACATTCACAACAATTTATTGCAGGTGAATTACCAATCTGTTCTTCATCAGTAGTAAAATCCTGTTATTCTTAGCAGGGGGGTTCACAAGACAGCATTTAGTAATATCACACAAACCTGATGTATCCGGAAAGCAAATCTCACTCCTTGAAGTAGCATGTAGTCCATGGAAGTGTCTTTATCTAATGGTCCTTTGGACTGAAGCTCTGCAGCTACCCTCTTCATGTATACCTTAGCCAACTTCACAGAGCCAAACTTTATCTGCATAATTTGTTTTGAATTGAGTACCAATGCAAAATGACAACTAGATAACAAGAGAAAAGGTACTGTAGTTTTTTGCTGAGTATTCTGCAGAGGAGGACTTGCTCATATGCAAGAATGAAACTGCAAATAGATAAGCAATTTCAATATTGAAATGTTGAGATACTGAAAATGGCATGCAAGGATGTAGGTTAAGATAATGTACAATCTTGAAACTCATCATCTGTCTCATATCAATCTCTCATCATATTCCGTGAAGTTTCGATTCCCTTCTGGTGCTGAACCATATAACATGCATGATACAGTTAACTAACTTAATAAATAAAAGTTTTTTTAGGACAATTTAACATGTTAGTATACTGCTTAGTTGTGTACTTTCAGTTCCGGCTAGTTATATCTCATTAGATACTTATTGTATCATTCAAGATCTATTACCATTTGAAGATCTAAATTAACAGATGATATTCTACTTGGAACAGTCAGAACTGACCTTGCTTAATATCCCATTATCAAGCATCCAGTGTGTGGGGATTTTAAACTCTTTGCAGTGGCGCATCAATGAGTCTCTTGTCCGAAGAAGGTTATAGACACTACGTTCCATCCTGCAATGTGAAGATTAAATTTGGACAATTAGGTGAAAGATTTAACTTTCTTGGCAGAAGGGCTAGGAGGTAACAAATTATAACTACTTTACGACAAAGTAAGAGGTCATACTTCTCTGACAAAGAAATCATCTTCTTTAGTGCAATATCACATGGTGATCGCGGATCGTCCTTGTAAGTTGAAACTTCATTCTCTAACTTCTTGAGATCTCTATATCCAAATGCTGCCTCCCTTAGTGTGTCTGCTTTTCTCTCTGGCCAGTCAAAGTGCTTTAGGACTGCCCTTTCATCCACCTTCAGAACAGTTCAAGCGCAATGATCAAAATTAACAGTAAATTACAGACTGTAGCTTCTATTTAATGTGAAATGAAATATAGCAGATATAGTTCCTCAATATTTGGTAAAATTTGCTGAAAACTACATTTTTGTACTCTGAATTCAATTGATAATAATTACTGAACTTAATGTCATACAACTATTACGAACTAGGACAGATGCATGATTTTTCTTTGAGTTATTCTTCATTTTCATATGAATAATCCCAAAATTTTCAAAATGAGACAATAACAAGTTTGTCTTTGCTGTGACAGTCGATAAAGGCATTCTTCTCTATGCTGATACTTCATTAGATAATTAACACATTGAACTTACCAGAAAGCAAAGTTCATCATCTAGCCATTTCACAAAAGCAACCACGTCCTCGATGTCTGAATAAACTGCATTATTGACCTCTGCTATCAGGGAAATAACAAATTCTGCTTGAGTTTCCACATCTGCCCTTATCTGGAAGTGAGACAACAATATGCAATCAGGAATAAAATTAAGTCCAGAGACTAAAATGAAAAAAAAAAAACTGAAACTTCCTTATTGCTGGACTAGTAATCAGAAAGGAGGATCAGGGAAATCCAGATACAGTGGATATCTCAAGTCCTTGGAGTGCAAGTTAGTGGTCATTGATATGGTTAGTGTGCCTTATTGACAATAATGGAAATGAGAAGGCTAGAGAGAAAGAACTTACAGCCAGTAAATATGATGATCTGTTCTCAATTTCACCGATCATGCTACTACGAACGTCTGAAACACTTGATGCATCACATACTCCTCCATTTAATGAATCCTTCCTCGAGTCTCTCTTCATCAGTGAATGATAAAACTCTACTACTTGAGGAGCTCTCTGTACCATGCCTGATGTAGTTTTCGCCATAAGTTTTGGAGGTGGTGGAGGAGGAGGTGGGGGAGGTGGTGGGGGAGGACCAGGAACTTGAACAGAATTTTCTCCTTCTTCTTCAATTAAAGCAACAGATGAAGGCCTAGGCAGGGGGATTAGGAATCCGCAAGACACGTTTCTCGACCTCCAAAGGATTGGTTAATTTATGTTGGGAAACAATAGGTTCAATCTCCTTTTCCACTTCCTTGGAACACATAAAGACATCTGATTGCCTTCTCTTATTAAAAATCAAGTCCTCAACACAAAATTTTGATCCACTTATCGAGTGCCTGCGAGTAGAACTTTGTGTATCCTCCCAACTATGATTAATGATATTATCCGGGCTCCCTACTTGTTGCATATCTTCATCAGTAATAGGCCACTTCTTTAGCTTCTTAACGAGGCTTAACCTCCTCGCACTACTACATTTTGAGTCCTCATCACTATGATCATAAGACAAGCAAAGTGATTCCCTACTTTTTTCACTACCATGAGGGCTAGAAGTCTTATCACATGTCATGGACGAGCAGCTGCGCAGCTCTTCTCGCAAACATGAGTTCACCCACTTCAAGTAGGCAAGCTCCTCAACCTCATTCAACCTACTCATTTGAAGACCCTCAACTTGTTTGCAAAGGTTTTCATTTTCATGTCTCAACAAAGAAGCCTCTGCTTTAATATGCTCAATTGTATCTCCCTGATAAGAATAAAGTGAAACAGAGAAACAAGATATAATCAAGCCAGCCAATTACAATTGTTGGACAAATTAAATTTTTTCCAATACGACAACAACAACATACCCAATGTAATCCCACAAGTGATGCGGGTTGAACCACATTTTTCAGTATATCACTTACAAACAACTAGAGAAAACTATGCATTTAGGCATATACAGCCAATTCATCAAGGTTATTCAAATTCAAGATTTCAAAACTGGTTTCCAAGAAAATGCAAACTGGATATTCCTATCTCATAATAGTTCAACAAGACAAAGTAGTAAAAGTAAATACCTCTGGTACGTTTCCAACAATGGCTAGCTGGGACTCCATGGAAGACAGCCTGCAAGAAATATCTCTTTTCTGAAGCTGGAGCTCCTTATTCAAGCGCCTCAACTCCACAACCTCCATTTCCAAACTAGTCACACTTTTAAAATCTTCCTTATTGGATTTCGTATCTTGTCTCTCTCGAGCAGCAGTCAATGAACTTAATTGATCAGAAAGGACTGCCTTTTCACATTCCATCAATTCAACTTTCTTGGCAAAGCTATTAATCTCACTCTTCTTCAGTTCGAGTTCCCTCTCGAGCTCAACCACCTTTGGACTCCTCTTAAATTCAGATAATTCAGCCTGCAATTTCATTTCCCTCCCCTTTGATTCTTGTAGCAAGCTCCTCAAATGATCAATTTCATTGAATAGATCACGCGAACCGGAAGACTTAGTCCTGTGAATGTTAACAGTTTGAGGATGAACTTGAGAGGAAACGACTGAACAAGACAAGTCTCCCATTAGAGACCTCTTCACCCTTGGCTGAGAAATCCCAGAAGAATTCTTCTGGTTCGAGTTTTCGTTGCCAGGAACCAACTCTTTCTTGGCATGAATTATGGTCTGCAACTTGGGTTTTTTCTCCCCTGAGAAACCCTTCACAATTTGAGAACCCCAAGAAGATCTCACCTTTGACATATTGTTATTCCCTTTTACATTGCTATTACTACCCTTTGGTGCCTTATTTTGATCAGCAAATTTTGAAGTTTTAACTCTACTCTCTAATGATTTTTCCTCCCCCATTATGAACAACTACAAAGACTACTCACCCCTTATACTCAATACCCTGAACAGTTATGCGCTCAGAAACTCCAAGCTTCCATGGATTAAACTCTAAATCCCTGAACTCACAAATGGAGTTTTCTCATAAAATGACCTTTTTACCATAACATGAGCTCCAAAAAACAGAGAACTCTGAATAGGTTTCTCAAAGCTCAAAATGGAAACTTTTACACCTTCCAGAAAACAGAGAACTCCTAAATTAGTTTAGCAAAGCTCAAAATTGAAACTTTTACACCAAAACATAAGCTCCAAAAAACAGAGAACTCCTAAATTAGTTTATCAAAGCTCAAAATTAAAACTTCTACACCAAAACATAAGCTCCAGAAAACAGAGAACTCGAAATAGGTTTTAGCAAAAACTCAAAACTGAAACTTTTATACCAAACTTCAGCATTGATCATCACAGATATCAAATGGGGTTCTTCAGTTTAAGCTCAAAACTGAAACTTTTTCACTGTATATGGTCTCTCTCTCAGAAAAGAAAGTGGACCTCAAATTTTAATAATCTTTCCACTATAAAAATCAATTACCCTCAAAAGTTCAAGAGTTTCCCTCTTTGTTTAAGCTGAAAAACTCAAATGGTTTTCACAGGTAATTTCAATTTTGACGATTCTAAAAAAACCTTTATAAAAAGAAAAAAAAATTCACTACTCAAAAGCCAAGAAAGCTTATGAGTCGTGTTGTCGTTTCTGTGATCGTGCAAACAAGACGCTCCTCTTTAAAGAGACAAATCATTAGTTGAAAATGAGAGAAAGAAAGGCTCATACTTTGAGGATTTCACTATACATTTCGAGAGAGAAAAAAAAGGGAAGCTTGTCGCAGCTTTAATGGCTGTTTGAATTTTGAAATTTGAATTTGTTCTTCTTTCTGTATAAACTGATCTTAGCCGTAGGATTTTAGTTGGTCCCACCTGCTTACGTGTGATGATCTTAGATGAACGGTTGAGATTGGAAATTAAGAAAAAAGTTCTGCAACGGTCGATTAATTTGCAAAATTAGTCAACTCTCCCACTAAAATTTGCTTTAAAAATCCTTTTCAACATTGCCAAATTTAGTCATTTTGCAGTAGATTTTGATGTTGAAATTTAAAAAATTTAGTTTTTAAAGTTATAATTTTAAAATTTTAAAAATGTGTTTGAATATACACTTTATATTTGAGAAGAAAAAAGTTATGAGTAAAAGTCCCGGAAAACTCAAAAATTGGTTTAAGCTAATTTTTGATAACGTGAAATATTTAACGATTAGATTATTGAATTTTGCGATCTATCAAATATTTGAAGATAATTTTTTAAAATTTACTCCCAAATACCAGCTTCAAACTTATTTTATTTATTTTAACACTTTCCAATCTAAAATAACTATTGTTTTATATTTAGGCATATAATTTGGTAGGCTTGCGTCCATAGTCCTATGTAATAAGATCATGAAACTAAAATTTAAAGGTGAGTTCTTATTGGAACACTTTACTAAGAGAGATAAAGTTTAGTAATTAATGTGTATACAAAATAAGGTGAGAGTAGATTCGATGATGGTAGACGAGATATATAGAAAATGAGATTGAGATAATTTAAGCATGTGAAGAGGGGATGCATGAATATCCCGTTATGAAGGTTGTGGGAGGTGTATATGGAGGGTTTCAGAAGAGATAGAGATAGTTCGAAGAAATATTAGAGGAATATGAGTAAATATGACATGACGTAATTATAGCTTACCGAGAACATGATCTTAGAGATGGAGACGAAGGACACTAATTACACCAAAAGGTAGGTAAGTATTTAGTGTTTATCTAGTTTATCCTTTCATACTAGTAACTGTAGTATTATTCTTGTTGTTTATTGTTATTCAATTTATGTTATTTTTCATTGTTTCTTGTACCCAAGTTATTGTCTTATTTTGTCGTAGTTATTGATCCTTTTAAGAATATTTTGTTATATTTTTTGAAAATTTTTATCGTGTTTTTTTCACTCCTGTTATTTTCTTTTCTCTTGGATAACTTTTTTTTACCAATGATTTATTGAAAACAATCTCTTTGATTTCCAATATAGGAGTAACGCCTTCGTTTACACTTCCCTCATCTAAACTCCACTTATATGATTACATATAAGATATCATCGCTAACCCCAGAATATAAGTTTTTTTTAAAAAATAAAATAATATAATATATATTATTTTCACATCTTCAATTTGTTTGTCTTACTTTTCTTTTAAGTCTATTTTAAAAGAATGTCTCTTTCCCTTTTTAGTAACTCTTTAATTTTAATTTTCATTTTTCACATGAATGTTTAACACCATAAAATTAAAAAATATTATGATACTTATCTTAAGTTTAAGATCATAAGATCAAACAAATCTTTATTTTCTTTAATTTCATGTCAAATCAATTTATTTTAAAAAAGGATTGAAATAGAGAAAGTACTATAGAAGTCAAATAATAATTTTAAACTCCATAAATTTCAAATTCAAATTTTAATTCAATTTTCTAATAAGTGAGGTGTTGGAAGATAAATTTTTAAAAAATAATTACTATTAAGTATGCGTTTGACTGTATGATTTGGGGATTTTAATTTAAAATCAACATTTATTTATGAAATATAATGAAAATCTTAATTTTATGATAATTTCTCTGTTATATCAATTGCGTCTTCATTTAATTTACTTTCACTGATAGGCTCTCAAACTATTCAAATCAACATTTAATAATAATCGGAATATTCCGTTAATTAATATACCAATTAAAAATATTTATAAGCGTTCTATTTTAAAAGAACTAGGTATATTTATTTACTTTCAACTAACTTCATTTGATTATTTTTAATGAAGGCCTGAATTTGAAATATTTAAATTTTATTTACATTATTAAGTAATTATGATGAGGTATTAATCATTAAAATTTTGAACAAATTCTTAATATTATTAATAATATTTTTGTGTGAATAATCTTTACTTGCACTCTTTCTACAATCATTAATCATCTTTATTGTCAATCACTAGTCAATATGATCGATCACCTTTGTTATAACAACTATCACTAACTATCGTTACTATCTCTATCTTTATATATATTCATTGTTATTGTTATTACTGTTATCTCTATTATTATTTCAACCACTACTATCACCACCATTGCAAGTAGCATCACCATCACCATCAACTAACATCAATACATCATTAACTATTAATATCAATCGACTTCACCATTACAATTATCACCACCATAACCAACCTTCACCAGCATCATTACTAGCCAGTAGTTAGCTACTACACTGACCATTACAAACACTTAAAGGCTAGTTTAGTTAGAGTTATAATGTATAATAATCTCATGACAAAATGTAGGATATGCCTGATTGGAGGTACTAGATAGTTATTGAACTAGTTATCCCGCCATTTTTATTATAGTGATGATATAAGTTTTCTCATATATATAGTAAAATAACTTATCTCAAAATTAGTTATTCAAGCGATACTTGTTTCTGACCTAAAACTACACTATAAACTAATATCCATTATCATTCCCAAACATAAATGATTCATTTTTTTAAGCAATACTTTATCTTATTAAATTTATGAATTTGTCAATATATTTAATTATTTTTTAAATTATATGTTTATTATGGTTACAAATACATTAATTATGCACATAATTTCAATCATTAACATCTTAACCAAAACAAAGGAGACCAAAAGGGCCCACCTGCTAATCTCTACCCGTATTTGGACCCGATTCCGGAAATGACCAAAACGGCTTTTGGCTAACCAAAAAGCACTGAACATTCTTAACTACTTGCCGGAAAAATCCAATCTTTGGTCGCCGGCAGCCGACGGACCAAACCAGGAAGAAGAAGAAGGAATTGCAGCCTGTAATGCGTGTTTGAGTTGAGATGGTGGCAATTATCTTGACAGAAGCTCTATTTGGAGCTTCACTTTGTACTGATTTCAATGGAGTTTTTGGTTCAAATTACATCCGTTGCCCTTGTCTTTCATCAGGATTTTCAATTTCCGAGACACCCACTTTAGAAATTTCTCTGGGAAAGAAAAGGGTTAAGAAGCAGAAGAGGAATGTGGGTTCCGTGGTAGTTTCTTGTGGCTTAGATAATGTAATTAATAGAGAAGAGCTTGAATTCAAGCCTTCATTTGATGAGTATTTGAAAGCTATGGAGTCTGTTAAAGAAAAGAAACAGAGGGATAGTGTTAGGAGAAAGAAAAGTGAAGAAAAGGGTAAATTTGTGAAGTCTGAGAAGGAGAAATGTGTAGAAAGTTCTGATTTTGTGGAGCTGAATGAGAAATATGAAGGAGTTGGAGTTGTGAAAGAGAGTGGTGGTGGTGGTGGGAAATTGGAATTTAGAATGGTGAAGAATCAGAAAAGACAGAGCATAAGTAAGGACAAGAATGTTGATGAGATGGTGAGTATGGAAAGAGAGGCTTTTAAGACAATGGATGGTGATGTTTATGATAAGCCAAGAGTTACCAAGGCAGAGATGGAAGAGAGAATCCAAAAGCTTGCAAAGTGGTGAGTTATCCCTACTTTTGCACTTTGGTTAGGGTGATTTCCCATTTGATAAATTCCTCATTTGGTGGTAGTGGTACTGTTTCTTTTACATGTTCTTCTGCTTTGTTTTATTATATTTGTTTTTAGATGCATGAATTGATTGAACCTGTCATATTTCACCTTGATTTTGGTTTACTATAAGGTAATATGGTTTACATATGAGTTGCTAGGGTAGTTTTCCTTGTTCTTTTTCTGGTATAACCCTTCTTAACATAGTGAGCTACCTGTGTATGCAGAGGCTAAGAGTAAAATGACTGAATATGTTACAAGATTAAAATTGGTTTGGAATAATGATTTGAAATATGAGCAAGTGGAAATTTGTTGAATGTGATCTATAAAGATAAACTTTTGGGACAAAGAAGATATAAAGATATATTAGTTTATGTTAGAATTTTCGGAGGGAGAATGGGATTCATTTAGGAAGATGTCAAGTTTTTTGTCATTCCAAATAGGGAAGTATGTCAAGTGTGGTGAAGTATATGGAACAAGCAGAATAGAAGATTTGTCTCGTAATAGTGAAAATAATACACTTGTATATTTGGGGTAGTGAGAAAATACCATGTTGTGTCAATAATTGGTGGTGGAAGACGATGTACGAATCAAGCAGAGTCACACATACATCTTGTACTCATTTTTTTGGCACCTACTTGGTGTATATTAATGGAACATTTTGACCTGTTAAACAGAAGTGTTTTGGGTCCGCTGGCGTAGAAAGGTTAAACTCTTGGAATTTGTTCTTTTCTATTAGCAGGTTATATAGCTCTTAAGTGCTTCACAATTACGTTTATGTTTATTTATCAAATAGGAATAGGGAAAAAGACGGGAAATAAATGTTGGGGAAGATAGCCTGGATACTCAACTCTTTGAGTTAATTTGCGAAGGAGCCGTTCCATTAATAACTGGTGATAATTTTGTCATTTTCATTTCAGATAAAAAAAAATTTAAGTTGAACATATTGATGTGAGATAGTGCAATTCCCATCGTTGGTGCTGCTTTAAGTTTGTAACATGCATGCGTTTTGCATCATGTATTGTTTGTATCCTAAGAGGTTCCATCTCTTTATGTCTAAATGGCATTTTCTTCTGATGTTGTGTTAGTCTCTCTCGCCTGTACAGCAATTCCTTCCCTAATCTAACCTAAGTTGGCATGCCGATAGGATAAACAGTTGGCAATGAGGTGTACTCTAGGTTGCATGGTTGAGGCCAAGATGGCATGCCCAATAAAATTATAGATACAACTAATCAGGACCTTTTGGTAAAAAGTGAGGGTGCCAATACCTTAGAGGTAAAGAGGCTGTTTCCGAATAAGTTGAGTGTGGAATACATTCAAAAGAAATACTAACTCTAACTTAACTCAGTGTTATCAAAGGTGCGTTTTAAGCGCGCTTAAGCCCTGAAGCGAGGCTCAAAACGTGTTAAGCGCTTCGCCTCGCTTTATGTGCGCTTCATGTTGTCATCAAGGTTCTAAGGCAAATGTTTCCTTGCCAATGAGCCTCTTATGAAGAAGTGAAACCAATTAGTTGATATTTCACTTTATCATAATTTTTTTTCAATTTCTTTGGTCATATATTTGTCATTTATGTTTATAATTATTAGACTTGGACTAAAATATATATTTGTATTCTTCTGTCTCTTTGCGCCTTTTTTCATTAAAGCCCACACTTTATTTGCGCTTTGCGCTTAAAGCCCCCACGGACCTTAGAGCTTTTTTGCGCTTTTAGCCTTTGATAACACTGACTTAACTTAGACAAAAGTAGACATATATGTCTTAGAACGAACTGGGATAATGGCACATTGTTACAGAACAATCGCTAGGCATTTCCTCCAGTTCTGGTTTAATTTGTAGTTTATTTTCTCAAGTCAAATATCAATTGGTAAATTGTGAAGGCATGGTTTTTCTTAATGCTTTATTGCATCTGTGTGCTTTGTCATGCTCAGTATTTTTTTCTTTTTGGATAAGAATCTCTGAAAACTAGTTATATTTGACATTCAATGGTGCTTAAAGGATAGCTCTATGATTGAGTTACGCTTATAGCCCCTCTTATGCATGCCTTACAGAAAAAGTGCCTTGTCTGTGAAGTTATGAAAATAATTCAATTCCCACAATCTCCTTCCCAAATTCCATAACAAACACCACAGAATCAAAAAATGAAGGGCTGATGCTTATCACCCCCAAAAAGGACCTATGTTGCAGTTATTAAGGATCCTCTAAAATTGCTTAACACTTGGTAGTTCGTTAGTATACTCTTCTTTTCTGACTCAAAATAAAATATTTTACTCGTACAGTCTAAATGGTGCAGACATTGACATGCCTGAGTGGATGTTCTCTCAAATGATGCGAAGTGCTCAGATTAAATTCTCAGATCATTCTATCTTGAGGATTATCCAAATATTGGGTAGATTGGGAAATTGGAGACGGGTGCTGCAAGTCATTGAATGGCTTCGTTCACGTGAGCGCTTTAAGTCACACAAGTTAAGGTATCTTTTCTGTGACCACTTATCCCACTCCTTTCCCGGTAGGAAACTTGATAGCCATTTTATTAGTGTATTGAGATAGTGCAAGGTCTTAGTGATTCCTGAAATATATTTTGTATATTCTTGATTTTGTATTGTGATACAGGTGATTGATTTAGATGTGGTGCTGATGCTTATGTTACAGTTAGCTATGTATGATGATGTTATTCATAATTACTTTCATATATGTGAAGAGGTGACATATCAGTGCTTCAATTCTACAAGTTTGTCGGTGCTTTTGTTTTTGTTTTGGTATGCTTGATTTTCTATCTATATCTGCAGCGGTAATCATTCTCATGGATCTTTTACTTCCTTCAAATGTGTCTTTGGAAAGCATTTTACATGAAACTCTCAAAAGAATCTACCGGATCTTCTAATTTTTCCTTTATGAACTTTCTAAAAATGTTCTGACATTGTTCTAAGTATTGAATTATATTTTCGGTGGCACATCCTTCCTATCTTTTTTTCTGGTGGTCTAGGATCAAAGTCTTTAATGGAAAATTGATGCTGATGGACCCTTGGATTGAATTCTTTTGCAAGATATATTTACACGACTGCACTGGATGCACTGGGAAAGGCAAAGAGGCCAGTGGAAGCACTAAACTTGTTTAATGCAATGCAGGTAACACCTATAAACTTTTTTCCATGACTTGATCTCTCCTTTAATCAATATCTTGTGTCCTATTGAGATGGATAGCTTGTGTGATATGTAACTAATACATCCAACCTGGACTCATTTCCGTAGGAGCACATAACATCATATCCGGACCTTGTAGCTTACCGTTGTATTGCTGTCACTCTTGGACAAGCAGGACATATGAAGGAACTATTTGACGTCATCGATACCATGCATTCACCACCCAAAAAGAAGTTCAAGACTAATATTATTGAGAAGTTTGATCCACGACTTGAGCCAGATGTTGTCATCTATAACTCTGTAAGTAATTGAAGGGGACGCAAGAAGGGCCAAAATTTTGGGATTGTTCTTGGTTAAATGCACTTGTGGCTCTGACTGCTTTATCATTTGGCATAAGAGAGTGATGTTGTTTCACCATCACGCTGGGAACTTCTTCTGTTCAGTAAAGAATGAGCATCTTCCCTATTTAAGGAAAAGATAATTGAGATAGACACAAGAAAAACAAAGCAGAATTAGAAGCCAAACGATAAAAAAGTTCAGCTTGGCATTGGTAATTTATCGTTGCTATATCTGGAAAATCGTACTGACGATCTATAGCTAAATGGTTAATGCATCAGTGATTCCCCCTTTTAATTAGCACCATATCCAGTAATTTATGCATCTCTACTTTCCTGTGGAAGCTAGGTCTCAAAATTTGAAGCAATCATTTTAACTCAGTGCTATTGCTCCCTGCATGCTGAACTTGTTTTGCTAAAATATGTTTCCTTGACAGAGTTCGTTTCTGAGCTATAAACTTTTCAAGTAAATAAATACATAAGATAAGGAAAGGAGAAGAGACAATCATAAGGATACATCCAACTATGTGGAGCTCTTCCTAATGATCTGTGACTCAGTCTTGGTTGAAGTTCTTGTGTAATTTTTGTTCTTGATGCTAAAATGTGCTGCAATTATTTTCTGCTGGAAGTCGGTAAATTTTAATTTTGTTCAAATGCTAACTCATGAGAATGATTTTGCTCTTTGCTTGTAGGTGTCAGTATATTTTGATTTGGTTCAAATGAGATGACAGATTTATGAGAACAATTTTGTTCTTTGCTTGTAGGTGCTAAATGCCTGTGTTCGCCGTAAAAGCTGGGAGGGTGCCTTTTGGGTACTGCAACAGCTAAAGCTCCGGAACGAGCAGCCCTCAATAACAACATATGGATTAGTCATGGAGGTAGTTGTCTTCTTTTTTTTGTGTAGGTGTTTAGACTTTAGTGTGGGGTGACAGTTTAGAAGGCTATTAAACCATTGGGTCTTTTTGTATTTTCTCTCTTCACAAGGAGTCACTTCCACCCTAATTAGCTTCAAGCAGCTTAGCTCCCATGGGAGATTTCCTGACATTTGTTGGCAAATACTTGCATGAACTGGCATCTCATGTTTTGTATAACCATTAAGATCTAGCATTAAGTGGTATATGCTGGCCTTGAGATGGGAAATTACATTGCTACATTTTTCTTCTTATGATGTGATTCCTGTCTCCATCAAAGGAAAAATGAGAAGATTAATTACAAGATGACATAATGTGTTTGAAATAGCTGGTATAACAGAGAGCTTCTAAGAGATACATATCCATAACACCTCATCCAAAAAAAAGAAGAGATTTATATCCATTACATCAGAAGATCCTTATCTATTTTTAATAGATCCTTAACTCGAGAAATAAGAGTCATCTTACACCTATATTCATAATAATATAAATAGCCAAGTCCCTTAAGCTCCAAAAAGCAAGCCGGAGATCTGGAAGCTTCGTGGATATCCACTTGCCAAGGAAATTAGAAGAGCAATTTTTCATGAAGTATGTCGAAAGACCTCTACACATGTATATGTCCAACTACAAATTGACTTCAATTTGGAAAAAGATTACTTTTGATCAATTTAATATTGATTATATTTTGAAAAACTGTGGTTAATAGTGTATCCTACTTCTTCCTTCTGGTGAATTTTTCATGATATGCAGCTTTTGTGCTTTAAATTTTATTATAATATTTAAGCTATGAATGAGAGAAGAATGAAGAACTTGCAGCATATTGCATATTTGAACAGAGGAGAAAAAAGAAAAGGGGAGAGAATCTTATAGCATAGTAATCTAGCTAATTGGCCCTTTACTCATTTGTTCTATTGTTGTGAAAGGACTGTTTCTTCTCTTACTTCCCTTTTTAAATGCTTTTGGGTTGGTATGGGGTATGGGATCCCTCTATGCAGGCTTTAGTGTTTGCCTGGAACATGTTAGTTATGCAAATATGTTTGATTATACCAGTAGCTAAACTGAAGTGTTCATTCAGGTTATGTTCGAATGTGGCAAATACAATTTGGTCCATGACTTTTTCAAGAAAATGCAGAAGTCATGTGTTCCCAATGCTTTGACCTATAAAGGTAATGCAGAAATATGTGCTTAGTTGACATGCTGCAAAAGATTTTTGCTGAATCAAGTTGTCTTTGATGCATGTAGTTATTGTGAGTACTCTTTGGAAGGAAGGGAAAACAGACGAGGCCTTACTGGCTGTAGAAGACATGGAGCGACGAGGAATCGTGGGCACTGCCAGTTTGTATTATGACCTTGCTCGTTGCCTTTGTAGTGCAGGGAGGTGTGAAGAGGCGCTGACGCAAGTACGTTTCATTAGCTTCAGTTGATCTTATTCTATTATGCCATTCTGTTTCTGGGCCCAATGATTTATCTTGAATATTCATATACGCTATTAGACATCAAATGAAAGGACGTCATCACGTTTCAGTAAAGTCGTTCCTTCATCAAAATATTTCATTATGTTTCTGACTATATAACATTAGAAGAAAAATGCAATTGATTACAAAGGTAGCATACATAAGCACGTGAATGTCCTGATAAAAAAAGAACATAAGTACGTGAATGCAAATTCACTACTATTATTCTTTATATGAACTGCAAACAAATAATCATAAGCTATCTGTAGGACTGCAAAAACACCCACAAGAAACCTAAGCTTGTACTCAATCCTCATATAATTCAAAATTCTAAGCACTGCTTCTCACTTCTCCGAGATTTTTCTCAAGTATTTTGTGTTTTCTGATTCGTCACTTCACTTATAGTTGTTGAAGAGGTTAGTTCTCTTTTTGTTCATCAAGAATTTCATCTGTGTGCTAGAGATCCTACTAAATTCATCCTTGATAACAATCAATAACTGTGATGGAATAAAACTTCGTCTCAATACTTTTTCAAGTGAATTAAATTTAAATTGTTACCATTTTCAACTGAGTGTTATTCAGGACATTGTTGTGCAGTTCAAATAAACTGTATTAGTTCTCTAGATTCCATGATCCTGTAGCACATGAAACTCTTGTTGAGTTTGTCATCCATGAAATTGAATTAGTCAAGCCCATTTACGTAGGACTTTTGACATGCCATATTTGGTGGTTAGAGTGGGTAAAAGTTCCCACATTGGTTGGGGAAATGGACTGGTGTACGTCTCCTTATATGGACTTGGGAATCCTCCCCCTCAAACGCTAGCTTTTTGTTGGTTTGAGTTAGGCCCAGTGCCATATCTTTAACATGG
>CM040619.1:63932717-63994021 GCA_022817965.1 Solanum lycopersicoides
AGTTTCTTTTTATACCATTTCTGGTTTTCATTTCCTTTCCTAACTTTGTATATAGAATGGAACATACCTCGTCAACGAAAATTAAGGAAGATTCATCAACAAAGCAAGAATCAAGTAGCCATCTAAGCTCAGCATGAGAATGAACATCCGACCTTTTCATGTTGATGACAGGCACAGTGCATAACTTGTCATCATTTAATGTTTCATTCAAGTAAAAAGCATACATTATGGTTGAAGCAACGGATCCAACATCTGCATCCAGATGCAAACAAACTTACAATTAAGCTCAACCAGTGTAAGACTCAAATTGTTAGATGGTCGCAGACACACTTCCCTGAAATTGACTGCAGTTGATGAATTCAGTGAAACAAGCACTTCTCAAATAATGCCACAAGACTATATAAGCTTAGCATTTCTCTTTTTTGTCGTTGAATTTACTTCTAATCTGTTTACTTCTAGTCCTACAAAGTGGTACTTAATGAAAGAGATAAATTTAAACAATTTGCAAAATCTGGAAAACAGCTGGTGCAACTTTCTCAAAACATAAAGATAAACAATCATAAATACTTATGCAATTACTAAGCAATATCTGTACTAATAATGAAGCAAACTTGTAAAATCAAATGTGATATTACTAGGATCTGCTACTTTAACTGTAGGCTTAGACCGTTTGTTACTTTTGTGTCCAGAAGCCTCTTACTCTGTTGGATTATGCACTCATTTTACTAAGTTTGTGTTTTCAGTTGGAGACATCCTGGATCCAGAATAGTATTCTTGCTTAGTATTTGGATAAATTTGTTTTCTACCTTGTTTAAATAGAATCGTACATCGAGAAACTGGTCGTAATAGAAATCATGCATGATCCAAGGACTTCCATCTGAGACATTGTAACATGCTAATACGGAGACTACTGTTATTTAGACAATGAATGGTTCATGGATGTTACCACAGCAGTCCGGTCCAATCACAGCATGCAAGAATTGCGATGGTACTCCTGCACTAACATAATCTCTTCTTGCCTTTAGAAAAATATTCAGCCTGTGAATTCCTTGACATGATCCAAGAACTTCCATCTGCACTGAATTTCCACAGTAGAATGATGCTGCAGATGGAGGAAGTGGAATATCGGAGACAGTTTTACTTTTCTTGGTCACAGTGTAAGATCTTTCATAGGCAGGCAAAGTCAAGCCACCAGGTGAGTGGTACTCTCCATTTGCTTCAGTTGATTTTGGACTAGACTGAACTGAAGACTCATCTACATCATGCAGATCAATCTTCAGACCAGACCGCGGGCTTCTCACAGGAGGGGAATTCAATTTGGATGCTGCTGACCACCTTACAGATAATGACCGACCAAGAGGTTCATGTATAACTTTTGAAGCTAAATTAGGAGAGTGTCTATAATTATAAACATCATTTTCAGATAATTTCACACTAATCTTTTTCTGTCCCCTGTTACCAACATCAGAGGCTGACCTCATTATATCATTTCTAGTGACTTTTCTAAGGATGTCTAAACCACTTCCTTTGTTAATGGTTGTTGTTTCACCTCTTCGCATTCCATCGAAATAAGGGTCATCTCTGGCACGTACATATTTTTCCTGAAAGTAGAGCAGAAATAGGTAATTTAAGTACTAATGCATCTATCGGAGACCACAGACACGCGCTTGATCAGGTATTTACATTGGATCTACACTGCAGAATCACACATTACAGACCTTGTCTAAATCACTGTTTGGATAGCTGAATATGATAATCATAAAAAATTTTAATAGAGCACTAAACTTTGTTTTCATCTATGCTAGAAGTACATGTCAGTAACTCTAATTCTGCCTCAATAGACTATAACATATTGGGACAAATGATACAGTTTATGGGAACAGAATCTAAAGCATGAGCTCCAAGCTCGAGCCAGTGGCGGAGCCAAACTTTTCACGAAGGGGTTTCAAAATATGAAGAAGTTCACACACAAAAAAGGCGAGAGGATTCAAAATCTACTATATCATTTTAACCATGTATATAACTTTTCTAAGTGGCATAGTTGGAATTTCAAGATTCAGACATAGAAGATTTAAGTTTGTTGAATTAGAGTTTATATATTTGAAAACTATGTAACATGGAACATGTAAAAGGAGATTCTACAAGTACATGAAAAAGGGTCTAATAAAAATTGAACTTTGAGCTACAAAAAAGTTAATTGAAAAAAAAAAATCTCACTTTCTGAAATTCCGCCATTGGAGAACAGAGAATGTTTTTTGAGAAAGAAGAGAAATAGTCTGTCAAAGATAGGTAGAACCAAAGGCAACCCAAATTTTCGAAAAAAAAAGAAAAAGAATGAGACGGTTAAGAGTAGGAAAAAACAGAAAATAAAGCCAAAAGTAGCATCTTTGTGGAGTCCGCCATTGCAGCTGCTGTATCATACAAGACAGTTGAGCCAAAACAAACAAATTTTGGACATTTTGTTTATTATAATCTCTTTCACACATTCTTGAATGTTTCCCAAAATATTCTTTCTACATTTACCCATCACCCTACTCGGACCCCATTACACTGAATAAGTTGTTAGTAGTCTTAATGTTTTTTGAAAATAATTAAGGTCCAAACATGATGTTGGAATTATATGTTATTTCATCAAGCCAATTAGTATATTGATAGAAAACTTGCATAAAAATTCTAGCTTTTTCACCAAGCTTTATATAGAATATACTGAAAACTTGAGATCTGATCTTTCTGCTTCCATCAAACCCAAAGCAAAAAATTGAATACAAAAACATGAACACCAATTATCAATGATAAGGAATATCATTGATGTCAACCATATTTCCACAAAAACCTATTTTTCTCTTATACATATGTGTCAATACTTGGATTGATGGTTACTGAGATGGTAAGCCCCATCTATCAAAATTGTACTTCATGACAAAAATCTTTTATCTTCTATTTCTTGTTTAATGAAAGTGCTAGGCCTCGTAGCTCCTCGAAAGCTTGCATAGTTTCTGCATCAAATCCTCCCGCAAACTGTACCAATGGAGATAAAAACTAAACTAAGATGACATTCACAACAATTTATTGCAGGTGAATTACCAATCTGTTCTTCATCAGTAGTAAAATCCTGTTATTCTTAGCAGGGGGGTTCACAAGACAGCATTTAGTAATATCACACAAACCTGATGTATCCGGAAAGCAAATCTCACTCCTTGAAGTAGCATGTAGTCCATGGAAGTGTCTTTATCTAATGGTCCTTTGGACTGAAGCTCTGCAGCTACCCTCTTCATGTATACCTTAGCCAACTTCACAGAGCCAAACTTTATCTGCATAATTTGTTTTGAATTGAGTACCAATGCAAAATGACAACTAGATAACAAGAGAAAAGGTACTGTAGTTTTTTGCTGAGTATTCTGCAGAGGAGGACTTGCTCATATGCAAGAATGAAACTGCAAATAGATAAGCAATTTCAATATTGAAATGTTGAGATACTGAAAATGGCATGCAAGGATGTAGGTTAAGATAATGTACAATCTTGAAACTCATCATCTGTCTCATATCAATCTCTCATCATATTCCGTGAAGTTTCGATTCCCTTCTGGTGCTGAACCATATAACATGCATGATACAGTTAACTAACTTAATAAATAAAAGTTTTTTTAGGACAATTTAACATGTTAGTATACTGCTTAGTTGTGTACTTTCAGTTCCGGCTAGTTATATCTCATTAGATACTTATTGTATCATTCAAGATCTATTACCATTTGAAGATCTAAATTAACAGATGATATTCTACTTGGAACAGTCAGAACTGACCTTGCTTAATATCCCATTATCAAGCATCCAGTGTGTGGGGATTTTAAACTCTTTGCAGTGGCGCATCAATGAGTCTCTTGTCCGAAGAAGGTTATAGACACTACGTTCCATCCTGCAATGTGAAGATTAAATTTGGACAATTAGGTGAAAGATTTAACTTTCTTGGCAGAAGGGCTAGGAGGTAACAAATTATAACTACTTTACGACAAAGTAAGAGGTCATACTTCTCTGACAAAGAAATCATCTTCTTTAGTGCAATATCACATGGTGATCGCGGATCGTCCTTGTAAGTTGAAACTTCATTCTCTAACTTCTTGAGATCTCTATATCCAAATGCTGCCTCCCTTAGTGTGTCTGCTTTTCTCTCTGGCCAGTCAAAGTGCTTTAGGACTGCCCTTTCATCCACCTTCAGAACAGTTCAAGCGCAATGATCAAAATTAACAGTAAATTACAGACTGTAGCTTCTATTTAATGTGAAATGAAATATAGCAGATATAGTTCCTCAATATTTGGTAAAATTTGCTGAAAACTACATTTTTGTACTCTGAATTCAATTGATAATAATTACTGAACTTAATGTCATACAACTATTACGAACTAGGACAGATGCATGATTTTTCTTTGAGTTATTCTTCATTTTCATATGAATAATCCCAAAATTTTCAAAATGAGACAATAACAAGTTTGTCTTTGCTGTGACAGTCGATAAAGGCATTCTTCTCTATGCTGATACTTCATTAGATAATTAACACATTGAACTTACCAGAAAGCAAAGTTCATCATCTAGCCATTTCACAAAAGCAACCACGTCCTCGATGTCTGAATAAACTGCATTATTGACCTCTGCTATCAGGGAAATAACAAATTCTGCTTGAGTTTCCACATCTGCCCTTATCTGGAAGTGAGACAACAATATGCAATCAGGAATAAAATTAAGTCCAGAGACTAAAATGAAAAAAAAAAAACTGAAACTTCCTTATTGCTGGACTAGTAATCAGAAAGGAGGATCAGGGAAATCCAGATACAGTGGATATCTCAAGTCCTTGGAGTGCAAGTTAGTGGTCATTGATATGGTTAGTGTGCCTTATTGACAATAATGGAAATGAGAAGGCTAGAGAGAAAGAACTTACAGCCAGTAAATATGATGATCTGTTCTCAATTTCACCGATCATGCTACTACGAACGTCTGAAACACTTGATGCATCACATACTCCTCCATTTAATGAATCCTTCCTCGAGTCTCTCTTCATCAGTGAATGATAAAACTCTACTACTTGAGGAGCTCTCTGTACCATGCCTGATGTAGTTTTCGCCATAAGTTTTGGAGGTGGTGGAGGAGGAGGTGGGGGAGGTGGTGGGGGAGGACCAGGAACTTGAACAGAATTTTCTCCTTCTTCTTCAATTAAAGCAACAGATGAAGGCCTAGGAGGGGGATTAGGAATCCGCAAGACACGTTTCTCGACCTCCAAAGGATTGGTTAATTTATGTTGGGAAACAATAGGTTCAATCTCCTTTTCCACTTCCTTGGAACACATAAAGACATCTGATTGCCTTCTCTTATTAAAAATCAAGTCCTCAACACAAAATTTTGATCCACTTATCGAGTGCCTGCGAGTAGAACTTTGTGTATCCTCCCAACTATGATTAATGATATTATCCGGGCTCCCTACTTGTTGCATATCTTCATCAGTAATAGGCCACTTCTTTAGCTTCTTAACGAGGCTTAACCTCCTCGCACTACTACATTTTGAGTCCTCATCACTATGATCATAAGACAAGCAAAGTGATTCCCTACTTTTTTCACTACCATGAGGGCTAGAAGTCTTATCACATGTCATGGACGAGCAGCTGCGCAGCTCTTCTCGCAAACATGAGTTCACCCACTTCAAGTAGGCAAGCTCCTCAACCTCATTCAACCTACTCATTTGAAGACCCTCAACTTGTTTGCAAAGGTTTTCATTTTCATGTCTCAACAAAGAAGCCTCTGCTTTAATATGCTCAATTGTATCTCCCTGATAAGAATAAAGTGAAACAGAGAAACAAGATATAATCAAGCCAGCCAATTACAATTGTTGGACAAATTAAATTTTTTCCAATACGACAACAACAACATACCCAATGTAATCCCACAAGTGATGCGGGTTGAACCACATTTTTCAGTATATCACTTACAAACAACTAGAGAAAACTATGCATTTAGGCATATACAGCCAATTCATCAAGGTTATTCAAATTCAAGATTTCAAAACTGGTTTCCAAGAAAATGCAAACTGGATATTCCTATCTCATAATAGTTCAACAAGACAAAGTAGTAAAAGTAAATACCTCTGGTACGTTTCCAACAATGGCTAGCTGGGACTCCATGGAAGACAGCCTGCAAGAAATATCTCTTTTCTGAAGCTGGAGCTCCTTATTCAAGCGCCTCAACTCCACAACCTCCATTTCCAAACTAGTCACACTTTTAAAATCTTCCTTATTGGATTTCGTATCTTGTCTCTCTCGAGCAGCAGTCAATGAACTTAATTGATCAGAAAGGACTGCCTTTTCACATTCCATCAATTCAACTTTCTTGGCAAAGCTATTAATCTCACTCTTCTTCAGTTCGAGTTCCCTCTCGAGCTCAACCACCTTTGGACTCCTCTTAAATTCAGATAATTCAGCCTGCAATTTCATTTCCCTCCCCTTTGATTCTTGTAGCAAGCTCCTCAAATGATCAATTTCATTGAATAGATCACGCGAACCGGAAGACTTAGTCCTGTGAATGTTAACAGTTTGAGGATGAACTTGAGAGGAAACGACTGAACAAGACAAGTCTCCCATTAGAGACCTCTTCACCCTTGGCTGAGAAATCCCAGAAGAATTCTTCTGGTTCGAGTTTTCGTTGCCAGGAACCAACTCTTTCTTGGCATGAATTATGGTCTGCAACTTGGTTTTTTCTCCCCTGAGAAACCCTTCACAATTTGAGAACCCCAAGAAGATCTCACCTTTGACATATTGTTATTCCCTTTTACATTGCTATTACTACCCTTTGGTGCCTTATTTTGATCAGCAAATTTTGAAGTTTTAACTCTACTCTCTAATGATTTTTCCTCCCCCATTATGAACAACTACAAAGACTACTCACCCCTTATACTCAATACCCTGAACAGTTATGCGCTCAGAAACTCCAAGCTTCCATGGATTAAACTCTAAATCCCTGAACTCACAAATGGAGTTTTCTCATAAAATGACCTTTTTACCATAACATGAGCTCCAAAAAACAGAGAACTCTGAATAGGTTTCTCAAAGCTCAAAATGGAAACTTTTACACCTTCCAGAAAACAGAGAACTCCTAAATTAGTTTAGCAAAGCTCAAAATTGAAACTTTTACACCAAAACATAAGCTCCAAAAAACAGAGAACTCCTAAATTAGTTTATCAAAGCTCAAAATTAAAACTTCTACACCAAAACATAAGCTCCAGAAAACAGAGAACTCGAAATAGGTTTTAGCAAAAACTCAAAACTGAAACTTTTATACCAAACTTCAGCATTGATCATCACAGATATCAAATGGGGTTCTTCAGTTTAAGCTCAAAACTGAAACTTTTTCACTGTATATGGTCTCTCTCTCAGAAAAGAAAGTGGACCTCAAATTTTAATAATCTTTCCACTATAAAAATCAATTACCCTCAAAAGTTCAAGAGTTTCCCTCTTTGTTTAAGCTGAAAAACTCAAATGGTTTTCACAGGTAATTTCAATTTTGACGATTCTAAAAAAAACCTTTATAAAAAGAAAAAAAAAATTCACTACTCAAAAGCCAAGAAAGCTTATGAGTCGTGTTGTCGTTTCTGTGATCGTGCAAACAAGACGCTCCTCTTTAAAGAGACAAATCATTAGTTGAAAATGAGAGAAAGAAAGGCTCATACTTTGAGGATTTCACTATACATTTCGAGAGAGAAAAAAAAGGGAAGCTTGTCGCAGCTTTAATGGCTGTTTGAATTTTGAAATTTGAATTTGTTCTTCTTTCTGTATAAACTGATCTTAGCCGTAGGATTTTAGTTGGTCCCACCTGCTTACGTGTGATGATCTTAGATGAACGGTTGAGATTGGAAATTAAGAAAAAAGTTCTGCAACGGTCGATTAATTTGCAAAATTAGTCAACTCTCCCACTAAAATTTGCTTTAAAAATCCTTTTCAACATTGCCAAATTTAGTCATTTTGCAGTAGATTTTGATGTTGAAATTTAAAAAATTTAGTTTTTAAAGTTATAATTTTAAAATTTTAAAAATGTGTTTGAATATACACTTTATATTTGAGAAGAAAAAAGTTACGAGTAAAAGTCCCGAAAAACTCAAAAATCGGTTTGAGCTAATTTTTGATAACGTGAAATATTTAACGTTTAGATTATTGAATTTTGCGACCTATCAAATATTTGAAGATAAATTTTCAAAATTTACTCTCAAATACAAGCTTCAAACTTATTTTATTTATTTTAACACTTTCCAATCTAAAATAACTATTGTTTTATATTTAGGCATATAATTTAGTAGGCTTGCGTCCATAGTCCTATGTAATAAGATCATGAAACTAAAATTTAAAGGTGAGTTCTTATTGGAACACTTTACTAAGAGAGATAAAGTTTAGTAATTAATGTGTATACAAAATAAGGTGAGAGTAGATTCGATGATGGTAGACAAGATATATAAAAAATAAGAATGAGATAATTTAAGTATGTGAAGAGGGGATGCATGAATATCCCGTTATGAAGGTTGTGGGAGGTGTATATGGAGGGTTTCAGAAGAGATAGAGATAGTTCGAAGAAATATTAGAGAAATATGAGTAGACATGACATGACGTAATTATAGCTTACCGAGAACATGATCTTAGATATGGAGACGAAGGACACTAATTACACCAAAAGGTAGGTAAGTATTGAGTGTTTATCTAGTTTATCCTTTCATACTAGTAACTGTAGTATTATTCTTGTTGTTTATTGTTATTCAATTTATGTTATTTTTCATTGTTTCTTGTACCGAAGTTATTGTCTTATTTTGTCGTAGTTATTGATCCTTTTAAGAATGTTTTGTTATATTTTTTGAAATTTTTTATCGTGTTATTTTCTTTTCTCTTGGATAACTTTTTTTTACCAATGATTTATTGAAACAATCTCTTTGACTTCCAATATAGGAGTAACGCCTTCGTTTACACTTCCCTCACCTAAACTCCACTCTTACTTTTCTTTTAAGTCTATTTTAAAAGAATGTCTCTTTCCCTTTTTAGTAACTCTTTAATTTTAGGCCTAACCCATCGGTGACCCCTTAAAGTTGGCACGAACTTTCACTTAGACACCTTAAGCGGGTGATGTTCATTTTAGACACCTCATGTCAGCTTTTGTTGGGTCATATTGACACTTTTTGCTTACCTGGCTCAATGAGTGTAATACACTCAATGACTGCGCGTGAGATACATATTCAGTCGACTTTTTGATTTTTTTTCTTCTTCTTCTTTTCAATTTTAGCCTCCATTCCTGCAAACATTAATATCCAACAATGGCGAAAATTTAGTTACAATAAAATGATGAAAAAATGATAAATCTCTGTTAGAAAATTTAGAAATAGACCCATTTAAAAATTAAATTATTCATGAGATTCTTTCTTGAAATAAATTAATTTTTAAGGAGGAGTACATTTAATATTTTTGTGAATTCTTAACCTGCTAATTAGGGTAAAAAAAAAAAGATATTTGAAAAAAATAATAATAAAAAAGGAATAGTGTGTTGGTGGGTGTGAGTCCAATATTGGAAAAAAGGAATATCGGTATTTGAAGAAGGAATCAAAGAAAATGGTGCCCAAATACTTCTGCAAATGAACAGATATTTGGAGAAGACAATGGTGGGGTGAGGTGGGGGTGGGGGCATAGGGGATTTATTGGTTTAAATCTTTTTTTAAAAAAATTATTGGGCAAAAGTTCATATGTCAATGATTCATTGGTTACTTTTTATTTTTATTTAAAAATAATTATTTAAGAATTATTTTTTATGTAAATAACACATGTCCTCGTCTAATTTGTCACTTTATACGTCATTTACACGTCATCCGCGAGTGTAATACACACACCTTATATATTTTTGTTGATTAGTAAAAAAGTGTCAAAATGACACATCAAGACTCTATGTAAGGTGTCTAAAATGAACATGGTCTAGTTAAAGTGTCTAAATGAAAGTTCGTGCCAACTTTAAGGGGTCACCGATGAGTTAGGCCTTAATTTTAATTTTCATTTTTCACATGAATATTTAACACCATAAAATTAAAAAATATTATGATACTTATCTTAAGTTTAAGATCATAAGATCAAATAAATCTTTATTTTCTTTAATTTCATGTCAAATCAATTCATTTTAAAATAGGATTGAAATAGAGAAAGTACTATAGGAGTTAAATAATAATTTTAAACTCCATAAATTTCAAATTCAAATTTTAATTCAATTTTCTAATAAGTGAGGTGTTGGAGGATAATTTTAAAAAAAATAATTACTATTAAGTATGCGTTTGACTGTATGATTTGGGGATTTTAATTTAAAATCAACATTTATTTTTATGAAATATAATGAAAATCTTAATTTTATGATAATTTCTATATGATATCAATTGCGTCTTCATTTAATTTACTTCACTGATAGGCTCTCAAACTATTCAAATCAATATTTAATAACAATCAGAATATTCCATTAATTAATATACCAATTAAAAACATTTATAAGCATTTTATTTAAGAGAACCAGGTATATTTATTTACTTTCAACTAACTTCATTTGATTATTTATAATGAAGGTCTGTGAAATATTCAAATTTTATTTACATTATTAAGTACTTATGATGAGGTCTTAATCATCAAAAATTTGAACAAATTCTTAATATTATTAACAATATTTTTGTGTGAATAATCTTTACTTGCACTCTTTCTACATTCATTAATCATCTTTATTGTCAATCACTAGTCAATATCATCGACCACCTTTGTTATAACAACTATCACTAACTATCGTTACTATCTCTATCTTTATAATATATTCATTGTCATTGTTGTTACTGTCATTTCAACCACTATCACTACTGGGACCAATCCTTAAGACTAACCACCTCCCTCGTTAGAAGTAGCATTGCCATCAACTAACATCAATACATCATTAACTACTAACATCAATCAACTTCATCATTATAATCATCACCATTATAATCAAACTTTACCAGCATCATTACTAGCCAGTAGCTAGCTACTACACTAACCATTACAAGTACTTAAGGCTCATTTAGTTTGAGTTATAATATATAATAATCTCAGGACAAAATGTAAGATTATTCTATCCTATATCTGATTGGCGGTATTATGTAGTTATTAGACTAGTTATCCCACCATTTTTACTATAGTGATGATATAAGTTTTTCCATATATATAGTAAAATAACTTATCTCAAAATTAGTATCTAGCGATAACTTGTTTCCAACCAAATGACTCTAGCACTACACTATAAACTAATTTCCATTATCATTCCCAAACATAAATGATTTTTTTTTGTATTAAGCAATACTTTATTTTATTAAATTTATGAATTTTTCAATAAATTAAATTATTTTTATTTAAATTATATATTTATTATGCTTACAAATAAATTAATTATGCACATAATTTCAAGGAAAAATTACATAAATTGATACATTTTAATAAATAATTACTGATTTTAGCCATACTTTTTATTTATTATCATTTATAGCAATACTATGTTAAATCTGCCATATGTATTAAAAGTGAATTATGTAGGCAATATATATGAATTATATATGAATTATAATTATTTTTTAAAATATATTATGTTTGTTTGGTAAAAATTTGACACATTGTATTATAAGTGAATTAAAATGTGTGATAAATGAATTATTTATCATTAAAATTTGTATTATATGTGAATAAAAAATTATTTTTTATAATATGAATTAAACTTGTATTATAAATGAATTAAAAGTAATTAAGTGAAAAAGAAATATTATTATTATAAATGATAAATTTATTGTTATTATAGTATATTTATGTAAGTTTCCTAATTTCAATCATTAACATCTTAACAATATTAATCTTAACCAAAACAAAGGAGACCAAAAGGGCCCACCTGCTAATCTCTAACCCGTATTTGGACCCGATTCCGGAAATGACCAAAACGGCTTTTGGCCAACCAAAAAGCACTGAATATTCATAACTACTAGCCGGAAAAATCCAATCTTTGGTCGCCGGCAGCCGACGGACTAAACCAGGAAGAAGAAGACGAAGAAGAAGAAATTGCAGCCTGTTATGCGTGTTTGAGTTGAGATGGTGGCAATTATCTTGACAGAAGCTCTATTTGGAGCTTCACTTTGTACTGATTTCAATGGAGTTTTTGGTTCAAATTACCTCCGTTGCCCTTGTTTTTCATCAGGATTTTCAATTTCCGAGACACCCACTTTAGAAATTTCTCTGGGAAAGAAAAGGGTGAAGAAGCAGAAGAGGAATGCGGGTTCCGTTGTAGTTTCTTGTGGCTTAGATAATGTAATTAATAGAGAAGAGCTTGAATTCAAGCCTTCATTTGATGAGTATTTGAAAGCTATGGAGTCTGTTAAAGAAAAGAAACAGAGGGATAGTGTTAGGAGAAAGAAAAGTGTTGAAAAGGGTAAATTTGTGAAGTCTGAGAAGGAGAAATGTGTAGAAAGTTCTGATTTTGTGGAGCTGAAGGAGAAATATGAAGGAGTTGCAGTTGTAAAAGAGAGTGGCGGTGGTGGGAAATTGGAATTTAGAACGGTGAAGAATCAGAAAAGACAGACCATAAGTAAGGACAAGAATGTTGATGAGATGGTGAGTATGGAAAGAGAGGCTTTTAAGACAATGGATGGTGATGTTTATGATAAGCCAAGAGTTACTAAGGCAGATATGGAAGAGAGAATCCAAAAGCTTGCAAAGTGGTGAGTTATTCCTAGTTTTGCACTTTGGTTTGGGTGATTTCCCATTTGATAAATTCCTCACTTGGTGGTAATGGTACTGTTTCTTTAACATGTTCTTCTGCTTTGTTTTATTATATTTGTTTTTAGATGCATGAATTGATTGAACCTGTCATATTTCACCTTGATTTTGGTTTACTATAAGGTAATATGGTTTACATATGAGTTGCTAGGGTAGTTTTCCTTGTTCTTTTTCTGGTATAACCCTTCATAACATAGTGAGCTACCTTTGTATGCAAAGGCTAAGAGTAAAATGACTGAATATGTTACAAGATTAAAATGGTTTGAAATAATGATTTGAAATGTGAGCAAGTGGAAATTTGTTGAATGTGAAGATATAAAGATATACTTTTCGGACAAAGAAGATATAAAGATATATTAGTTTATATTAGAATTTTCGGAGGGAGAATGGGATTCATTTAGGAAGATGTCACGTTTTTTGTGTCATTCCAAATAGGGAAGTATGTCGAGTGTGGTGTAGTATATGGAACAAGCAGAATAGAAGATTTGTCTCGTAATAGTGAAAATAATACTCTTGTATATTTGGGGTAGTGAGAAAATACCATGTTGTGTCAATAATTGGTGGTGGAAGACGATGTACGAATCAAGCAGAGTCACACATACATCTTGTACTCATTTTTTTGGCACCTACTTGGTTTATATTAATGAAACTTTTTGACCTGTAAAACAGAAGTGTTTTGGGTCCGCTGGAATTTTTTCTTTTCCATTAGCAGGTTACATAGCTCTTAAGTGCTTCACAATTACATTTATGTTTATTTATTAAATAGGAATAAGGAAAAAGATGGGAAATAAGTGTTGGGGAAGATAGCCTGGATACTCAACTCTTTGGGTTAATTTGCAAAGGAGCCGTTCCGTTAATAACTGGTGATAATTTTGTCATTTTCATTTCAGATAAAAAAAAATTAAAGTTGAACATATTGATGTGAGATAGTGCAATTCCCATCATTGGTGCTGCTTTAAGTTTGTAACATGCATGCGTTTTGCATCATGCATTGTTTGTATCCTAAGAGGTTCCATCTCTTTATGTCTAAATGGCATTTTCTTCTGATGTTGTGTTAGTCTCTCTCGCCTGTACACTTTCCATCTAGCAATTCCTTCCCCTAAATCTAACCGAAGTTGGCATGCCCAATAGGATAAACAGTTGGCGATGAGGCGTACTCTAGGTTGCATGGTTGAGGCCAAGATGGCATGCCCAATAAAATTATAGATACAACTCATCAAGACCTTTTGGTAAAAAGTGAGGGTGCCAATACCTTAGAGGTAAAGAGTTTTTTTCCGAATAAGTTGAGTGTGGAAGAAATCAAAAGAAATACTAACTCTAACTTAACTTAGACAAAAGTAGACATATATGTCTTAGAACAACTGGGATAATGGCACATTGTTACAGAACAATCGCTAGGCATTTCCTCCAGTTCTGGTTTAATTTGAAGTTTTTTTTCTAGTCTCAAATATCAATTGGTAAATTGTGAAAGCATGGTTTTTCTTAATGCTTTATTGCATCTGTGTACTTTGTCATGCTCAGTATTTCTTTTTGGATAAGAATCACTGAAAACTAGTTATATTTGACATTCAATGGTGCTTAAAGGATAGCTATATGCTTGAGTTACGCTTATGGCCCCTCTTATGCATGCCTTACAGAAAAAGTGCCTTGTCTGTGAAGTTATGAAAATAATTCAATTCCCACAATCTCCTTCCCAAATTCCAGAACAAACACCACAGAATCAAAAAATGAAGGGCTGATGCTTATCACCCCAAAAAAGGACCTATGTTGCAGTTATTAAGGATCCTCTAAAATTGCTTAACAGTTGGCAGTTCGTTAGTATACTCTTCTTTTCTGACTCGTAATAAAATATTTTACTTGTACAGTCTAAATGGTGCAGACATTGACATGCCTGAGTGGATGTTCTCTCAAATGATGCGAAGTGCTCAGATTAAATTCTCAGATCATTCTATGTTGAGGATAATCCAAATATTGGGTAGATTGGGAAATTGGAAACGGGTGCTGCAAGTCATTGAATGGCTTCGTTCACGTGAGCGCTTTAAGTCACACAAGTTAAGGTATCTTTTCTGTGACCATTTTTCCTACTCCTTTTCCGGTAGGAAACTTGATAGCCATTTTAGTGTATTGAGATAGTGCAAGGTCTTAGTGATTCCTGAAATATATTTTGTATTTTCTTGATTTGGGATTGTGATACAGGTGATTGATTTAGATGTGGTGCTTATGCTTATGTTACAGTTAGCTGTGTATGATGATGTTATCATAATTACTTTCATATATGTGAAGAGGTGACATAACAATGCTTCATTTCTATAAGTTTGTCGGTGCTTTTGTTTTTGTTGTGGTATGCTTGATTTACTATCTATATTTGCAGCGTAATCATTCTCATGGATCTTTTACTTCCTTCAAATGTGTCTTAGGAAAGCATTTTACATGAAACTCTCAAAAGAATCTACTATATCTTCTAATTTTTCCTTTATGAACCTTCTAAAAATCGTTGGCACATCCTTCCTATCTTTTTTTCTGGTTGGTCTAGGATCAAAGTCTTTAATGGAAAATTGATGCTGATGGACCCTTGGATTGAATTCTTTTGCAAGATATATTTACACGGCTGCACTGGATGCACTGGGAAAGGCAAAGAGGCCAGTGGAAGCACTAAACTTGTTTAATGCAATGCAGGTAACACCTATAAACTTTATTTCCATGACTTGATCTCTCCTTTAATCAATATCTTGTGTCCTATTGAGATGGATAGCTTGTGTGATATGTAACTAATACATCCAACCTCAACTCATTTCCGTAGGAGCACATAACATCATATCCGGACATTGTAGCTTACCGTTGTATTGCTGTCACTCTTGGACAAGCAGGACATATGAAGGAACTATTTGACGTCATCGATACCATGCGGTCACCACCCAAAAAGAAGTTCAAGACTAATATTATTGAGAAGTTTGATCCACGACTTGAGCCAGATGTTGTCGTCTATAACTCTGTAAGTAATTGAAGGGTACGCAAGAAGGGCCAAAATTTTAGGATTGTTCTTGGTTAAATGCACTTGTGGCTCTGACTGCTTAATCATTTGGCATAAGAGAGTGATGTTGTTTCACCATCATGCTGGGAACTTCTTCTGTTCAGTAAAGAATGAGAGTTTAGCATCTTCCCTATTTAAGGAAAAGATAATCGAGATAGACACAAGAAAAACAAAGCAGAATTAGAAGCCAAACGATAAAAAAGTTCAGCTTGGCATTGGAAATTTATCGTTGCTATATCTGGAAAATCATACTGACGATCTATAGCTAAATGGTTAATGCATCAGTGATTCCCCCTTTTAATTAGCACTATATCCAGTAATCTATGCATCTCTACTTTCCTGTGGAAGCTAGGTCTCAAAATTTGAAGCAATCATTTTAACTCAGTGCTATTGCTCCCTGCATGCTGAACTTGTTTTGCTAAAATATGTTTCCTTGACAGAGTTCGTTTCTGAGCTATAAACTCTTCAAGTAAATAAATACATAAGATAAGGAAAGGAGAAGAGACAATCATAAGGGTACATCCAACTATGTGGAGCTCTTCCTAATGATCTGTGACTCGGTCTTGGTTGAAGTTCTTGTGTAATTTTTGTTCTTGATGCTAAAACGTGCTGCAATTATTTTCTGCTGGAAGTCAGTATATTTCAATTTCGTTCAAATGCTAACTCATGAGAATGATTTTGCTCTTTGCTTGTAGGTGTCAGTATATTTTTATTTGGTTCAAATGAGATGACAGATTTATGAGAACAAGTTTGTTCTTTGCTTGTAGGTGCTAAATGCCTGTGTTCGCCGTAAAAGCTGGGAGGGTGCCTTTTGGGTACTGCAACAGCTAAAGCTCCGGAACGAGCAGCCCTCAATAACAACATATGGATTAGTCATGGAGGTAGTTGTCTTTTTTTTTTTCTGTAGGTGTTTAGACTTTAGTGTGGGGTGCCAGTTTAGAAGGCTATTAAACCATTGGATCTTTTTGTATTTTCTCTCTTCACAAGGAGTCACTTCCACCCTAATTAGCTTTAAGCAGCTTAGCTCCCATGGGAGGTTTCCTGACATTTGTTGGCAAATACTTGCATGAACTGGTATCTCATGTTTTGTATAACCATTAAGATCTAGCATTAAGTGGTATATGCTGGTCTTGAGATGGGAAATTACATTGCTACATTTTTCTTCTTATGATGTGATTCCTGTCTTCATCGAAGGAAAAATGAGAAGTTTAAGTACAAGATGACATAATGTGTTTGGTATAGCTGGTATAACAGAGAGCTTCTAAGAGATAACATATCCATAACACCTCATCCAAAAAAAAAAAAAGAAGAGATTTATATCCATAACATCAGAAGATCCTTATCTATTTTTAATAGATCCTTAACTCGAGAAATAAGAGTCATCTTACACCTATATGTCATAATAATATTAATTGCCAAGTCCCTTAAGCTCCATAAAGCAAGCCGGGGATCTGGAAGCTTCTTGGATATGCACTTGCCAAGGAAATCAGAAGAGCAATTTTTCATGAAGTATGTCGAAAGACCTTTACACATGTAAATGTCCAAGTACAAATTGACTTCAATTTGGATAAAGATTACTATTGATCATTTTTATATTGATTGTATTTTGAAAAACTGTGGTTAATAGTGTATCCTACTTCTTACTTCTGATGAATTTTTCATGATATGCAGCTTTTGTGCGTTAAATTTTATTTTAATATTTAAGCTATAAATGAGAGAAGAATGAAGAACCTGCAGCATATTGCATATTTGAACTGGGGAGAAAAAGGAAAAGGAGAGACAATCTTATAGCATAGTAATCTAGCTGATTGGCCCTTTACTCATTTCTTCTATTGTTGTGAAAGGACTGTTTCTTCTCTTACTTCCCTTTTTAAATACTTTTGGGTTGGTGTGGGGTATGGGATATCTCTATGCAGGCTTTACTGCTTGCCTGGAACATGTTAGTTATGGAAATATGTTTGATTATACCAGTAGCTAAACTGAAGTGTTCATTCAGGTTATGTTCGAATGTGGCAAATACAATTTGGTCCATGATTTTTTCAAGAAAATGCAGAAGTCCTGTGTTCCCAATGCTTTGACCTATAAAGGTAATGCAGAAATATGTGCTTAGTTGACATGCTGCAAAAGATTTTTGCTGAATCAAGGTGTCTTTGATGCATGTAGTTATTGTGAGTACTCTTTGGAAGGAAGGGAAAACAGACGAGGCCTTACTGGCTGTAGAAGACATGGAACGACGAGGAATCGTGGGCACTGCCAGTTTGTATTATGACCTTGCTCGTTGCCTTTGTAGTGCAGGGAGGTGTGAAGAGGCGCTGATGCAAGTACGTTTCTTGTAATTAGCTTCAATTGATCTTATTCTATTATGCCATTCTGTTTCGGGGCCCAATGATTTATCTTCAATATTCATGTGCGCTATTAGACATCAAATGAAAGGACGTATCACGTTTCAGTAAAGTTGTTGTTCCTTCATCAAAATATTTCATTATGTTTCTGACTATATAACATTAGAAGCAAAATGCAATTGATTACAAAGGTAGCATACATAAGTACGTGAATGTCCTGATAAAAAAGAACACAAGTACGTGAATGCAAATTCACTACTATTATTCTTTATATGAACTGCAAACAAATAATCATAAGCTATCTGTAGGACTGGAGAAACACCCACAAGAAACCTAAGCTTGTACTCAATCCTCGTATAATTCAAAATTCTAAGCACTGCTTCCCTGAGATTTTCTCAAGTATTTTGTGTTTTCTGATTCGTTACTTCACTCATAGTTTGCTGAAGAGGTTAGTGCTCTTTTTCTTCATCAAGAATTTCATCTGTATGCTAGGAGATCCTACTAAATTCATCTTGATAACAATCAATAACTGTGATGAAATAAAACTTCGTCTCATACTTTTTCAAGTGAATTAAATTAAAATTGTTACATCCATTTTCAACTGAGTGATATTCAGGACATTGTTATGCAGTTCAAATAACTGGTATTAGTTCTCTAGATTCCATGATCCTGTAGCACATGAAACTCTCGTTGATTTTGTCATCCATGAAATTGATTAGTCAAGCCCATTTTACGTGGACTTTTGAGCATCCCATATTTGGTGTTAGAGTGGGTAAAAGTCCCACATTGGTTGGGGAATGGCCTGGTGGTCTCCTTATATGGACTTGGGCAATCCTCCCCTCAAAAGCTAGCTTTTGAGATTGAGTTAGGCCCAGGTGCCATATCTTTACATGGTATCTGTGCCAGGTCCATCCCCGTTTAGGCTCCCAGTCCACGCTAAGGGGGGTGTTAGAGTGGGTAAAAGTCCCACATTGGTTGGGGAACGGACTGGTGGTCTCCTTATATGGAATTGGGCAATCCTCCCCTCAAAAGCTAGTTTTTGGGGTTGAGTTAGGCTCAGGTGCCATATCTTTACATTTGGAAAGCAGGATTTGTCTCTGATTGTCTCCTGTAGATCCATTACGATATCCATTACCTTTACGGCATTGTTAAATATGGGACTGTTGAAATGCCCTCTGTCATCGAATAAGAGGTTTTGATTGATTATCAAGGAGCAAAGAATTTTTAGGCCATAATACCAAAGAACAGATAACTTATTTATACTTACATGATTTGTGTTGATTATCTCCAGAAAGAACTTTCAGTTAAATACTAATGTTCCTTCTATCTTTGGGTCCATCTTCTACTGTGGAACAGATGGGAAAAATATGCAAAGTTGCTACGAAGCCTCTAGTGGTGACTTACACTGGTCTAATTCAAGCCTGTCTGGATTCTGGTGACATTCAGAGTGGAGCATACATCTTCAACCACATGCACCAGTTTTGCTCCCCAAATTTGATAACTTACAATATAATGCTAAAAGGTTATCTAGATAGTGGGATGTTTGAAGAAGCAAAGCAAATGTTTTTCAAGTTATTGGATAATGGTAACTCTATAAGCAGTAAATTGGACGGTAAGGATAAGGTTTTCCCAGATGTCTACACATTCAACTTGATGTTGGATGCATGTGCTGCTGGAAAGAAATGGGATGATCTCAAGTTTGTGTACTCACATATGCTGAAATATGGATACCACTTCAATGCAAAGCGTCACATTCAGATAGTACTCGACTCCTGCAGGGATGGAAAGGTACACTTTGTCGACCCAGTATTCAGCCTTTCATGTTCATTGGTTGTCACTCCTAGGAAATTCCCATGTGAAATTTTATTTAGCTGATCATGGTGTAGACTTGTCAAATTATTGTACAACTTCCTGTTTTGTTGAAATATAACTAGCTTTTCTTTAGAGAAAATATTTGAAAACTGACCACCCGCAATTTTCTGTAAATAATAAAACCATCTAACCTATGTGTCAAAAAGTAGCAGTATGAAACTTGTGCACAAAATTGAATCAGACCAGTACAATAAAACTAATTCTTTTCTTTCTACATTATAAAAACTAATTTGATCTCTTTATAGTCTGTTGAAGAAAAATATTGTCAGTTCTTGCTATAAAATGTGTTGATGATTCTGGGTAATAATAGAGATCAACACACCTAGGATTGTTACGGCAAAGAAAAGAAGCTTCTTTAATTAGTTTCATCCTTTAGCCAAGTCTTTTTGCTCATATAATACCTCCGGATGTTTTTGTTTTCCTTCTGTGAGAACTATGAGTTATTTGTTTGCTCATGTACTTGGTGAAGTATAACTGATTAGTTGGGTAGTTCTTCACCGACCTAATTGGTATTATGGAAGTGAAGATAAGAGCATGATCGTCAGCACTCGGAATTATTTTTGTTGGCTGAAGGAATTAAGAGGATGTTCTGGCATGGAAAATGCTGTCTTTACTTGTTGCCAACACACTTCTTGCTGGAATGAGAAACCAGTAGACACAATGGGATTCTTTTAATTATGTGGGTGGCATACATGGAGTTCAAATTGTTTTCAATTTATCATTTTCAGTTGGTGCGTATTATATCCATTTGATGCCAGGTACTATGACAAGCCAATGGTCTGAGAGTTATCAGCTCATATATCCCGTACCTTTTGTGATTGTCTACCTACTGCTAGGAATAAAAAAAATAGAGGGAGAGGAAGTGGTGGTTGGCACTCTCTTTTCCCTGTCAGTGCAGGACCCAGGGAGGTTTGAGTTAGAAGGTAACTTAGGCTTGAGAAGATACTTTCTACTACATAAGGAGGTTTCCATTCTCCAACATAGAGCCTAAGTAGATTGAGTTGGGAGGGTGGGTTGCTTGAGAAGCTTCCTGAATCTCGTTTTTTTTTACAGCTGCATCCCATTTCCTAGTTCTGGTGAGAAATATTATGGTTTTTTAGTTTACTGGGAACACACCTCGAACTTCCCAATAAATTCTAAGGGTGCAACTACTATCCTTTTATCACTGTAGTGCACAACGTTGTGACCTAGTGGTTAGTAAAGACATCTATGAAGACAACATTAGGTGGTAATTCTTCCCATCTTTCTAAGCTTTTGGTGGTCTTAATGCCACCTTTGTAAAAATAAAAAACTATCCTATTACCATGACAGTATCATTGGTTTGTCAAATCGATCTTTTGGGCCAGTATACTAAAGTGAATCTAAGGTTATTTTGGTTTTACTCTGACAGTATCCCACTTTCTTCTTTAGCTGATGATAAGTAAGAATTATGACTATTCTACACGGACCTTTTCAGGTTGAATTATTGGAAGCAACATGGAAGGACTTGGCTCGGGCTGATCGGGTTCCACCAGTGCCACTAGTCAAAGAAATGTTCCGCGTGCAGCTGGAAAGAGGGAACATTGCTGCTACCCTGACTTGTGTTACTGATTATCCTCCTGCTGAGTCTCAGGCATTTTCTGCCAAGTTTTGGATGAAGTTTTTTGAGGAAAATTCTGATCGATTATCAGACGGTACTCTTTTCAGATTGCTACAAGAGGTGAGCCGGGTTGTTGCCAGAAATGACAGCAGAATACTCAACAATCTGATGGTTTCTTGTAAAGAATTTTTGAGAACTCGATCGACAAATCTAGATAGAGTTCATAGTGAAACAGCTCTAGTTTGTTAACTTTGCTACACCCCAAAAGAAGAAAAATCATCAGATACTGTATCGTGTATTATCTGTTCTTGAACAAGTGCTCTATTCTTTAATCAGTATTATTCTATTTGATTGTATAGTTCAGCAAGAACTTAACTGAAAGATTAACCTGCTAAAATTGATTTCAAGCTGGATGTAGGACTGGAGTCTTGTTTATACAACACAAATAGTTGGAGATTATGTGAATTTATCACTGATATGGTTGAAGCAACTTTCATTTCTCCAAAAGTGGAGGCAATTATAACACCCAGTTTTCTACATACATACACAAATAAAAGAATAAAACACGCAACAAATTCAAATGAGCACAGATGAGGGAAGAAGCTATACCTGGCCCAGAACTATTATTGATCTAAATATATGTTTTACTAGACTAAGATACACATCATAAATGACTGGATAAATAGGCTGACTAATACACAAAACTCTGTCATGTATTCAATCTAGATGAACGAAAAAATATAGACCCCTCTTTCGCTTCCAAAAACCTACTCTAGCAATACTAAAAATCCACGACAATGTTAAGCTGTGTGATGGGGTTCATGTCAATCTTCCACAACCATAAGTTGTCAATGCATTATGAAGACTTGACCAGAGATGAACCGTAACCATTAAGGTGTGATTTCTGCCATCTCCATGCGACCTGCAAACTCTCTTGAAGATCGGTGTGTTTGGCTGTCCAGTTCAGTTCAAGTTTTATCTTAGTAGGATCACTAAAGACTTCTGCATAATCACCAGGTCGACGAGGAAGGAAGTCAACTTTGATAGGAACTCCAGTGGCTGCCTTGCAAGCCTCCACAAATTCCTTCACTGATCTACCTGTTCTCGGAGACCAAAAGAATAAAGTGAGAACTTGACTCAAAGTGAGAAACTGAATACGATGACGCAAGAAGGAATGCCTTACCTCTTCCGGTTCCAACATTGTAGATTCCCACCTTCCCAGGCCTAGACTTTTCAAGAGCTTTCACATGAGCATCAACCAGATCAGTGACATCTATATAATCCCTAATGCATGTACCATCTGTTGTCTTATAATCTGTTCCTCTAACCTGCACGACGAAACAAAGGCTCTCAGAGATGAGGGCAGATCATAACTATTCATGTTATCATTGACACATTTCAGTTCCCCCCTATAGCCTATACTAGAAGAATTGCTGATAGAACAGCAGAATGTTTGTCTTTTGCATGTTATTAAGAGTGACAATGGCGACTGGATATCAGAATAGTGTAGCCAATAAACTTTATCTGTATGAATTTCACTCATAAGGACCAGATGTTTTCTGGTAGATATTAGAAATGCACCAAGCATGAAGCGACTTCTGACAATTCAACAATCGCGAGTACATAGATGATAAATAGCAAATACATCGAGTACAGATATGGCTATTATTGGCTGACCTTGAGACCAGGTATGATTCCACGAGCTGCATCATAACAAGCACCAGAAATTCGCCCATGTTCACGAAGTTCAGGCCGGGGAGCTTCTCCTAGTCTTCCCTCTGGATCAGATCCAATCACATTGAAGTACCTGGATTTTCAGAAAACAATTTAGCATTAATTTAACCCATGCTAATTGACTAGACATAGCCAGTCAACCAATATTTATGACTCAGGTTTCAACCATCGACCAACGGGAAAGGGTATATTAGCAAAGACATACCAAACACCTACCTCAAAATCATGACAGCCATGTTTGAGTTCTTATGGAAATCCAAAATAATATCCTCTGCCATTTTCTTTGCTTTTCCATATGGATTAATAGGGAGCTGCAATTTGACGAAAAACTCTCAGCTGTTGATTACCATTGACATAAGAGAGAGGCAATCATACGGTTCTAGCATACTAGAAGTAAATACAGCCTTTACACCCACCTGTGGAGTTTCTTCGGTAATAGGCATCTTTTCAGGCTCTCCATATGTCGCACATGTACTAGAGTAAATCAATGTGGGGACTCCATGAGCTGACATAGCTTCTAAGACAGTGAGCGTATTGGAAGTAATGTTGTGATAGTACCTGATTGGAACATGCAGCAGCTCATGAAATATGAGTTTCAGAGGACAAAGGCAAATAACCAAATTACCTGAGGAATATTGAACTTTATACAGTATCACGACATGGAAATTACTCTAAATTTACTCATTAATGAGACATGCTAGATCCTTCAGTTAGAAATATTTAATCCAAACAAGTTCGAGAAAAATGATAAAAATTCCAAAATCCCCAAAGCAAATTGCACTTTTCAGATAAGAAATATAAAATTAAACATACGATTCAAAGTAGTAATATTTTGGATGGAAAAGGCGATAAAGGCGACAAGGGTCTGCCTTGCCACAAGGCGAGGCGCTCGCCTTTTTGAAGTGCGACCCAATTAATACCAAAAAATTAAAATATTTAATAGCAACAACATATTAGCAAATATTTCAATTCAAAAACTAAAAATAGATTGTACATAATTAGAACTTGAATGAGTAAAAAATAGAACAAATCAAAACAGAGAAAAAAAACAAGGGTAGAAGTGACTCTGAAGTTTGAAGAAGAAGAAGAAAAAGGAAATCTGAAGAAGAACGAACAATGTATTGGTTGGACTTTGGAGTTCCTGGAAAATTCTGGCTGGTCGCTCGAGGAGTCTAGTCGAAAATCCTAAAATTACCTTTTTAACTTTTAAAACCCTAAATTGGTTACCTTTTTAAAAGAAAATACAAAAGGAACGCCTTTCTCGCCATGGCGGCGCCTTTTGAAGATCGCCTTGCCACAAAGCTAAAAGGCAATGAAGGGTCGCCTCGCCTCTCGCCATTGGCGACGAGGCAATCGCCTTTCACAACACTGGTAATACTAGCCTTAATTTACTTGTATTTAGAGTAAAAACCAATCAAGGCAGGAAAACATAATGCTACATTAGTGATACATTGGACGCACAACCAACTTTGACAGAGATGCAATATCTGTACATACTTGATGCTTTGGCCTACCCTGTAAAAGATTTAGTTCTCTATTCCTTACACAATGAAACAGTAATTTACATTTATTTATTTATTTGAATGCTAACTCTCCATTTACATGTTTCGATGGTCGATGGAAAGCTTTACAGAAAGATCAACTATACTTACTTTAGAGGATCAAGGGTGCTCTCTCCAACATATGCTACAGCTGCAAAATGCATCACAGCATCAAAAGCATTCTGGGAGAATATCTGGTGGACCTGCTCATTTCAGTTATGGAAATTAGTGAATGTCAAATAACAATATCAATAAAGAAGGTAGTTTAAGAACAGCTGCAGTTTACCACTTTTGCATCCCCCAAGTCAGCATATATAAACTGAAGCCTCCCTGGTTCAGGAAATAATTCTTGCAGAATCCTCACAGCTCCTATATTTCCACGTGAAAGGTTGTCCTGTCGAATTGGTAAATCATTTTTCTTATTAAGTGTCTCATTCACGCATTTTCATGCTCATAAGTCAATAAAGTGAAGTTAAAAGTAGAAAAAAGAGTCATTCAAGAATGACTGTCAAAGGATCTAATCACAACTTCAGAAGGAGATATTACCACTATCGTCACCCGGTAATTTTCTTTTAAAAGTCGTAATACTGCATGGGAACCAATGTAGCCAGCACCTCCGGTGACCAAGACATGAACAACACCTGGTTGATGGCGAGAGAACTAGGAGAAAACATCAACAAGAAAAAACAAACACAATGAGAACAAAGCTTAGAATTTCAAAACCATAAGAACTTCAATCTTTTGTTGCAAAAGAAATCCAATGCCAAACGGACTTGGCTACGGGCACACATTTGGTGCATCTGATATGGATACATGCAGAAATTTGTTAATTTTTAGTGTATTTGAAAGTTTGAATAAAATATGTACACCCTTTTTCAGACCTGTTCGACAAGGATATGTCAAGGCAATGAAAGATAGATGCAAACAGAATCCTTTGATAGTAGAAAAGGATTTAATATTTCGAATTTTAAAATCCTTCTTCATCTTACACTGTACACGGCCCATTAGTACAAACAATGAAATAGAAATTGGAGACATTGTAAATTGAGAAAAGTAAACAGGAATCCTTAGCTGCTTAATGGGTAATAGAAATTTCATGATCAACAGAAGAATGCTTGTAACATGAAGCATCAAAGAAAAAGGGACTGAGAAGAACTCAAGAAAGTAGCAAATAGTACTCTTCCGATTTCAAAGGGTTTCCAACAATTGCAGGAAAATAAACAACTTGGCATTTCTTAAGTGTAATAAGCTACTTGGACCGAGAGGCTGTAGCTATCAGGAAACTGCCACAAACCAAGATATATTACCAAACTAGTTCTCCAGTTGCATTGCTTGTAATGGTGCAAGTGACGATGTAGTGTTTCACAAAAAGTAGAAATATCAATATATCCAAGCATCTGCACAAACGGAACTTAATGCCCCACGCCAGCCCTCTAAATGACCACCCAACAAAAGCAGAAGTAGACCTTCCACAAGTAGACAGTGCACTGATGTGTACAAAAGAGGTGATGTATCCAAGTTTCATATATATAAGGAACTTTCACCATTATTTGGAGAAGGGCACAGGAATAAAGCCATGGAGGAGAAACCTAATTGTCACTACTCTTAGTGACACGGCAGTTACAGCAGCCTTTGTGTCTCAGCTGATTGGACTAAGATTTAAGTAAAAGATTCCAAGCATCCTATACATTAGAAAACATCACTTTGGTTGGTCAATGGTAAGTTACATTGATGATCGATCTAGAACTCTAAGCTGATGATTCAAAGAACCACATGTTTGAAGGCGCATTCTGAATACATAATAGAGCATGTGAAATTACACGAGAGAATTAGAAACATTAGTAAACTTGTTCAAACTGGGCCAAGATTTGAGAAGCATTTCCATTTCAAGATCAACAAGATAACTCAACTTTAAACAGACGATAACGAAGATAACCTAAGAGGTATACACTTCTGGGAGGTTTTTCTGTTGGAAGATGTTGGTTAAATATTCCCACTATCTTAAAGAAACAAAGACTCAGAACTTGTAAAAAGAACAAATGTACTGTGAGACCATCTCATGTCAAATAAAAAGTACAAAAGAAACCCATGGTAGTAATGACACAAGAGAACATGCAGTCCATTATATAAAACTCCAAATATCAAACTGTCAATCTAATCCAAGCATATGGACACAAAACTGAGAAAATAATTCAACAAAGAGAAGGATCAGGGAATTACTGCACTTGGGGTATTAAAAGTTGGAGACTGCTTGAGCATAAGAATGCATAGCGCTGTAAGCACAGCAGCCATAAGAATTTTACCCACAAAATTGCTCTTCTTCTTTGGGTCTGCATAATCCATGCCTACAATTACCAAATGAAGTAATAGTTTGAGACCCTAAAAACAAGTCTTATTCACAAAAACTAAAGAACAAAGAAAGACCATTGACCACATTGCCTAACCATCAGCAGAAACATATCCAAGGACCACAATTGAAATGTTTTACATTGCCATCAACTGCCAAGCTGATACTACTACAACTTTCATGATTTAACCAAACAGAACCAGCCCAATGATAAGCGTTTCGGGTCATAACAAATTCTACCCAACAACTGACCAAGAAACAGAATGTATATAACAAGAAAAAGAAACAAACTACTCCAATGAACATGGCTCACCTCCTAGAGACATAGATCTGCTAGACCTTGTTTGAGCTCTTCCCCTGCCCAAGCCTAGCATAATCTCTCCAATGCCAAATAGGCAAACAATCAATTATTACTTGAAACTACTGATCAAGTAAGCCCCCTCCTTGTATGTGGAATTGTTATCAGTCTGCAGCAACAAACATAAAAATTTACTCTTCGATTATCACTATTTAAAAACTCAAACACAGATTACTAAAACTTAACCCAAAAGCTAAACAAAAAACAATCAATAACTGGGCCCTGTTTCAAAAAGATGGTCATAATTATCACATACTCAGATATGAAGTTTGTCCCTTCCTTTGCCCCCCACCCACCCCCAATTCAAACTCCCAGAAAAGATCAAGAAATTGAAAAAAATTCCCGTTTGTACTAAATAACCTACTTGTAAACCAAGAATGAATAAAAAACAACAAATTTCAAATTTCCCAAAGATCTGAGTTGAAAATCCAGCAAAAGAAACAGCATTTCAGTTGAACTGAAACCTGAATTTAAGTTACAACTTCATCAATCATATTCCCACATAAAACTAACAAACCCCAGAAAATACCCAGAAAAGAACAATTCAAGAAAACTCAAACCCAGAACAGAAAACACCAAAAACAACCCAAAAATACAATCTTTTTTCCAATTTAAACCCCCCAAAAAAACCATACCCATAAAAGAGAAAAAACACACAAATTACAAAAGAGAAATCACTAATGTAGCAAACCTTCAGCTTCAATTTCCAAAACTATACAGTAAAACTCCTTATGATCAAGAGATCTATGAACTAACATATAAAAAAATATCCTCTAAAGAAATTTTTAGTAGAAGAAAGATAATTGAGTAGAGTCCACGATCATGTTTATTTGGGAAAACAAAAAAAGAAAACGTACAAAGAGGGAGAAGGTTCAGTGTATCGGTAGAGTTGATAAACAACAAACAAAGTCCTTCGTCTCTTGCGCGTATACTAATTTTATATATTTATTTGTTGAGAATATAAAGTCAAATACCAAATGGAGAAGTGGCATTAGCTAGCCATGTGTTGTACTATTTTATTTTATCGATTTAATATATATGTATCTATACAAAGTTAAAAATAATCGAGATTGAAAATGATATAGCGTTTTAAATAAAATTTACTCTGATTGATCGAGAAGTTATTTACTTAAAATATTTTATCACAATCTACTCTACTCTTTTATGAATTATGTGATTGTATCATGTGTTAATAGTTTACTCTTTCGTGAATAACTTATTTATATTATGTGTTAGTAGTACATTTACAAGGAAGACGCAATGAGCTTGTTTTCTTTGCTTTGGTTATACTTATTTTGAATTTCTTAAAAATAATTTTTTTTACTTTTATAAATTATAATTTTATTGAATATATTATCGTTCGGTAAAGGAGAGAAGTGGACCTTTTTATTTGTTGGTTGGTCTCCACTTTTCTCGTGGGTAGAAGAAAGGAAGAAAGAGAGGCGGCAATGTTTTCATTTTTGTTATATTTTCTCAACATTTTCTGAATTTAATAAACTAATATAATTGTGTTTAAATTCAAACTTGGATTTCCTATTTTTGTTGACTTTTCGAATTTGGCAATTTTTCATTGAAATTTTCAAAGCTGCTAAGCACTTTTAGACCTAGATGATGTTACATGTCAAATAGTGATAGATATTTTCTAATATTTGTATGTTTTTTATATATATATATATAATAAATATTTGATAAATTAATCAGATGTGTTTATAAATTAGTTGGATACTATAATCGTTAAAAAGATATAAGTAGTAAAAAATTTCACTCATCTCCTAATAAAATATGAACTATTGTTTATTTTTTAAGATCAATATTCATTTATTGTAATGAAATGACAATACAATTTTTCTAATTTGAAATGTTTCCTTCATTATCGTGATAATTAAAAATCAATTATTTTGAAAAATAACGATTGATTATAATTTTAAATTAATAATGAGAAAGTTAGATGACTATACGTATGATTCACCCAATCTAGAGCTATTATGTATGATTCACCCAATCTAAAGCTATTAACATTGCATTATTTTGTTTTATTTTGTACTTTAAATTAGATTTTTAATAAAGACGTGAATACAAAATAATAAGGAGAAAATATAAAAAATTCTTTTTTTACGAAGTAACTTTATTCCTCGTTTGATAGAAATAAAAATATTATTATAATTAACTAACTTTTTAAGTAACATATTAAATATATGTTATATACATAAATATTCACTTTATTAAATTACTTTAACTACATTAAATTATATTCATTAACTTATTTTATATAAACATCAATATAACTACTACTTGGTTTATAAAAAATACTCATTATACTTTCCATTTGAAAACTTTTTTTTTAGGTAATATTTTAATTTCAATTTCCACTTATTGATATATTTAACATAATTATAATATAAAATTATAAAATAATTTTTAATTTTCTTAAATTTTATATCAAAGTAAATTAGGTCAATTCAGAGAAGTCATGTTTACTTTTTTAGATCCCAAGAAAAGTAGTTTACTTTATATGCAACGTGTCCAACTAGTTTGTTACTCTGTCACTCACATTTATACTTTACCTAATTATTATTATTATCATATATTATAAGTTATAACATGGCAGAATATTATTGGATTTTAGTACATGCTATAAAGACTTTGTAGGTCCAATGACAATTTAAATTTGAAAATAGTACCTTAATTTTAGAATATGGATATGAATATGATTTGAATGTTCAATTAATTTTATGAAATGATTAAATCATAATCTATAGTAATGTATGGTAGTAATATCTTAAGGCATAAATCACGTATGTTTATGATATTTTTTATAAGTAAATATTTATGATTATATATTATTAAAAATATAAAATATAGCAACTTTCATAAATAGTAAATATAAAAATTATATTTGTATGTTATAGCTATAGTCTATACTTTGTATAATTGTGCTTCATAGCAAATATGTTATGGCTATTTTGCTATACATATATAAAAAAAAAAAAATGTATAATTCGTTGACTTCGCTTTAGATTTATATAATTTTGATGGCAGATCATTCGTATAAATTATTTTTCAGTCTCTCAAATTAATTTTATGTGTTTCTATATCTGTATAAAATTTAAATTTATATACAATTGAATCGAAATAAAATGTTTGTATATCAAATATCGTTCTCTCTCTCACTTTATACAAACATAAATTTTACTTTTTATTTTGTATAATCTGTGTTTGTATATAAAGCGAGAAAGAGAGAAAGACAAAAAAAATGGGCAAGGAAATATTTGTATTGTATAACTATACAGGACAAACATATATGTATTTGCATGTGTATATACAATTTTCTCTCGCAGTTTATACATTTCTGTTTCTATAAAGTGAGAGAGGCGAGGGAGAGAGTGGCGAGCGAGAATTTTAGGGAGAGAGGCGACTGACAACAGTTTGCCACGTGGCATAATTAAATCAAATTATTGTTATAACATTTAATTTGAATTAATGACTTGTCATTATATATATATTCCCTATAAAATACATACAATTTAATAAAGATTTGCTCATGAAAATTAATTAATATGATAATAATAATAATAATAACTAACTATTGTTCGATAAGATCCTAAAAAATAATACAAAAAATAATCTCGTCAAGTCAAATATGACACTTTACTACAAAATTTAAAGTTATAATTCTTTTTTTTTATAAAACGTAAAATATAAATTTTGAATCAACTTTTACACGTATTTTTAAAAAGTAAATAGTATCACAATTTAAAATTAATATAAAATACTACTTTTTAAATAAAAAATTGAAATTAGACCAACCCCATGATAATACTTCCAATTGGCTCAAAATGTTAGCTCACATGTATAAAGTCAAATAAAAGTATTAAACTTCAAAAAAAGATGCCCTAATCATTGTCTAAATGTTTTTTAGCTAAATAAATAAGACACCGGCAAATGGTTCCAACGATAGAATTATATGTATTTTAAATCCATATATATATTATTTCTGTTCATTTTTAATTATCATAATATCTTTTTTTTAGAATTAAACAGTAAATATTTTATGATTTTTTATCATATTTTCATATAATTTTTAAATAATTATTTTTTAAAAAAAATATCAAATTAATGTAATTTAATTTTATTTTAAAATTAACTTTTAAAAAAATGAAATATGATAATTAAAACTTTCAATAATTTTTTTTTTTTTTCAAAAATGCTGACTTTATGAGTTCCCAATGGCCAAATAAATAGATACAAGAAGCTGGCATTCATCAATAGAATATAATTGCAACGCACTTTGAAATCTCTTTTTATATATTTTCTTCATAAATTTAGTGTTGAAGAGAAAAAAAATGAAATTTTATATCTGAAACTATGAACTATCAAAGTTAACTTATTTTGAGAAGTATATTTTAATCAAAAATATTTTTTGAAAAGTATTTTGCAAGAATAGCAGTTTGGTTTGGCCAATGTTTTTTTATTTTGATAAGTGCTTACAGAAAAAGAAACAAATTGCTATTAATTAATTTAGTACCTACAAATTTTTTTTATATGTAAATCCTTTTAGTTAGATGGATCAAAAAATACTACTTATCTTTTTGCAAAATAAATAAATCTTTCCACTTAATCCAATGTTTGAAGTTCATATTAAATCTCTAATTAAATTTGAATTGCATATTATCTATTTAGAGGTGACGCTCCAAACATAATTTTCTCAATATCCTGAGCTCAAACCCCCATAACTCTGGTTAACAGTGGACAATCCTACCACTCCACCACAACTCTCGTTGATGAAGAAACTAATTTAACTTTTTCATTATCCAAAAATACTTCTTTCGATTAACAAAAAAAATACTTAATCAAATACCTTTATTCTTAAAATTAGTAGTAGTACATTTTTTTAAAAATAAACATATTGGGTAATTAGGAGGTTTGGCATATTGGCATGTCATTGTATAAGAATGAGGTTTGATAGGATCTCACCATCTAATTATTATGCGTATAAGAAGGACGAAAACGAAATCTTACTCTTTTTAACAAGAAATTGTAGCTACCACTATTCTTTATTTCGTTATCGATCGTGATTGCAAAAAATAATTAATTCATATAAAAATTTATCCTAAAAATAATTTTCTTTGCTAGTTTTTTTACAGATTATAAACATTTTAATAATAATAAACTAATTACGCATAAATAAGGTGAATAATTTGAGACAGAAAAAGTAGCTAACGGAACCCTACTAAACTAGAAAATTGAGGCAATTAAGTGTTTTGTACACTTTCAATATGAGTGTGACACATCAACATGATCTTAATTTTACTTCATGTTTCATGTTTTTTATTTTTCTCTTTATTCTTTTTTTGGAAAAAAAATATATTTTTGAAATGGAATCAAATTATTACAAGCCATTTGTCTTGAAATTTAGTCCACTTTCATAAAATGGGGAGGTTAATTTAATTGTTGGAAGATTAATTTAAAATTGAAATAGGAAATTAAAAATTATTTAGGATTTAGTATTTGCTAATTTTTTTATAAGGGATGTCTAAAATATAATTTTGGTCAAATTATATAGGGATCTATTTTCCAGATTATAGTTGAAATAAAAGCATTTTTACTTCTTTTTATAAAATATGGAGAATGGTAGTTGAGAACATTAACACATTGAGTTTTCTTCATTAAACGAAGGAAGATCAAAAATTAAAAAAAGAATCTTGAAATGAAAGATGAAATTATTAGGCATGATACTATGTAGTCATGATCATGCTATTTTAAGTCTTGCCATTTTTACTTATGTAATATAATATTGAGTTGCCATGTTCCTTAAAAAATCAATCAATAAAATAATAATTTTATTATATCATTTAAATATTATAAATTTAATTTCTTGAAAAATAGTTATAAGTAATAATAAGAATAAATTAGATATTTTTTTTATTTCATATTAATTGTATGCCTTACTAAAATTAGTTTCTTTTTCTTTCAAATTACTTGTCAATTTACAAGATCAAAATAAAATTTAATTAAGTTTTTCTCATTTTACCCTCACCACCTTACAACGAATTCTTAAAGCGTAAACAAGTTGTAAAATTCCAAGAAAAAATCTCAGTTAAAACTTAAAACTACCTATGACTTCTTAAGAAGCGCGTAAAGAAAAAAGCGGACAAATAATAAGGTTGAAAGAAAGTAAGTGATAAATTTTGTTTGAACTGTAGACTGAAAAGCCCATATTTTTCCATCTGAATATAAGTGATCCAACTCATCAAAATATTGCAAGGTAAAATTTTTACATTAATAACATGCCAATCTTTAAATTGTCTGATGAGAATAACCAAATGAACAAGCACCAGAACTGACACTACAAGAGATGGCTTCCTCATTTGCCTGTTTTACTCATTAGTACATGCAGCAACTTTTCTTCAAGCAACAGTTTGGACTGCTCTATCAAAACTTTCTTCAGCAGATGCAGCGCGCTTAACAAGTGTGTGCTCTGGGTTCGATAATTTCAACTGACTGCAAACATCGAGTAACAAAAGCAGCCCATTAGTATTCCTTTCTAGCTACCAAGACAACAAATTGGTGTTGTCATGGTCAACTGTCTACCTCTATATCACCATAAAATGTTTTATGGACCAAAGATACTTCCAAAGCTCTGAATTAGCGACTAGACAATTTTTCTATCCTTCTAACCATTATGGAATCACAACTAGATTCATTCAATAAAAAGTTGAAACAAATAGTAACTATATGGGACTCATCATACTTGAGATAACGTGTGGATGGTTTCCCAAGGTGAAGACTGCAGACAACCAGATTGGCCAGTGTTTCTGGATCCTTAGCATCCTGCATAAATGAACGTAAGTGATAAAGGAATAGAGTAACAATGATAATGCATAGTGAGAAAGACTTTCTAAATGAATGATTAGCAAAATTGTTCAGTGTAATCAACAGAATTTGGACATATGAAGGTTAATTGATTCTTTTTAAGTACTAGCTCAACTGAAAAATAGAAGACAATTATCAAGTCAAAGTGACCTTGTTTAAGGCTTCAAGCAACAGTGTCTCAGCTTCATCAAAGTTACCCATGTGCATGCAACATACAGCCTTCCCATTCAGGATTAAGCTAGTCATCTGATACTTCTCAGAGAAGTCCTGGTAAATAAGATATGCTTCTTGTATTTTTGAACCACCCTGAAAATAGAATATATTAATAAATGATCCCAACTAACAGTTTTTGTTAGGTCATCATATTTGAACTTGTTATGTACCACTGCCAAGTTTAACCATGCACTCGCAAGTTGAGTTAGTGTATGATCTTCATCAACTTGCTGCATGATTCTCAATTGTTTCTCTGCATAATCCGATCTATGCATCTTAATGAGTATCTGGACATTCAAAGCATGCCTGCATAAGCACATTTAGTCAGGGAAATGACAGTATTTTTATACATAAATTGTAACCTTAAAGTAGATGGTTGGAAAATAAAAAGTATTCTAGACCTGAAATCCATTAAAGCAGAAACTCATAAAAATGTCAAGATTACAACCTTTCAGTTGCCTAACTTAAAGACATGACGAGGTACATCTAGAAACTAAACTAGCCAAAGTAAAGCAAGAAAGGAATGACAAATTCAGTTTGAAGGGAAGCTTCTTAACCTAGCTTAAGCGTTAAGGCATAACCAAAAAGTGAAACACAGCGTACAAAAAGTGCATAAACAGTAATAGATAATCAAAAAAAGATTTAGAAAAAAAGTAATTCCAGAATTGGAGGATTGGGGGAGGATTTGGGGTTGAACCACCAAAATTCTGTTCGATCAGCTGCCAGGAGATCTAGCATTAACTCATACTTGCACAGGACTGCATTAAGATTATTAGCACTTCTAAGGTTCTAGTTATACAATCCTCAGAAAAGAAATTATGTTATTAGATCCATTCTGTAATACTTTTTGGTAGATAAATATTGTCTCTATCAGGTCTCACTCACATAGACATGCCTTTTTTTTGTCTCAGATAACCATTCATCCAGTTCATGAAGCAGAATTTTTAAATAGCATTAGCGCTTTGCCAAGGAAAAGGAGTCAAGTTGTATAGAAGAATAGAACTGTATCTAGTCATACACAAGCACCATGGGATAATTAGTACGATGCCAATAATCAAAGAAAATAAAAGCAACCAATCCATCAAATAGGAAATTCCTCAATGTATCTCTACACTATTTAGCATAGCACCTTTAAAGCAATATCACAATTAAAGAAAAGATAGCAACTCACAATTCCATTGTTCCACCAGCATTTGTGTGTTTCAGAGCTTCATTATAATCCTGCTCATGCGTGAACACAATCCCAGCAATAAGCCTCAGTATAGGGTTGCTTCCTATGGCTGGATCTCCTAATAATTCATGAAGACCGGCGATTGCTGCTTCCTATAATATAACAAATAAAGTTACAATTAGTTACCCTCCTGTTGTCCATAATAAATAGGGAAGAAGAAGAAGAACACTTCTTCAAAGAGCAAAAATGATGATTATAACAAAGCATCTTCCTAAAACTTTATAGTTACAAATAAATGATTCACTTCTTTCATTAAGGACTATATCGGAAGGAGAAATCATCTCAACTCCTCTCCGTGTTTGTTTTTATCAATACATAGGAACCCATAATGTAATACTCAAACTGAATTCCCTAAAATTGCTATTCCAGCTGCAAATACCATAGATGAATGGATTTACTTGAGTTAACACCCCACAACCAACCACCTCAAAAGGATGGAAAACCTTTTTTTTCCTTCAAAATTGGTAACTTCGGAAGAAACCCTTTGTAATTGGGACAATAAGATCCACCAATCAGATGGGGGCACTTCAAAAGTACAGATAACAAGACACAGTACCAACCAAATTCTCAAAAAGTTCACTGGAGTAAAAAAGGGGAGATTTTGGAATCAAATTTTCACCTTATTATCAGGGCTGGCAAGGTACAAAGCGAGCAATTTGACAGCTTGAAGAGGAGTAGGAGCTGATGCATCGATTTCATTGATCACAAGCTGTAATGAAAAAAAAAGAAAAAAAGACCACACTAACTAGTAAACACAAAGAATTAACAATCACATAAGAATTCAAAATCATAAAAATACTGAAAAAGAAGAAAAAACCTGATAACTGGAAAGAGCAATGTAAGATCGGTACACAAGAGTGTCTCTTTCAACAGCGTCCTCCTGAGAGAGATTTGGTACATCACTGTTGTTAATTGCAGCTTGGTAAGCACCAATGTAGAAGTTGTTCCTCAATCCGAACAATGGGTCGGGTCCTGATCCTGCCATTTCTTCTTCTTCTTCTTCGTTCAACACAAAGTCTTCTTCTTCTTCTTCAATTTGTTGTCGATTCGATTCAGATCTCAGGAAAAACGAAACTTGAAGTGAAAATTGAGCATTACGAAATGAGTTGGGCGGGTCGTTGGTTATTAGGCCCGATAGCGTTTTGGGCTTTTAACACACTTGCCATTTTAGCCCAACCATAAATACGATCGTGTAAATTTTGAATATAGCATAATATGTAGTATTATTATCAAGTTATGGCATTAGAGTTTCAATTTCATTTTGTATCATTTAATATCTCACTCTATAGCATTTAATTAGTAATTATATTGTTAATTATAATTTATTAAAAGCATTTGTTATTAAAAATTAATTAAAAAATAAGTGGATAAAGTGCTAATGAGTAATTAATTCTAATGAGTAATTAATTTTGACAACATAAATGAAGTGCTAATGAGTAATTAATTCTGACAACTAATTTTCAGTTATAATTAATGCGCAGTAATTTAATATGCACGCCTGAGAATTTGAAGGGACTACTTTTTTATTGAGTTAAATTAAAGGTAGATAAATGATTAGCATTACAATTATTCTTCATTCTAAAATTTGTCTATTACTTTAAAATTTCTTTCAACATATAAGTCATTTTTTCCCCCAACAATTGAAGATTATTTTCATAGCTACATATTTCACTTTCGATGGATAACTTTGTGTCAATTTTAATTAAATTTTAAATTTTGTATATAGCATTTTATACAGTAATATTATCAAGTTATGACATTAGAGTTTCAATTTCATTGTGTAGCATTTAATATCTCACTCTATAGCATTTTATTAATAATTATATTGTTAATTATAATTTATTAAAAGGAGTTGTTATTAACAATTAATTAAAAATTAAGGGGATAAAGTAATAATGGATAATTAATGTTAATAATTAACACACTGATAACACAAATTATGAAACTTTTATTTCTTTATTAATTGATACATTTAATGCAGGTAACACGTTTTTTAATATGAATAGTTGCACTTTTTAGGGAGTTTAATTAAAGTTAAATATATGATTAGCACATTTTTAGGGATATTAAACATTTTCAAATTATCATCATTGCCTTAAATATCTCTAGTTAGTTAAAATAATATTATTTTTTGAATTAATTCCTTAAAAAACTCAACCAGATAATAAAAATATTTTTGAATTTTCAGAATACTTTCAGATTGTCATTTTCAAACATATTTGGATCAACGTTACAAGTACTCTTCTTTCCAAAATTTCACGATTATTTTCAGATTGCTTTCAACGTATAAGTCATTTTTTCTAAAAATTCAAGAATATTTTCATAGCTGCATATTTCACTTTTTTTTTAGTAACCTGATAAATTTTGGCATGCAATATATGTTTCTATTTAAATTATAATATATGTTTTTATATTAATTTTGTATTGAAAATGTATTGTGTTTGTTTAATTGTAGTATTGTATAGGATAGTGAATGATATATTAACTGTGTATGAAGTATGTATGAATTATATGAACTGATTATAAATTTGTGTAACGTTGAAGTCTGATTTTTTTTAATAGTGTATGAAGATTATACGAAACGTGTATCATTTGTGTATGAAAGTCCATTTTTTCCTCAAAATTACAGTATATGTTTCTAATGAAATTAGAATATATGTTTTGCATTAATTTTGTATAGCGGGTATACCAAAACTTGCAAGATGGAAGGGGTTTGCTGACGTGAAATTCAAACGTACAAAAATGACTTGCAGTAGATGCCGTCAAGTTGGACACAATAGAAAGACATGTTCAAATTATCCTGTGCAAAAACAATGATTTCGTAATGTTACATTTGTTATTGTGTTGTTTTGAATGTTAGAAACACGTTTTGTTTTATTGAGTGCAGTTGTTATCATTGACATTTATAAAGTTTGGTTTCGTAAAAAATTGTCATATATATATCATTTGTTTCTGATACATATGTCAAAGTTCAATATGACATTCATAATTCATACAATGTTTATACATTGTAAATATACATTGAACTATGCCATTCATAAAATGTTCATATAGTATTCATACAATGTTCATACAGTATTCATACAATGTTCATATATGTACCATTTGTTTCTGTTACATATCCAATTTCAATATGGGATTCATAATTCATTCAGTGTTTATACATTATATATATACATTGAACTTTACTGCCATTCATAAAATGTTCATATAGTATTCATACAATGTTCATATATATACCATTTGTTTCTGCTACATATATCAAAGTTCAATATGACATTCATAATTTATACAATATTTATACATTTTTCATACAATGTTCATATATTTTTGCATATTGCAATCGAAATTTATACAAAAATCATACACATTTAATAAAGTGCAAATATTCATTTAAGCATACTACCATTAAATACAATAGTTAATATATTATGACATATATAGTTAAATATATTCCATACAACATGCAGAGATGAGTGTTACAAGATCTCTACAAGATCTTTAAGCATAAAAATGATTGTCCCTCTTATAACTTCACTCTTTTTCATTATTTTTTTTTGCCATAAATAAAAATAACAATTTAAAATTCAGCACAAATAAAAAGAATCTAAAGTGTCCCACAGATTCATAGTAAAAAATATATAAAAAAAAGTTCATCAAATCATTTGACTTATTTCAAAAAGTAACAAAAAAGAAGTTTTGAAAGTTTCCCTTTGGTTCACTTTCATTTTAGCAAAAATGAATTTCACCTTCTAGAAAAAGAATCCCATTAGTCCATGGTTTATTACTACTATATTATTCATCATTTATTCACCTTCTTCTTTCTCTCTCTAGAATGCCTCAAGTTGATTTGAAAACTCTAGTTACGGCCTGTGCCGGTGGCGGAAGTGACCGGAAAGTTGCATGTGATACTTTGGCTGACAGTGACGGAGACGGCGAAAAACGTGTGAAAGACGCTTTGGATGATGAGGAGAAGCAATCGGAACATCCGCAAAAATGAATTTCACCTTCGAAAGATGCTGAGTTCGATTGGTTTAAAGCTTGAAAGGGAAATATATTTTTGTGAAGTTTGATCAGTATTTTGGGAAATCAGTATTCTAATATATGCTCAGATTTAATATGACAGAGAATTAGGCATGCTCTCTTTAATTAATTAATAGAGAGAGAAACATGTGCTGCCTTTAATTGATTAATAGAGAGAGAAACATGAAAAAAGGCGTGCAAAATTAATATGGTAGAAAGAGAAGAGTGTAAATAGGGGAGAGGTTGAGTATATTGGGGGAAGATAAAAGAGTATTGGTTGATATGGGGGTGGGTAGTTATTGGGTAATTAAATATTAATCAATTATTTAAAATAAAATCCCTAATTTCTAGATTTTATTTTTTAAAAAGTAACTATATAATATGAAGTTTAATTAATATTTAATAAATAATAATTTAGAAATTATATTATAAACATTAAAAGGTAATTGATTAATATTTAATAATTTATTATTTACATTAAAAAATTTAAAAGGTAATTGATTAATATTTAATAATTTATTATTTATATTAAAAAGTTTAATAGGTAATTGATTAATAAATAATAATTTGTTGATAAAAGGTAAGTGAATAAATGAAACTAATTATTTAAACATAATAATTATTAGTTAAATAATAAAATAATTTTTTTAATTAATATATTATTAGTTAATATGCTATAACTTGATAATAATATGCTATAACTAGTTTACATTTAATAATATATTTTTTAATTAATATATTATTAATTGATGTGCTATAAGATGATAATATTATGCTACAAGTAGTTTATTTTTAAAAAGTATGATTACAACTTGATATTTATCCTCTTAAATGTGTGTGGGATGTTAATTTTCCAATACGATCAACTTTATAGTTTGAAATTACGTATTGTCTCATTAATTAATAATTTTTTATTATATTTCAAGTCAAATAAATCACTCTTTCATATTTCAAATCAAATAAATGTATCAAAGATACAAGATACATGTATATTAGATACATTCTAAGATACATATAAATGTATCAAAGATACTAGATATATGTATCCATTAATATCAAATACATTTTGAGATACATATATATACGGGGAGAGAGAAACAAGAAAGGGAAATAGATAAATAGATAGGAAAGGGGCGATTGGGAGAGAGCCAATATGTATGTTTTCTATAAGATATGTTTTGAAATACAGATACATAGGAAATACGGAAGGGGGGGAGACAGACAAGCGAGAGAGATATTATATCGCAAATATATACGAATCACAGATACATGCAATTCACTCTTAAACAATGTATTTCAGTATTTATAACAAACTACACCTAATTTAACCTACAAGTATCCAAATACATGCATTTTGGCGAAGTAAATATGATAAGAAAAATAATTTCTAAACTAAAATGAAGGTAATCAGTTGACTTCATGCATATAATAACCCCTTAATATGAGAAGCATAATTATCCCTTTTATTCAATAACAAATTCTTACACTATGTTTAGATTATTGTTATCTATTATATTATATTATATCGTTATTATACCTATAATGTTTGTTTTGATTGTTCCTTAAAATGTATTATATTGTATTGTTAAATTTCGTTGTTACATAATAATGAAAACCCCTATTTTATGGAATAACCAATTTGGTGTGTTCCCATTGTTACTTAATTTCTTTTTCGAATTATATATTTACATAATATTTCAAAATACTATTTTACCTTTTATCTTAATTATTTAAATATAATCAGACCTCATACCCTAGAATAATTAAGGATATTTTAGTAAATTTATAAATTACAATACAGTACGATACGATCAAATCAAACAATTAAAATGTTATATTAAACAACTACAAACAATATAGTCTAGCCAAACATTGTATCTACCATATAATACAGTACAATAAAGTACAATACAATACAATATGAAACTATGAGTAACAATGATCCAAACAAATTCTTAGTGAACTTACAACTTTAAAATAAGGTACTCAAAATAAAAATAAATCTACATATTTCATTGAACTCTTCGAATACAAATTAATTAAAGTACTTGTATATGTTTTGATGACTTCTCTCTTCAAAAATATCAACACTTTCGTCGAATTAATCTTAAAAGATGCTGAAGAGTTCAAACGATATAACTTTTGATTATTACTGATGATCGTGAAGACGAATGGGGAGTCCCTTTTCTGGTGTTGGCATCATATCACCCACAATCTTCTCATTAGGTAGTAACAATTCCCACTTATATTTCATTACAACATTTTGAAGAAAAGTTAGAATTGCAAGACGAGCATACTCTTTGCCAGGGCACATTCTTGGACCACCACCAAATGGTACATATGTGTATGGAATTGGTCCATCACATGTCTCATATCTTGATGGATCAAACACTTGAGGGTCTTGAAAATATAATGGATTTTTGTTTGTGCTACTTGTTGTCCAATAAACCTACATGTCAAATATACAAAAAAAAAAAAATTCATTTTTGGAAACGATTCAGACAATACGTGATTGAGGTTGAAAATTCGCATATAAAAAAATGCATTAAGGGCTCGTTTGGCCATAGATTTTCCAAATAATATTTGGGGGAAAATTTGAAAAATAATGTTTGTCCATACAATTTGCCATTATTTGATAAATTTTTTTGGCAAATATCCCAAATTCCCAAATAGTAGTTTTTTTCTAGTATTTGGGTCAAATCTCATTATTTAGGATTTTTTGAAAATTAAAATTTTACTCCAAACTTTTATCTTTTACAAAAACACCCTTTATAGTACGTAGTTGTTTGCGTTGTATTACATAATTTTTTACGTGAACACCAAAGTAGTGATGAAATATTCAGTGAATATTAAATGATGATATGGTTGTTGAGGAAAATTGGTTCAAAGTAAAAAAGTCATGTATTTTGTCTACTTCACGATTTATGGAATGATATGTGTTGCACTCACTCCAAACTACCACATTACTCTAGTGTCATGGACACTATTTGTTATTGTTGCAACGAACATCCAATTGACTTGTAATACAAACTTATAGTTAGTTTTGATAGTTTTTAAAACTTATGGGAATAAATCATATTTTTCTAAAAAGGTAAAATATATTTCACAAATACTATGGTCAAACAAATGGTAAAATTTTACCCAATTTTTCACATAAATAATATTTGCCAAGAATATTTCAAAATCTTAATCAAATGCTAGCTAAGTATTTGGTGTGGATTTCAAAAAAGGGTAGGTGTGTAATTTGGTCTCAAGGTTTTCAGATTAGTGGATAATTAACTAAACTAATTAACTTTTGATCAACCCACTAATTGGGTTGATACCATTATTAAACTGGTAAATGAGCCATTAAAGCCCCTTTGGCAATAAAATACTCCCTCCAATTCATTTTTTTACTTGTTTACTATATTAAAAATAAATTTTTATTTTTATTTGTCAGTTTTAACATATTTAAAAAAATAATTTTTTTTAATGTTTTATCTTTAATATTAATTACTTATTTTCAAGACTAACTATCAAACATCAATTAGGGATAGTGTAGTAAAATAATCATGTCGATTATTATTTTCTTAATGTGTGTTTTAAAACAAAATATACCAAGTAAAAGCAAATTCAATTTTATTATAGGTGAAAGTGATTGGAGCTGATTCGTGCGGTGTGAATTCAAATTAATTAGATCAGTATATTCTGAATAGTAGATGATTAAGTAAAAAAAAGAAAAAAAGTATATTGTATGAAATAAATGAGATGATCGAAATAAAATCAATAAAAATTACCTTCCAACCCTTGGGGATAGTGTAACCAGCATAGGTGAAGTCTGTCAACGCTTCTCTAAAAGTTCCTTGAAGTGGTGGAGTTAGTCTCATTGTTTCACTTATCACATTCCATGAATACTTCATTTTGTTCATGTCCTCCCACTCTAACAATTCTCCTTCCTTCTTTGTCGCAGCGATCTCCTTTTGCTCTGTATTTACAAAACAAAACTTGTTTCAATCATTTCGAAAAGGGCATAAATTCAAATTTCATCTCGAGAAATTTAAAATTTAAATCTCAAACACTATATTAGTACTATTGATTGAATAATAAAAAGAGTAAGACGAATTAGACGTACGTACCGTTCAAAATCTTTTCATAGATATCAAATCTCTCTCCAACATATTTCATGAGGAAAGTTATAGTTGTTGCAACAGTACTATAGCCAGCAACTAAAAGTCCCATTATTTTATCAGCAATTTCAATTTCACCCATAAACTCTCCATTATTATCTTTAACAACAATCATATGACACAATATGTCTTGCATTTTCACTCCTTTAGACATTTCATCTTTTTTCTCCTTTATAACATCTATAAGTTCCCTTCTAATTGCAATTGCTGCCTTATTCGCGCGATAAAAAGCCATCCCTGGTACGTTTAAAATCATCGCGTGTAACCCTAACGTAATATCATCAAAATAATGTACGAGCTTCACCATCCTCTCTGAACTACTATTCGTACTCCCAAGAAAGAAACGACTAGCAAGTGTCAATGTCAAAATTTTAGCAAAATCATACATTTTAATCTCACTTTTGCCTTCCCAATGGGATTGCAAAAGCTCTTTTGTTATACAATCCATTTCCCCCAAATAACGGGCTAGGGCTTCGGGCTTTAAAAACCCGGGCTGACGAATAACCCGAGTAGATTGAGAAAGAGAAGAAAGAGGAGGAGGATAAGAAGGATTTTTTGATCGGTAAGAACGAAAAATTCTTTGCATGGAATGAGTACGAAACACAGTAAATAGTTTCTCTTCGTTCGAGAAAAGGAATTTGTGGCCATTAGGGCCACAAATTACAACTGTTTTCTCTCCCATTATTTTAGTTTTGAAAATATGATGAGAATACTTATTCATCCTATCACAAACGAATTTTTCAGGATTACTAAACAAGAACTCTATCGTTTCCCCTATTACGGGCCATCCGAAACTTCCCGGGGGTAGTTTGGTATTCTTGGAAGAACGATTTTGATAGAGAATAATAGTGAGGATGAAAGAAAATACAACTAAGAAAATGTTGGAGAGATCAATAGCATCCATTGATTAATTATTTGTTAGGCAGCTAAGTTTAATGGATGTGTGTTAATATATATAGAGGAGGAGTGTTGGATGAACTAATTGCTTCTTAACTAATTCGAAAAGAGTATAAATCATACTCCCTCGTTCGATATTGTTTGTCATACTGTACTCTTTTTTTCAAAAGTCAATTTAACTAATTTTCATAGCTAAATTAGATCATATTAATTCAACATTTTAAACAAAAAAATTAGATATTCTAAAACTATATGAAAAGTACTATAAATTGCAATTTTTTGCATATTAATTTGATAAAAAAATACATCTTAAAATATTAATCAAAATTTTATAGTTTAACTCTAAAAAAAAATCATGACAAGCAATACCGGACAGAGGAAATATATCTTAAATTTCCTCGCGCAGTGCAGATAATTTTACTAGTAAATGAATGATTTAATTAATTTATAAACGTTGATAACGTGATAATTTAAGCATACACATAGGTAATTCTAACTTTTTGAGTAACTAGTTTTACTTATTATGAACAATTACCTACAAAATTAATTATTATTATTATAGAAGTTTATCTTTTAAGTAATTTGTTTGTGTAAATGCTTTTTATGTTATTTATATTAGGCCAAACGTATAATTTAAATAATCCATTTTTTTACTTCACAATAGATTATTATATTTTAATTATTCTTTGAATATTAATTATATTGATCTATACTTAATATTATATTTTTATATAATAGGAATAAAATGATATGAAGATGAAGATATTTAGAGTAAAAATAGTTAAAAAGGAGGGAAAGTGGAGACATAATGATTTATCCAACGTTATCACTATAATTTTGGTCATGGCCCCCATCACATTTAGTCAATTTCGAATTTAATATTTTCTAAATTGTTTTAGACTTGGTTAAATATTTGAAACATTTTTTTTATAATTGTAAATAGTTTATAAACACGATCGAGAAGCCATGTGGAGTAAGATAAAAAAAAATTCGGTTTCTTGTCATATTTTTATATATCTGAGTTATTTTTTTATTTTTATTTGTTTAATTATGTAGTGATTGTAGTTAATTGACTGAACGATTAACTGTGTCGTTATTATATCTTGTTATTCTGGAGAGAGATTATGAGATTAGATTATAGTTAATAGCATCACTTCGAAGAATTAAGAGTGATGACTGAGATTTAAAAAGAATTATAATAATAACAAAGCCTCAACGCAATTTAAGTGAATAGACTAATTGTTTAACTAGTTCATTCGAGAAAATAATGCTAGAAATTTCTACCCTTAGTTAAGAGAAATTCATCGTAAATGAAGATTCTTAATCGATCGAGATTAATTCGATGATATTATAGTTAAACCTATACAGCAAAAAGGAAGTCATTGGACATAACTTTGAATTTGTTACACTGTCACCAATATTTTAAGTAATTTGATAATGTATTTTCCCCCCTAAATCTATGAGTATAGAATTTTAACCCATAATTAAATAAGTCAACTTGACTTAACAAAGTGACGAAATGTATAGGACTTTGATTTTCAAAAGTCAATTTGACACTATTAGATTAATCAGATAAGATTTTGTATATCAACAAAAATATATTAAGAGATAGAAATGTTATTTTTGATAGACTTTCGACTCAAGACAAACATGAACATTAATAACAAAAAAAGTAACAATAATAGAATAATAAGAAAATCGAAACATAAGAGATAATATATGAAATGGAGGGGAGACTTTCTTTCCTTCCTTGAGATCCAACTAATTTGATTACCTCTTACGACTAAATTGAGGGAAATTATCATTAAAACTCTTAACAAAAAATAATTAAATCTTGTCAAAGTGGTGCACTACGTATCAGTGTTAGAATTAGGTTGATAAACAAATTCATCAATTATTATAATCATCTTGAGTCAACAAATACTTTTGGTGGAATTTTTCCCACTTTTAACCACACTCATTGGATAATTCTTGACAGTGCAATCGCAGTTTCATTGTCTGGTAATCTATTAGAGTTCAATTAATTTAGATTTGTGGAATGCAAGACTTTTTTTTGAGGGAACGACATTTCCAACAAAAAAGAATTATATTCAAAACCTAACAACTGATTAAGAATAAAGAAATTTCAACTATTTCACCGTAATATATATTTGTGCGATTGATTATAATAAGTGCAAATGTAACTTGACCTTTTTTTCCCTTTTAAAATACTTGTTGGGACATAACCTATTTAGTAGAGTTGTTTTTTAGCCACTATACGTTTGTTAGTTACCAATGCACAAATTTGACTAAGGTTGAAAAGCTTCGTATTTGAGAATTTTAGTATTCCTTTGATCTTAAATTAGTTGTAGTGATTTTTGGAAATAGTTATTTTAAATTATTTATTAATTTAGAAATTTAAGATAATTTTTTTTTGTTGTTGTTCATAAAGATTACAAATATGTTGGAGCATATGACGTTTTAATATTAAAGTTCATTGTTTATTGTACGGAAAAGGGCCTAAAATACCCTTAAAGTATTGGAAATGGTACAAAATTACCCTTCATCCACCTATTGGATCCAAAATACCCTTCCCACCAACCTATTGGCTCCAAAATACCCTTGTCATCCACCTTTGGGTTCAAAATTGACCACTTATTTAACGGTTTTAAATTTAAACTATTTAAATATTTTTTAAATACGTGACGCTCAACTATTTGTTAGAATTTAACTTATTAATATAATTTATAAATCAATCAACTACCCACCCATTACTAATTGAATCCAACCAAATTAATAAACCCGTCACATTACTAATGCAACAACAAGAAAGCTATTTCCAATGAGAGTTTTTAAAAATTTGAGGCGAAAATATCTATTGATGTAAATTATCATACATTCAAGTGTCTGAATAAAAATTAACGATAAACTTAAAAGTCTGACTATGTTCATCTTAACTATTCTTTCGTCTCAATTATGTGATGTTACATCACAGATATTTTTTTTAAGGGTAATATATTATTTTTAAAAAAAATATCTTTGAAGTAACATCACATAATTGAGACGAAAGAATAGTTAAGATGAACATAGTCAGACTTTTAAGTTTATCGTTAATTTTTATTTAGACACTTGAATGTATGATAATTTACATCAATAGATATTTTCGCCTCAAATTTTTAAAAACTCTCATTGGAAGTAGCTTTCTTGTTGTTGCATTAGTAATGTGACGGGTTTATTAATTTGGTTGGATTTAATTAGTAATGGGTGGGTAGTTGATTGATTTATAAATTATACTAATAAGTTAAATTCTAACAAATAGTTGAGCGTTACGTATTTAAAAAAATATTTAAATAGTTTAAATTTAAAACCGTTAAATAAGTGATCAATTTTGAACCCAAAGGTGGATGACAAGGGTATTTTGGAGCCAATAGGTTGGTGGGAAGGGTATTTTGGATCAAATAGGTGGATGGAGGGTAATTTTGTACAATTTCCAATACTTTAAGGGTATTTTAGGCCCTTTTCCGTTTATTGTATATGAAAATATAAAACAGTAACAACATCATAATAGTGGAATTAAATGCATTACAATATTGAGAGTTTTTTTTGCATTTTAATTTTTATGTAAACTGATAATTATAGTGTTTAATATGTAATTTAGTGATTTTTGAAGAATTACTGGACTAACTAGATTATTGTATTTGGTTAATTACAATGTGAAGCCTTTTGTCTTGTCATGAGATGATTAAAGCATTGAATTCTAATCTCATGGTAGCATTCTCCTTATGTTAGTCTTGGGTTACGCCCAGAGTATGAGCTAGTGGTTAATAAAATTAATTGAGAATTATGATGATACAGAAATAAATTCTGGTAAAAATTAAATATTAGGTGATTTTTTAAAAATGTCTAAACGCTGAAAGAAAGAATTATCATATATAAGTGCTGGCTAGAGGTAATAATAATTATCTTATGAATTAGTTGAAATATGCGTAAACTAGAATGAAGATAAAAACATTTAAATAACTAAATGTTAAGAATTTAATTAATGTAATTAAAAAGAAGAAGAATAATATTTTTTCTTTTTTTAAAAAATAATTATTTTTTACCCCATGATACCCAACCCAAGTACCCCAACCCCACACCTTACTACCCACCTACCCCAAATTTTTTTTATTTTTTTTGGTGTGGGGTGGGATGGAGGGATGGGTAGGGTGTGGGGCTGGGGTTAATTTTATTTTGAAAGTAATTTTAATTTCTTTGGGAGAAGGGGGAAGGGTAGAAGATTGTGTGGGATAAAAATATTTGGGAAACTTACATAAATGTATTATAATAAAAAAAAAATTGAACTAAACCTTGTAGAGAATTTACAATGTTTGATGCACAGGTTCTTTCGGGCTTTTTGCTAGAATTCTGATATATTTTCTGAATTATGAAGACCCCTATTTACAGGTGTGGAGAAGTTGTAATAAGAATCTGAAACCTATTTGAGCTATAAAGAGATAACAGTGACATGAATAAGTCATATTATTAATATGTAACTAAAATAAGTTTAGTGTATAGGTTTTTCTTTTGTTTTATCAAAAAATATAAACTGCAAAGGTTTATTTGTCAACATCTAAATTTGATTATAAAAAAAATTCCTACACTTTATAAAATGGAACTTTTTCTTACCCATTATAAAGTGTTAATTTTTTTTATATTTTATAAAGAAAAAATTTTTCTTACACTTTATAAGATAAATTAACTTTATAAAAAAAATTAACTTTCTTACACCTTCTTCCTCAAATCAATTTTCTAACCCTGCACTGATCCCAACCCCACAATCCAATTGATCACATATTAAAAATTGAATCCTCAAAAAATTGTAATTTATATGGTAAAAACTAGTAAAATAGTCTATCAAAATGTTTTGCAAAGCTAAATGACTTAAAGAATTGTTTTCCAAGAATTTCTCATTGGAACACACTTGTCCCTATCACCCTTATTATATTACAATATTTCATTTTAAAAACAAATCTTAAGTAAATAATTGAAAAGATCAACAATTTTCAGCTTCTTTTTTATTGATGTTTATTATATAAATTTAGATCTTTTGAGAGTTTTAAATTTTTAATGTGAGGTTGATTGGATTGTCGAATTGGGATCAATGAAGGGTTAGAAAATTGTTTGAGAAAGAAAATGATTTTTTTTTTAATAAAGTGTAAGAAAAAATTTCACTTTATAAAGTGTAATATTTTCTTAGACTTTATATTGTAAGAAAAAGTTCTGTTTTATAAAGTGTAGGAAAAAAAATTTGTTTTATGTTAAAATTTTGACGTTGCATACAATGTTTGTTGTTTATATATTTTGATACAACGGAAAAAAAAAAATTACACTAAGCTTATTTTAGTTACATATTAAAATTGTGACTTATTTGTGTCACTTCTATCACTTTATGACTCAAATAGGTTCTAGACTCTTGTAATAAGAATATGTTTCCTCGGTCAATCAGATTTAAGTGACATGTCATTTGGACATTAGTGAAGTTAGACTTGTTATTTTGACACATAACATGGTCTCATTGATTTCTTCATTTGACTTGATATATCTTGACGTTCGGCTTAGCAAAGTGAAGTCATATGTTCGTAACCCAAACTAATGAATTTAGATTTTAATTCAATCCATTATTACTGAACTTAAATAATCGATATAATTATTTTAATCCACAATATTTATTTAACAATTATATCTTAATATAATTTGAAACATTTTATAAATTTGTATCTAATAAATTTTAACGATTATAAGTGTATCATCAAGATTAATTAGAATCTTTTGAAAAGTCCCTTTCCTCTCCCTAAACTCAGACAGTGCCTTCTTCATGATGCATTTGTATCTCTTTTTTTCTTTTGACACATTAGTTCATGAACGACGGAACATTTGAACCCATTCTTCAATTTTCAAAGCAAATGTGAATTTCTTGATAATATTTCATACAATTGATGTTTATCACTACACGTTCATTTTTCATGTAATTGTAGGCTAAATCAAACAAAATTATAAATAGAATTGAGTTGGTTTACGGGAAAGTAGAATGAACATGTGTATATGACGTAGCGACTTTGTCCAAAACGGTATAAATATAATTGGAAATTTTTTTTAAAAAAAAAAAGAAGCAAAAAGTAATTAAAAAAATAAATTAACCTTTGGGAGCGATTTTGTTTATCAAATTTAACAAATCGCTGCTATAGGAGTGATTTTGCTTTTTCCGGCGGATAAAATCTACTTCGTCAGCGATTTTGCCATTTTGATTAAAAAGAAATTTCATATACCATTTTGGAATTTTTGTTAACATTTTTCACCCTTTAGGCTCCGGACTTGATATTATGTTGTATTTGAAAGAAAATATTATTATTGAATAATAAATGTAATTTTTTTAAAAATAGTGAAGTGTTCGGAAATTTTTTAACTGTACAATTGCAGTTTCATTTTTTTCTTCTTGAATTCTTATTAGTATTTATATTTTACTAGAGCTTAATTATTTTAAATTTATATAATATAAAATTATTTTTTGGGAACAATATTCCAAATATTTTTTTTATATTCGGATTTCAAACCTCAATCTTCAGTAAAGAGTAAGAAATTTAATTTCAACCATCTCACCATAATTCATATTGATGTGATCACAGTTATGATCCAAAAGTAATTTATCATAAGTAGGACAAAAAGATTTCTCAATTTTTTTTTATATATATTTTTTAGAAAAACTCTTATCGTCAATATTCAATTAGGAATTTCCAACTCAGTGTAACTTGACCTTTTTTTTTATATATCTTTTTAAAATAGTTGTTGGGATTAAACCTATTTAGGATAGTTGGTTTATGGTAATTATACTATTGTTAGTTACAAATGCACAAATTTGACTGGAGTTATTTGCTAATTTTAGTATTAAAAATTAGTTACTCTCTTAATTCACTCAAACTTGTCACTTTTTCTAAAATAAATTTTTATTTTTACATGTACATATCAAAAAAAGACAATTATTTTTTTCATGTTTTATACTAACAGTAAATATTATTCTCCAAATCATTCTTGAAACTTAGTACTCCCTCTGTCCCCTTTTACTTGTCAAATTTTAACTTGACACACTATTAAAAAAATATTTATTGTTATGATAAATTTATCATTTTATTTTTATTTATTGATAGGATCTCAAATACCTCTAGATTTTTTAAAAATAATAGTTTAATATTAATAATTGAGCGGTGATATGTCAAAAAAAATTAAAGATATTATATGTCAAAAAAGACAAATAAAACTGAACCAGTAAAAAGTGATAGGGAGAATCCTAACCATCAATTAATAAAAATTGTATGATGAAATACCTATAATAATAATTCTTTTCTTAATGAATACGTAAATTTAACGATAACAAATAAAAATAAACAAAATAAGTAGACTTTTCATGTAAAGTGTATAACGGTGAGGATAGTTATAAATCATAGTAATAATTTAGGAAATGTCACTTTTAATCCATGATAAATAGTGGGTTTGGTTCTTTTAATTTCTGAATTCTGATTAATTATATTTAACATTCAATTAATTGATACGTGTTCTTGAAAATATCTTTCTAATTATGACAAAATATCAAATTCCAGATAATTTAATTATGATTGTATTATGTAGTTGCTGCGACATATTTGATAACAATCTCATTCTTAATGTAGTCTACATATCACATATTTTATAAAATTAAAGAGGTCGAAAATACATTTTAATTAATTAAAAATTAAATATATTTGATTTAATATTATAAGGGGCAAACCATAATTTATCAATGCAATTCTACAAATAATCTTGTGTAACTTTAATGGTGTGATATTTTTCTATTTAAATCTTCTATTTTCCTTCTATTTTCTCATTAAGAAACGTTTAAATAAGATAGACATCACCAACATATATATATGGTGAATTTATAAGGTGCGTTTTGTATGGAGGAAAGTAAAATTCAAAAAATATTTTAAATATTTTTTCATGTTTGAAAAATATGTTTTCTTTAGTGAACACGTTTTTGTGCCAAACATACCCTATGAGGTGAAGACGCACATAGATGCTAGCTTTTTCATCTATAAATTTAATTGAAAAAGGATGCATCTTCAACTTCATAATCGATTATGAAAAAAACACTCAAAAAGAGAGGAAAAGATCGAGTTGTTGGTGGCTCCCATAAGGGCTTTGGGTCGAGTTCCATTGTTGATCATTCTTTTTTTGGCTTTCAACAAATCAAATTATTGACTTTATTTTTTATTGTTCATCTTTTTCTGATACATATGAGTTCTGATATTTTAATGTATCTAGTTGATTTTGATTTTTAAATTAATGTATAATTCGTTCGTTTCGCCTTTATGATACATTACAATTTTATCATGTATAATATATTATTTTCAAATATTAATTTGATACATAACACTAATTTATTGAAACACAAATTAGTATGTATCATGTTCATAGTTATGTATTGGATACATAAATATTATAAATTTTGTTATCTTTTACTACCGACACATACACAATGCTTTATTCAACTAGTAAAAGGTTATGTATCATTATACACAAATATTATTGTTGATGCATAAACACTAATGTTTAATAACAAGATCAGCTTGTATCACATTCATAGTTATGTGTATGCGTATAGCATAGTTATGTATCAAATGTTGTGATGTATCACATGTTGTTAAGTATTTTGGAATATTTTTTTATAAATATTTTCAGTTTATATCATATTCATAGTTTTTTTTTGTTTTTTTGTATATGATACATAACTTTATAAAATTATCGACTTTTTATGAATTTGTTATGATTAGGGAGAGAATTTGAGAGAATTTTTTTTTTAAAAAAATTGAATTGTTTGGAGTTGTTATTTGGGAGGATTGACACGAATTTGATTTCCATGATTTGGAGAACTAAAATTTAATTTTATATTTAATTTTCTTTTTAATCTCGATAAACTAGTTGTATAATGTATTAATGTATTCGGACGAAACTTATGTATCCGAACGACTGATTTTTGAAGAGATTTTTGTGAAATAGAAAAGAGTGGGGATAAAATGTAATTTAAGTCTTAGGATTTATATAAGTTATACTAAATTTAATGGAGTAATTATGTATTTTTTCTTTTTTATAATATGTGAAATAATATTTTTATTAAACATAATATTTTAAAAGTATGTTAAAACAAAGTTATAAGTTAAAATATCATTTCAAATTATTGAAAAACGACATTATGTCATAACAATACCTTGATTCTTTAGTTTTTGATTGTAAAACCTTATTAAAGAGTTATCTTTTTTCTCTTTGTCGATTGTTATGAAATCAACGAACCAAGTTACTCATTGGCTTTGCTAGAGCATCTGTTTCTATGTCTGATTCGATGGAGTGTGATATTAACCCTCCATCTTTCATTACCAGTACTTTTTTTTGATATGATTAATAGAGGATTGACTTTTTTTTAGACGGACTAAATTGGAATGGGGAGTAGTACATTTCCTTTTCATTTTATTTTACTTCAAAATAAATAAATAAAAGAATGTAAAATTTATATAAAAAAAATTATTACGTAATATTCTTCTTATAGCTTCAACCTTTTATCTTTTAAAAAAAATTCTTCAAAGTTTGACGTGATTATCTATTCGTACAGGCACCTCCGGAGCTTTAGTTTCTCAATTTCTCAGGTAAAAAATCGTAATTGATGGCTTTCTCAAATGTATTTTTGCGTTGAATCTTTTAGGAATCAAGCTTAGTTCAATATGATCTACTCTAGTACAATTTACGAACCCTGAATTGTTACTTCATTTTGACCTAGCTTTTTCATCGTAATCTTGTAAAATATAACGTGTTAATTCAATGGAAAATCAACTTTATTTTGCATATATCCGTACGAATTTCGATCAAATCGAGTTGAAAACCCTATGCAGAAGTTTCCTGATTAAGATATGGTTATTTGGGGAATATTCCCAAAATCAATTGGATTTCGTTGTTGTTATGGCTTCATAGTTGTGGATCTAACTTGGATTTGGCTTGGTATGAATGAATTAGGTGTGTAATTAAGTATATTAATCATGAAAGAGATTTTTAATTGATGAGTGTGTTTGTCAATTTTAGGTTGAATTGAACATTTGTATCTGTTTTGAAACCCTAAGTGATTTGTTTGATTTTGAGTTTTGCTTTGTGTTGTAGTGTGAGGTCATTTCTCGTTGCGGTGTATTTGCATTCTTTGGTTATGATTGAGAGCTGATTGTATTTATGATGGATTTTTGTGTTGTAGGTTTTGAATTGTGTTTGGGTTGAATAGAAGCTGCCAAAATGCTTTCCTTCGAAATGAATGATCGCAAAAGTAAGTCGATTGGACGTATGTTCTTATTATTTAACTGTGGTCAACTGCTTTGGGAATGTAGAACATGTCTGTTTCTGCTTGCAGGAAGATGCAAATTCATATTGGACATCTAGTATGACCTAATTGTCATAAACTGCTATAGAAATTGCATCTTAGGCTTGTAGCTTAGTGTTCCATATAACTGGAGCAAAACAATCTCCTATTTTTGGGGTGCAAGAGTGTGCATTCTTTCATTTGTTTTACCAATATGATGTATGCTCTCCTCATTTAAGACTTAATACCTAGCTATGAGATGGTAAGATTAAAAAAAGAAGCATGTTGTGCTGCTATTTGAAACGTTATGACTGCTAAGCTTGGGGTGCTTGTTGTAACAGAGATAGGACTAGGATTGACGGGATTTGGAGTGTTTTTCTCATTCTTGGGGATCATATTCTTCTTTGACAAAGGACTAATTGCCATGGGAAATGTAAGTAAAAAGTCTTGCCATTATCATCACATCTCATAAGTTTTCCCTGACCTGTCATTTACTACTTTCCTTTGTTTTATGATTCCTGCCTGGATTTGACATTGTGTTATTTTACTGAATCAGATCCTCTTCTTCTCAGGGGTGGCACTGACCATTGGTCTCAAGTCATCACTACAGTTCTTTAGTAAACGTAGTAATTTCAAGGTTTAGTTTGCTTTTGGGCCTTTTTTTCTTCCCCGTTCATCTCAACAATTCCTCTTGCTCTCTCTAGAATTGTTTGTTTAGTGTTACATCTTTTCTGTTTCTGTTATTTATTATGTATATCTTTCTTTCTTTTTTTGCACAGGGAACAATATCATTTGGTGTTGGCTTTTTCTTTGTTATAATTGGTTGGCCCATACTGGGTATGATTCTCGAGGCATATGGATTTGTCGTACTTTTCAGGTAAATTAGTTACATGGTTCCTGACTGCCCTAATAATCTTTTAGTTGTTATTGGGTACTGATGTATAGTCTTGCACAGTGGTTTCTGGCCAACATTGGCAGTTTTTCTTCAGAAGATACCTATTCTAGGTTGGATCTTCCAGCAGCCCTATATCAGATCGGTATGTTTGGTTGTATCATTCATATTTTTTTCTTGCAATTCTTTCAGTTTGGGGGAATCATTAGTTTTTCAGAAAGCATTTTCTTACATCAATTGTGTATAGTCCTTTCGTTCTGACCTTAATAGATTGGTTGGACAATGATATGCTTGTGGTAGAAGGAACCAATGGCTGATATTATGGTGTAGGAGATAATCCATAGATTTTACAGAGAAACATCTGGAAGTAGTCTTAAGTGCCTTGTATTTTGCTTATATTATGACTAGGCTATACAAATAATCACAAGGATCTTAGAAGGAACAGAATGATATTGCCATTTTTTCACCCAGTCACTGGAAATTGCTTTAAAATTAGTTGTTGCTTATTGTTCTTTTATTTTTTTATCCTCTTATCACAAACCACCATATGATTATTCTAATGGCATTCCCTAAATATTTACAGAATATGACCAGTCTCTTTATATTTTGCCTGAATGATATTGGGAAGCTATAGAGGGGCTCTCCCTCTACATTGAGTATGTATCAAGTATCAAGTCATGTATTTGTGTTTAAATGCGTGTATGTATCACTCTATAGCTACCCTGATAAATGAACCAAAAAAATCGGTTTGGTTGTTAGATATCTGATGATAATGTGATTTGAGTCTGGAAATGCCTTACTCTAGGAAGGGATCATATAAATTATCGAGTATCAAGATGCCTTATCATGAAGTAATTGTCCGACATTCTGGTCCTCATGCATCTGTATGTAGATATTGTGGCATTAAAGTCGGTCCCACAGAAAGGAAAATCCTTCTGTGATGCAATTTTACGAACTTCAATTTCCATCCAAACCCCTATTGCCATGGTTAGCAACCTTCCTGCCTCACTGTAATATCTCCATAAAGTATTTCAGAAGAAGATAAAAACTTAAACTTATAAAATTGAATCATAATTTTTCTCAAACAAACCGACAAGTATCTCTTCAGTGGCATTTATTGAACTGTTCTTGTATAATTCAGCTGTTGCGCTAATATACTATTTACTCGATCGAACCTAACATAATGCATTCTTGTGGATTCCTGTTTTGTTTCCTTGGTCTGAGATTATTTTTTTCTCTCTGCAGTTCTTTGACCGCTACCGTGGAAAACGTGTCCCTGTGTAGTATCATTTTCAAAGATACAAAGCAAACAAGATTTGATTAGCCCCACTTGCACGAATTTGTAAGATTTTTATATCTAGAACAGGATGATAGTAATTGTTTGTTCCTAGTTGGTTGTATCAGCCTTTCTGTGCTGCAGTAATGCAGTGTTCTCTCTTTGGCCTTTCTATACTGCAAGTGATCAGTCCAAAAAGCAAAAAAATCAGATCATGTACCTAGTTACCAATATTATACTTTTGTTGGAGAAAACAAAACTTGATCTCCAGATCTTTAATCAATGGTAGAAAGCAAGTGTTTTACATTCTTGCATATTGAAAGCAAGACATGTTCTAGATTGATCTTATCTCAGGTTATTGATTTTCGTATTTGTTGTGGAAGAAAAAAAACTTTGCATATAAAAAATAAAAATAAAATAAATAAATAAATTAAAACTTAAGCCTTTAATTTATTTTTGGCTTTAAACTACCAAATAGTTTTAAATCGATACTGGTGATCAACACATACAAAATAGGTCAACAATCTTACAATATGAAGTAGCAAAACTTTCAAAATAAAATTATACACCTTAAGTCATTTCAAAAACTTGACACTTTCCACTTATAAGAAGTGTGATAAAATCAACTTTGACATCTTCCTTTCAATCTCCCTGACCTTCGATGGCTAATATTATCACTGATTTTTAAATTGAGCAACGATGTATACCTTTGTTGAAAAAGGAATCCCAAATATAATAAGCTTGTCAATTTTATGATAGGATATAATATTTCATAACATTTTGACTTTCTCTACGGCTCATGCAAAGGCGGAGCCAAGATTAAAAATTTCGGGATTCTAAATTAATTTCGTGGGATTCACAAGTTGATATATATAATTTTTTTAATTTTCTAATACAAATATAGAATCTACTAAAATGGGAGTGATTTAGAACTTAACAGCTCAAAGGGTAAAACATAAACCCAAAGTTGGATGTTGAATGGTAGGATCAAATATGACCAAAAATGTATAACTAAGAGTAAATATAACCTATTTCTAAGAGTACAAGGACAAATATGACCCCGACTCCTTTCGTTGTACTACTTTTGTCTTAATTTATATAATATCATTTGACATAATATAAGAAAATAATTTTATTTTTAAAAAAATATGGTAGAAAGCAAGTGTTAACTCTATTTACATTCTTGCATATTGAAAGCAAGACAGTATGAATAGAAAATTCTGCACGCTTTTCTTTTCTTCCTACTTTGAGATCAAATTGTTAAAAAACATATTATTGTTTCAACAAGTACCCCTATAATATGAACGTAATATCAACCTTCCTCCGCTTTAAAAATGTTACAGAAAACTTGAAATAGAAAAATAGTAGATAGTGATAAGACTCAAAAGTTGCATTGCTAATCTTTTCTCCATTAGAGGTTGCTTGATTCCATCAGAAATGTATTATCGATGATTTGAAGCTCAATTTCTGAGGCAATGATTGCTGTGCACCTGAAATTAAATCCAGTGAAAGTAGAAACAAACTTTACATTTCATCTGTCAAGCATAACGGTAGCAAAAACATGAAATAGATGAGATCCCTAGACTTAAGTGATTGCAGAACTAACGGTTTCCTGAAGATAACACCATGTTCCACAACACCATCAATCTGATCAAGGATTTTAGCCACTTCAACTGTCATATGAACAATGCACGGTAGATAGTTAGCATCAAACAAGTTCAACAAGAGTGATAAAAGGAATATTTCGGAAATGGAGCTATACCAAGGCTTTCTATTGGAGATGTAAATATGACATCAAGGATGTTGTGTCCTTCTTTAGTAACTAAAGGGAAATCTCCTCCAAGAGGACCTGCATACCCTATAGCTGGCCTCCTCCAAACCTGCATAGAGAAACAAAAATTATCTGATTATGAAATGTATCCTCTCTCTATCCTTTGCACATATCGGAGTTTGGCAAGGAGAGAGCACATTTTTATACTTGATTAGAGGCCTCACCTCTGCATCCCCGAGGAAGAGGTCGTCTATTTCTTCAGCTGTTTCAAGCCAGTTAACCTGAGAAGTGAATAAGCTAAATGAGGATAGTTTCTCGCCTTTTGAACTACACTTGTTCATCAGCATTCAGTAGTATATTTAGTATGGAGCTTACAGATTTGATTAGTACTGGAATTGAACCTTCTACACCGCCCTTGAATTGTTTTTCCTTTATAATGAATATCAGTTGATCAGCTGCTTCTAAAATAGTCTGCATCCATATTAGCCAATGCAGCCTCATAAGAAGTCAGTGGATAATGAAGATAACAAAAGATAAAAGGAACTTCAAGCTGAAAACAATAAAAGAAGCAATAATATGTTACAAAATCAAGATAAGAAATACAAAAGAGAGACAAATAGTGTTGAATACATCACATCGAAATATGACAGACCTTCTCTTTAATTATAGAATCATCTCCCTGCAGTTTTCGTCGACCAACAATTGCAGCAAGTGTTTCTTCTTCCATAATGTCAGCTTCATCAAATGCTACATCAATCTATGAAAGAAACATAGACCATGTTTGCACAAAACATTTCAGCTTCAATGAGTGCAATCTGAATGCACTCATTGACTTTGAGTGCAATCTGAATGCATATGCAGGTCCAAGATGTGACTAAATATGCTCAAACTTTTAAATAAGTCCTAATGCAAGTTTCTAAAGAAGAATCTTAGTAGTAGCGGTGCGCACCTTAAAACCATCATCATACAGTTCCAAAGGAATTCCTGCCTTTGCTGCTTCACTTGCACTGCTAACACATCTGCATCAGAGTGTTCCTGATTACTCCTAATGGAAAAACAAACAAACTCAATAACAAGGCTTCTCATCAGTCATCACTCAAAAATCAGGAAACTTGTATGTAAGCTATATAAAGATCTAATGGACAAACTAACAAGTAAAAAATATGAAAATACATTATGATCGCGCCCAATCCTCCACTATGTACTGTTTCATGTGTCAACTATCTATCTAACGAATCCAGAAATTGACATTCCAAGGTAAAATCATTTCTCTAAAAGGGAAGTTGAAGTGGGAACAGGACGAGTAAAACAACATAACATGGAGATTCTCTATTAACACACAAGTAGTTAATCTGCACTATGAACTACAACAAAGAACACATGAAACCAATACAAGCCAAAATTAGATTCTACGTTCGTATCACATTTCCCTTGTTTATGTATAATCAGGATCAATACATTCAACTTACGTAGGTATGGCAGTGACATCTTTTATAGTACCAGCTCGTAGTTTCTGACCTACATACTGTATAGCCAATGTAGAAGCATGACCTGAACCTAATCCAACAACCATACCATTCTTCACATATGAATCCACCTGCATTTCAACAATTCCACAAGATTCAACACCCAAACACAAACCAAAAGCTTTAAAGTTGTAATCTTTTTAGCAAAATCCTAAAAAGGGCAAACAAGAAAGACTTTTACCAAACTAAAAAGCTTTAAAGTTGTAATCTTTTAGCAAAATCCCAAAAAGGGTCAAAGAAGAAAGAGTCTTACAGTGTGTTTGGCGGCTAGGAAGAGATCATCAGAGAGAGTAGAACGAGTAACACAGCGATGGAGGGGTTTTCTTGATGAAGTGAAATTATGAGCTTGTTGTTGAGTAGAAGAAGAAAAAAGAAATGGTGATGTTGAAGAAGGCAAAGCCATAGCCATGTTCCTCATTTCTG
>CM040619.1:63994972-64039383 GCA_022817965.1 Solanum lycopersicoides
AAATCTATATTAAAATAAACATTAAAAGAATAATGATAATATTTAATATTATTATTTACATTAAAAAATTTAAAAGGTAATTGATTAATATTTAATAAATTTATTATTTATATTAAAAAGTTTAATAGGTAATTGATTAATAAATAATAATTTGTTGATAAAAGGTAAGTGAATAAATGAAACTAATTATTTAAACATAATAATTATTAGTTAAATAATAAATAATTTTTTTAATTAATATATTATTAGTTAATATGCTATAACTTGATAATAATATGCTATAACTAGTTTACATTTAATAATATATTTTTAATTAATATATTATTAATTGATGTGCTATAAGATGATAATATTATGCTACAAGTAGTTTATTTTTAAAAAGTATGATTACAACTTGATATTTATCCTCTTAAATGTGTGTGGGATGTTAATTTTCCAATACGATCAACTTTATAGTTTGAAATTACGTATTGTCTCATTAATTAATAATTTTTTATTATATTTCAAGTCAAATAAATCACTCTTTCATATTTCAAATCAAATAAATGTATCAAAGATACAAGATACATGTATATTAGATACATTCTAAGATACATATAAATGTATCAAAGATACTAGATATATGTATCCATTAATATCAAATACATTTTGAGATACATATATATACGGGGGGAGAGAAACAAAAAAGGGAAATAGACAAATAGATAGGAAAGGGGCGATTGGGAGAGAGCCAATATGTATGTTTTCTATAAGATATGTTTTGAAATACAGATACATAGGAAATACGGAAAGGGGGGAGAGAGACAAGCGAGAGAGATATTATATCGCAAATATATACGAATCACAGATACATGCAATTCACTCTTAAACAATGTATTTCAGTATTTATAACAAACTACACCTAATTTAACCTACAAGTATCCAAATACATGCATTTTGGCGAAGTAAATATGATAAGAAAAATAATTTCTAAACTAAAATGAAGGTAATCAGTTGACTTCATGCATATAATAACCCCTTAATATGAGAAGCATAATTATCCCTTTTATTCAATAACAAATTCTTACACTATGTTTAGATTATTGTTATCTATTATATTATATTATATCGTTATTATACCTATAATGTTTGTTTTGATTGTTCCTTAAAATGTATTATATTGTATTGTTAAATTTCGTTGTTACATAATAATGAAAACCCCTATTTTATGGAATAACCAATTTGGTGTGTTCCCATTGTTACTTAATTTCTTTTTCGAATTATATATTTACATAATATTTCAAAATACTATTTTACCTTTTATCTTAATTATTTAAATATAATCAGACCTCATACCCTAGAATAATTAAGGATATTTTAGTAAATTTATAAATTACAATACAGTACGATACGATCAAATCAAACAATTAAAATGTTATTAAGCAACTACAAACAATACAGTCTATTCAAACATTGTATCTACCATACAATACAGTACAATAGAGTACAATACAATACATTATGAAACTATGGGTAACAATGATCCAAACAAATTCTTAGTGAACTTACAACTTTAAAATAAGGTACTCAAAATAAAAATAAATCTACATATTTCATTGAACTCTTTGGATACTAATTAATTAAAGTACTAGTATATGTTTTGATGACTTCTCTCTTCAAAAATATCAATACTTTCGTCGAATTAATCTAAAAGATGCTGAAGAGTTCAAACAACATAACTTTTGATTATTACTGATGATCGTAAAGACGAATAGGGAGTCCATTTTCTGGTGTTGGCATCATATCACCAACAATCTTCTCATTAGGTAGTAACAATTCCCACTTATATTTCTTTACAACATTATGAAGAAAAGTTAGAATTGCAAGACGAGCATACTCTTTGCCAGGGCACATTCTTGGACCACCACCAAATGGTACATATGTGTATGGAATTGGTCCATCACATTTCTCATATCTTGATGGATCAAACACTTGAGGGTCTTGTAAATATAATGGATTTTTGTTTGTGCTACTTGTTGTCCAATAAACCTACATGTCAAATATAAAAAAAAAAAATATTCATCTTTGGAAACGATTCAGACAATACGCGATTGAGGTTGAAAATTCGCATATAAAAAAATGCATTAAGGGCACGTTTGGCCATAGATTTTCCAAATAATATTTGGGAAAATTTTTGGAAAATAATGTTTGTCCATACAATTTGCCATTATTTGACAAATTTTTTTGGCAAATATCCCAAATTCCCAAATAGTAGTTTTTTTCTAGTATTTGGGTCAAATCTCATTATTTAGGATTTTTTGAAAATTGAAATTTTACTCCAAACTTTTATCTTTTACAAAAACACCCTTTATAGTACGTAGTTGTTTGCGTTGTATTACATAATTTTTTACGTGAACACCAAAGTAGTGATGAAATATTCAGTGAATATTAAATGATGATATGGTTGTTGAGGAAAATTGGTTCAAAGTAAAAAAGTCATGTATTTTGTCTACTTCACGATTTATGGAATGATGTGTGTTGCACTCACTCCAAACTACCACATTACTCTAGTGTCATGGACACTATTTGTTATTGTTTCAACGAACATCCAATTGACTTGTAATACAAACTTATAGTTAGTTTTGATAGTTTTTAAAACTTATGGGAATAAATCATATTTTTCTAAAAAGGTAAAATATATTTCACAAATACTATGGTCAAACAAATGGTAAAATTTTACCCAAATTTTCACATAAATAATATTTGCCAAGAATATTTGAAAATCTTGATCAAATGCTAGCTAAGTATTTGGTGTGGATTTCAAAAAAGGGTAGGTGTGTAATTTGGTCTCAAGGTTTTCAGATTAGTGGATAATTAACTAAACTAATTAACTTTTGATCAACCCACTAATTGGGTTGATAACATTATTAAACTGGTAAATGAGCCATTAAAGCCCCTTTGGCAATAAAATACTCCCTCCAATTCATTTTTTTACTTGTTTATTATATTAAAAATAAATTTTTATTTTTATTTGTCACTTTTAACATATTTAAAAAATAATTTTTTTTAATGTTTTATCTTTAACATTAATTACTTATTTTCAAGACTAAATACCAAACATCAATTAGGGATAGTGTAGTAAAATAATCATGTCGATTATTATTTTCTTAATGTGTGTTTTAAAACAAAATATACCAAGTAAAAGCAAATTCAATTTTATTATAGGTGAAAGTGATTGGAGCTGATTCGTGCGGTGTGAATTCAAATTAATTAGATCAGTATATTCTGAATAGTAGATGATTAAGTAAAAAAAAGAAAAAAAGTATATTGTATGAAATAAATTTGATGGTCGAAATAAAATCAAAGAAAATTACCTTCCAACCCTTGGGAATAGTGTAACCAGCATAGGTGAAGTCTGTCAACGCTTCTCTAAAAGTTCCTTGAAGTGGTGGAGTTAGTCTCATTGTTTCACATATCACATTCCATGAATACTTCATTTTGTTCATATCCTCCCACTCTAACAATTCTCCTTCCTTCTTCGTCGCAGTTATCTCCTTTTGCTCTGTATTTATAAAATAGAACTTGGTTCAGTCATTTAGAAAAAGGCATAAATTCAAATTTCACTTCGAGAAATTTCAAATTCAAATCTCAAACACTATATTAGTACTATTGATTGAATAATAAAAAGAGTAAGACGAATTAGACGTACGTACCGTTCAAAATCTTTTCATAGATATCAAATCTCTCTCCAACATATTTCATGAGGAACGTTATAGTTGTTGCAACAGTACTATAGCCAGCAACTAAAAGTCCCATTATTTTATCAGCAATTTCATTTTCACCCATAAACTCTCCATTATTATCTTTAACAACAATCATATGACACAATATGTCTTGCATTTTCACTCCTTTAGACATTTCATCTTTTTTCTCCTTTATAACATCTATAAGTTCCCTTCTAATTGCAATTGCTGCCTTATTCGCGCGATAAAAAGCCATCCCTGGTACGTTTAAAATCATCGCGTGTAACCCTAACGTAATATCATCAAAATAATGTACGAGCTTCACCATCCTCTCTGAACTACTATTCGTACTCCCAAGAAAGAAACGACTAGCAAGTGTCAATGTCAAAATTTTAGCAAAATCATACATTTTAATCTCACTTTTGCCTTCCCAATGGGATTGCAAAAGCTCTTTTGTTATACAATCCATTTCCCCCAAATAACGGGCTAGGGCTTCGGGCTTTAAAAACCCGGGCTGACGAATAACCCGAGTAGATTGAGAAAGAGAAGGAAGAGGAGGAGGACAAGAAGGATTTTTTGATTGGTAAGAACGAAAAATCCTTTGCATAGAGTGAGTACGAAACACAGTAAATAATTTCTCTTCGTTCGAGAAAAGGAATTTGTGGCCATTAGGGCCACAAATTACAACTGTTTTCTCTCCCATTATTTTAGTTTTGAAAATATCATGAGAGTACTTATTCATCCTATCACAAACGAATTTTTCAGGATTACTAAACAAGAACTCTATCGTTTCCCCTATTACGGGCCATCCGAAACTACCCGGGGGTAGTTTGGTATTTTTGGAAGAACGATTTTGATAGAGAATAATAGTGAGGATGAAAGAAAATACAACTAAGAAAATGGTGGAGATATCAATAGCATCCATTGATTATTTGTTAGGCACCTAAGTTTAATGGATGTGTGTTAATATATATAGAGGAGGAGTGTTGGATGAACTAATTGCTTCTTAACTAATTCGAAAAGAGAATAAATCATACTCCCTTCGTTCCATATTGTTTGTCATACTGTACTCTTTTTTTTTCAAAAGTCAATTTGACTAATTTTCATAATTAAATTAGATCATATTAATTCAATATTTTAAACAAAAAAATTAGATATTCTAAAACTATATGAAAAGTATTATAAATTACAATTTTTTGCATATTAATATGATGAAAAAATACATCTTAAAATATTAGTCAATTTTTTTATAGTTTGATTCTAAAAATAAAAATCTATGACAAACAATACCGGACGGAGGAAATATATCTTAAATTTCCTCGGGCAGTGCAGATAATTTTACTAGTAAATGAATAATTTAATTAAGTTATAACCGTTGATAACGTGATAATTTAAGCATACACATAGGTAAATCTAACTTTTTGAGTAACTAGTTTTACTTATTATGAACAATTACTTACAAAATTAATTATTATTATTATAGAAATTTATCTTTTAAGTAATTTGTTTGTGTAAATGCTTTTTATGTTATTTATATGAGATAAGTGTCAAAAATACACTTAATTTATTCACTTTTTTTGAGTTTCATACCTAAACTATTGAAAGTTTGAGTTTCATACCTAAACTATCACTTTTTAGTTTGAGAAACACACCTCTCTTTGTTATACCACTCTCATGATGGTATGTGTAATACACTCTCTCTCTTTTATTTTAAAGAATTTTCACATTACATTCCACATGGACAAAATATCCACAATAAATAAATAAATTATTAGTATTAGTTAAAATTAAAAATTAAAAAATATTATAAAAAAATAATATTTTCTTTATAAAATAAAATGTAAAATATTTTTCTTACCCCACATCATTTTTAAAGTTTTTTATTTCGTTTAAATTTCTTTTATAAAAGTATTTCATTTTTTACTTTATCTCCTCCCCCTCATCAAATACTAATTTAGACGCTTTCAATTTTTTTCCCAGTGTTTGATATACATATCGAAAATATTTTTTACTTTCCACCACAAGACTTTTTATATATTTTAGTTATTTATGTTATACTCGGTACACTAGTAGAATATTTTTTCTAAAAATATATATACGTGCATATCTAACACAAATAAGAAAAACGTAAAAAAGAATAAAAATTAGGAGCGAAAAATTATATAGTATGGTGTAGATTTTTTTAAATAAAATAATATCAATTTTTATCGGGGGGAGGGGGAGGATGAAATATGAAAATTTTAAAAATATTTTATAAATAATTTTTTTTTTTTAAAAAAGGATGGGGTTGTCGCGGGGAGAGGGGATACGTGGAGGAGTGTGGTGGAGTAAGATAAGAAAAATAATTTAATTTTTATTAATTTTTAATTAGTATTATTTTTTTATTATTTAATTTTTATCTAGATAAAATATTTTATCTATGTGGAGTGCCATGTGTCAAAGTATTTTCATATAAAAGAGAGTGCACTACACACACCACCGATGTGTGTTTCTCAAACTAAAAAGTAATAGTTTAGGTATGAAACTCACACTTTCAATAGTTTAGGTATAAAACTCAAAAAAAAATGAATAATTTAAGTGTGTTTTTGACATTTATCTCTATTTATATTAGGCCAAACGTATAATTTAAATAATCCATTTTTTTACTTCACAATATATTATTATATTTTAATTATTCTTTGAATATTAATTATATTGATCTATACTTAATATTATATTTTTATATAATAGGAATAAAATAATATGAAGATGAAGATATTTAGAGTAAAAAAAGTTTAAAAGGAGGGAAAGTGGAGACATAATGATTTATCCAACGTTATCACTATAATTTTGGTCATGCCCCCCATCACATTTAGTCAATTTCGAATTTAATATTTTCTAAATTGTTTTAGGCTTGGTTAATTATTTGAAACATTTTTTTTTATAATTGTAAATAGTTTACAAACACGATCGAGAAGCCATGTGGAGTAAGATAAAAAAATTCGGTTTCTTGTCATGTTTTTATATATCTAAGTTGTTCTTTTATTTCTATTTGTTTAATTATATAGTGATTGTAGTTAATTGACTGACTAACGATTAATTGTATCGTTATTATATCTTGTTATCCTCGAGAGAGATTATGAGATTAGATTATAGTTAATAGCATCACTTCGAAGAATTAAGAATGATGACTGAGATTTAAAGAGGATTATAATGATAACAAAGCCTCAACGCAATTTAATTGAATAGACTAATTGTTTAACTAGTTCATTCGAGAAAATAATGCTAGAAAATTTCTACTTTTAGTTAAGAGAAATTCATCGTAAATAAAAATTCTCAATTAATCGAGATTAATTCGATGATATTATAGTTAAACCTATACAGCAAAAAGGAAGTCATTGGACATAACTTTGAATTTGTTACACTGTCACCAATATTTTAACTAATTTGATAATGTATATCCCCCCTAAATCTATGAGTATAGAATTTTAACCCATAATTAAATAAGTCAACTTGACTTAACAAAGTGACGAAATGTATAGGATTTTGATTTTCAAAAGTCAATTTGACACTATTAGATTAATCAGATAAGATTTTGTATATCAACAAAAATATATTAAGAGATAGAAATGTTATTTTTGATAGACTTTCGACTCAAGACAAACATGAACATTAATAACAAAAAGAGTAACAATAATAGAATAATAAGAAAATCGAAACATAAGAGATAATATATGAAATGGAGGGGAGACTTTCTTTCCTTCCTTGAGATCCAACTAATTTGATTACCTCTTACGACTAAATTGAGGGAAATTATCATTAAAACTAACCAAAAATAATTAAATCTTGTCAAAGTGGTGCACTACGTATCAATGTTAGAATTAGGTTGATAAACAAATTCATCAATTATTATAATCATCTTGAGTCAACAAATACTTTTGGTGGAATTTTTCCCACTTTTAACCACACTCATTGGATAATTCTTGACAATGCAATCGCAGTTTCATTATCCGGTAATCTATTAGAGTTCAATTAATTTAAATTTGTGCAATGCAAGACTTCTTTTTTTAGGGGACGACATTTCCAATAAAAAAGAATTATATTCAAAATCTGACAACTGATTAAGGATGAAGAAATTCCAACTATTTCACCGTAACATAGATTTGTGCGAACGATTATAATAAGTGCAAATGTAACTTGACCTTTTTTTTCCTTTTAAAATACTTGTTGGGATATAACCCTATTTAGGAGAGTTGTTTTTTAGCCACTATACGTTTGTTAGTTACCAATGCACAAATTTGACTAAGGTTGAAAAGCTTCGTATTTGAGAATTTTAGTATTCCTTTGATCTTAAATTAGTTGTAGTGATTTTTGGAAATAGTTATTTTAAATTATTTATTAATTTAGAAATTTAAGATAAAAATTTTTTTTGTTGTTCATAAAGATTACATATATGTTGGAGCATATGACGTTTTAATATTAAAGTTCATTGTTTATTGTATATGAAAATATAAAACAGTAACAACATCATAATAGTGTAATTAAATGCATTACAATATTGAGAGTTTTTTTTTTGCATTTTAATTTTTATGTAAACTGATAATTATAGTGTTTAATATGTAATTTAGTGATTTTTGAAGAATTACTGGACTAACTAGATTATTGTATTTGGTTAATTACAATGTGAAGCCTTTTGTCTTGTCATGAGATGATTAAAGCATTGAATCCTAATCTCATGGTAGCATTCTCCTTATGATAGTCTTGGGTTACGCCCCAGAGTATGAGCTAGTGGTTAATAAAATTAATTGAGAATTATGATGATACAGAAATAAATTCTGGTGAAATTAAATATTAGGTGATTTTTTTTAAATGTCTAAACGCTGAGAGATAGAATTATCTGATATAAGTGCTGGCTAGAGGTAATAATAATTATCTTATGAATTAGTTGAAATATGCGTAAACTAGAATGAAGATAAAAACATTTAAATAACTAAATGTTAAGAATTTAATTAATGTAATTAAAAAGAAGAAGAACAATATTTTTTCTTTTTTTAAAAAATAATTATTTTTTACCCCATGATACCCAACCCAAGTACCCCAACCCCACACCTTACTACCCACCTACCCCAAAAAAGTTTTATTTTATTTTGAAAGTAATTTTAATTTCTTTGGGAGAAGGGGGAAGGGTAGAAGATTGAGTGGGATAAAAATATTTGGGAAACTTACATAAATGTATTATAATAATAAAAATTGAACTAAACCTTGTAGAGAATTTACAATGTTTGATGCACAGGTTCTTTCTGGCTTTTTGCTAGAATTCTGATATATTTTCTGAATTATGAAGACCCCTATTTACAGTTGTGGAGAAGTTGTAATAAGAATCTGAAACCTATTTGAGCCATAAAGAGATAACAGTGACATGAATAAGTCATATTATTAATATGTAACTAAAATAAGTTTAGTGTATAGGTTTTTCTTATGTTTTATCAAAAAATATAAACTGCAAAGGTTTATTTGTCAACATCTAAATTTGATTATAAAAAAAAAAATCCTACACTTTATAAAATGGAACTTTTTCTTACCCATTATAAAGTGTTAATTTTTTTATATTTTATAAAGCAAAATTTTTTTTACACTTTATAAGATAAATTAACTTTATAAAAAAAATTAACTTTCTTACACCTTCTTCCTCAAATCAATTTTCTAACCCTGCACTGATCCCAACCCCACAATCCAATTGATCCCATATTAAAAATTGAATCCTCAAAAAATTGTAATTTATATGGTAAAAACTAGTAAAATAGTCTATCAAAATGTTTTGCAAAGCTAAATGACTTAAAGAATTGTTTTCCAAGAATTTCTCATTGGAACACACTTGTCCCTATCACCCTTATTATATTACAATATTTCATTTTAAAAACAAATCTTAAGTAAATAATTGAAAAGATCAACAATTTTCAGCTTCTTTTTTATTGATGTTTATTATATAAATTTAGATCTTTTGAGAGTTTTAAATTTTTAATGTGAGGTTGATTGGATTGTCGAATTGGGATCAATGAAGGGTTAGAAAATTGTTTGAGAAAGAAAATGATTTTTTTTTTATAAAGTGTAAGAAAAAATTTCACTTTATAAAGTGTAATATTTTCTTAGACTTTATATTGTAAGAAAAAGTTCTGTTTTATAAAGTGTAGGAAAAAAAATTTGTTTTATGTTAAAATTTTGACGTTGCATACAATGTTTGTTGTTTATATATTTTGATACAACGGAAAATAAATAAATTACACTAAGCTTATTTTAGTTACATATTAAAATTGTGACTTATTTGTGTCACTTCTATCACTTTATGACTCAAATAGGTTCTAGACTCTTGTAATAAGAATATGTTTCCTCGGTCAATCAGATTTAAGTGACATGTCATTTGGACATTAGTGAAGTTAGACTTGTTATTTTGACACATAACATGGTCTCATTGATTTCTTCATTTGACTTGATATATCTTGACGTTCGGCTTAGCAAAGTGAAGTCATATGTTCGTAACCCAAACTAATGAATTTAGATTTTAATTCAATCCATTATTACTGAACTTAAATAATCGATATAATTATATTAATCCACAATATTTATTTGACAATTATATGTTAATATAATTTGAAACATTTTATAAATTTGTATCTAATAAATTTTAACGATTATAAGTGTATCATCAAGATTAATTAGAATCTTTTGAAAAGTCCCTTTCCTCTCCCTAAACTCAGACAGTGCCTTCTTCATGATGCATTTGTATCTCTTTTTTTCTTTTGACACATTAGTTCATGAACGACGGAACATTTGAACCCATTCTTCAATTTTCAAAAGCAAATGTGAATTTCTTGATAATATTTCATACAATTGATGTTTATCACTACACGTTCATTTTTCATGTAATTGTAGGCTAAATCAAACAAAATTATAAATAGAATTGAGTTGGTTTACGGGAAAGTAGAATGAACATGTGTGTATGAAGTAGCGACTTTGTCCAAAACGGTATAAATATAATTGGAAATTTTTTTTAAAAAAAAAGAAGCAAAAAATAATTTAAAAAAAAAATTAACCTTTGGGAGCGATTTTGTTTATCAAATTTAACAAATCGCTGCTATAGGAGTGATTTTGCTTTTTCCGGCGGATAAAATCTACTTCGTCAGCGTTTTTGCCGTTTTGATTAAAAAGAAATTTCATATACCATTTTGGAATTTTTGTTAACATTTTTCACCTTTTAGGCTCCGGACTTGATATTATGTTGTATTTGAAAGAAAATATTATTATTGAATAATAAATGTAATTTTTTTAAAAATAGTGAAGTGTTCGGAAATTTTTTAACTGTACAATTGCAGTTTCATTTTTTTCTTCTTGAATTCTTATTAGTATTTGATATTTTACTAGAGCTTAATTATTTTAAATTTATATAATATAAAATTATTTTTTGGGAACAACATTCCAAATATTTTTTTATATTCGGATTTCAAACCTCAATCTTCATTAAAGAGTAAGAAATTTAATTTCAACCATCTCACCATAATTTATATTGATGTGATCACAGTTATGATCCAAAAGTAATTTATCATAAGTAGGACAAAAAGATTTCTCAAATTTTTTTTATATATATTTTTTAGAAAAACTCTTATCGTCAATATTCAATTAGGAATTTCCAACTCAGTGTAACTTGACCTTTTTTTTTATATATCTTTTTAAAATAGTTGTTGGGATTAAACCTATTTAGGATAGTTGGTTTATGGTAATTATACTATTGTTAGTTACAAATGCACAAATTTGACGGGAGTTATTTGCTAATTTTAGTATTAAAAATTAGTTACTCTCTTAATTCACTCAAACTTGTCACTTTTTTTAAAATAAATTTTTATTTTTACATGTACATATCAAAAAAAGATAATTATTTTTTTCATGTTTTATACTAACAGTAAATATTATTCTCCAAATCATTCTTGAAACTTAGTACTCCCTCTGTCCCCTTTTACTTGTCAAATTTTAACTTGACACACTATTAAGAAAATATTTATTGTTATGATGAATTTATCATTTTATTTATATTTATTGATAGGATCTCAAATACCTCTAGATTTTTTTAAAATAATAATTTAATATTAATAAATTGAGCGATGATATGTCAACAAAAAAAAAAAGATATAATATATCAAAAAAGACAAATAAAACTGAACCAGTAAAAAGTGGTAGGGAGAATCCTAACCATCAATTAATAAAAATTGTATGATGAAATACCTATAATAATAATTCTTTTCTTAATGAATACGTAAATTTAACGATAACAAATAAAAATAAACGAAATAAGTAGACTTTTCATGTAAAGTGTATAACGGTGAGGATAGTTATAAATCATAGTAATAATTTAAGAAATGTCACTTTTAATCCATGATAAATAGTGGGTTTGGTTCTTTTAATTTCTGAATTCTGATTAATTATATCTAACATTCAATTAATTGATACGTGTTCTTGAAAAATATCTTTCTAATTATGATAAAATATCAAATTTCAGATAATTTAATTATGATTGTATTATGTAGTTGCTGCGACATATTTGATAACAATCTCATTCTATATGTAGTCTACATATCACATATTATATAAAATAAAGAGATCGGAAATACATTTTAGTTAATTAAAAATTAAATATATTTGATTAAATATTATAAGGGGCAAACCATAATTTATCAATAACTCTGGACCCAAAAGTGCAATTCTACAAATAATCTTGTGTAACTTTAATGGTGTGATATTTTTCTATTTAAATCTTCTATTTTCCTTCTATTTTCTCATTAAGAAACGTTTAAATAAGATAGACATCACCAACATATATATATGGTGAATTTATAAGGTGCGTTTTGTATGGAGGAAAGTAAAATTCAAAAAATATTTTAAATATTTTTTCATGTTTGAAAAATATGTTTTCTTTAGTGAACACGTTTTTGAAAATGGAAATGATTTCCTTGTAGAAGTAAGGAAAGTAAATTGTATTTGAGCTTATTTATTAAACACCAAAATTATAAGTAAGAAATTATTTATTTTTTAAGAAAATACATTTTCTTTTGTGCCAAACATACCCTTTGAGGTGAAGACGCACATAGATGCTAGCTTTTTCATCTATAAATTTAATTGAAGAAGGATGCATCTTCAACTTCATAATCGATTATGAAAAAAACACTCAAAAAGAGAGGAAAAGATCGAGTTGTTGGTGGCTCCCATAAGGGCTTTGGATCGAGTTCCATTGTTGATCATTCTTTTTTTGGCTTTCAACAAATCAAATTATTGACTTTATTTTTTATTGTTCATCTTTTTCTGATACATATGAGTTCTGATATTTTAATGTATCTAGTTGATTTTAATTTTTAAATTAATGTATAATTCGTTCGTTTCACCTTTATGATACATTACAATTTTATCATGTATAATATATTATTTTCAAATATTAATTTGATACATAACACTAATTTATTGAAACACAAATTAGTATGTATCATGTTCATAGTTATGTATTGGATACATAAATATTATAAATTTTATTATCTTTTACTACCGACACATACACAATGCTTTATTCAACTAGTAAAAGGTTATGTATCGTTATACACAAATATTATTGTTGATGCATAAACACTAATGTTTAATAACAAGATCAGCTTGTATCACATTCATAGTTATGTGTATGTGTATAACATAGTTATGTATCAAATGTTGTGATGTATCACATGTTGTTAAGTATTTTGGAATATTTTTTTATAAATATTTTCAGTTTATATCATATTCATAGTTTTTTTTTTTTTTTGTATATGATACATAACTTTATAAAATTATCGACTTTTTATGAATTTGTTATGATTAGGGAGAGAATTTGAGAGAATTTTTTTTTTAAAAAAATTGAATTGTTTGGAGTTGTTATTTGGGAGAAATTGACACGAATTTGATTTCCATAATTTGGAGAACTAAAATTTAATTTTATATTTAATTTTCTTTTTAATCTCGATAAACTAGTTGTATAATGTATTAATGTATCCGGACGAAACTTATGTATCCGAACGACTGATTTTTGAAGAGATTTTTGTGAAATAGAAAAGAGTGGAGATAAAATGTAATTTAAGTCTTAGGATTTATATAAGTTATACTAAATTTAATGGAATAATTATGTATTTTCTCTTTTTTATAATATGTGAAATAATATTTTTATTAAACATAGTATTTTAAAAGTATGTTAAAACAAAGTTATAAGTTAAAATATCATTTCAAATTATTGAAAAACGACATTATGTCATAACAATATCTTGATTCTTTAGTTTTTGATTGTAAAACTCTTACGAAAGAGTTATCTTTTTTCTCTTTGTCGATTGTTATGAAATCAACGAATCAAGTTACTCATTGGCTTTGCTAGAGCATCTGTTTCTGTGTCTGATTCGATGGAGTGTGTACCAGTACTTATTTTCGATATGATTAATAGAGGATTGACTTTTTTTTAGACGGACTAAATTGGAATGGGGAGTAGTACATTTCCTTTTCATTTTATTTTACTTCAAAATAAATAAATAAAAGAATGTAAAATTTATATAAAAAAAAATTATTACGTAATATTCTTCTTATAGCTTCAACCTTTTATCTTTTAAAAAAAATTCTTCAAAGTTTGACGTGATTATCTATTCGTACAGGCACCTCCGGAGCTTTAGTTTCTCAATTTCTCAGGTAAAAAATCGTAATTGATGGCTTTCTCAAATGTATTTTGGCGTTGAATCTTTTAGGAATCAAGCTTAGTTCAATATGATCTACTCTAGTACAATTTACGAACCCTGAATTGTTACTTCATTTTGACCTAGCTTTTTCATCGTAATCTTGTAAATATAACGTCTTAATTCAATGGAAAATCAACTTTATTTTGCATATATCTGTACGAATTTCGATCAAATCGTGTTGAAAACCCTATGCAGAAGTTTCCTGATTAAGATATGGTTATTTGGGGAATATTCCCAAAATCAATTGGATTTCGTTGTTGTTATGGCTTCATAGTTGTGGATCTAACTTGGATTTGGCTTGGTATGAATGAATTAGGTGTGTAATTAAGTATATTAATCATGAAAGAGATTTTTAATTGATGAGTGTGTTTGTCAATTTTAGGTTGAATTGATTTAAACTGCTGTGTAGTTGAGGAAGGAGTGGTGGAGATCTTTGTTTGAATTAAACATCTGTATCTGTTTTGAAACCCTAAGTAATTTGGTTGATTTTGAGTTTTGCTTTGTGTTGTAGTTTGAGGTCATTCCTCGTTGCGGTGTATTTGCATTCTTTGGTTATGATTGAGAACTGATTGTATTTATGATGGATTTTTGTGTTGTAGGTTTTGAATTGTGTTTGGATTGAATAGAAGCTGCCAAAATGCTTTCCTTCGAAATGAATGATCGCAAAAGTAAGTCGATTGGACGTATGTTCTTATTATTTAACTGTGGTCAACTGCTTTGGGAATGTAGAACATGTCTGTTTCTGCTTGCAGGAAGATGCAAATTCATATTGTACATCTAGTATGACCTAATTGTCATAAACTGCTATAGAAATTGCATCTTAGGCTTGTAGCTTAGTGTTCCATACAACTGGAGCAAAATAATCTCCTATTTTTGGGGATGCAAGAGTCTGCATTCTTTCATTTGTTTTACCAATATGATGTTTGCTCTCCTCATTTAAGACTTAATACCTAGCTATGAGATGGTAACATTAAAAAAAGAAGCATGTTGTGCTGCTATTTGAAACGTTATGTCTGCTAAGCTTGGGGTGCTTGTTGTAACAGAGATAGGACTAGGATTGACGGGATTTGGAGTGTTTTTCTCATTCTTGGGGATCGTATTCTTCTTTGACAAGGGACTAATTGCCATGGGAAATGTAAGTAAAAAAGTCTTGCCATTATCATCACATCTCATAAGTTTTCCCTGACCTGTCATTTACCACTTTCCTTTGTTTTATGACTCCTGCCTGGATTTGACATAGTGTTATTTTACTGAATCAGATCCTCTTCTTCTCAGGGGTGGCACTGACCATTGGTCTCAAGTCATCACTACAGTTCTTTAGTAAACGTAGTAATTTCAAGGTTTAGTTTGCTTTTGGGCCTTTTTTTCTTCCCCGTTCATCTCAACAATTCCTCTTGCTCTCTCTAGAATTGTTTGTTTAGTGTTACATCTTTTCTGTTTCTGTTATTTATTATGTATATCTTTCTTTCTTTTTTTGCACAGGGAACAATATCATTTGGTGTTGGCTTTTTCTTTGTTATAATTGGTTGGCCCATACTGGGTATGATTCTTGAGGCATATGGATTTGTCGTACTTTTCAGGTAAATAGCTACATGGTTCCTAACTGCCCTAATAGTCTTTTAGTTGTTTTTGGGTACTGATGTACAGTTTTGTACAGTGGTTTCTGGCCAACATTGGCAGTTTTTCTTCAGAAGATACCTATTCTAGGTTGGATCTTCCAGCAGCCCTATATCAGATCGGTATGTTTGGTTGCATCGTTCATACTTTTTTCTTGCATTTCTTTCAGTTTGGGGGAATCATTAGTTCTTTAGAAAGCATTTTCTTACATCAATTGTGTATAGTCCTTTCGTTCTGACCTTAATAGATTGGTTGGACAATGATATGCTTGTGGTAGAAGGAACCAATGGCTGATATATGGTGTAGGAGATAATCCATAGATTTTACAGAGAAACATCTGGAAGTAGTCTTAAGTGCCTTGTATTTTGCTTATATTATGACTAAGGCTATACAATAATCACAAGGATCATAGAAGGAACAGAATGATATTGCCATTTTTCCACCCAGTCACTGGAAATTGCTTTAAAATTAGTTGTTGCTTATTGTTCTTTTATTTTTTTATCCTCTTATCACAAACCACCATATGACTATTCTAATGGCATTCCCTAAATATTTACAGAATATGACCAGTCTCTTTATATTTTGCCTGAATGATATTGGGAAGCTATAGAGGGGCTCTCCCTCTACATTGAGTATGTTATCAAGTATCAAGTCATGTATTTGTATTTAAATGCACGTGTGTATCACTCTATAGCTACCCTGATAAATGAACCAGAAAAATCGGTTTGGTTGTTAGATATCTGATGATAATGTGATTTGAGTCTGGAAATGCCTTACTCTAGGAAGGGATCATATAAATTATCGAGTATCAAGATGCCTTATCATGAAGTAATTGTCCGACATTCTGGTCCTCATGCATCTGTATGTAGATATTGTGGCATTAAAGTCGGTCCCACAGAAAGGAAAATCCTTCTGTGATGCAATTTTACGAACTTCAATTTCCGTCCAAACCCCTATTGCCATGGTTAGCAACCTTCCTGCCTCACTGTAATATCTCCACAAAGTATTTCAGAAGAAGATAAAAACTTCAACTTATAAAATTGAATCATAGTTTTTCTCAAACAAACCGACAAGTATCTCTTCAGTGGCATTTATTGAATTGTTCTTGTATAATTCTGCTGTTGTGCTAATATACTATTTACTCAATCGAACCTAACATTATGCATTCTTGTGGATTCCTGTTTTGTTGGTCTGAGATTATTTTTTTTCTCTCTGCAGTTCTTTGACCGCTACCGTGGAAAACGTGTCCCTGTGTAGTATCATTTTCAAAGATACAAAGCAAACAAGATTGATTAGCCCCACTTGCACGAATTTGTAAGATTTTTATATCTAGAACAGGATGATAGTAATTGTTTGTGTTCTTTGTTGGTTGTATCAGCCTTTCTGTGCTGCAGTAATGCAGTTCTCTCTTTGGCCTTTCTATACTGTAAGTGATCAGTCCAAAAAGCAAAAAAAAATCAGATCATGTACCTAGTTACCAATATTATACTTTTGTTGGAGAAATTTTTTTGATCTCCAGATCTTTAATCAATGGTAGAAAGCAAGTGTTTTACATTCTTGCATATTGAAAGCAAGACATGGTATTAATTAAAAATTAGTCAGTCAGATGCACTGTGCACCAAAACCAACTCTGGAAAGAACAATTACCTTAAAGAAAACACACAATCCAAAGAAGTAAAAAGTGATGAATCCTTTATTATCCATAAATTCTCACTTCATTCTATTAACTCTGTTCTAGATTGATCTTATCTCAGGTCAATTGATTTTCGTATTTGTTGTGGAAAAAAAAAACTTTGCATATAAAAAATAAATTAATTAATTAAAAGTTAAGCCTTTAATTTATTTTTGGCTTTAAACTACCAAATAGTTTTAAGTAGTGATAAACACACAGAAAAAATAGGTGAACAAATATGGATAAAGGGGTGAACAATATTACAATATGAAGTAACAAAACTTCCAAAATAAAATTACACACCTTTAGAGTCATTTCAAAAACTTGACACTTTCCACTTATAAGAAGTGTGATAGAATCAACTTTGACATCTTCCTTTCAATCTCACCTGACCTTCGATGGTTAATATTATCACTGATTTTTAAATTGAGCAACGATGTAAATCTTTGTTGAAAAAGGAATCCCTATATATTCTTTGCACAAAAATATAATAAGCTTGTCAATTTTAAGATGGGATATAATATTTCATAACATTTTGACTTTCTCTACGCCCCATGCAGAAGCGGAGGTGGGATTTACAAGCTGATATACATAATTTTTTTAATTTTCAAATGCAAATATAGAGTCTACTAAAATGGGAGTGATGTAGAACTTAACAGCTCAACGGGCAAAACATAAACCCAACGTTGAATGTTGGAGGGTAGGGTCAAATATAACCAAAAAGGTATAACTAAGAGTAAATATAACCTATTTATAAGAGTACAAGAACAAATATGATCCCATAAGGTTAGACTCCTTTCGTTGTTTTTATATACTACTTTCGTCTCAATTTATATAATATCATTTGACGTAATATAAGAAAATAATTTTATTTTTTTAAAATATGGTAGTTAGCAAGTGTTAACTCTATTTACATTCTTGCATATTGAAAGCAAGACAGTATGAATAGAAAATTCTCCACACTTTTCTTTATATCCTACTTTGAGATCAAATTGTTAAAAAAACATATTATTGTTTCAACAAGTACCCCTATAATATGAACGTAAAATACAATTCAAAGATCTCGACCTTCCTCCGCTATAAAAATGTAACAGAACACTTGAAATAGAAAAATAGTAGATAGTGATAAGACTCAAAAGTTGCATTGCTAATCTTTTCTCCATTAGAAGTTGCTTGATTCCATCAGAAATGTATTATCGACGATTTGCAGCTCATTTTCTGAGGCAATGATTGCTGTGCACCTGAAATTCAGTGAAAGTAGAAGCAAACTTTACATTTCATGTGTCAAGCATAACGATAGCAAAAACATGAAATAGATGAGATCGCTAGACTTAATCACTAACGGTTTCCTGAAGATAACACCATGTTCCACAACACCATCAATCTGATCAAGGATTTTAGCCACTTCAACTGTCATATGAACAATGGACGGTAGATAGTTAGCATCAAACAAGTTCAACAAGAGTGATAAAAGGAATATTTCGGAGATGGAGCTATACCTAGGCTTTCTATTGGAGATGTAAATATGACATCAAGGATGTTGTGCCCTTCTTTAGTAACTAAAGGGAAATCACCTCCAAGAGGACCTGCATACCCTATAGCTGGCCTCCTCCAAACCTGCATAGAAAAACAAAAATTATCTGAGTATGAAATGTATCCTATCTCAGTCCTTTGCAAATATTAGAGTGTGGCAAGGAGAGAGCACACTTTTATACATGATTAGGACTCACCTCTGCATCACCGAGGAAGAGGTCGTCTATTTCTTCAGCTGTTTCAAGCCAGTTAACCTGAGAAGTGAATAAGCTAAATGAGGATAGTTTCTCGCCTTCTGAACTAAACTTGTTCATCAGCATTCAGTAGAATATTTGGTATGGAGCTTACAGATTTGATTAGTACTGGAATTGAACCTTCTACACCGCCCTTGAATTGTTTTTCCTTGATAATAAATAACAGTTGATCAGCTGCTTCTAAAATAGTCTGCATCCATATTAGCCAATGCAGCCTCATAAGAAGTCAGTGGATAATGAAGATAACAAAAGATAAAAGGAACTTCAAGCTGAAAACACACTAAAAGAAGCAATAATATGTTACAAAATCAAGATAAGAAATACATAAGAGAGACGAATAGTGTTGAATACATCACATGATATATGACAGACCTTCTCTTTAATTATAGAATCATCTCCCTGCAGTTTTCGTCGACCAACAATTGCAGCAAGTGTTTCTTCTTCCATAATGTCAGCTTCATCAAATGCTAGATCAATCTATGAAAGAAACATAGACCATGTTTGCACAAAACATTTCAGCTTCAATGAGTGCAATCTGAATGCACTCATTGACTTTGAGTGCAATCTGAATGCATATGCAGGTCCAAGATGTGACTAAATATGCTCAAACTTTAAAATAAGTCCTAATGCAAGTTTCTAAAGAAGAATCTTAGTAGTAGCGGTGCGCACCTTAAAACTATCATCATACTGTTCCAAAGGAATTCCTGCCTTTGCTGCTTCAGTTGCACTGCTAACACATCTGCATCAGAGTGTTCCTGATTACTCCTAATGGAAAAACAAACAAACTCAATAACAAGGCTTCTCATCAGTCATCACACAAAAATCAGGAAACTTGTATGTAAGCTGTATAAAGATCTAATGGACAAACTAACAAGTAAAAAATATGAAAATACATTATGATCGCGCCCAATCCTCCACTTTGTACTGTTTCATGTGTCAACTATCTATCTAACGAATCCAGAAATTGAGTGTGTCTATTCAACACACAAGTGGGAACAGGACGAGTAAAACAACAGAACATGGAGTGTGTCTATTCAACACACAAGTTAATCAGCACTATGAACTACAACAAGGAACACATGAAACCAATACAAGCCAAAATTAGATTCAACGATCATATCATATTTCCCTTGTTTATGTATAATCAGGATCAATACTTTCAACTTACGTAGGTATGGCAGTGACATCTTTTATAGTACCAGCTCGTAGTTTCTGACCTAGATACTGTATAGCCAATGTAGAAGCATGACCTGAACCTAATCCAACAACCATACCATTCTCCACATATGAATCCACCTACATTTCAACAATTCCACAAGATTCAACACCCAAACACAAACCAAAAGCTTTAAAGTTGTAATCTTTTTAGCAAAATCCTAAAAAGGGCAAACAAGAAAGTGTCTTACCAAACCAAAAAGCTTTAAAGTTGTAATCTTTTAGCAAAATCCCAAAAAGGGTCAAAGAAGAAAGAATCTTACAGTGTGTTTGGCGGCTAGGAAGAGATCATCAGAGAGAGTAGAACGAGTAACACAGCGATGGAGGGGTTTTCTTGATGAGGTGAAATTATGAGCTTGCTTTTGAGTAATAGAAGAAAAAAGAAATGGTGATGTTGAAGAAGGCAAAGCCATAGCCATTTCTGTTTCAGCTTAATCCCATCACTATCAGCTGCTATTAACAGTTTTCAAATCTGTTTTGAAACAGATAAGAAGGCGCCATGGCCACCCATACAATTTTTATTTATTTTTTCTTTTTACTCCCTTTCATGATTTTCTAGGGCAATTAAAACCTCTATAAATTAATATAGGCCGGTCAATTAAAACCTCTATAAATTATTACTAATTTATGTATCATATTTATTAATTTCACATAAAATAAATATTATATATAAAGTACAACAAATACATCAAATCATTGTATCTTACTATGTATCATATTTATTGAATTGTCACTACTGTGCAAACAAAAGAGCATGGATGACAAGTGTGTTTTTTGATAAATATATTCATTGGTTTGACCACAAAATCAATGATAGACGAGTTTTCCGTATGGTGTATAATTATCTGGACCATAATGGAAATATTGAAGGACTACAAAATGATGAATTATTTTTCTTGTCACCCAACACGACATCCATAATTCAACCTTATGAAGTCGGGATAATAAGAACTTTCAAAATGTATTATCGTAACAGGTTTTATCGTAGGGTTTTAGAAGGCTATGAAGTGAGACAAAGTGATCCAACAAAGATTAATGTTTTGGATGCTATCAATTTTACAAATTTTGCTTGGACAACAAATGTTCAACAAGAGACAATAGCAAATTATTTTCGACATTGTAAATTCGTTGGGGGATGCAATCTCAGAGATCCAAAGCTTAGAAGAAATTGTGGATACCATCGGAAAAACAATATTGACGATGAAGTTGAAGATGATACTATACTTTGAAATCAATTACGTATAAGGAAACACTTAGCGCATCTAGAACTCTTCACAATTTTATGGTGCAGTTTGGAAATACAAAATCAAAGCTCTTGGATGCAATAAGAAAAGTTAGAGATGAACTCCAACTAGATTTAAATTTTACAAAAAAAGAAAACACAATATAATCATATTTCACTAAATTATATATTTGTACTTTTAAAAAATTATTAATTTATAATATTAATGAGTATATTTATGTAGGGGTCTTCTGGAAATATATTATATTATTATATTATCGAAATTGGTGAGATTTTTCTCCATTGGCCCAAGTGGGGACAAGAGCGAATTTTTATTTTACAGAGATTATTAATTTATCGAATATTAATTTATAGAGATTTTATTATATATTTAATTCGAAACAACTTTAAAATTCTGACACCTAAAATTTAACTTCAATTATATGTGCATCAATTTCAGCAACAAAAAAAAGAATACATTTCTAGTTTAGACAAAACTTGTTTTGAAATCATATAAGAATGACTGAACTTTTGTCATTTAAAATAAAAATAACTATAATTTAATCATATAAAACTTCAAATTTAGAGGTTCTCCAAGGTGATAAATATGCAAAAAGTTTATGTACTATAGGGAATATAACATAAACCGTGACACCAAAATTAGATATTTGTGCACTTCCCTTTTTATATTGCACTATATTTTTTTAAATAATCGAGATGTCTGAGTCCCTTTTTACATATTTAACTAATTTTATGAGATATTTCCTCTCTCTCACCAAGTAATAAGTATCACATAACTCACCACTACGACTCGTTATTGCACCCTATTGTTTTGGGTTCAGACCCAAAATTGGTTAATTTTCTCTAGTGATGGATGGACCCGTTTCTTTTGGGCCACAAATAAAAGCTGAAGAGTATGTAGGAAAGTTTAGTGATTAGAGTAGATACCAATTGACAAATGATAATAACATAACGGGCTGATTTTAACTTATTCGATATTAATTCAACACATTTTTTAAGTATAGTTAACAAATAAAAGTGGACGAAATTGACTACTCAACTATTTCGGTGCACTTCAAACTAATAATGATGAAAATAAACTTTGAAAAAGTTTTGATGATTCAAAATCAGACAAGAAAAAGAAATTGTCATAATTATGGAATCGGGTTCCCTCTTTCAAAGGAAATACTACAAAACTCACTTTTCCAAAACAAAGTTTTTTTTGTTTTTTTGAGTAACGGCCTTAAAATTGGCCAGAATCCTATGTAAAAAATTAGAACTAATTGGAACAAAATAAATAAAATAAATAAGGATATGCTACCCCGATTATAAATATATATTAATTTATGATCATTTCTATACAAAATTCTATTATAAATCCACTAAGAAAACAAACCTAACAATCCACTCTGTACAATGACTAATAATATTTGGTGCCCTTCACATGTATAATGCACCAAGCCTTCCAATTCATTTATTCAAAGTGGTTAAAATTTTGATATATATTTATAAAAAAAAAAAACTGATATATGTATTGTTATATTTTTATATATACGGAAATAATTTTTAACGATCAATGTTCAATTAATTATATTTAAATACAATGCTATCTATTGTATTATAATATTAGTTTAAATGCAATATTTATTTTGATTGTAACTTAAATTCTAATGTATGTTATTATTAAATCAATTGTTAGATAAGAATGAAAAGACTTGTAATGACCGATTTGATGTGGTCGCATCGTTATGATATTATATTCTGCATTTTCATAGTAATTCAACTTCGTATCCTACTTTTTTTTTATATGTTTGTTATTTAAATAATAAACGTATAACATTATGTAACAACATAAAACAATACAATCTATTCAAAACTTCAAACACTATATTCAGTAAATTAATACAGTACTATATATCTGACATAACACAAAATAGCTAAGCTCAAGGGCAGACTTAAGAGTATATAAACCCCTCGACAAAAAATTATGTTGTATATTATAAGTATCTTTAAAAAATTTTATATTTATATATTAATTTTGAACTTCTTCCTGAATAAAAAATTAGAAGTTGACTTACTGATTTGAGGGTTCAAACTATTGTTTTCTTTTTTTCAAATTTCTTAATAAAAATCGTGAATCCACCAAATCTATTGTGTGTATTGATTATGATAATATGTGGGAGTGGGATTTTTTTTCTTTCTTTTGGTCTACTTTGCCTTTTTGTGTTTCAGTGTGCAGTGACGTTGCCATCCATTTATACAATTAAAATACTTACAAAAAGTCTTCAAGATAATTTATTTTATAAATATTAGCTTAGCTATAGTTAATAAACAAAAATGATACCAATTAAGTAGCCATTAGCAGTAATTAGTATTGTACTATATGATTTTTTCAGTCATATTGACATAAGAATTTGACTCTTTTTTTTAATTGATTATAAATTCCAAAGATTATTGTAACAGTATTATGCATTAATGATATAAAAGATTAATAGTATGTTTCTTTATAAAAATAGATGTAATCATTTATACTAGTGACTGTGTTAGTAGAATGAGCACGAGCTAAAAGAAGATTTAATCTTTTACTCATAACTATATCTTTTTTTAATTAAATAAAAATAAAATAGAACCATTATCTTCTAATTTTGGCCCACCACATCATGTTTACCAACTTTTTTCCTTTGAAGAATGATTTAGTCTATAATTATGCCAACTTTTATAAGTCTATAGTTTTGTTTTCCTATTTAATAATTATAGTTTATTTTTTATATTTTGGAAGGTATAGAATCGAAAAAATCTTAGATATTTTAAAAGGTTTTCGTTATAAAAATAAGGAGCTAGGGGAAATAAATCGAAATTGAGAGTGATAACAAAAAGGAGAAAAATCATTATAAAATGTTTACTAAACATGTTATTCAATCCAAATAGATGTGGAAAAGAAAAGGAAAATGCTAAATATATGATCTAACTTTGAGAAAGGTCATTTATTTCGTTCGTTTAGAGTTTGACTCATCTATGTCATTTTTGTTTGAGAAAAGATTCATTTATGACATTATTTGTTAACTGAAATAGCATAGATGAACAAAAACTTTTAATATAATTCATAAATGAGACTGTTCTCAAAGCTTAATGACATATTTGAACCTTTTTCCTTTTGAAAAAAAATTGATATAATTAATAACGCGGCGGAATTATAGTTTTCCAAGTGTATAAAATATTTTTACAAAATCGAAATTATTTCCATTTAACAAGACATGAATCAACATTTTCTTATATGAAAATGACATAAATGTGTCAAACTTGAAATGGATAGATCAGTCTTTTTTGAAAAATTCGATCATATATTTGATTTTTTCCAAAAAAAAAGAAAGACTTATTTGAGAATAGTGAAGCAAATATCACTTTGAAAATAAGAAATTGACACAAGAGTTCAACAGTTGCAATACCTCGCAAATTATAATTATACAAATGAATCATCGTAATAATTAATTAATAAACTTCGTGTTACGAATTGAACCCACAAGGCAAAATCCCTAAAAAAAACACAAAAGATTCTTAAAATACCGTTTAATATCAATAAAAATTTACTTATGTAATCACATGATACCAAAGTCCAAACCAAAACTATGAACTGATTCAGAAGACTATTGATAAAAATGGCCGTTACAGAAAGAAGACAATATGCATAAATTTAGACACCACAAAAGAACAAAAGAAAATGTTTCAATTTTTGTTTCATCAAATATAAGAACAAAAAAAGCAAAAAGATTAAATAAAAATTCCATTTTTTTTTTATAATTATGAATAAAGAAAACGTTCACATGCACAGCATCCAAGAAAGTTTCACAGATTCTTCTCTGCTGATTATTTAATGCAGGTGTAGCCATTCTCCTTCCAATTCTTGGTGGTGGCAATAGCAAGAGGGTTCCCATTAATGTAAAAGCACAAATAAAGTTTCTATCAGTGCCCACATACTGCAAAAAGGGTTACTTTATTTGTGAACCTCACTTCTAGTGGTACTTGGGAAAAGAAAAGAGTTTTTAAGCTTGGAAATTGGCGATGGAACAAAGGGGTAGTTTTTTTTTTTGGTGAAAAAAGAGTAGCTTTGTTGTTATTTTGCTATAATGGGAGCTTATAGGATGTGGGTTGAGCTTAAAATGGAAAAAATTTTCACCTTTAAGTTGTTGTTTTTAGTGCTATTGTTGGGGGTGTTTGTGGATTGTGGGTTTTGTCTGGAGGATGCAGATTCAGATGCTGTTGTGTATATTGTCACTTTGAAACAAGCTCCTGTTTCTCATTTATATGGTGAGGAGTTTAGAGTGAAGGGTCACCATCACCACAATTCCAAGAATCATGGTTCAGGAAATGTTAGTAGGCTGGATAAACCAAGGTATTGTTTGTTAACTTAGCTGTCTTATTTCCATGTTTCTTGAAAAGAACCGTCTCTTTCTTGTTAGTTTGTTTTGTTCAATGAAAGATGGAGGGTTTAGCTGTGACTTGGGAATCTATAAATGGAAGTCTTTTACTGTCTTAAAATTAGCTTTTGTAGTGCCCAAAGTGTCTGAAGTTCTTGATTGTGTATGCTAAAAGAGGGAATTCTTGTAATTGACGAGTTACGTGGTGCCATGAATTGTTATAGGATTTTCAGATAGCTGAATTGTTTGAGCTGTGCAGTTGTAATGGAGAAGTTTTAATCTTTAACAGTTCCTCTCTCATAGCTAAATTGTGTGAGCTTTCCAGTTGTAATGGAGAAGTTTTAGTCTTTAACATTTCCTCTCTCATAGCTAAAAAAATGTTTGAGTTGTTCAGTTGTAATGGAGAAGTTTTAATCTTACTCAATTATCACATTGCGGTCTTTTCCTTAGCTGACAATTTTGTATTTCTTGCATTAATGGACTAGTGTGTAAGCTCATCGTCTGTCTTCTTGTTTTATATATCTGTGAAAGGTAGAAGCTTTACTATTTTCTAGCATATCATTGATCAGCTTTATTTGAATCAGCCATATTTCACACAAACATGCCCACAATGCTTCCTCCACATCAAGGATGCACAATTCTTTATTGAGGAAGGTATTGAGAGGAGAAAAGTATTTGAAACTTTACAGCTACCACTACTTGATCAATGGATTTGCTGTGCTTGTTACTCCCCAGCAGGTATATTATTAGTGAGTGGTATTGAAATTTTGTTTCATTAACAGCTGCCATTGCCTTTTTTGTTGCTAGGTTTTCATGACACTCTAGATAGTTAAGCAATTATGTGGTCTAGTATTTTTTGATTCTTATATCAACTCATGCATATGTTTATATTTCAAGGCTTTCAAGCTTGCAAATAGGAGAGAGGTGGCAAATGTGGCTTTGGATTTCTCAGTAAGAACTGCAACCACACATACACCACAGTTCCTAGGTCTTCCTCTTGGGGCATGGGCTCAAGAGGGCGGATATGAAACTGCTGGGGAAGGCATTGTGATTGGTTTCATTGACACTGGAATTGATCCAACTCACCCCAGCTTCTCTGATAATACACCTGAGAGGCATTATCCTGTTCCACAGCATTTTTCAGGCATTTGTGAGGTCACTAGGGATTTCCCATCTGGATCCTGCAACAGGAAGCTTGTTGGTGCCCGCCATTTTGCAGCCTCTGCTATAACCAGGGGGATATTTAACACATCTCAGGACTATGCTTCTCCTTTTGACGGTGATGGCCATGGGACGTAAGTCTTATCTATCTTATGGGACCATTTCTCTGTAGCTTTTTGTCCTTAAGCACTCTTTGCAGAGCACACCAATTTCTAGAGAACTAAGTCCTATCGTTAGTGCCAACAAAGTGGCTGTGGGGTCTAACTAGTAGTTCATTCCAATCTCGATTTTTGTTGGAATTGGTCTCGAAGAAGCAATTACCCTTGGTTGACATGCTTATTTTATAATCTACATGCCTGGTTTCAATTAATTTGTTTGCTTAGACAAATAATTCTCTAATCTCTTATAAAAGTGGAAGTTCTTTCGATAGAAGTTAGTCTTTCTCCACTTGGTTGACTTGAGCACAAGTAACCATTGGGAATTTGGAATAACCATATACATTCATACCAAATATATTCATTCTTCATTAAATGATAGGCACATGAAACCTTCTAAGCCTACCACAAATATCATGTTTTCTTCTGAAAATTCATTTATGCTTCCTGTTTTGAGATATCTAATGATCCATTTTTGTTTCTTATGGTAGAACTTTTTCATGTAACCTGCAAAACATGCAGTTTCATAAATATAAAATCTAGTACAGTGTAGGATAACTTACCAAACCTGCAGTATGGACTGATATGGGAAGAAGCAAAAGTAAGTTGATTTCGAATTTGCTAATAGACCATCTTCCCTCTGTATAGCTGAAAAGATTGTTTTATTTTATGGGAGTTACTTTATTTAGACTTTGGTGATATTTAAGTACTTCCGTTGGACTACGATTAGTATGCTTACAGCCATGGACGTACCCTTGAGGATCCCAAAGAGTTAAACTCACACAACATATAGACAAACACACAGACATAGTTACACTCACGGAAAAAAGGAAATGGATGATGGTTCAGACCTTCTTGATATAATTGGCATGCTTTCTCCAAGTAGATAGTTGCTTATATTCATTGAATTTTTAGTTTACTGAATGTAATATCTACTACAAGTGGCTTGAATTTTCTTAACTACGTGCAGGCATACAGCTTCAGTTGCAGCAGGGAACCATGGGATCTCTGTTGTTGTAGCTGGACATCACTTTGGAGATGCTAGTGGAATGGCTCCTCGTGCACAGTAAGGACCCTCAAAAGTTGAATCTTTTTCCTTTTTGATTTATGAATAACTATGGTGATTGCAACATGTAGTTATAGTCTGTTATTTGGAAACAACCTCGCTACTGTGAGGTAGGGGTAAGGTTTGCATACACCTTCACAACTTCTCTCTCTTTGTGATGTCTGTTTATAGTCTGTCTGGGCATGCTATTCTTTTGAAATATGTGATGCAATGACTGCTAAAACAGCACCATTTTTACAGCTATAGCTCCTGATTATATTTATAAGTTTAGCCTAAGTACTTTTTTTTATACAAAAATAACTGAAGTTAAAGTGTCTTTAACAGTTTAGAACACTTCAAATGGCTTTTGAAAAGTTATTACTAGATTAGAGCTCAGTCTGTAGGACTACCACTGCAGGAATTCGTCTTTACTGATATTTCTTCCTGGTGTTTATAAATCACCTAAGAACTCCTAAAATTATGGATGCGTTATTTCCAAAGGGAGTTAGATCCTGGAGAAGTTAGCAACTGTTTGTTGCGAGCCCTTTGTGAAACCAACAAAAAATCTACTATTACTTCTAATCTGCTCTGTCAAGTGTCAACTTCCCTTAGTGTGGACGTGTCAATCATTTGAGTTTTCCTGTATACTAGACTCACATTTGGAATTATTTCCTAAGGTACAATATTTCTCTGGCTTCAAATCCTATAAACTAGAATGAGATACTGATTACAGGTTCATATTTGCAGCGTTGCAGTTTATAAGGCATTATACAAGAGCTTTGGTGGCTTTGCTGCAGATGTTGTTGCTGCTATAGACCAGGTATCTTTTCTTTTAGAGAGTAGAGAAGAAAGGGTTAAAGAAAGGAGTGTATCTTTGTTGTTTATACTTCACATAAACGAGAGAAGAAAGTAAAAGATCTTGATTCTTAGCATTTTGATACTCATCTGTTTTCATTTATAGGCAGCTCAGGATGGTGTGGACATTATCAATTTATCAATCACTCCAAACAGGCGTCCTCCTGGTGTTGCGACTTTCTTTAATCCGATAGACATGGCCTTGCTATCAGCAGTTAAGGCTGACATCTTTGTAGTACAAGCAGCAGGCAATACTGGACCTTCACCTAAAAGTGTTTCTTCCTTCAGTCCATGGATCTTCACTGTTGGTGCTTCAACCCATGACAGGGTGTATAGTAACTCTATAGTGCTGGGAAATAATATCACAATAGCTGGAGTTGGACTTGCACGTAAGTCTATCTTGTAGATTGATTTAGTAATTGTTCTTTTATAATTTTTAGTCAAAAAAAGCTCCAGAAGTTTATCTTAATTAAAAATCGTGGAGAATGAAAGATGACTTTTGTGGGGTTGTTTTCGTATTTCATCAAGCTATAATCACTTAGAAATGTTAAAGAATGTGGACAAACAGCCTATATATTTTTGCATTAAGGGATATTTTTCTTGTCAATTTTGAACCAATTTTGTTCTCCTATCTCAATTAGTAAAAAATTTACTTCAGCTTAAATAATATTTCTGGAAAAGATGAATGACACTAAAAAAATCACTTGATATAAAAATTCCCATGTTATTTTTTGGTCTATGCAAATTACCAAGCATGAGTCCTTGTAGTTCTCTCTTCTCTGACACATCCATCAACATATAATCATGAACTCGGTAAACTTACCATTTGCATGTTCCAAGACATTTTGGCTAGTAGAGGCTGCGTTTCTTTCGTAGGCCTAAATTGTCTAGCTTGCTTATACAACAATGAAATGAGGGAACTATCATTCTTTGGATGCGAAAGAAGTTTGATTTTAGCTTGCACACCACTTCAGCAATTACTACAATTAAATGGGGGCTTAGTCCGTTAGGTTCTTTGAAACTTTTAAAGAAGTTCCTTTCACATGGTTGGCTTCAAGAGTTTTGTATTTTGCTGCAGCTGGAACAGATAGCATGTACACTCTAGTTATGGCAAGTCATGCTTTGAATGACACAGCTGCTAGTGATATGTATGTGGGTGAATGCCAAGATGCCAGTAGTTTCAATCAGACTCTTGTTCAAGGGAATCTGTTAGTTTGTAGCTACTCTGTCCGCTTTGTGCTTGGACTTTCTACCATCAAACAGGCCCTGGAAACTGCGAAGAACCTTAGTGCAGCTGGTGTTGTGTTCTGCATGGATCCCTTTGTCATTGGCTTTCAAATCAATCCGACTCCAATGAGATTGCCTGGCATCATAATTCCATCTGCAAATGATTCGAAGGTATGCCTAGAAATATGCTACCCCCTCCATTTATTTATAAGACAGTGTTTGATTGAACTCGTATGTTAAGAAAGAAATAAAGACTTTAGCCTCATAGAGAAAGCATTCTTGGATCTTATGGGTGGACAGATGGGTCTGGGTCCATTTGTACCCCTAGTTAAAACTTGAAACTTCCTAAAAGTTTGATAAAATTCTTAAAGACATTACGTAGATTTTCATCAGCCTGCTTCAAGTTATTTCAAAGCTTTGTCTCCATGCACCCAAATATTTTTTTGCAATTTGCATTTACTGATTCAAATAATTTGGCAGATCTTACTTCAGTACTACAATTCTTCACTGGACCAAGATGAAGTTACTAAGAAAATTACAAGGTTTGGGGCAGTCGCAAGCATTTCAGGGGGTCTTAAAGCAAATTTCAGCTTATCTGCTCCGAATGTTATGTTTTATTCTGCTCGGGGACCAGATCCAGAAGATAGTTTTCTTGATGATGCAGACATACTGAAACCGAACCTAGTTGCCCCAGGAAATCTTATATGGGCAGCTTGGAGTTCTGGTGGCATGGACTCGGTTGAGTTTGAAGGTAGTTTAACTACATAAAGCTTGTAGATATTGTAAAGCTACTTACCAAAAGAGGAAAAGGGGCTCTACTTGTACATCAATGAAAATAACATTATATATTTGCTTACTATGTCACTTGATCGAATATTTAGGTGAAGATTTTGCAATGATGTCTGGAACCAGCATGGCTGCCCCTCATGTTGCTGGTCTGGCAGCACTGATTAAGCAGAAATTTCCTAATCTTAGTACTGCTGCTATTGGATCTGCACTTTCTACCACAGCTTCTCTATCTGACAAATACGGTGGTCCGATATTGGCCCAGCGTTCATATGCTAATCCAGATTCAAACCAGTCTCCTGCCACTCCTTTTGACATGGGAAGTGGATTTGTGAATGCTACTGCAGCACTGGATCCAGGCCTTATTTTTGACACAGGTAAGCTACTCTTCATTGCAGTCGATGTCTAGGAGACTATTGGTTATAATATTAACTAGTTATCAGATGCTATTAAAATATGCATGGCAGATGCTGTGGTATATCACACTTGTGATTGTACTTGTGGTAGTGTTGGATAAATCAGTACATCTTACTAGTTTAAGCACGATGTCGTGGAAGTCTAGAACTTGGTTTACTTGAAAGGTCTGTGTTGTTGACTTGTGCTGATAAAGCTCACTGCAACCACTCAAAACTTCATGGAGAAAATAAATGCTACCCAGTCTTATTTGAGCTGTTACATGTATTGTATGTGAGATATTGTTTATTTGCTTTAGACATATACATTTCCGTGACTCGCGTACAAGTTTGAGTCAAGGAGAGGGGTTAGAATTGGTAGTTCTTGTTGTATCACTTCATTTCTGCCAGTCTGATGTGGATTTTGAAAATTTTCAATGTAGGCTATAGCGACTACATGTCATTCCTCTGTGGCATAAATGGTTCGGCACCTATGGTAATGAATTACACTGGTGAGAGCTGTGGAGCATCTACAATGAGTGGAACTGATCTGAACTTACCTTCAATCACGATATCGAAACTGAATCAAACCAGAACAGTTCAAAGAACATTGATAAATATTGCTGCCAATGAAACATATGTTGTCGGTTGGAGTGCGCCTTATGGTGCTTCTATAAAGGTCACACCAGCACGCTTTTTTATTGCGTGTGGGCAGCAACAGGTCTTGAGTGTCGACTTTAATGCTACTATGAACAACTCTTCACCAAGCTTTGGAAGAATTGGACTATTTGGAAACCAGGGTCATGTTATAAATATTCCTTTGTCAGTCATAGTAAAAATTTCATACAACACAACTAATAGCTGATTCAGCTGATAACACACCTCTTTTTTTCTTGTAATATTGTTGAGTGTCTAATTTTTTGATTTGTTAGGCTCTGTAAATGTGTTTTTAAATGTAGATAACTTATTTCTTGATGATAAAAATAAGCATGATATGATTTTGTTCACAAACTTATTATTGCTGTTCTCACCTTTGAGGAAAATAAATTCTGCTTCCATACTTGGCGGGAATTTTTTTTCACACTTACATTTCAGTATTTGCGTGTATTATCCATGCGCAGGGGTCATGCTAATCGTCCCTCGTAAAGATGAAATTGGTTCCTGATTTTTCTGCATATGCCAAGGCTTCCAAATAAAGATATTGCTAAGTTTTGGTTTGGTAGATCAAGCAATCATGTACTATTTTTGTTCCTTTACAACTATCAAATTAGAGTTGTGGCACACTTGTAGTAGACAAAACAAGCATGCACTTTCAAGTATTAGATGGACAAACACATTTTACACCATCTTTATGGTCAATGGAGGAACAATAGGAGCAGATAAGTGCAGCACAGAACCACACTGCTAAGATTGCCCAATAATAAGTTATATTCATGAACAAAAGCTTCCAATCTGCAAAGCAATCAACGTAAGGAGGGTTTGTGAGATTCTTCTGTACAGGGTTTTCCTCAGACAATTTGTCATGATATAGCTGACAAATCTAGCAGGATAGATAGTAAAAGCAAGACTCGGTGTTCCAGACACAAACTCAGCACACATGAAGCTTCGACTCATTCCATCAACTAGTGAAAGTTTAGGTCAGATCATCCTCATCCAAAGGATCTTCATTGTCTTTCATGGCTTCATTCTTGAGTGAGCTAACATCCCCTGTAGGCAATTTCCTTGCAATCTTGATGATCTGGATTATATGGCAATTATGTTAATACAGCAAGGGGAAAAGAGAAGGCACATAGACATCACACAGACGATGCTTCTTGCTTGCTCATCTTAATTTCCTTACATTATCGTCCAAGTGAAAATTAAATATTCACGCTCAGTTGTTAAGTTAAACATTGAAAATGAAACAGCTATGCAGACCAAACAAGATAAAAAGATCGGCGTAAAATTAAGTTGAGATGAATGACTCTTTCACTTCTGGGAAGCAGTTCTAAAGCAAGCAGGGAAAATAGTATTCGAGTAAACAGCCTTAGGAGAATAAATATCAGGGGAATATACAAGTTATATTGTGTCGGGACGATTGATTTAGCTGAAAAGATGCTCTAAAAATCTTATAGCTAAAAAACTATGATTACGGAATATCTAGTCTAGTTTAAATATAAGCCTGGTGATCATTTTTACCAAAAAGCTGAGAACTAACCTATAACTGACCACCTGTTCTAAATAAAGAAAATGCTACAAGCCTAAGCGCCAAACCCAGCCAAATAATTGAAATTTTATACATTTTTTTTTATAACCGAGAAATTCGTTTGTGACCTGCCCTTTGGACCAATCACAGCCTTTTAAACTCGGTGGATAATGGGCCTGCCCCTCTACCCTTCTCCGCTTAAATACCGAGCTTTATTTTCAAAAAGAGCTGCTCTCAGCAGTCAGCAATGCAAAATTAGTAAGCACACAACAGTAATTAGCACTCATCATCTTGACTTAAAACTCTGATACTGCATGACTAACCGTGTGATCAAGATTTGAAACAGTGCTTGATTGTGACACCCGTTTAATATCCTCAACATCGCCGTCAGCATATGCAGAAAGAAGTTTACCAGCACAGCGACCTTGATCGCTATTCAGGAAAACTTCAACCCTACAAAGAAGAGCCAGCGCCCGTGTTTTTAGTAAAATCACGAGTAAACTAAAAATATGAGAGAAATTTTCAATTCCAGAAGAAAATATGATCTTGAAATATAAATTGTCCATATAGATTCATAAGTCTGAGAAAGATAAACACGAAAAGCTGAATAAGAAGGGTGTGCATAGATACCTACCAGATAAAATAAAAATAAGAGGATATTTTAGACCCAAATAGAAGGATGTTAGACTAAGGCAAGTTTCTGGAGGTCCATATTTCTCTGTCTCAGCTATCATTGTCTTGGTAGATATTCTAACAATTAATTCTTCCCATTTAATTGTGACTCACATACTAATTGCGTGATTTTCTAAAGCCTTACAGCAAGAATAGAGGAGGGAACTTGTACAATTATCTTAAAGGGCATAAATTTACCGCTCTATAATAAAGGGAAAGAATTTTGAACCAGGGAACAAAAATTTGCAGCAAGCACATTTATTTAGGTACTGAAAGAAATTCTATATTAACTAGGAGTAAACTAACCTCTTGGTACTAACCCATCAGTCCTTTTCAATAAAACTTGTGCTATGACACAACAAAAACATCATTTACCTTAACCATGCATGTGGAAGATGGGGGGGATGATTTGAAAGCATGAATGAATGCGACGTCCAATAAGAGAAATACAAGCTAAAGAGTATCTAAGCAGACGGACTCTGAGATTCTAGGGAAATGATGAGTATATTAAAATCCAGAGATGCCTTTATCGACTAATCTCTTTCCAAAAAAATCACCAAGTTTGACTAAACCAGGTGATTGCAGTATAGGATCTGGCACTCTTAGACTTCATGATAAGGAAGTGGATTCAAGTAACCATGTTAAACAAGGTTGAAGAAATTGCTCGTCAAAGGGAAGTGGAGGAAATGCATTGAGACGGTAAAAACATAAATCACATCATTGTACGCCTCATCCTTGGATCACTTTGTTGGAAAAGTCAAAGAACACTTTGGAACTGCCGATTCTCTGGGTTTTCCACATACAATACATTTTTTCTTCTAACAAGGTAAATGTTTTTACCATATAAGACATATTCCTAAACCCCCAAGCACCATAAAGAAAGATGTGCAAACAAAAAGGAGGATGCTAAACAGTGAACTTCACAAGATAAAGAATGTATTGCACTAGAAACTGTAATAGATTTAACGGGACTGATAACACATCAGAGAAGTGGTTTAAAATGCATATGTATTGATAAAAAGGTAGACATTTAGGTGTAGCAAAACTGAAAATAAACTAAACCAAATTTGACGCATAACGTTTCTGAAATGGACTCCATTAGCTCTCAACTTCCAACTTTGGCGATGAAAAAGTAAAAAACAACATTACACGGTCAAAAATTCTTGTAGCTTGGTTGCTTAAAGTCATGAATACATAAGTAACTTACTGACAACAATCATTGTAGCACTTCTCCGCTTGCTTAAAGTCGTGGGCATATAGGTAAACAATGATTGCACTAAGATAAGCCTGCAAGGAATTGATTACATTAGCAATTACTGAAGGTTGAAACCTTCAAAAGCAGTAAGGATTTTCAAGCATTTTAACACTATTTATCTTTACTGATAACATTATTTTAACACAAAATTAAAAATTGATCCCACATTTATCTCAAAGAGATGAGTCAAGAATGATGACCCAGATATGAGATCGACAGATTGTTACACAAAACCGGGGAGATCCACTCTGACACAACATTCATTGCATGTGTTTACCAAGGACAAGCTATTCACTAGGAAAAAGAAAACCGAGAAAAAACAAAGGAAGAATACAAACAGGATGAATACAATAGGGCTCATATAAACTGAAACCATAATCACATCCTCCTGAGATAACTTTCTCCTCAGTAGCTTGAAGAAGTGGTGAAATAAAGATCATAGTGACAAAGCCAAGACAACAAAGTGAGAATTATTCAAAGGAGGAGACAGGGGGGAAAAAAGAGGCTAAAAGGACAGGACAAAAAGCATACGCAGAAATCTTAAACTTAGCACTATATATGTGCACATAAGTTCCATTTTTTTATTACACCCATTCAGAATATAATTAAATAATAAAAGTGTTCTCTCTAGCAGCTTAAACTTTTAGATGAGATGGTCGCACACTTCAACATGGGATAGAGAGCAGGTAGGACCAGAGAGCAGGTAGAGGTCGTAAGATTGAATCTCACCGCCACCAATATCAAAAAGAATTTTCATGTGCTTGGCCCATGAAAAATATATCAGGCTGAGGGGGCGTGTAATAATGAAAGTGCGTTCTCTCTAACAGGTTAAGCATTTGATTAAGATGGTCACACACTTCAACGGTACCCATTATTAATTGGAAACATAGAAACCAAGCCAAAAGATCAAAATGTCCTACATTTTTAAATAAAACTAATCCAGTTACTGATTAGATCAGTCCTAATAACCCAAGGAATGCTATCAGTATATTTTGTTAAAACAGAATAATGCACACCACAATGGAGCACTCATTAATAATGTCTGAGAAAAGAACATTCAAATATAAGCAGTAGATGTGACGTTTAGGCATAAAAGAGACACAAGAGTAGAAGAACTACGAGAGAGGACACATCAATATGGTTTTCATTGGCTGCATATGTAATGCACGAACAAAAAGATGGTGTGTGTGAGAGAGAGAGATCCTGCGATGGTTTAGGAGGAAGAAAAGAACTCCTATTTATATAGCTTGAACACAATGCAAATAGTTGTAGCTAATGAACAATTACAGTATCAATTTTTTGAGAAGGAAATTAATAACTCTTTTTGAAGTGCGGAAACCACAGACTAAAATTTCTTAGTGTAAAAGGCTATGACATAAACAAACTTGGGTTGTGCTATAAATTATTTTCTTCCAGTAAACAAACAAGATAACGTCAAAGCAGTGTTCAGCAGATGGAAAATGTGACTAAAGGGCTTTCGAACCTTGCACTGGCTATGTGTTGCGCTGCACTTGTCAGCAGCTAATGCCAAACTTATTAGGATAGTTGCAGCATCTTCATACCTGCATGTGGTGAAATCAAAGTCATCATCACTTACTAAAGGGAGAAGTGTACTGTGTGAACCACTTCACTTAAGAACATAAGACTATTAGAAATGAGACTTTTTATTTATTTACTTTAGGTTGGCGACACATCTCTCATGTGTGTGTCTAATACTCTTTAATCATCCAAACACATGAAAATATTTTTGATATCATGTTGTATCTGAGGCTCAAAAAACCAGGACCTCTAGTAGATATATTATTGAATGGTGCAGACCAGCTCCATCTAAAAGTTGAAACATTTGAAGATGTGACACTTCTATTTATTTGTTTTAGGTTTGCAATAGGGAGGCCTAAAACTTAACAAAATTCTTATATATAAAAAGTCAAATCACTCAACTTGGCTGTGACCTTTTTAGCTCGATAATTAATAACTTTTTTTCATCAGCAGGAAACAAAGAAAAGAAAAAGAAAAAGAAAAAGTAAAAGAAAGACGTTGAAATGTACTAAATTAATACATTTCAATACACTATCTTCTAAAAGTAACATCTGCCTCAAGTGTAATTCTTACTTTTCAAGCTTCAGATAAACCCTTGCAGCATCACGATATAGATCAAAGGCCATTTGTTCCTTCCCGTCCTCTTCAAGAATGGCACAGGCTTCAGTATACAACTGAACAGCTACATCAGGTGCTCCATCTTCTAAAGCACTATAACATTAGCAACTTGTTAATCAGATACAATACAGTGTTTCAATCTGAAGCGAAAGGAGAAAGTGTCAGACACATAGAATGAATCTATAGTTAGAACATATAGAAAACTGTTAGATCTGTGAAAACAATCCCCCTCTCTGACCGAGTATCTCATCGAAAGGGAACAGAAAGGCATAGGGAAAGTTAGGCATGGAATTTAGACTGATGTCAAACACAAAGTTGGCAGACTGGCACTGCAGGATTGTGCCAGTGATTACCCGCCTTTTCCATTTCCTTGTTTCACAAATATGTAGCGTTGTATTAAATTTGATTTATTATATTGTTAATTTGATTTTTAATGATAGTTCTGCTTATATTTAGATTCCAATTTTTTTTATGAACTCTTATAACATTATAATTAGCTTGCGTTTGGACATGCGATATGAAGTCAAGGAATCAAATAAGCGTTTGGATATGCTATTTGGGATCATGATTTCAAATCCCAAATCCTCCAAAAACATATCATTTGGGATTCCAAAGCATGATTTCAATCTTTTTAAAATGTAAAACTTGACCCATAAATTTATATTTTGTAAAAAAAAAGATCCATAATTTAAAATTTTACAAACAAAGACTCGTGCTCGGCGTAAAGAGATTGTCCATACCATGTGAAAAGATTATATCAAAGATAACTAGTTACTGCTATTATTGACTAGTGGATATTTATAAAATTATGTATATTTGGAAGATTGTAATCGCAAACATTTATTTTTTATAAAAGAAACACGGAGATATGCGATTTATCGATGAAGTGACTTAGGATACTTCGATATCTTGTTTATGAACTATGGTTTGCTCATTTTGTAAAATTTTATAAGAATTGAGAAAATTTTGATAGTTTTCACAACTTGTGGTTTTTCATGTTTATGAGAAAAAGCACAACTTAAGAAATCCAATCGCATGTCCAAAAAACTCCTCATAAACTTTATCCTAAGTAATGATCCGGTTTAATGACTGATATGGTATAATCAGATTCAACAAATCTACACCTCAATCTCGTACTAGTTAGTGCTGCTATATTAATCCGTATGTGTTCTGCTCCATTTAGGCCCGTTTTCCAGAACTAAACAAGGGGTTCTCTAGAAGTGGGGATTCTCTAAATCTGTAATCAGATAAGACTTCGAAAATCAATGATATTAGAAATTATAATTTATATAGCATAAAATACTACTGCTGCAATTTTGATAAATGCAGCCAAATAAGTTAGCAACATACCGTGCACCTTTTCCAAGTGCGTCAGATGCAGGTTGGGGTCTCCCACATTCATTGTACAACTCAGAGGCCCTTCTATAAAAGTCAGCAACTTCTTTCCAGTTGCCTAGTTCCTTTGCCATGGTAGCAGCAGACTCCATATGCTTAGCAGCATCCCAAGGCCTGATTTACTAGTGAAGGATCCCAAAAGCCAAAACTCACTCAATCGAAGGACAAGAAGAAAGATCCAAAGAAATGGATTGGGAAAAGGATACGAGGAAAGCATCTCTTGTCCTTTTGAAGCTTTTTCAAATGCTTCTTTTGCCTTCTCATAACTCTTAGCAAGCCTAAATCCATTAGCTGTAATTAATGAACATAGTATCTGTCATGTAATTAACATGATAAAAGTTTCCATATTTATATAACATTTGTTTTATTCGCGAATATTGTACATACCTGCCTGCTCATACAAACCAGTAGCACTTTTCCAATCAATACTCCACCTGGTAAAACTTAGTTTTGTCCTATATAGATAGATAAACACATAATAGTTACATAAAACTTAAAAAGGCGGAACGGCACAAGTATTTAATAAACAAAGGCTTCTTTTGTATTCACATTAAAGGAACAGAACATTCGTCCAGCATTCAAAATCTCGGAGATGGTATTTTGGATCACTGTAACTACAGCTAATCTCTCAGAAGTCAGATCAAACACATTAATAGAGACCACAGATAGTAATCAAGATCCTCCAATCTTTGATCAAAACACTATTTTTACTGGCTGGTGTAATAACTACTAGAAAATCAAATCTCACCAAGAAAATGGAAATATAAGTTCAATCATCACACAAGGGGAACAAAGCAGACACATTCCATTACCACTTCCATTCAACAATTTCAATAACTATAGCATAATATGGTCTTTATAGACAGCTTAAAACAATACATGTACATAGATTGTGTATATGTGTGTGTAATATACCATCTTCACATCAGCAACTCAAAGAAAGAAGAACCCCTCTTACACAGACTTGATCATACAACCACAACATTCTTTATATAACAAAAGTTGTATCTTTATATAAAAACAATTGTATCTGACAAAATTGAATACAGAGCAAATATTTAATAGATTAAAGATACAGAGTTTATTGAGATGGGTATGTGGGGAGTGGGGGGGTGGGATGTTCTTACAGTTTATCGGCTTTGCTGATCAACTTTTCAGGATCGGAACCCATGGCTGATGTGCTGTGAGTTCCTTTCTTGCTTCTCCGGTCAATCTGAGAATCCGGTTTTGTTCCGCATTTGCAGGGACCCCTATGAGGAAAATGTAACTTTTGATTAATTGCGCAGTTGGCCCCTCGTGTTTGGTGTCTTAACTTTTGACCCAAATCAATATGATATTTACAATAGACTCCTTTACATTTCTAAATTTATACTTTTCACCAACTTATTTATTTACTTTTAAAGTAATTAACAACTGAGTTAACTTTTACATATAACAAACATAAAAATCATATTTGTATGTTATAACTACAGTTTGTATAATTAAGGTCCATAACAAACATAAATATATATATTTCGCTATACATATAAAAAAAAAAGTTGTAAAATTCGTTATACATATACAAAAGAAGCAATTGTATATAAAAGATTAATTGTATAATCCGTGTATGTATGAAACGTGAAAGAGAAAAAGACAAAAGAAAACTAGACAGAGGAATATTTGTATTGTATAATTTATAAGTGTATAGGACGAAGATAAATTTATTTACATGTGTATATACAATTTTCTCTCACTTCATACAAACAGAAACACAATTTATACATTTAGTTTATGTTTGTATAAACTAGAGGGGCGATGGTGGCGAGCGAGATCTGAAAGAGGGAAACAGAAATATATGTATATATACATTTTCTCTCGCTTTATACAAAAATGAACACATTAGATACATTTGTGTTTGTATAAAAGCGAGAAATGAGCGAGACTGCTACCAAACGAGAGTGGCGAGCGAGATTCCACCAAGGAGAGAGGCAAAAATATCAGTAGTTTGCTACAAGATATAATTAAATCAAAGTATATTTATAACATTTAATTTGAATTAATAATTTGCTATTATATACAATTTTCCCTTCACATTCCTACTAGCATTAGTAACAATAAAATGGGGAAACTTTTAGCTGCTTCTACCTCGTCTCTTGTCCACTCTAGAAGAGACAAGCTGTAAATGAAATCTTATGTAAAACTTGAAGAACAAAATTAGCTCTGATTTTCAAATTTAATAATGATATTTGGAAATTGAAGTTTCGAAATACAAATCAAAATTATTTTTGACAATCAATATATATATATAAAGCTGAATATCATTCCGCTGATGTGGCATGCCTCAATGGCCAGAAAATCTATATTATTATTTTTTCTTCAGATTTTGGGGGTTTTCCCTTTTTTTCATGTAAATGAATTTTAATTAAGGCATAATTAATAGATTCTAATTAATTATTAATTAACATGTAAACGGATTGAAATTAAGGCTGTAATAATTAATTAATTCTAATTAATTATTAATTAACGTGTAGTAAAGTAACGCCATGTAGCTGTTTTCTGTTTTGGCCCACTATCACAAATCACCAATTTGACATCTATTCGCTGTAAAAAAATTCAACACCCTCGAAAATTACATGAAACCTTCATATTCCTAACAGTAAATCATTAATCATTAATAAATACTAAATGTGCAAATAAGACTTATAAAATTCCACGATAATTGTAACGTTAACATAACTGCAACATTAACAACAAAAGAAACAATAATCTTATAAATAGTACTAAATTAGCTATAGATTTCAAACACATCATGAAAATAATAGATTTTTCATGTTTAATGTATCATTATTTTCATCGTAGTTTTCAGGTTATTTTTTAATTTATTTATCAAAATTTATAAATCTGTAAAGTAGTAATTTTTTCTTTTCTATATTTTGCAGATAAAGAAGGTATATGTGTACAATGTGATGCTTGGTGATGCTAAGATATTAATGCATCATCACTCTCATCATATTTTTCAGGTCATTTTCTAATTTCTTTATCAAAATTTATTTGGATATGTAGAGTTATATATACATATATTGTGTAATAATAAACAAAAATATGCAAGCATTTTCTTTTTCTATATTTTGAAGATAAAAAAAGTATATGTGTACAATGTGATGCCTGGTGATGCTAAGATATTGATGGATAAATTCTTTTGTTAAAGTAAGTGTCAGGTTTAATCTCATATCATTCCGTTCTTAGTTAGAATTTTGAAAATATAATCATCAATTATAAATATTTATTTTGTAAATTAAAGTCTATAAAAACTCACATATGTCAAAATAAAATTATTACAAAATCTATCAAAATATATATTAAAGAAGCTCAACATATCGAAAATCGATAGTCAATTTATCATTATAAAGCATCAGTTCTTTCTTTCTATCATGTTGATTTACAAAGAATGAAAACTATTGAATATTAAATGATACGAAGAGTTGTTTTAGAAATAGTGATTAAATTTAGTGTGATAATAGAGTAGAATGAGGAAGTAGAGAGGACATCTTACAAAATTAAAGGAAGAAGATATCAAATTAATTGGAAAGAAATAAAAAGAAAAAGGTAAGAGACAGAAAATTCTAAACATGGTAAATAAATAATAACCATTAAAAGTTAAGAAAATAAATATAGAATAAAAAGAAAAAGGTAAGAGACAGAAAATTCTAAACATGGTAAATAAATAATAACCATTAAAAGTTAAGAAAATAAATATAGCATATTAAGACACGTTGTCTTTTATTTTATTTATAAAGTAACTTAAATATAAACTTTATGTTACAATTACGTTTTCTTATATGCTTCTTTTTAATTTATCAATTATACTTTTTTTCAGTTTTTATGTTTATTCTTAATTTTTGATTAAAGGATATAAAACAAGCAAAAGTATTATCTTTTATTTTCAATCTTTGGCCTTCTACTCATTTTTATTAGTATTTTGTTCTTTTTGTTAATTTCTTTTGTTGTTTACTTAATTAGAAAGTCATTATATTTTTTTTATAATTCAAAAGTCATTCAATTATTGATATTTCACTTAAAAAATCACTCAACTATTGATATTTCATTTAGAAAGTCATTCTATTTTTCGAATCACAGAATAAAAGTATACTTTGTATAATTATCTTAAATTAATTTAATATATGAAATTAGAATAACAAATTATTCGTAAATATGTAAGTTATTTTTATTTTTATTTAATTCAAATATTTATAATATAGAAGTTCTCTCTTTGATTTACTCTTTCGCTTTAAAATTATCTTCAATGTATTTAGTTTAGATGTAGTTCTATTTGGGTAGGATTTTCATAATAAAAAATGTTTTGATTTTTTTAGCATCATAAATAATGAGAGCAATTGTAGTATAGGTGACCTATTTAAAGTGGGATGGAGGAAATAAGAAAAGGGAAAAGGGTCAAAAATGCCCTTAAACTATGAGAAAGGAACAAAAATGCCCTCCGTTTATAGTTTGGTCCAAAAATGCCCTTTCCGTCAATACTTTGGTCCAAAAATGCCCTTCCCGTCAATACTTTGGTCCAAAAATGCCCTTATTGTTATTTTGGATAAAACAATGCTCATCTTTTCAAATATATATTATTTATTTTATTTTTGACACATTCTATCTCTAATAATCTTTTTTTTTTAAATTAGCAAATGTTTATCTTATTTCAATTCAGAAAAAATTAAAAATTAA
>CM040619.1:64039408-64101370 GCA_022817965.1 Solanum lycopersicoides
AAAAAAGATTCTTATTTTATTAAAATTATATTTTATCGTTATATAAATATAAATTATTTTATCGTTATATTTTATCTTATTTTAAAAATTATATTTCTTATTTCAACATATAAATATATTTCATATATACAAGATCATTGTATATCCATCATTAATTTATATTTATATAACGATAAAATATAATTTTAATAAATAAAAATATTTTTAATTTTAATTTTTTCTGAATTGAAATAAGATAAACATTTGCTAATTTTAAAAAAAAAGAATTATTAGAGATAGAATGTGTCAAAAATAAAATAAATAATATATATTTGAAAAGATGAGCATTGTTTTATCAAAATAACAATAAGGGCATTTTTGGACAAAGTATTGACGGGAAGGGCATTTTTGGACCAAAGTATTGACGAGAAGGGCAGTTTTGGACCAAACTATAACGGAGGGCATTTTTGTTCCTTTCTCATAGTTTAAGGGCATTTTTGACCTTTTCCCATAAGAAAATAACAATTAACTTTGTCACTATTTTAATTAGCGAATAAAAAAATAGACAAAATTAATAAGAAGTTCATATAATATAGTTAAGTAGACAATAGTGTGAATATAAGATCGATGAAAATAAATTAATTATTTAATAATTGCGCGAAGCGCGGTCAAGTTCCCTAGTTTGGAAGTAATTTAAAGTAAGAGTATACCTTCTCTTTCTTTTTTTCAAGTTCTTGACACTACTCTGTTCAACTTTTCTCTCATTTATCATTACAATATGTAAGTTGTGTCTAATAATTACTTAGTCCTACTGAAGAGGTGCTAGATAAGGAATTTGTACAACATTCCTTTATGTTTTCTAAATTATAGTAATTCTATAAGATTTTACAAGACATGGAAACAAAGCTTCACTCTTCATAAAATGTCCAAAGAGATGTATTAAGAAGGCCTTGCTACATACAGTTTGCTTTCATTATACAATATACACTGCCCACTGGTCTCTATTACAGAAAATTGTTTTACCATTTTCGGAATGCGATAATATATGATTTTTTTCCTCTAAAAACAGAAAAAGAGGGGAAATTTTTTCTATTTTCCTGGGGTAAAGAATACAATCACAGTGAAGTTCAAAGCATGTCTGATCGATCACAAATTGGTTCACAATTACAAATTGTTGTTATGGACTCCTCCCCTCAAAACTTGATTCCACTGTGGTAATAAACACCAACATCCAGTAAGAACACTGTACATCTGCAAAATTGCAAGAATTAAAGAGAGTAACCAAAAAGATAAAATTCCAAAATAATATTTGCCTTGAGAAATTCGAGTGTAAGATTATACTGCTCAGTAACTTATTACGGAGTACATAGGAAGGTAAAACAAGAAAACTCGGACTATGTCTGAACTTTGAAGATAAAAAACAAGAATAATCGAGCATATTTATAATAGAAGTCTACTATCAATGAACTTCGGTAATTTCTAGCTTATCCCTCGATTTCTATAGATTTGGAATACATGTTTAACAACAGAGTTCCTTAGACCTGTCTACCATCATGGTCAAAGTTAGTCTAGTTATCAATACAGATGAGATACCTCCATCGTATCACACAATTATCGCAAGTTCCAACTTGCATTATGGTATATCACTTGTTCATGCAGCTTTCAGTGTGTTGCATATAAAATAAATTAGAAAATCCAGACTTACCTCAAGTCAATTATACAATGTTGCTGTATAGTCTTCACGCATTGTCAGATTGCCTCCGCCAAACATATTTGATCTTTATGAAATACAGGCTACTTTACAAGGCTATTGACCAACTTCCTCACCAAAATCTTTTGCCACAAATTCATCAAGCTGTCCCCAATTAGGAGGATTAGATTTGCTATCTGAAGGCAATGATCTGATACATGCAGAATATGCTGCACATCGCAATACATTCTGTTGCAAAGAAAATAAGTTCATGGTCATTTTTGATGAAAAGAGAAACAAATTAATACTCATAACAATCAACAGATGAAGAAGTGAACGACAAACACAAGCAATAACAAAAAAGAACAAAAAGAAACTTATCATCCTTCAATTCTAGGATATATTTGTGTTACTAGATGCCATTGAGTTGTTTGCTTAAAGTGACAAGAGTAATGCAAATCGAGGATTATCATATCATGTGTTAAGCAATGCTGTTCCATTAAATATGCACTTTTAAATAATGAGGCACAAAGTAATCTAACCAGAATTGATTATTTTTTTGTGTGAGTTTGTTGACCAGAAGCAATGGACGCTCTGAAGGAGACATAGAAAACAACAAAAGAAAAGGAAGGACAAAACAGGGCATTTTGCTATGTGACTACGAGTCTTCCTCAACACATAAGTTTCCAAATTTTCATTTTCTTTTTTTTTCATGCTTCTTGAGTTTGTGATGCCTCTTGTTCTTCTACTTACTTTTAAATGATTTCTTCAAATAAAGACTCCCAAAAGATATATCTATATTGTCTTATTAATTATTAGTCTATTCTGTAAGCGCACGTACACACGCACACATAGAGACTCTCTGGCCATTATCAGGATTCTAACACTTCGTTAAGTTGATGTTTCGTTGCTATTTCTTGCCCTCTTGTATCCTAGATTCTCAAACGGCCTTAGTACATTATGTAGGCATTATAGGAACTTCAAATAGGCATGGTATAACATGGACCATATTTTTTTACTAGCATGGAACTATTGTTTTGACAAGAAAAGTAAGCACGCAAGGAGGTTGAAATGATGAATAAATTAGCTGTTGCGAAAAGAAAATAATAATTCATCCGACAACACAGCATTACATTGATGTATCTGATCAAAAAATCATTTTTACACACTAAAATGAAGCCACACCTTTTTTTAGCATGTTCACTGCTGATATCCAAGTGCGAAAACGCTTCTGAAATTTGAGAATGGAAATAATAACCACTTGCCTGCAAGTATGACATTCTTTTTAAGCAAGAATTGATATACTAAATGTCAATTAAAGCAACGGATATAGATGCAAAATTACTTCATGCCAGCACTGAATATATAAACGAGGAAAACCTTATGAAAAGAATGACCATATAATAATGAACAAACAACCACCACACAAACAATGATAAGTGCTTCTAATGAAAAATAGAATAGATTTAGAAGAGAGAGAGAGAGTCCTTGAAGGCGAGCCTTGGTGTAACTGGTAAACTCGTTGTCATGTGACCTAGAGGTCACGGGTTCGAGCAGTGGAAACAACATATTGCAAAAAATGCAGGGTAAGGTTGCGTACAATAGATCCTTGTGGTCCGAGAGAACAGAGTGTGTGTTCTTCTCCCTAGAAGCAAGAAAAATTCAATATTCAACCTTACAAGGATGTTTTACTTCGCCAATACTGATCCTAGATGGTGAGTGCAGGAAGAAGTTCTTGGTCGGGAGGGTCGAGAAGGTCTAACTCTCAAAGCTGATTATATGTTCATCCATAAGTGTTTAAAATTTATCTCAGAAAATATTTTACAGGATATGTCAAGATACCCCAGTGCGGAGGTGTGGAGAGGCTGGCTATGGATGGTTTCACAAAAGGTAGAGGTAGACCGAAGAAGTATTGGGGAGAGGTTATAGACTGAACATAACACAGTTTCAGCTTACCAAGCACATGAACATAGATAGAAGGCCATGGAGGACACAAATTAGGGTAGAGGGGCGAGGGCTTAGTAGGTAGCAATGCATGTTTTATTATCCGCCCTTACTAGTAGTTGTAGTATTGCACCTGTAGCATTTTCAGAACATAGTTACTCTGTACTCTAATGATATTGTCTCTATTATTTGATGTTTTAGATTCCTTATAGTATCAAAGACAATATATTATAGGGTCCTTTGTAAATATGGTTTCAGTCCTATGTACTGTTTTGTTCATTACAGAAATACACAGTTACCAGTTCCAAAAAAATAATTAATAACTACAACGACAATAACAATAACATTAATAACACCACCAGCGATAATACTAACAATAACAAGACATCAAAAGAATTGTATCATATGCAGAGCTAAAGCTTAGGTATCAATGTTAAGCAAATATACATGTTTCAGCTGAAAATTGAAAAAACAAAGAACAATGCTGCGACAGCTGCCAATAAAAAGATCATTCTGAGTCCTCCAAAAGACTAAGGTTCTTTTGCTCTGCCTAGGACAAATTCAGGAAAAGGTTTAAAAGTTCACCTGAAAATGCCTTGAACATCTAAACTCATGCAGGGTTCTAGATAAGACACGTTGAAGAGGCCAACTTCCTTCAAATAGATTAAGAAAACAAATCAGTTAGATAAAAGGTTCCAGTAGTAGTAACGTTTCACAAAATTTTTAGAAGAACATAAGAAGCAACATTAGAAAGTAACTTGCATGCAACAAACTATACAGAGGACCAAAGTAAACTGTAACCTCCAGACTAAGATGAGAAACATCAAGGGTAGCATTGAAAACAAGAGCAAACTTGCATAGGTTTTACATTGCATCAAATATCAGAGAAATGTCATATTTGAAATTAGTTCACTAACTCAGCAGGTAGCCAATTGCCTGTAAATTCAAACAGGGTTTGAACTTTTAGCTGTTAATATTTCAGGTCAATTATAACTGTCACTTGATAAACCCAATCTATTAAATCAAAAGGGTTGGAGTAAAACATGGCAAGTTGCACCATTCTGTGTCTATGCCTTTTTCCTTTTCTTTTATTAACAAGGTAAATAATTTTATTGAGAATAGAAGAACTCCAATATACAAGTGTTCCTCATATGGTTTATACATATGGAAGAAAGAAAAAAGATAGCACTTAAAGAGAGCACGATACATAAGAGAAGAATTTGATACGCTATTTTGGTCTTAGAGTATTATTGGTGCACATTGTTTTTGGTGTAGACAGTCTCACTCGGTAGAAACTGTTGAAACTCTAGATGTATTAAGCTCCCTATAGAAGACTAGAATAGCTCCAGTTTCTTAAGAGTCTTTTGATGTAAATATGGTGCAAGACAATGTACTGAATGACCTTAATCATAGACAGAAATACACAAAGTTACCAATTTAAAAAAAGTGGCTGCAAATTCACAAGGATGCAAACATAAGGAAGAGGTGGAACAAAAATGGGGAGCAAGAATTGGGCTTACTACAGTATAACTTGTACCTTAGTGATAAGACGAGCAAACTGACTTGGCTGCGTATCAGTATTTTTTGCCTATTCCAACTCTCAACAATCTGTGGCAGCCCACGGAGGTGGACCAGCAACCTTTCCCTCATTATTTGCACAACTCGAGTGTATCTCATCTCGGTGCACCTTATAGTTCCTGGATTTCATTGCAAAGCTCTAGAGTTAAAATAATATTTCCCTACCAAAACCTTGGGTTATTGAGTCTGATATCTCAGCAGTCAGCACAGAAAACTTTTTGATTGGGGCCCACGGCATAGCAGTCATTGATTTATACAGAATTAGCAAACATATTCATCTATGTTTTATACAGTAGCAATGGAAACGGACAAAATGCAATTGTCATGTGAGAGATAAAGGAAAAAAATTCACAAAATAGGAGAAACTGGAAAATACATGGTGGGGATAAGTAGAACCCCGTGGTTATTAGCAGAAGAGTATTACAACATGATTACTAACCTATGAAGCAGGCTACACCAAGATGGTAGATGCTGAATTGTTTTACACTCTTTTTTTATCTCCTTTTAGTTTGGCAATATATTGCAAACATAAGGAAACATCTCTAGCCAAAAAGATACTCCAAGCCTAAAATTTTAATGTAGAAAGGTCACATGAACTTCCATTTTATTCCAGTTTTTGCATTATAAACAATTATAAGTCACTACAGCTAATAAGATGCCTTCATATGATACATACAAAAAGGAAGAAACTAATCACAGACATCTCTCTCCACTTGGCGTACAAGTGCCTACGTACTGAAGATAGTCCAAGAGATCCTGAGATCCTGTTTTTGGCTTCCAGTGAATCTTACAACAGCTTTAACTCCATATGATCAATTTATATTTTATTTTTTTGAGAATGGTAACATTTCTATCCATCAGTAACAAACATTGTACTGGCATCTGAAATACAGAGAATATATTGAACTGGCATCTGAAATATCGAAGCATGTGCTTCCTCATTTCCAGATAATCAGACCAAGCTTCTGAAGAAGTAATGTTTCAGTAATATAGTACAATTTGTCTCCAGAGGTGAGTAGATCTTGGTTTCCATGTTTTTGAACAATAACAGCACGCGATTAGAGAAAAACACAGAACCTGTTGTTGCAGTGCGGGAATCTCGGAGGAAGAGTCTGAGGGCCTTACCTGAAAATCGTGTTTGGAGCACTTGCATATTTCTAGTGATATCGTCAATTAGGAGACATCAATCAAGTGATTCTCAAAAGATACCCCCCCCCCCCCCAATTGAATACATTTTTTCTTTTTCTTCGCAACACGTTTTGTGAGTACTAGCATAGAGAATATCCATAGCATAAAATGATAGATGCAACAGACAGGAAAGGAAATCCTATCTCAAAAAGGAGAATGCTTCAAGGATTTTTTTTTTGCATGAAATAGACCAAGAACAGAAATATATCATTAGGTTAGAAGTGGATACAAGCAAAACGTATCAACAATAACATATACAGATTTCAATACCTGTGCTACACGATCAACCTCCAGAATCAGCAGTCCCTTGCGCGTCTCAGGCACTTTAAGGAACAGAATCCTCGAGTTCTTTGACAAATACAAAACTTGTCAGAAAAAAATTGAGTTCTAAAATCACAAGATACTTAAATTAAGGCATTTCTGGCACATTTTTCATTGATGAGTATGCTCAGACTTTATGTAAAACTGCTTATAGATCCATATTATGCCATGTATCGACCAACACTACCTAAGGTTACTCAAGTGAAGGTATGCCAACGCTATATCAACAATTGAGTTTATTAGTTAAACTGTTAAACATTCTTGGTCTTACTTTCAGATAAAGAAATTTTTTAAGTGTGGTAGTAGTAGTAATATGATTATTTTAAGTCCTATCAAAGATTTACATGTCATAGAAAATATAAAGAACTTCTAATGCTTATATATAGTAATAATAGTACATAGTAACAACAACAACAACAACAACAAATAATAATAAATAATAAATATTAGAAGTTCTCTATATTTTCTTTTTTTGAGAATGAAGAAGTTCTCTATATTTTCTATTGGCATATAAATCTCAGATAGAAACTAAAGACTCCTAGTAAAACACAAAGCCTAAAGTAGGCATGGTAATGTGACAAAATATAATTCCAACTAATAGGTATTGCCCATTATAGATCATTTTCACTGTATTGTGCCTTAAATTTTGCTAGACTAGGTGGACTCCAAGAGATTGTGTGTCTTTCAATATAACTTCTTTCCATGTGATTTTATGTCTGCCTCAGCTTTTTTTAAAACCTCCACTCACCATAATTTCATTTTCGCACCTACAAACCGGTGCATCTAGAGGTAACGCAGGACATAACCAAACCATCTTAACCTAAGTTCTCTCATTTTATCCTCGATGTTGTGCTACTTGTACCTCCTATTGAATGTGATTCATTTCTAATCTTGTACGCATGCACTCAATCTTAGCATGTTGCATCTCAGCCACATTCATCTTGTGGATGTGTTGCATACTTCAGTGTTATCAAAGGCGCGCTTAAGCCTTGAAGCGAGGCTCAAAACACTATTGAGCGCTTCGACTCGCTTTATGTGCGCTTCAATGTCGTCATCAAGGTTCTAAGGCAAACGTTTACTTGCCAATGAGCCTCGTATGAAGAAGTGACACTAAATAATTGATATTTCACTTTATTATAAATCTTTTTCAATTTCTTTGGTCATATATGTTAATAATTATTGGTCTTGGACTAAACATATATATTGTAGTCTTTCTCCCTTTGTGCATTTTTTCATTAAAGCCCACTCTTTATTTGCGCTTAAAGCCCTCACAGACCTTAGAGCTCTTTTGTGCTTTTCACCTTTAATAACACTGGCATACTTGCACTTTAGGCGGTCTAACATCCACTCCTACATAACTTGCATGTCTTATAAATGATCATAGAACTTGCCTTTTCACTTCAGTAGATATTCTTTTATCAACGCCTTGGTAGCAGTTTTCCATTTCAAACATTGTAACATCTTTATATCATACTATTCTGTTTATAATGACAAAAAATGGATGTGTAATATCATACTATTCTCCTGAGACATCGAACCTAGATATCTAAATTATTACACCTACGCATAGCATTCCCATCGACCCCCGCCTTAATTCCACTCATTTTTTTGTTGACTAGACATGCAGTGCATGTATGCAGGATTGCAGTCTTACTTCTACTTATCTTTTTCCTTATGAAGTAAGAATTTTACTTCTACTTATCTTAAAAACATGTACTCTCAGGACTGCCTCTCATAACTTAAATTTTTGGTCAACGCCTTGCTTGTTCATCAATAAGCACAATACCGTCACATGACTTTCCCGTTGAAGCCTAACACCCTGAACAGTAGATGAAAACTACACAAAATAGTAACCTAGCATGATTTTACTTGAGAAAAAATGTCCAAGCATGAATTTTTTGTCTCTTCAGACACCTACAGGATAAATGCACCGTATACTAGGAATTGGACAATAGGTGGAACCAAATAATCAAGACACTTTGTAACTGACAACCTTATCATCATTACAACGGGAATTATGGTGTATGTGAAACTGATGACTTGACTTGCCAAGGCCAAGTGTTTAGAAGTAATAGACTTCAAACCTGAAACCTGTAAACTTATTCCATGTTAAGGCACAATGATATTGCATCCATATCAACTAGGGAAAAAATGTTCGGGGGGAAATAGTCAGTAAGAAATGCTCCCATAAAAAGTCAGTAAAAATCAGTAGTTAACTACAATTACAGTTGCCTTCCTGCTGATCAACTTTTCAGGATCGGAACCCATGGCTGATGTGCTGTGAGTTCCTTTCTTGCTTCTCCGGTCAATCTGAGAATCCGGTTTGTTCCGCATTTGCAGGGACCCCTATGAGGAAAATGTAACTTTTGATTAATTGCGCAGTTGGCCCCTCGTGTTTGGTGTCTTAACTTTTGACCCAAATCAATATGATATTTACAATAGACTCCTTTACATTTCTAAATTTATACTTTTCACCAACTTATTTATTTACTTATGTTGTTTAAAGTAATTAACAATTGAGTTAACTTTTACATATAGCAAACATAAAAATCATATTTGTATGTTATAACTACAGTTTGTATAATTGCTCTCCATAACAAACATAAATATGTATATTTCGCTATACATATAAAAAAAAAACAGTTGTAAAATTCGTTATACATATACAAAAGAAGCAATTGTATATAAAAGATTAATTGTATAATCCGTGTATGTATGAAACGTGAAAGAGAAAAAGACAAAAGAAAACTGGACAGAGGAATATTTATATTGTATATTTTATAAGTGTATAGAACGAAGATATATGTATTTACATGTGTATATACAATTTTCTCTCGCTTCATACAAACAGAAACACAATTTTACATTTAGTTTATGTTTGTATAAGCTAGAGGGGCGATGGTGGCGAGCGAGATCTGGAAGAGAGGAAAACAAAAATATATGTATATATACAATTTTCTCTCGCTTTATACAAAATCAAACACATTAGATACATTTGTGTTTGTATAAAAGCGAGAGATGAGCGAGACTGCTACCAAACGAGAGTGGCGAGCGAGATTCCACCAAGAAGAGAGGCAAAAATATCAGTAGTTTACTACAGGATACAATTAAATCAAAATATATTTATAGCATTTAATTTGAATTAATAGTTTGTTATTGTATACATTTTTTCCTTGCATGCCTACTAGCTTTAGTAACAATAAAATGGGGAAACTTAGCTGCTTCTACCTCATCTCTTGTCCACTCTAGAAGAGACAAGCTGTAAATGAAATCTATGTAAAATTTGAAGAACAAAAATAGCTCTGATTTTCAAATTTAATAATGATATTTGGAAATTGAAGTTTCGAAATACAAATCAAAATTATTTTTGACAATTTGAAAGTAATTTGAAGTAAAGAGTAGACCTCCTTTTTTTAAAAAAGTTCTTGAAATTACTCTGTTGCAACTCTTTTTCTCATTTGTCATTACAATATGTAAGTTTTGTATCTAATAATTACTTAGTCCTACTGCAGAAGTGCTAGATAATGAATTTATACAATATTTCTTATGTTTTCTTAATTATAGTAATTCTATAAGATTTTACAAGACATAGATGAGATAATGGAAACAAAGTTTCACTCTTCATAAATGTCCAAAGAGATCTATTAAGAAAGGCCTTGCTACATACAGTTTGCTTTCATTAGTATACAATATACACTGCCCACTGGTCTCTATTACAGAAAATTGTTTTACCATTTTCGGAATGTGATAATATATGATTTTTTTCCTCTAAAAACAGAAAAAGAGGGGAATTTTTTTCTATTTTCCTGGGGTAAAGAATACAATCACAGTGAAGTTCAAAGCATGTCTGATCGATCACAAATTGGTTCACAATTACAAATTGTTGTTATGGACTCCTCCCCTCAAAACTTGATTCCACTGTGGTAATAAACACCAACATCCAGTAAGAACACTGTACATCTGCAAAATTGCAAGAATTAAAGAGAGTAACCAACAAGATAAAATTCCAAAATAATATTTGCCTTGAGAAATTCGAGTGTAAGATTATACTGCTCAGTAACTTATTACGGAGTACATAGGAAGGTAAAACAAGAAAACTCGGACTATGTCTGAACTTTGAAAGATAAAAAACAAGAATAATCGAGCATATTTATAATAGAAGTCTACTATCAATGAACTTCGGTAATTTCTAGCTTATCCCTCGATTTCTATAGATTTGGAATACATGTTTAACAACAGAGTTCCTTAGACCTGTCTACCATCATGGTCAAAGTTAGTCTAGTTATCAATACAGATGAGAATACCTCCATCGTATCACACAATTATCGCAAGTTCCAACTTGCATTATGGTATATCACTTGTTCATGCAGCTTTCAGTGTGTTGCATATAAAATAAATTAGAAAATCCAGACTTACCTCAAGTCAATTATACAATGTTGCTGTATAGTCTTCACGCATTGTCAGATTGCCTCCGCCAAACATATTTGATCTTTATGAAATACAGGCTACTTTACAAGGCTATTGACCAACTTCCTCACCAAAATCTTTTGCCACAAATTCATCAAGCTGTCCCCAATTAGGAGGATTAGATTTGCTATCTGAAGGCAATGATCTGATACATGCAAGAATATGCTGCACATCGCAATACATTCTGTTGCAAAAGAAAATAAGTTCATGGTCATTTTTGATGAAAAGAGAAAACAAATTAATACTCATAACAATCAACAGATGAAGAAGTGAACGACAAACACAAGCAATAACAAAAAAGAACAAAAAGAAACTTATCATCCTTCAATTCTAGGATATATTTGTGTTACTAGATGCCATTGAGTTGTTTGCTTAAAGTGACAAGAGTAATGCAAATCGAGGATTATCATATCATGTGTTAAGCAATGCTGTTCCATTAAATATGCACTTTTAAATAATGAGGCACAAAGTAATCTAACCAGAATTGATTATTTTTTTGTGTGAGTTTGTTGACCAGAAGCAATGGACGCTCTGAAGGAGACATAGAAAACAACAAAAGAAAAGGAAGGACAAAACAGAGCATTTTGCTATGTGACTACGAGTCTTCCTCAACACATAAGTTTCCAAATTTTCATTTTCTTTTTTTTTTCATGCTTCTTGAGTTTGTGATGCCTCTTGTTCTTCTACTTACTTTTAAATGCTTTCTTCAAATAAAGACTCCCAAAAGATATATCTATATTGTCTTATTAATTATTAGTCTATTCTGTAAGCGCACGTACACACGCACACATAGAGACTCTCTGGCCATTATCAGGATTCTAACACTTCGTTAAGTTGATGTTTCGTTGCTATTTCTTGCCCTCTTGTATACTAGATTCTCAAACGGCCTTAGTACATTATGTAGGCATTATAGGAACTTCAAATAGGCATGGTATAACATGGACCATATTTTTTATACTAGCATGGAACTATTGTTTTGACAAGAAAAGTAAGCACGCAAGGAGGTTGAAATGATGAATAAATTAGCTGTTGCGAAAAGAAAATAATAATTCATCCGACAACACAGCATTACATTGATGTATCTGATCAAAAAATCATTTTTACACACTAAAATGAAGCCACACCTTTTTTTAGCATGTTCACTGCTGATATCCAAGTGCGAAAACGCTTCTGAAATTTGAGAATGGAAGATAATAACCACTTGCCTGCAAGTATGACATTCTTTTTAAGCAAGAATTGATATACTAAATGTCAATTAAAGCAACGGATATAGATGCAAAATTACTTCATGCCAGCACTGAATATATAAACGAGGAAAACCTTATGAAAAGAATGACCATATAATAATGAACAAACAACCACCACACCAAACAATGATAAGTGCTTCTAATGAAAAAATAGAATAGATTTAGAGAGAGAGAGAGAGAGTCCTTGAAGGCGAGCCTTGGTGTAACTGGTAAACTCGTTGTCATGTGACCTAGAGGTCACGGGTTCGAGCAGTGGAAACAACATATTGCAAAAATGCAGGGTAAGGTTGCGTACAATAGATCCTTGTGGTCCGAAGAGACAGAGTGTGTGTTCTTCTCCCTAGAAGCAAGAAAAATTCAATATTCAACCTTACAAGGATGTTTTAACTTCGCCAATACTGATCCTAGATGGTGAGTGCAGGAAGAAGTTCTTGGTCGGGAGGGTCGAGAAGGTCTAACTCTCAAAGCTGATTATATGTTCATCCATAAGTGTTTAAAATTTATCTCAGAAAATATTTACAGGATATGTCAAGATACCCCAGTGCGGAGGTGTGAGAGGCTGGCTATGGATGGTTTCAGCAAAGGTAGAGGTAGACCGAAGAAGTATTGGGGAGAGGTTATAAGACTGAACATAACACAGTTTCAGCTTACCAAGCACATGAACATAGATAGAAGGCCATGGAGGACACAAATTAGGGTAGAGGGGCGAGGGCTAGTAGGTAGCAATGCATGTTTTATTATCCGCCCTTACTAGTAGTTGTAGTATTGCACCTGTAGCATTTTCAGAACATAGTTACTCTGTACTCTAATGATATTGTCTCTATTATTGATGTTTTAGATTCCTTATAGTATCAAGACAATATATTATAGGGTCCTTTGTAAATATGGTTTCAGTCCTATGTACTGTTTTGTTCATTACAGAAATACACAGTTACCAGTTCCAAAAAAATAATTAATAACTACAACGACAATAACAATAACATTAATAACACCACCAGCGATAATACTAACAATAACAAGACATCAAAAAGAATTGTATCATATGCAGAGATAAAGCTTAAGGTATCAATGTTAAGCAAATATACATGTTTCAGCTGAAAATTGAAAAAAACAAAGAACAATGCTGCGACAGCTGCCAATAAAAGATCATTCTGAGTCCTCCCAAAAGACTAAGGTTCTTTTGCTCTGCCTAGGACAAATTCAGGAAAAGGTTTAAAAGTTCACCTGAAAATAGCTTGAACATCTAACTCATGCAGGGTTCTAGATAAGACACGTTGAAGAAGGCCAACTTCCTTCAAATAGATTAAGAAAACAAATCAGTTAGATAAAAGTTCCAGTAGTAGTAACGTTTCACAAAATTTTAGAAGAACATAAGAAGCAACATTAGAAAGTAACTTGCATGCAACAACTATACAGAGGACCAAAGTAAAACTGTAACCTCCAGACTAAGATGAGAAACATCAAGGGTAGCAATTGAAAACAAGAGCAAACTTGCATAGGTTTTACATTGCATCAAATATCAGAGAAATGTCATATTTGAAATTAGTTCACTAACTCAGCAGTAGCCAATTGCCTGTAAATTTCAAACAGGGTTTGAACTTTTAGCTGTTAATATTTCAGGTCAATTATAACTGTCACTTGATAAACCCAAATCTATTAAATCAAAAGGGTTGGAGTAAAACATGGCAAGTTGCACCATTCTGTGTCTATGCCTTTTTCCTTTTCTTTTTATTAACAAGGTAAATAATTTTATTGAGAATAGGAAGAACTCCAATATACAAGTGTTCCTCATATGGTTTATACATATGGAAGGAAAGAAAAAAGATAGCACTTAAAGAGAGCACGATACATAAGAGAAGAATTTGATACGCTATTTTGGTCTTAGAGATATTATTGGTGCACATTGTTTTTGGTGTAGACAGTCTCACTCGGTAGAAACTGTTGAAACTCTAGATGTATTAAGCTCCCTATAGAAGACTAGAATAGCTCCAGTTTCTTAAGAGTCTTTTGATGTAAATATGGTGCAAGACCAATGTACTGAATGACTTAATCATAGACAGAAATACACAAAGTTACCAATTTAAAAAAAGTGGCTGCAAATTCACAAGGATGCAAACATAAGGAAGAGGTGGAACAAAAATGGGGAGCAAGAATTGGGCTTACTACAGTATAACTTGTACCTTAGTGATAGAACGAGCAAACTGACTTGGCTGCGTATCAGTATTTTCTGGCCTATTCCAACTCTCAACAATCTGTGGCAGCCCACGGAGGTGGACCAGCAACCTTTCCCTCATTATTTGCACCAACTTCGAGTGTATCTCATCTCGGTGCACCTTATAGTCCTGGATTTCATGCAAAGCTCTAGAGTTAAAATAATATTTCCCTACCAAAACCTTGGGTTATGAGTCTGATAATCTCAGCAGTCAGCACAGAAAACTTTTTGATTGGGGCCCACGGCATAGCAGTCATTGATTTATACAGAATTAGCAAACATATTCATCTATGTTTATACAGTAGCAATGGAAACGGACAAAATGCAATTGTCATGTGAGAGATAAAGGAAAAAAAATTCACAAAATAGGAGAAACTGGAAAATACATGGTTGGGGATAAGTAGAACCCCGTGGTTATTAGCAGAAGAGTATTACAACATGAATTACTAACCTATGAAGCAGGCTACACCAAGATGGTAGATGCTGAATTGTTTTACACTCTTTTTTTATCTTCCTTTTAGTTTGGCAATATATTGCAACATAAGGAAACATCTCTAGCCAAAAAGATACTCCAAGCCTAAATTTTAATGGTAGAAAGGTCACATGAACTTCCATTTTATTCCAGTTTTTGCATTTATAAACAATTATAAGTCACTACAGCTAATAAGATGCCTTCATATGATACATACAAAAGGAAGAAACTAATCACAGACATCTCTCTCCACTTGGCGTACAAGTGCCTACGTACTGAAGATAGTCCAAGAGATCCTGAGATCCTGTTTTTGGCTTCCAGTGAATCTTACAACAGCTTTAACTCCATATGATCAATTTATATTTTATTTTTTGAGAATGGTAACATTTCTATCCATCAGTACAAACATTGTACTGGCATCTGAAATACAGAGAATATATTGAACTGGCATCTGAAATATCGAAGCATGTGCTTCCTCATTTCCAGATAATCAGACCAAGCTTCTGAAGAAGTAATGTTTTCAGTAATATAGTACAATTTGTCTCCAGAGGTGAAGTAGATCTTGGTTTCCATGTTTTTGAACAATAACAGCACGCGATTAGAGAAAAACACAGAACCTGTTGTTGCTGTAGTGCGGGAATCTCGGAGGAAGAGTCTGAGGGCCTTACCTGAAAATCGTGTTTGGGAGCACTTGCATATTTCTAGTGATATCGTCAATTAGGAGACATCAATCAAGTGATTCTCAAAAGATACCCCCCCCCCCAATTGAATACATTTTTTCTTTTCTTCGCAACACGTTTTGTGAGTACTAGCATAGAGAAATATCCATAGCATAAATGATAGATGCACAGACAGGAAAGGAAATCCCTATCTCAAAAAGGAGAATGCTTCAAGGATTTTTTTTTTGCATGAAATAGACCAAGAACAGAAATATATCATTAGGTTAGAAGTGGATACAAGCAAAACGTATCAACAATAACATATACAGATTTCAATACCTGTGCTACACGATCAACCTCCAGAATCAGCAGTCCCTTGCGCGTCTCAGGCACTTTAAGGAACAGAATCCTCTTGAGTTCTTTGACAAATACAAAACTTGTCAGGAAAAAAATTGAGTTCTAAAATCACAAGATACTTAAATTAAGGCATTTCTGGCACATTTTCATTGATGAGTATGCTCAGACTTTTATGTAAAACTGCTTATAGATCCATATTATGCCATGTATCGACCAACACTACCTAAGGTTACTCAAGTGAAGGTATGCCAACGCTATATCAACAAATTGAGTTTATTAGTTAAACTGTTAAACATTCTTGGTCTTACTTTCAGATAAAGAAATTTTTTAAGTGGTGGTAGTAGTAGTAATATGATTATTTTAAGTCCTATCAAAGATTTACATGTCATAGAAAATATAAAGAACTTCTAATGCTTATTATAGTAATAATAGTACATAGTAACAACAACAACAACAACAACAAATAATAATAATAATAAATATTAGAAGTTCTCTATATTTTCTTTTTTTGAGAATGAAGAAGTTCTCTATATTTTCTATTGGCATATAAATCTCAGATAGAAACTAAAGACTCCTAGAAAACACAAAGCCTAAAGTAGGCATGGTAATGTGACTAAAATATAATTCCAACTAATAGGTATTGCCCATTATAGATCATTTTCACTGTATTGTGCCTTAATTTTGCTAGGACTAGGTGGACTCCAAGAGATTGTGTGTCTTTCAATATAACTTCTTTCCATGTGATTTTATGTCTGCCTCAGCTTTTTTTAAAACCTCCACTCACCATAATTTCATTTTCGCACCTACAAACCGGTGCATCTAGAGGTAACGCAGGACATAACCAAACCATCTTAACCTAAGTTCTCTCATTTTATCCTCGATGTGTGCTACTTGTACCTCCTATTGAATGTGATCATTTCTAATCTTGTACGCATGCACTCAATCTTAGCATGTGCATCTCAGCCACATTCATCTTGTGGATGTGTTGCATACTTCAGTGTTATCAAAGGCGCGCTTAAGCCTTGAAGCGAGGCTCAAAACATATTGAGCGCTTCGACTCGCTTTATGTGCGCTTCAATGTCGTCATCAAGGTTCTAAGGCAAACGTTTACTTGCCAATGAGCCTCGTATGAAGAAGTGACACTAAATAATTGATATTTCACTTTATTATAAATCTTTTTCAATTTCTTTGGTCATATATGTTAATAATTATTGGTCTTGGACTAAACATATATATTTGTAGTCTTTTCTCCCTTTGTGCATTTTTTCATTAAAGCCCACTCTTTATTTGCGCTTAAAGCCCTCACAGACCTTAGAGCTCTTTTGTGCTTTTCACCTTTAATAACACTGGCATACTTGCACTTTAGGCGGTCTAACATCCACTCCTACATAACATTGCATGTCTTATAAATGATCCATAGAACTTGCCTTTTCACTTCAGTAGATATTCTTTTATCAACGCCTTGGTAGCAGTTTTCCATTTCAAACATTGTAACATCTTTATATCATACTATTCTTTTTGATAATGACAAAAAATGGATGTGTAATATCATACTATTCTCCTGAGACATCGAACCTAGATATCTAAATTATTTACACCTACGCATAGCATTCCCATCGACCCCCGCCTTAATTCCACTCATTTTTTTGTTGACTAGACATGCAGTGCATGTATGCAGGATTGCAGTCTTACTTCTACTTATCTTTTTTCCTTATGAAGTAAGAATCTTACTTCTACTTATCTTAAAACATGTACTCTCAGGACTGCCTCTCATAACTTAAATTTTTGGTCAACGCCCTTGCTTGTTTCATCAATAAGCACAATACCGTCACATGACTTTCCCGTTGAAGCCTAACACCTGAACAGTAGATTGAAAACTACACAAAATAGTAACCTTAGCATGATTTTACTTGAGAAAAAATGTCCAAGCATGAATTTTTGTCTCTTCAGACACCTACAGGATAAATGCACCCGTATACTAGGAATTGGACAATAGGTGGAACCAAATAATCAAGACACTTTGTAACTGACAACCTTATCATCATTACATACCGGGAATTATGGTGTATGTGAAACTGATGACTTGACTTGCCAAGGCCAAGTGTTTAGAAGTAATAGACTTCAAACCTGAAACCTGTAAAACTTATCCCAGTTAAGGCACAATGATATTGCATCCATATCAACTAGGGAAAAAATGTTCGGGGGGAAATAGTCAGTAAGAAATGCTCCCATAAAAAGTCAAGTAAAAATCAGTAGTTAACTACAATTACAGTTGCCTTCCAATCATTGTCAATGTTCCAGAAATAAATTTTTTGATGCCCAAACATCTACCACCATACATTTTCTGCCAATTTATAACCTTTTTAAAATCCTTTATTCCAACAATTCTAGTCCAAAGATGTGGAAATAAGAAACCCAATCCTCTTCAATCATTTTTATCGCCTCCTTTCTCACCCCATTCTCCAGGGTACTTGGATGATGGCTAGTAAAAGGAGGGTCAGTACATATCAAGGGCAGGAGCAGCGCCGCTTGAGCTACGGGTTAGGCATAATCCAGTAGCTTTTACTCAACCCCATATTTGTGTTAAAAAATTCATTTGATATGTACAAATAATTTTTCCAGAATCCATAAGTTAAAAATTCTGGCACCGCCTAAGGGATAAAGACAGTTAAACTTCTATATTGTCTCTAGTTCATGAGACAAAAGTGGGATTGAAATCAAGAACATATTTGGTGGCTTGAGTACCTTTTGCCTACTATTTTTTTTTAAAAAAAATTTGATGTCCACAAGAAAATCAACAATTAGCTAGAGAAAATATAATCAAGAAACCAAAACAGACCTGCATTGCTCCAGCACCAAGGACAAGCTGACAAGTCCTTGTATTGAACAATTTCAGGATTTCAACAATACGGTGAACGACTTCTGAAGATAGGCCCGGCAAGCTATTATTCATCTCAATACACTCTGACAACATCTTTACCAAAATCAAGCCGCTGAAACACAACGAGAATTGTCATCTTTGAAGGGAGAATTTATCGTTTAAAAAAAAAGGAAAACTCTGTAGGGCAATCCAGCACTCTTGAATCGAAGTCCCAGTAAAAAGCCCCAAAAAGGATTAAGAAGGCATGTTGTCAGATAAGTTCTCTTTTCTGTTTCACAGGGCAAAGAAAATGCAACATGTTGAGACAGCCAAGAAAAAGTCACACAAGAAATAGCTCTAAATCAGTGGTCTTAACTCTTAAGAACTTAAGTGCCAAGACACCAAGGGCACAGAAGAGAAGACACAGAGAAGGAAAAAAATGAAAAATAAAAATCTGAGAGTACCACCTCCACCAAAAAAGAACAGACGACTTAATCAAATTGAAAGGAATTTACTAACCAGTTTACCATATGATATCCAACACCTCTGAAGAAAAGAAGTCTTGTAGAAGATTTTCCACGCTCTCTTGAGTTAGTTTCATTGCTCTGAGAAGAATTAGTTCCAAATCAGCATTAGTGCTTTCAGTTTGCCAGCTGAATCATGAAATACTAACCTGTGCTGTACTCTCTGAACGTGGAGTAGAATCAGTGTGCTCTGCATTTTGTGATATCTTTTGAAGTCTAGCTTCTGCCGTAGGGGAACCATCACTGCCCAGGACCATCTTAGGGCTGCTTGGTGCAATATCAGCTGAAACCTCATCAGCAAGTTCACGGGTCTCAGATTCTGAGCAGAACAGTGATGTGACAATTGTCTGGAACTCATCAGGGACATCTATCTCAGCCCAATTTTCCTGGTCAAGAATGGCCCTCATCTTTGCCATCTGAAACAACCAACAACAGGTATAAACGCAAGAACCAATGAGTCAATGACACAGATAAAGCTCAACTGGAGAAACAACTAACCCTGGATTCGTGTTGGAAATCAATAAAGGCCTTGGCCTGTGACTGCAATGTTCCCCGAATACTATAACCCAATCTTCCACCAATCTGTATATATTGGAAAAACAGGCATCAATACAGCTGAAATACATATATGGAACCAGCAAAGTATGTATTTTACAAAACAAAATAAAAATAGAGAATCTCACCTTCTCGGTAGCCGTTATAAATTCTTGAGTGATGTTATATATATTTAGAAACTCCTGTAACCTCAGTCTAGGGTGGATAGGAGAACGCACTCCAAGGATCTTTGCCCATCTTCCATGAGCAGCATCACAAGCGGCAAAAACGGCTTCTGCATTTTCTCGCAATACATCAGCTCTGTCAAAGAAAAAGTAGTGGATAAACATTTGGAAATTATTTAAATACAACTTATGCAGATGCTAAAAATAGAAGCGAACACCTGAAACACAAGACAGGGCATTTTGCCGTTACTGATTAGAATGTGAAACCTTTAGCCACTTTCAGTGACGTTCTAATATGCAATTACAGAAACCAGCATTCGAGATTCAAATATTCTTGCTAAGCAGCTTTTTTTAAAGATGGAGTAAGGAATATTATTTACAAAAGAGCACCAAAATGTAGAAACCCTTACAAAAATACATAATTTTCTACGACAGCCACCCCTCATCATACAAAAAGCAACTTCATGGGTGCACAAAAAAGAAATAAAGGAAAAGAGGCTATTTCTCAAGTGTATGAAATTTTTCTCTATTCCATGAAAAGCTTTCTCGTTCCTCTTTCTCCATATGGTTCACATCAGGGCTAAAGGTGCAACTTCACATGCTCTGCATCTCCTCCTCCATCTTCTACGAGCCCAGCTAAACATCGTTTCTTTCACAGTTTTCGACATTACCCACTCAAAACCAAGCCATCTCATCACCTCCCCCCTCCCCCATAACAAAGATGCTACCTGGCAATGTAAGAGTACGTGATCTATGTCTTCCCCTGATTCTTGTACATGAAGCACCAACTAACAGACATAGTCCTTCTCTTGCTCAAGCTCTCTGCAGTCAAGATCCCCCTCCCCCCTCGTGGTTAATCGTGTGAAGAAGCACACTTTTATCAGTACTCTATGGATTCACATCAAGGTTTGTGGTAAAACAATCTCCTCTCTCACCAAAAGCTTCACATAATAGGACTTAACGAAAAGACTCCATTTCCCCCAATTCCCCATTTCCAAACATCCTGACAATCCATAGTAATTTTTTGTTGGTGGAGCAAGCCATCAAAGTATTCAAATTCTCCAAACTTCCCAGTCTTGTAAGTTTCTGCTAAACCTCAAAGCCCAAAACGCTTGACCCCCTTGTAAATTCCATAATTGTATAAACGACACCCTATTTTGGCAAGAAATCCTCTACATGTTAGAGGAAGTGAGACTCAAAATAGTGTTTCCACGGCACCAATGACCCCAAAAACTCACCCTACTCCCTTTACCCACTCAAAAAGAAGTACTTTCATTGAACTCTTCCCAGCCCTTTGAAATATTCCTCCATAGCCAACAACCGCAGGATAACGTTGTATTTTTAGTCCTCTAACCCCCTTCCATAACCCCTTACTTCTCTGCATCACCCTCTTCCAAATCGTTACCTTCTAAAAAAAAAAAAAAAAAATTTACCTCTACCCCAAATCTCCATAACCACTTTCCTAAAAGTGCCTTATTAAAGAACCTTGGATCTTTAAATCCAAAACCACCCAAATATTTTGGTGTGGTAACAGATATCCAATTCACCAAATGAAACTTCTTTTTCCCTCACGAGTCATTACATTGAAAATTTCTCTGCCCTTTTTCCAACTTCTCTGTAACACTAGCAGAAGCTTGTGCTTCTTTAACCAACCACATTAAAAATTCAACCAACACAAAAAAGCACCCAGTTCAGACAATCTCTCATCAATCACCTAATTTGCTTTTCAGAATAGTCCTGACGTTTTACCAACATCTACGCTGCTCGGACTCTTCAAAAATGTCAACGGGTGCGTATCGGATTCGCCAAAAGTAGTGTATTTTTGGTGAAGCCGACACGGGTGCGGCATCAAAAGTGGAGTCCATGCAACTAAGACCAACATAGGCTTGTAAAATGTAACACTCAGTGAATTCGGCTTAAGTTTGAAATCATTTTATGTTTGTGGTTAGACCGGGACTATCGAATCTGTGATATTTGGGGTAAATTACATGCCTTATTTTAAAGATAATCATGTCTAGATTCCAACAGAACCGTTTGTCAATCTGAGCACCATACAAAAAGTTGTGTACGTTTTTTTTTTGAGAAGGAAAAGTTGTGTACGTTTTACTAGAGCCTGGCATAGAAATCTAAATTTTCGGATGGGAATGGGGGTGCAACACACTGGCCATCGCACTCAACCTCATGGTGATGCCCATCGCACCCAAGTTGGCGCCATGACCAAAGCGGTTGAGGAGGAAAAATTGTTGCAAGTGGTGGACACAAGATTTCTGGTAAATAAAGAGAAATAAAAAAGACAACATAAAAGAAGGGATCAGGAATGTGAATAACCTGAAATTTCTCGATAAAGTCGATGACGTTATACCCTCATTTCCATTCCCGTGAGCAGAAGAGACCTTGGCAGAGTTCCTTTGCACAGAAAGTTGCAACGAGGAATTTACCTGATCGACGATTTCATGAGCTGTTTCTGATGCCGCTGCTCCAAGTGCAATTGCAGCAGCAACTGAGTCAGCAGCATAATGGCCATCAAGATGGCACAAAATCCACTCAATGGCTCTTTTAACTTCAGATGCCTGTGCTAAGTGTGCCTGCATTCACTAAAAGAAAAATATCAAAATCAGATGGAACAAAAACAAGAATCGGTAAGACAATTGCACAAAGCACTTTTCCAGACAGCTGATATGGGTAACCAATTATTCAAGATAAACCAGGAATCCAGATAAAAAATTCTCCATTTGGTTGTGTATGCAACATTTCTCAAGGAAAATATTTACCATGTGAGATTCAATGATCATTTCTCGTGCTTAGGAAAAACTATAATTTTGTGGCTTTGATGCTAGTGGAAAGTTTTGGATTGTCATGATAGTGTTGGATGAGAACAGCAAGTACTGACACCCCAGAGAAAGTAGGTATTCATAGAAGGAATCATACAAACAAAATGACTGGTGCCCCTATGGCGCATATATTTGGCTTCTCATTTTTAGTTTAACACGTTTTATTTTATCTCTACTATTGAAGACCAACTAAACAGCTATAAATAGTGAACTATTTGTGCGCCACCAAACGAATCACATTTTAGGTGATACGTTTGGAAGGGATACCCAGCACCAAGAGTTACTGGATATGTACATCACATGAAGAGGGGCATACAACTGTGTCCAAGATGTCTATTTGTGAGCACAATTAACCATCTGTTTTTACACGGTAAAGTGGTTAGCCAACTATGGAACCCGTTTACAGATTTCAGAGGCATAAGGTGGACTATGCCAAAAAGGGTAGATCAGGCTCTAGTAAGCTGGAACTATGAGGGGAGTGGTAGCACAGACAAAAACAGATGGAAAATTGTCCCAGCAGTGATATGGTGCACCATTTGGAAGGAGAGAAATTCAAGATTTTTCGAAAGTATCAATAGTCCTCTGCATAGGATTAAAATGAACTGCATTATCACTTTTTGCTATTGGTGTAGTTCGGAATATATAGATGATCCTGTAGCAATTGTAGACATCTTAGGAATCCTTGTAAGATGAGATGGAACCTAGAGATAGGTTCTTTTTTTGGGTTGCTGAGCCTACTCAGTTGTATGTAGCTCTGTGATGTAAATTTTTGGGATCCCAGCCTTAGTGCTGAAGATTTATATACAAACTCGTTACCTTAGTCAAAGAAGAAGAAGAAGAATATGGCACTAAATTGTTTGTTTATAGGCACTAAACTGTAGTTAATGTGCTAGATTGTTTATAGGCTGCTGTTTAGAAACTTTACTCTGTAAGTTGTTACACTTTTAAAGGGGAGCTACACTTTTGTTGTAGTATACCTGTGGATAATAGACTAAAGCTACCAATTTCAAAAAAAAATATGGCACTAAAATATGAAACGAGAAGCCATATACACTATAATGGCCTACAATGACTAGTAATGTTTTGTCACTAAGATTATGAACCTTGTTCGATAAGTATGATAATCTCGTGGAATAATTACCTGCAGAACCAACAGTAACAACTATTTAATTCATCTGGTAGTCAACCATATACCAGAAGCAGTATTGCAGAACTTCAGCTTTTAATGGAAAGGAAAAAAATCTCAGGAAGCAGGTTATCAGCAGTTAGATTAGCAGCACCCACAGAACGAAAACCTATCCGCCATGCAAATCAATTTATTGAAATTCAATAAAAAAGGGATTCAGGAAGCACCTGAGACCAAAATCTAATCAATTTATACACTATCGGAGCTTAAGGCTCAAATCGAATTAGTCCCATCAAACAGCGCAGGTACATGATAAGGCTAAATCAGTTGACAATATTAAGGCTCAACTAATTTAACAGTAAAAGAGATATTTGTTTTCTACCAAAAAAAGAAGAGGAGAATATCCAATGAAGCAGAGTTGAGGCCTGTCTGGAATTTGATATGGAAAAATAATTAGATGAAGAAAAGTCTGCAAAGATCATTTAATAGAAAGAGATTTTATTCATCACAAAAATAGTACATGTAAAAAAACCATTGACAAAAATGTTCACTTAAAGCAAGACCTCATAGTTACCTACCTTTGAACATTTCTTCAAAGAGAAGTATGAAAAGATCTTAAATGCCGTAATTTTGGCTCCATAGAAAAGGGGGTATGGGATGGGACTAAGAGATTTTAAACATCAACCTCTTTTTGGTTTGGGAACGGAACCAAGAAAAGGTGTGTTTTATAAACTCTTTAAGACTTATCGAAAAAGGAGTAAATTTGTTTTCAAATGAGCCTGAAGATATTTAGCTCAAACGTTAAAAGCTCGACATTGTCCTGTTGGGTGCTTAAGTTATCTAAACAAAGAGCATCTCAAATGGTAGTTCAGACTCAAATGATTAGGTTTAATTGGGTTCTTGAATATGAACAATGAACCTGAAAGTGCATGAGCTTGGCCAGCTTATTTGATCATAACTTACCCCTTGCATACTGTGTGGCATCAATCAACCAATCAAGTAGGCCTCAATCCCCAACAAGTTGAATCAACCATATGAATCCTCTATATCCTTTCTGTTCTATTCATGTCCATTTTATCCAATTTAATTAGGCATATTAGAGGTCATTCAAAGAGAAATCCCCCAGATCTTCCACTAATCCCTACATCGATATACAAATCCTTTTTTTAATTCTTCAAAGGAAAAAAGGGAAGTAACATATCATGATTGCAGCATAATCCTGATTGAACAAAAAGATACAGTGAGGTACACATTACCTGCACTATCAGGAAAACAGCCTTCAAAAGATGAACAAAACATTCAGGCGACAAGCTTCTCAATCTACTGGCAAGGGATGAGCTTCCACCTGAGTAAAGCATATACATTATATCAGGAACTATAGCATGAAATCTACCATCCCACTCAGTTACATTAATGATGAAGTTGCATCCCTAATCCTTAGCCACATCTTTTACAGGAAAAGGAAGAAGAAGAGAACCAATATTTTGCACACCAAATTCATTTGCATCTGAAGCTCTTCCTCATAAAAATGAAATGTGAACCTAATAATATACACTCACCATCAGCATCAACTGCTCGTTCACCTGCAACAAAATCTGAATCCATAGGTTGGGCACCAAGCACCCGTAGCAGTTCCTCAACTGCCATCTTAATGGCAGTTTTCATGTCAGCCGTAAGAGTGTCGCGGTATATTCTCAATACAGCAGGGAGTTTTGCCTGGATATTACAACAGTCAAACACAACCAAATATTTTTACTAAAAACATCATATAAATTCCAAACACTCTAAAAATGTTGACGGAAAACATATACGTAGACTTTACAACTACAAAACAACCCAGAATAAAATTTGTTTCATTTGGCATAAATTGCAGCCAGATTGGAACCGATGTTTAGTCAAGTTGATGATCAATAATTAGTCAATCACAAGGACACAGAAAATGGTACATAAGAGGGGTAAAGGGATTGTAGTCCTCGCTATTCACTAATCAACTATTTCCTAGAATCTTCAGCTATGCTCCTCCTCATTATTCTCTTCTAAATTGAAGTACATACATAATAAATTAAGACAATCTTCACCAACACTTGTTACTTCCAGATAATATATATAGTCCATTTTGCGTGGTATCACTACTGCAAGTGATTAAACCATGGCCAGCCCATTACATCAGATCTTATACACACAAAAGTGAAGCATTTGGAATAAAATCAACGTCAAGAGGGGAAAAATTGAGAATATGATAAAATCAAATACCAAGCCAAATTTTCTCAGCAAGATACTGCTCTATTTGGATAATGACACCTCTAACCTCGATTCAGCTCTTAAAATTATTCATTTCTTTATTTACACTTAAGGAGTATAATCCCATCCAAAGCTACACATAGTTTAGCTCGAATACTACCATTCACCTAACTCTGAGAAAGAGTGATTCTGCATCTCTTCGAGGATGTATTGTTTTCTATACTTGACAGATAGCATGATCGTAATCATGCCATGGCATTCAACAATCAACATTTACCACCCAAAGAAAATCAATACACCACCAACACTTTACAAAACAAGTGAATACCAACATTACTCAGTGAAAAAATGGAGATACTCACGGTTCTAAGCAACCCAATAACAAAAGGAAGTAGCCGGTCTCGCAAATTATAAGTGTCTTCTTCATCTAATTTAACCTGCAATACATAACGTCAATGTTCAGATGATTGGTTGTCGAGTAGCATGAAGACTGGGTGCATAGATCCAGTTAAACAAAAGGATGATTACAAGGAACAAGAAAGAAATTCCCTCAACAATTAGAACATTGAGCAACAGAAAAAACATAAATTACATTTAGAATCAAGCATGGAACATATTAAATATATACTCCAAGGTCAACCAGAAAAAGATACAACTTGAAAGATTCAGAAACTCAAAATATCATCCGTTATCCTCTTAGCCCCTCAAAACCTAGTTTCATGAACCGAATAGGACAGATACCACTAAGGCACTAGCAGGAGAACTTCCACACTAGACAAGTGCCACAACAGATCTATGCAAAGAAGATACCACAGATTAATTTGTTACTTTAACATTTTTTCATCAGAAAATATGGTGGTAGAACTCAGACCATTACTTAAGTGCATTAAAACACAAGCCTTCGACGGTAAGCAGGTTATCATGCATCAAAGCTGCTTTCTTAATTTTAGCTTTAGAGACATCAGCCTTAGTTACTGATGACCTATCCACCTTCCTCCAAGTAAATGGAAATGGGCTACTTAAAAGTAGTACAAGCCTCTTATCCCCTTCCTTCCTACTTCATAGCTCTTTTTTTCTTTTTGTTTCAGGAGGGGAACTGAGGTTGAAAAAAAGCATTAGTTTGAAGGATCCAGAAGATGAAGGAAACTAAACTCATCCAAAAGAAAGGATATTTGCAGTAAAAAGAATGCCTGAAGTTGGGTGCAACCTGGAAATAGCTAATGATATAGAAGCCGTGGTTGAATTGTTGAGTTCATTACACAACTTGTAATAAGGCTTTCATCTGTAAATAATTGCCAGCAGTTTTGCTGCTCTTTAGAACTATATCATTTACCCATCCAATAAAAGAGAATGACTGGAGTTGGGGTTGGCAAAGACAAATAGGGAACTATTACATTTGCAAATCATTATTTTTTAGTGTTTTAAGGTTATAATAGGTTTTCGCTTCTTACAGTGGACAAGGGCTAATAGAAGACATCTTGAAATATAGTTTAGGCAAGAACGGTAGCGTGCAGGATAATTTAGACAAAACCACCAGCTATCTAAACGAAACAACACCTACATCCCTTGACATTTCTTTGTTTCCTTTTCTTTTTCTGACAATCAAATGCGTCCCTTCACATTTCAAGAGCTTGCAAAGGTGCTTGCTACTTGGTAAATTACAGCAAACATTTTTCATGAAAAACAACCCACTGCTAATAGAAAGAGAGTACCAGAGTACAAGTACCCAGAAAAAAATTTCTTAAACGTTAAACTCAATATTGTGTTCAAATCATCTTTTCAACTGGTGATATACACAGAGTAAACCTTTTTTCATCTAAACTGTCTAGTACAACTATTTTCTCCAAAAGTGTAGCAATTTTTTCAATTTGATTCGTGCACTGAGAATATCAAAACCAAGTGCATCACTATATAAGTACATAATAACATGCTTACTTCATGGCCTTCTCCATTCATGGAAATTGTCGTCTGCACTTTAAATTTTGATGTACTTACATCCACGTTGCCAGCTCCGTGCATAGATATACGCATAAATTCTGCTGAAAGAATGCTACAAGACTGAATCCGGTAAGTTACAACATTGTACTAAAGATTACTATGAAAATAGTGTGGTATTATATATCCTAAGTTCAAAAGATGTATTAAAGGAAATATAAAATAGTGGACCACAGTAGAATGGTAACGTTTTGCTACCAAAATATGGAAATACAACTCGTAATCAATACACTGGAAGGAACTAGCAACAAACCAGTGCACTGGATGGTCATGCCCTAAGCATTGGTATTTTAGATAATTAGATCAATCTAACATGTTAGTTGTTAGAATTTTTATTTTAAAAAAATAATAACTCAAGCATGAAAACAGAAACATAAAATGAATTATTTCTTTATTTTATATTAGAAAACGGTTTGTAACCCCCTATAAAACTTACAACATAATCATCCAAGAAACCTAAACAATATCTATGCAAACTGGACACTCTGGATAGTCCTGAGCAAAGAAAACGAAAAAAAAAAAAACTACTTTGGTCACTACATAATATACGTGAGATAATAGTTTGTTCTGGATGTTATCATTAATCCAACAGAATCATAAACGGGCATTACTATCACAACTGCCTCAATAAACATATTAGCAGACATTAGCCACCAAATTTGCTACAGCAATTTTTTTTTGAGGATAGTAACAGCAAATTGAACCAGTGTTTAAGCTTTATTCATTTAGCATTATCAAGAACTCAAACACCTGAAAGGTATTCTTCCAATAATGTGAGTGAACCTACACAAAAATCCATTCTGAAAAGTCTAACCTGTTAATGGAATCAATTGAAGCGGCTAACTGGTCACGAACATGACGGAAACAATGCAGACCAGCTAATTCATCTCCATCCTGTTAATCATAAATGAACATTGACACTGCAGTAAGTACAAAGGTTATAACAGCTTCATCTTTTATAATAGCTTTTGCAACAGATAATCCACATAGTTATGCCAAACATTTTGCATTTAAGCAAATAACAAATCTTGAAGCCTATTAACCAATAAATCAATCTATCCACAAGAAAAAAATATTAACCAACTGGATCAAAAAACAGTTCGCTATATTCCAACTTCAAGTTACAGAAAAAGATAGCGACCAGTTTGGCCTCAATGAACACAGAGGTTGATCTAAAAACTAGTTAGGTAGTTTCAATGCCTAGAAGAAACTAAGAATTAAAAATGAGCAGAGAAATTAAAAGACTTCTGTACATACCAATAAATGTTGTAAATCATCTATAACATCTAAAGCTCCGGCACAATCTGCAGATGCAACAAGCTGCATAAAATATGTAAATATATGTCAGATTATAACCATTCAATAGACCCATAACTTTTAAATAAGAGATATTATTATAATATAATAAAAACAAACACCAGAAGGTCTGGAAAATCATTAGCTGTCATCATGGAGAATAAAACTGAAACATCAAATTTTGAGACAAAAAATGAGGAGGTGGGAACTTGACATTTTTCCTGTATAGTCGACTAAAACTTATACTGCCCCACCATATCTTGTTTACACTAATAAGAAGAAAGGCTGAGGCAATTCATCTTAACTTTCTGGATGTTGCTGCTTTTACCTTCAAAACATCTTGCATTTCTTTCCTTCCATATTGTCCACCATGTGCATGCTGGGATAATCTTCCACCAGTTTTCCTCTGCCCCTCTACTTCCAACTCCTTTCCAGTTTAGAATTTCAAAGGTATTCTTGGGCACTACCCAACTCACACCTAGTATACACAAGAACATATTCCACAAATTTACAATTGTTTTGCAGTGCAATAACAAATGGCCATTGATCTCTGCTTCTTGGCCACATAGAGAACACCTTGAGAAAAAGGTGTAAACCTCTTCTTTGTAACACTTCATGAGTTAAACGGGCTCTACTAATCACCAACCATGTAAAACAAGAGACTTGCTGAGGAATTTTGACCTTTCAAATTAACTTCCAACGAAATCACTGCCAATGACCGGTTATTATTCATTCTCTAGTAGCAAGACTTTACTATGAAGAGTCCCTTGCAATGCAGATTCCAAACTGGTTTGTCTGGACCAATGGAAGTGCCCGAGAAAATGTTCAGTACCGGAGCATACTTGCTACTCCATCAACTTCCCAATTATTTAGAACCCTTTCGAACATTACGCCCCATCCTTGAGGGCTTCACATCTGAGAGACGGTGGCATCTTTTGTAGGGTTTATGATGTGTAGATCTGAGAAAAAAGCTTTTACACTGCCTTCTCCTATCCAGTGTTCATTCCAAAAATCTGTTTTCATAACATCTCCCACTTTGATGGACATTTTCGTATTAAAGTTGAGCCACATCCTTCTGATGGTTTTCAACACACTACAACCAAAAGTTCCCAAAACTTCCTCAGTGGTCCAAAGATTCAATAGTCCATATTTATGTGTAATTAATCTTCTTAAAGCCATATCTTAATTGTAAATCTCCAGAACCACTTCTTAAATAGACTAGCACTGTGTAGACCAAGGTTCTTTATGGCCCAGACCTCCTTGATTTTTGCTAGGTGCTAAGACATCCCACTTCACCAGATTGTATCCCTCTTCTCCTTGCCAGATGAAAGCCCTACAGTCCTCAGTTTACTGATCTTCCTTTCAATGCTCTTGGGTATAGGGAACAAGCTGATTATATATGTGAGGAGGGCATCCATCACTAATTTACAAGTGTTTACCTCCCCGAGATAGGAATTGACTCTTCTATTTCACTAGCTTCTTGTCGCATCTCTCCAGCACTTCACTCTAAATTTCTAGATAATTGTTTTTTGATCCCGATGGTATTCCAAGATATTTTATAGATAGGGAAGCTACTTGGTACCCTAGGTTCTCAGCTAAGATCTGCATATCATCAACTTGATTGACTGGCTAGACAAAACTCTGTGTCGGTTAACATGTAACCCAGAGATGCCTTCAAATATGGTTAGGATTGTCATGTCAGATTTGTACAACCTCTGCGTCAGAAAAAAACTAGAGATTATCTGCATAGAAGAGGTGTGTAGATTCCATATCATTGCCCTGAATCCTGATTGTCTTGGCAGGCAACCTTTCATCTACTCATATGCATTTGCTTTCCATATCATGTAATTAAGGTCCTCCATGGCTAATACAAATGGAAAGGGTGACATAGGCTCACCCTATCTCGGTATTTCCATTTATGATTAGGGAGAATTTCACACTGGATATGCAGAAGTTTATCCAGTTAGATCCATTTGCTGCCAAAACCCATGTCTCTTAGTATTTCAAGTAAGAAGGCCCAGTTGACATGGCCACAGGCCTTCTCAATGTCAAGTTTAATTCTTGGTGTTCTTTGCTTCACCTTAGACTTAGACCCCCAACAATTCATTGGCCAATTAAGCTCCATCCCTGATTTGCCTGCATTGCAAGAAAGTCATTTGGTGGCATTGGTGCTCATCCACCAGCTCTCCCATAACAGTCTTCAGCCTTTCAGTGATAACTTTGGAGATGATTTGGTACACTCCTACTATTAAACATATCCGTCTGAAGTCTTCTTATAGGTATGAAGTCTTTTTAACTCCTTTGCTCCATACTTCTTTGGGATTAATGTAATAAAGGTATTATTTAAGGACTTCTCAAAAATATCATTATGATGAGCACCTTTAACTTTTCACAAACCAAAGAATACATTTTTAAGATCCTTCTACTTTATGTGTGCTCTTCCATCTATGATTGCCTTTGCTCTCTAACCTTCTAAATGTTATTGATTGATCAAACATTTCTTTAGAATCATAGAAGAGATGACCACCCATTTAATGATTATCACTGTAACATTCTACCTCACTACTCAAATGAATTGTACTGAATGAGTTACGAAATAGGGTAGTATTCCTTTTGGTCTTAAAATAAGAGAGCAAGGGTTCTGTATAGTATATGCAATTTTCCTTTAGAGAATTATAGTCTTTTATGCCAATTGTGGACAGGATATGACTAATGTGTTTTGCCTAAATACTCTAATAGGTCATGGGTCAAAGTTATGAGATTGTATAAAGAACCTGATCTTTTGGATCAGGTCTCTTCCACATAAAACTTAATACAGTTTCTCGAACCAAGGATGTCTAATTCAAATCTAGACTGAAGTATCACCATCATAAGAATTCAAATTGCCACAAGAATAGTTATCTTTTCTACCAGGTGGTTACTGAAAAAATAAGACCTAATAACTTGCTTGCTGTAATTCTACAACATCATCTCGGCTATATTTATAAAAACTGTGAATCCTATAATAGCCTTACTTCCTTTCATGGATCCCACAGTATTTTTAACAACAAAGAAAAATAGCAATTCTCTTCGATACCTATTTCTATCAGCCTTGTACAAGCAGCTACTTTTTTTTTTAAAAAGGTAACTTATATTATGAACAAAAGGAATACTCAGTAGTCCACTAATACTTACAGCAAAATTACAGAGGGAGAGGTGACCCTACTAATGCTTCATAAATAGTCTAAAATGACAAGCAGCTACTTTTATGACAAAGCATGACTTGCAACAACTTCACTCTATATCAGCAGATAAAGGGGTCTATTTACATTCATTCCTTAATTCATAGAAATCTCAACAATTGTACATTTTGTTCTTATATCATTTTGTTCATATAACTTAGATAAGAAACCAACATAAGATATACATAACAGAAAAATATTAAGGAAATCAGCACATACCAACTTGAGAGTTGACAGAGCTTGATTAACATAAAGTATAAGCTTCAACTTGTCCTGGTGCGAAATCAATTCAATCCTTTGAGCATTCAACTCTTGTACCTTTCTAGCAGACCCCACCAAATTGTCATCTAAGAGCTTTATGGTCTCCTTCAATTCCCTTATCCTATCACACCCCTGAACAATCTTTGAATTTAAATCTTCTAACTGACCTTGTGCCTCAAAAAAGGAATTTGATCTCAACGAAATCTCCCTAACCAAGTGCAATTCCACTACGTCCAAATACTGTGATAGCTTCTCCTGTGTAACCAAATTTTCCGCAGTGGTCCTAAATGGGCAGGCAGCTTTAAAAGTAGCACCATCCTCTAACTCAAAATCCTCTTTGAAGTACAGCGCAGGGACTTCCTTCAAGCAAGCAACGAGGGAATTTTGGTCGTCTTGATCTTCCAGTGACTCAAACCTCGCGTGCTGTTGAATGTCATGGAAACGAGCATATGGGTCTGAGATGGAAGAGAGATAGGATTGGAAATCAGGGACCCGGGTTTCGGATCCGGGTTTGGGTAGAGTTGATAGAGGTAAGAAGTCAGGTGTCGGTATAGATGATGAAGTGGACCACCACCAGAACCCATCGGATTTTCCGGCATGTGGGTTGTTGAGAATGGAGGCTAAGCTTTGGCTATGAGGGCTGCTGCTACTGGCATCGGAAATTGATTTGGTCAAGAATGGAGTATTGTTGATAGTAGAAGGACTACTTTCAAACCTTCCCGAAGAACGGGAAGGCTGAGAATCCATTTTTGTTACTCCCAAGAAGATCTCAGGACCATATATGTATGTAATTATAGTGTAAAAGTGTATGTGATCTCAAATGAAACTCAATTAGATAGAGATTAAAGGGATTTTTTGGTATTTGAGTAGAAACTTTGAGACGAAGATGGATCTGCGCTCTCTGCAATGGAGGAAAGTGCCACCAAAAGGCAACAGCAAGGAGGGAACGGGTTGGGGGGAGAAGTGAGAATTACGAGAAGTTAGGGGGGGCAAAAAGGAGGTGAGAAAATGATAATGGTAGTCCATAGGGTTTTTTTTTTCACGAATAAAGTTATTTCGAGATTAATAATAAGATTGTGAATAAATTTATATAATACAATAATACATAATTATCATTCTTAACTTTACGTCAATAAATAACTATGTTCTTTAATTTTAAATATGCACGAGTAGACACTTAAAATTAGGGGTGGGCATAAAAACCGAAAAACCGAACCGAACCGAATTATTTCGGTTTTTCGGTGTCGGTTCTTCGGTTCTTCGGTTCGGTGTCGGTTTTTGATTTTCGGAACTTCGATTCTTCGGTTCGGAGTTCGGTGCAAGGGTCCCAAAACTACGGTGCACCGAAGAACCGAAGTTTTATTAAATAAATTTTTAAAAATTTAATTATATTGCTTAGTTAATAATACTTATACATTTTTTACTCAAAATATTTACATGACCTATTTAAATATTTTACTTAAGCTAGCAATTAAGACAAAAAAATGTTTTACTGATAAAACATTATAATGACAATTTAGTTCCTCTTCTATATGTACACGAGTACTTATATTGTTCTCTTCTTTATTCATTTAGGTATGGGAGAAACCAAAAATATCGTCGCTTATTTATTTTATTTTTATTTTTATTAAGCACATAAAACTCTTAATACTTTAATATATTTCCATTTTATTTTTATTTACACCGAAAAACCGATTTAAAAACACCGATTTAAATCAAAACGAAGTAGAAAAAACCGAACCGAACCGATATTAGTTTGGTATAAGTATGGTGCATACTTTTCTAAAACCGAATACCGAAGAACCGAACCGAAATTTGATAAAACCGAACCGAAGAACCGAACGTCCACCCCTACTTAAAATACATGACATAATACACGTAAAATGTCATATAGATAGGGGTCACAAATAATTGGATTGGATTGAATTGGATCGAATTTGAATAGGTTGAATAGAAAAAAATGATTGGATTACAATCCATCCAAATAAAATATTAACAAATATGAATTTTCAAATATGGCTTGGACAAAATAGTTTTAACTCATTTAGATAAATTTGTTTTTCACTAAAAAAAAAAAAATTTACCCCTCCCCGCAGGCATCCCTCACCTTCCATCAACCTACTACCCCTCCCCTGTCACACATCCCCTTCCACCAACCTACCCCTACAATTTTTTTGTTTTCTTAAAAAAAAAATGTTTCCAAAAAAAAAAAATTACCCCCTCCCCCCCCCTCTCTTCCATCAATTTATTCCTAATTTCTTTTTGTTTTTCAAAAACAAAAAATTACCCCCCTACTCCGTGCACACACACCCTCCGGGGACCCCACCTTCCACCAATTGATTCCTAAAATTTTTATTTTTAAAAAATTAAAAAAATATATTTTATTTGTCACTTATATGAGCTGAATATCGATTTTCATGTTAACTCATTTTGTCCATATTTATATGAGCTTAAATAGGTTGAAGACTATATTAACCCATTTAAGAAAAGAAAAAAATATGAGTGATCCATTTAATTTAATATGGACAAAATGGTTTCATTTCACTTATATGTACTGAAATTGTCACCCCTAATGTAGGATACAAACTTGTCATGTAGGGTGTCATATAGGACAAATGTGTGCATTTTCTCGGTTTTATTCAAATTTCTACTTATGTATATCCAAAGTTAAAGGTCATAATTGTCAATTGACGTTAAATAAAGCATGTATATGAATTATGCCTCTTTTTTTTTTTTTAAATTTAGTGAGTGCTCGACCATGCATATAAATTGGAGTTGGTTTTGACCCCTTGTTTTTTGAGTAATTTTAAATGAAAAAAGGGTGAATACTTTTTTTTTGTTGCTTTTCAAAATTTTATAATCAAATATGTTTTTCAGAGTTCAATTTCGAGAAAAAGTAAAAAAAAATTATGGTTATATTTAATTTTAATCTCAAATATAATCATGAATATCTCACTGTATCTCACATATTGATCAAAGGACCCCTTGATTTTCTTCGGTATCAATATAAATATAGTGAGATTTTATTTATTTTTCGTAAATAGCAAAATATACAATATTAATGCATGCATACAAAATCTCATTTAATTGAAATCGTTTGATATTTGAGTATTTTATTATGTGTATATATGACCAATTGCATATGCATATACTAAATAGTACATGAACTTGAAAAAGCCAAGCAATGATTTCACAGTAGCTTCAATGTAAAAGGAATATATCAAATTAAGAAATCACATATATTTAAGAAAAAATTACATAAAGTGATATATTTTAATAAATAATTATTCATTTTAGTAATATTTTTTATTTATTACCATTTATAGCAATACTATGTTAAATCTGCAATATGTATTAAAAGTGAATTATGTATGCAATATATATGAATTATAATTGTTTTTTAAAATATATTATGTTTGGTTGGTAAAAATTTGACATATTGTATTATAAATATATTAAAATGTGTGATAAATGAATAATAACATATAGAGATCTTGCCTTTGTCGCTGCAGTATTAAAATGTGTGATAAATTAATAATCTATCATTAGAATTTGTATTATATGTGAATAAAATATTATTTTTTGTAATATGAATTAAACTTGTATTATAAATAAATTAAAAGTGATTAAGTGCAAAAAAATATTATTACTATAAATAATAAATATATTTTTATTATAATATATTTATGTAAGTTTCCTATATTTAAAGTAAAATTACAATCTATCTTATACACTTATTTGTCATTAATGTGCATTCTACACTAGAGTGAAAGAAAAAAATTGACATCTCACATGGCACAGTATAAACTAAAAATGATACTCATTAGTTCCACCATTTTTTGTTTATAAATATCATTTTTAGTTCATAAGGTTAGACATTTATGTCAGAGTTTAGGTATTTGCAAGAGTTTTAAGTCTTCATTGTTATGAACTCTTCATCATCCTGCTGGAATGATATCAATTTCAATATAACTTGTTATAAAGTATAGTTGTTATGAAGTGTAGTAGGTTTCAGAAAAGATCGTGGAATGATATCAATTTCAATATAATCTGTTATGAAGTATAGTAGGTTTCATAGAAGATCATCTATTTTTTTTCTCTAAAAAAATTCTCTCAACACATCCACATTTATACAATTGCATCATATTCTTCTTTTCACACGTTTACAGAAAAAAATTAATATTTATAACGTAGTAATGCTTGATGACAAGTTTAGTTGAAGATGCCTTATAATCATTATAATCATTATTAACAGTTCAAATAGTTTTTTCGTGAAAAGGACATTAATCAACACTCAGATTTCAGACAAATGGAGAATTATGGACCACAATTTTCCTACAACGACACTTTCTTTGATCTACATTCAATGATAAAAGAACTGCACATTCATTTTTTAACACTTTTTAAGTTAAGGTATATCTAATCATACACATCAAACTCATGGATGATTAAAGCTAAGATTGTACAATGTATATATATTTAATGAAAGTTGACAATAACTAAGAAAACCTCACACCTTGAAAATTAGAGAATGAATTAAATCAGGCCATTAACCTTTATATATAAAGGAGAAGTCACCTGAAATGTATTATTTAGAGCCAAACTCTCAATTTTTCATATAGAATAGAAAGGACAAATTAGTTAAATAAGGGCATTTCTTTATGCTCATAGAAAGGACAAATTAGTTAAAATAAGGGCATTTGCACAATTGGTGACGAAAGAACTCAATCAATTATTGTTCTTTATGAACGCATATATTTAGTTTTAGGAGATTTTAATTAAAAAGACATGTATTACAATATTTCTGGAAATCGTCATTATATATATAGTATGAGCACACGTAATTTATAAACAATAATTTTTTTAGAATTTTAAAATAATTAAAAAAAAATTATTCACATTCAAAGAAACTTGTGAAGAAGTTACTCTCTGAGTTTAGGTACACTCCTAAGTTTAGGGAAGGGGACAATTTTCACCAAATTTTAGTGAATCTTGGTGATAAATTAGGGATTATTAGTTGTGGTTGGGATTTAAATGGGGTTTAACGAATCAAATGATGGCTGAAAATAAAGTTATTAATTTTTTTGTGAAAAGGATATATTAGTTATTCGGATAAAAATTATAATGTGTTTAGAAGTTTAACTCTTTCAATTGAGATAACATCATGTCATTTCTATAAAAAAATTCGTTTCGATTCGAAAAAGCGCCGATTACAAAGAGAGAATGAGATTTTATCACACTTATTATAGGTAGAAGTTGTGAAGTTTTTCTGAAACAATGTTCCAGTTATCAGGAGTTTTACATTTTTATTTATTTAATTACATGTGTACTTAACCCCTTTATTACCAAGTGCAAATTTGATTCTTTTTAATGAGCCTAATGTCGCGGACTAAGACTCCAACTAAACATTTTGTGTGACACTTGATAACTTATTCACGAATGTTGATGTAAATTCAAGTAAGCCTGAAAATTTCTAAAAAAACTTTTTATATTGATTGGAAGATTGTTTTGCTTGATTTTGCTTGATTGAGTTATAAATGAATGTCCCTCTATTTATACTACACATCTAGGGGTTAAGATGCAAATAAAAGTTACTAACACAAGTTCCTACATATCTACAAATAAGTTATTCTTCTAGAATTCTCTACAAAACTAGAGTATTCTAAGGTCTTTTAAGAACTCTTCCAGGATATTCTAGCACATTTATGCTTTCAGAAGGACAATTTTATGGCTAAGTAGTATGACAAGGTGACGGGTCATGACACTCTCCATCACCCAATGCTGAAACGACCGTAACACATTGTTCTTGTATGAACTCTCGAATTTTGTTTTAAATTGCCGCAAGTCTCCGCATCGTTCGCTATCATTTCAAATGCATGAGAAACATGGTGGTGTCTTGTTGCCCTTGTGCACCTCTGCAAACATCACATCTTTGTTCTCTACAAGAACATTCTCTATACATGCTAGCAAAGTCCCTTAGTACTATTATCTTTAATCACACTCGCAATGATAGCTATGAACGTCGGATCCCCCTTCTTTAGGAGTTGCATGGTCAATTGTTGTGCTTGTCCAAGGGTTATCATAAATGATCCTTTTTGCTCAAGTCCGGAGCCTAAAAGGTATAAAATGTTAACAAAAATTTTAAAACGGTAGATGAATTTTTATTTTCACCAAAAGGGCAAAATCGCTGGAAAGAGCAGCGATGTTGCTGATCGGAAAAAGTAAAATCGCTGCAATACAGCGATTTGCAAAATTTGATTTTTTTTTTAAAGAAATTGTTGCCTTGGCAGCGATTTCCAAAACAATTTTTTTTAATGATTTTTTAATAAATCGCTGCCTAAACAGCGATTTCTTTTAACTTTTCTTAATTATTTATTTGAAATTTTAAAAAAATAATTAAGAGCAAATCGCTGCCAGTGCAGCGATTTGTCTCAAATTTTTTTTTTATTTTTTAAATCAATTTTTTTTTTGAAAAAAATTATTTTACAATTTTTAAAATAAAATTTTAAATTTTTTTTAGAAATTTTAATTTTAAATTTTTTTTACTACTTATTCAAAATAATTTTTTCAATGATTTTTTAAAATAAGTAGTAATCAAATTTTTTTTTTAAAAATTGATTTAAATTTTTTTTTTTAAAAAAATGGAGAAAAATCACTGCACTTGCAGCGATTTGCTCTTAATTTTTTTTAAATTAAAATAAATAATTAAAGAAATCTCCAAAAAAAAAATTTAATATTTTTTAAATAATTTTTCTTAAAAAAAAATTATTTTACAATTTTTAAAATAAAATTTTAATTTTTTTTAGAAATATTAATTTTAATCTTTTTTTACTACTTATTCCAAAATAATTTTTTTTAATGATTTTTTAAAATAAGTAGTAATAAAAAAAAATTAAAAAAATTTGATTTAAAAAAAAATTGGAGACAAATCGCTGCACTTGCAGCAATTTGCTCTTAATTTTTTTTTAAAACAAATTGCAAATAAATAATTAAAGAAATCTCCCGAAAAAAAAATATTTTTTAAATCATTTTTTTTAAAATAAATATTTTACAATTTTAAAATAAAATTTAAATTTTTTTTTAGAAATATTAATTTTAATTTTTATTTACTACTTATTCCAAATTAAATTTTTTTAATGATTTTAAAAATAAGTAGTAATAAAAAAAATTAAAAATATATTTAAAAAAAATTTGGAGACAAATCGCTGCACTTGCAGCGATTTGGTCTTAATTTTTTAAAAAAATTAAAGAAATCTCCAAATTTTTTTTTTATTATAATCAATTTTTTTTAAAAAAATAATTATTTTACAATTTTTTAAATATAATTTTTTTTTTTTAGAAATATTTAATTTTAATCTTTTTTTACTACTTATTCCAAAATATTATTTTTTTTTGAATTATTTTTTAAAATAAGTAGATTTAAAAAAATATTTTAAAAAAATTGCTCTTAAGTTTTTTTTTTTAAAAAAATCAACTAAATAATTAAAGAAATCTCCAAAAAAAAATTATTATTTTTTAAATCAATTTTTTTTTAAATAATTATTTTACAATTTTTAAAATAATTAAAAAAATATTTTAAAAAAATATTTTGGAAATCGCTGCCTTAAATTTTAAAAGAAATAATCAAATTTTGCAAATCGCTACTATTGCATCGATTTTGCTTTTTCCGGCGAGCAAAATCGCTGCTCTTCTAGCGATTTTGCCCTTTTGGTTAAAATAAAAATTCATATACTGTTTTAAAATTTTTATTAATATTTTATACTCTTTAGGCTCCGAACTTCTTTTTGCTCCATAACCATATCTAGTCTTGTTATGATATGGTCTAATGTCTTCCTTGCTTGGTTAAGGAAACTGTAAACTTGTATATTGTGGGGTTAGGTATTACTGTATGGTGTATCTTAATACCTTAACAATGGGGTCAGGTGGATAGGTTTAAGGCAAACAGAAAGGAGAATCAACCATATAATATACAAAAAGAAACAAGGTAATCACATGCATAAACATTAATTGGCAAGTTGGTAAAAATAGGAAGAACACAATAGATTAATATCATAAATTAAACAGCATTGGTAATGAAAGAAAATTCCATACAACAAACGTATATAACTTAATTCATTCATTAAGTAATAATGTATAGCTCCAATTTGAACTCTTTCCCTATCAGTATTGGCATCCCTGAGATTTCCATAGTAACGAACTGTCCACTCTGTTTAAGATTTTCCTTCATTGTTGTGTTCCCTTGCTGGTGTGATCCAACAAGCTCATAGCTCTTTAATCCTCTCACTTTTTCCAATCCCAATAATGTCACTTTTTCAAGGACCAATCCTTGATCCAGCGCGTATCGTCCATTCACAACCTCTGATTTTACCACAATTTTATTGCCAATGATATTGCTGTTGAACTTAACTAACGTCCACCTCCCTCCCTCTCTTCCCATCTGCACCTCATCGTCATCGTCCACAAATAGTTCTCCTGTGCTGTTTTCGCTGCTGCTCAGCACGACAAGGAGTTTGAATGCAGTCCTCTGAGCAGCTTGTGTTGTCATTGCTTCCCCTTGCATGACCAATATGTTCCCTTCACGAACGTGTACATTTATATGATCTGGTGGTGCGTCAAGTGTCATATATGTTTCTTGATTCAAACTCACAAAGCGAGAGTAATTGAAGAGGTCAAACCAGTTTCCAGCAGGAAAATACGCATCAACAGAGGTTGCTCCTTGCTTAAGTACAGGTGAGATCATGACACCTTTACCGAGAAGGAACTGTGTGCTGATATCAAATGTCTTGGCATCTTGAGGGAAAGAGAAGAAGAGGGGTCGTGCAATGGGAGTCCCTTTTGTATGTGCCTCATACATAAGCATATAAAAGTATGGAAGTAACTGATATCGGAGCCCAAGGACTTTCTTGGCTGCTGCAGCAACTGAATCCCAACTATAGAGCTCTTGGGGGGTTGTGTCCTTAGCAGAGTGGTCTCTTGCAAATGGATAGAATGCTCCAAGCTGCATAAAGCCAATCTCTCTCATTACGAAGAAGTCAAAGACGAAGAGATCCTAATATTATGATAAAATTCTGCTTCTACAGTATCAAACTAACGATTTGGTCAAACTGAGAGATAGACACATGCTTTAACTTTTCTTAAACACAATTTTAAAGCATACTATTTAAGGCAACGAATAACTCTGGTTCATTAAACTTTATCATGCAACAGTGTTCCTTGAAAAACAACATATTTCATGGCTATTAACATTGGTGAAAAGTTATAGCTTTAGGGGGAGAAAGAGAGATGGAGGCGGCATTGTTGACAAAACGCTAACCATGAATTTACCTGAATCCAGCGGCGGCAAAGCTCTTCAGTAGTGTTACTTGAAAAACCACATATATCAGCTCCAACCATTGGAATTCCAAACAATCCAAAGTTCAAGATTGTAGGAATGGAGTATGCCAAATCATTCCATGTAGCAGCATTGTCTCCAGTCCAATGTGACGTATATCTGCCAGAGCCAAGAAAAGTTGATCTTGCAAGAATGAATGGCCTTTTACCAGTGACATTAACCAAAGCACTATAGGTGGCTCTAGATTCTAGTAATCCATAAAGGTTATGAACATTATACTCCATTGTATTACCAAAATGTGTTGAAGTGGCTGGAACTGTTCTATAATTGATGGGCAAGTGATCGCCAGAGTTGTTTATCTTGTAGGGAGGGTCATCAAAGGTGGATGATGGTGTAGGAGGGGAAGTTATGAAGTTTGACAATTCATTCATGTCAAGCCACAGGCCATCAAAAGGTACGAGATCCTGGAACTTCTCAATTTCATTTCTCCAAAATATTTCAGTAGCTGGATTTAGAAAATCAGGATAATAAACATTCCCTGGCCAAACAACCCCTTGGTAGGGCATATTATCGCGTTTTATGAAGACATCTGCTTCCATGCCTCTCCTATAGGTGTCATATGTATTGTTGATACTAATTCCTGCAGTAAAAAGAAGACAACAAAATAACATTTGTTACATGATGATGAGTCGTACTCGTATCTAATTTATCTAGGTAAAAGGGAAATTGTTAAAACTTGATGACGGAGACAAGTTACCTGGATCTACTATTAGTACATATTTCTGATCATTCTGATGAAGCTTCCTGAGAAAAAAATTTACCCGCTCTAGTGGGAAGTTAACTGGATCGAGTGTGAAGTCCTTAAAACCATCCATGTAATCAATATCAGTCCACATAACCTCCAGCGGTATCCTAGCCTTTGCATAACTTTCCACTACCAGTTCAACATCATCAATATTCTTGTAACCCCACCGGCATTGGTGAAATCCTACACCATATCAAATTATCAATACAATTACTTTGAAATGTGAGTATTTTCATGTGTAATAGTTGTTTCCTAATGAATGAAGGTAGAAGCTGAGAATCGAACAAAACAGTTTCAACTTTGATCAGTATAGGAATGACAGGGGCGGAGGAATCTAGCATTCCTAAATTTCTTCTTGGCGCACTTTCCACATGTGAAGCTCAGCACAATATTCAAAGCAATGTCGTCTTTGCGAATGAGGCAATGTATAGTGAGCAATATGCCTTTAACTAAATGTATAATTTTACTTCATATTTCCCTTTCACAAACAACTGATCCGACAATACACTGGGTGATTTCTTCTTATATGTCGAAGTCCTGGTGGACAAAGTTACCCAATATCTACATTGGTGTGAGGTAGTAGGTACTCCATGAAATTAGTCGAGGTGTATACAAGCTGACTTGGACACCACTATTATAAAAAAAAACAATTTTCCATTGTCCTCACTAAGAACTAGTGGCATGGTATTATCTATGCTGAGCAATGCAACCTACACAATATAAACTCATATATCATAGTTTAAGCTCTATTCAATGCCCTTCCTATCCATGTATGGCATAGGTTCCTTCGGAAATTACCTGTGGAATTAGTCGAGGTGTACACAAGAGAAAAAGGACGAACCGAAAAAGAAAAAGAAAGGAAAAGAAAGTCATTACCGAAAGACCAATATGGCATAGCAGCAGGACGACCAATAAGCTGAGTATACTGATCCACCACCATTTGCGGCGAAGGTCCGGCGAAGAAATACAAATCAATTAACCCTCCAATCACCTTGTAACTAATCCTATCACCCGTATACACAATATCCATGCCATTGCTACTCAGAAGCAAAACCCCATGACTAACTACGGCGGCCGTTTCCTTCGCCGGATCCGACGACCGGACGTCCATATAAAAAGGATGGGATCCATAGAGATTAAGGTCCGCGTTGGAACTCCCAATGTCGGCATTCCATAGAGTCAAAGTCTGGTTGTGCGTGAGCTTAAACGAGCTTTTAGTGTGCTCTCCGAGCCCGTAAAGGTTAGCTCTGGTAGTTGGTAGTGCCGAGGAGATCTGGATGTATTGATCTTTGAATATGAGGAATGTATCGGGGTTTTGGTACTCCGGCGAAGTATCGAAAAGAGTATCACCGGTGGAGCGCCGGCGGACGATGAAGCTGAATGGGGTGGTGTTGTGAAGGATGAACTCTAGGTCTGAGTTTGGATTAGAGAGCGTAATTGGGGAGTGGCTTTCTGATGAGGAGTTTGAAGTTGACGGCGGCGATGGCGGTGGTGGACGGCGGAGAATTTCTTCCGGCACTTCCCATCGTTGGTGGTTAACGTCCGTTATTCGTATTCGGAGACGATCGTTTGTTTCCAAACTGTAACGAGGGGAAAAAAAAACAAATTAAACAATTTTTTTAATAAAGTTAATTTATTTACATTAACTAAGCAAAATTACTTGCATTTCCCCACTAATAAGACTAAAAATTAAAAAATTGAGTTATACATAGACGATAAAAAGAAATTACGATTTTCATAACTATATATTATGCTATTTACTTACTTTGAATTATTATTATTATTTTTTGCAAATTTTATAATGTAAACACTTATATTTCTAAAGGAGTCTTAAGTAACTATTCAAGAATCATTCGGCCAACTATATTATTTATTCATTGGGTGCTCTATGTTAATTTTATACAAATATCTATCAATTTTTATATAAATATATATATTTCATAACAAAGTTAATGGATACTCGAGCACCCGGCGAACACCACGTGGATCCACTCCTGCTATTATGTAGTATTTAACTAATTCAATATTGAAATTTGATATTTATATTCAAGATGAAACGTCAAAGTCAATCTATCATTCTAATCTTGTGACAGGTATCCATAATAACAAGAATTTAACTTCTAATTTTTTATGATTAACAATTTTATCTTATATTTTTTAAGCCAAATAATATTAATCTCGTTCTTTTGATCATATAGTAATAACTTTATAATTTATATCAATTTTTTTTAAAAAAATATTATAATAACTTTATCAATTATATCAGACTAATAATATTAAGCTCGAATCCAAAATAAATAAGAAAGGAAAAGAAAAATAACCTGGCAATGAGGATAAGATTATGAATATCATTCCCAAAAACAGAAGAATTATTGATGAGTTGAAGATAAGCAAAAAGTGAATTTCCATTGGTAGCCACATATTTGATTAAGTAACCATAGCTAATTACTTGCTGTTGAGCTTCTTTCTGTTTAATTAATATGGCAGAGTATGGTGAAAATATTGATAAATGGATCAAAAAGAAGATTAAAAAGATGTTTCTGTGTAAAGATGGAAATTGTATTGCTTTCATTTTATTTTTTCAATCTATGGAGGAATAGAGTTGCCATTAGGAATTAAAGTGGTCATTTTATGTTTAGGTCTTTGTGGAAAATGTCACTTTCCGTTTTGTTTGTCTTCACTCCTATTCCCTCCGTCTCTTTTTACTTGTCCATTTTTTAAATTAACACATCTATTAATTATAACGTAGATAAAAAGTTCTACATTTCAAAATAATTAGTCATTTAATTGAGAGTATAATAGGTAAAAAAGAAATTGTCTTTTATTGATTTATCAAAATAAACAAATAATTAAGAATAATAATTAAAGGAAAAGTAGACAATTAAAATGCGACGGAGGGAGTATATGATTTTTATGCCTCAACTTTTTCTAAATATTTTAAAATGGTTAAATTTTGTGATTAAAAATATATTTTAATGTTATTTTTAAATATATAAAAAAATTAAAAATAAAAATTTTATGTTCAAATTCACGTCGAGTACTAGTAGTTTGATCCTAATACTTCAAACTGAGAAAAATAAATAAAAATATTATCGTGTTATGTATTATATTTGACTAAATTTTGATTTAATATTTTGTTTTTTGGCTTTCAACAAGTGTTATATTGATGATACGATTCGAGTTTTTTTATTTCAGTTTTGATTTAAATTAGTAGTTTGATAAGTTTAATTTTTGTTTGAGAAATGAGATTTCTTACTCATTTACGATTTGAATAAAAGAAATATCAATTTAAAATTCGAGATACATACATTAAAAGCTCAATGTGCAATTTACATAAATTCTTTTAGGTATAAAATAAAGATCTATAATATATTTTTTAAAAATAAAAGTAACTTCGTAAGAAACTAGAAAATCATTTGTGCCACTAAATTAATCATTTTAGCAGATAATTAATAGTGTGATTCAAGCTTCTAAATCTCTTTTATTTTTGAAAAAGAAAAGGCACAAAGATATTATTAATTTTTTAGAAAACGTTCATTTATATTTTCGTTAAAATTTTTAGCTCATTCATATCATTATTTATTGACTAAAAATAATTTTAATTTTACAAAATTATTTTTTACACATGTGCAATTATGGTTCGGTCACATCATAGTAATAATTATATTTATTAACATAGATGAATTTTTTCTCAAATAAAAATAACATCAATAAACCAAAACTTTAACAGTTCATATAAATTAACTTTTTCTCAAAATTCCATAACATATCCTTCGAACCACAATGTAATTTGAGTTTAAGACTTTCATATTAAAGATCTCAAATTCGAAACCTTGTCACTTGCCAATAAAAGCAAAAAATTTGGGTCGAGCCCCTTATTAAAGGTATTACAAACCCGAAGTATTATACGTATTTTCCTCGTACCTTAAGCAACAAAACAAGGGTAATATTGTCTTTTGATCTTCACGATATCAAACTCGAGAAGGGTATTTTGGTCATTTCCTTTGCTCACAACGGCTACTTATTTGGTGTCCGTTAGATATAATGATAGTGGGAAATAACAGAGTCCAGTCCACTGCACGCTCCCCTAGAAGTAGAAGTCGGCCGCTAAAAAATTGCCACTCTGCTTAACTTTCTCACAAAAATCCCAAAAAACAAAGTGAAAAAAAACAACCCATTTTTAATCACCCTTTTTCATGATTAAGGTTTTCTTCAAAAGCCATTAGGGTTTTTTTTTCCCAAGAAAATTCTAGGGTTGAAGAATCATTAACAAAAGAAGATGGAGAAGTTGAACAGCATTTTCAAGAAGAAGACTTCACCTAAAGGTAAGATTTTTACCCCTTTTTTGTTGTGTCTTTATTGGGTTTTTTTTTGTTTTTTTTTCATTTTGTGTTTTGAGGTATGATCTATGGTTGAAAATTTTGTAATTGATTAACAGAAGCATTGAGGACCAGCAAAAGGGAAATGGCTGTTGCTACCAGAGGTACATGACTCACTAGCTGAGAATTTGATTTTGTTTTGTTTGATGAAAGAGTAGCTTCTCATTATTTGATTTAGAAATAATACTCTATAAGCTCATTTTGGATCTCAAATGCATAGGCGCTTACGCCCATTGTTCGTGTTATGCATAAACATCTTTCTTTTTGGGATGCTATAATAGTGGTTGTATTCTTTTAAGTTTAATTTTTGATATACATCGAATGCTATGATCTTTTCCTTGTTAAGAAAGAGATGCTTAATTTGTTTGGACGTCTAGAAATATATGCTCCGGCAAAGAGAGAAAAAAGAATCGCACTTGGTGGAAATTTCTGTCTTTGATATTTGGATTTTAGCAATACTTAAGCTTATCAAAGTTAGAGGCTAAACTCAAGCAATAGACTATTAGGCACATCAACCCCTCAGAAATATTAGGTTAAGGTTGTTGTCCCTTTGTTCTTTGTAGTTTCTACTTTGCAATTAGAATAACAAAGTTGAGTGATTGTGAAAAGGTTCCATTTTTATGTGAAAGAGGTTATTGAGATATACTGGTTGAAGGTTCATTAGTAATTAGAGAACAAAGTCATGTAATATCTGTAAAGGATTAGGTAAAATAGTGGATGGCTCGGCTCTATTACCTTCTACTTCAACTCTCTATGGCACTGGTGCTTCATAACAGGATATGATATTAGGAAAAATGGTATAATCAGTTTTTGGGACTATAAGGTAATTCAGGTGGATTGCAAAACAATATAACCTGCTTTGCGTGGACAGTTCACAGAGTTGGAAGAAGTGCTCTATGTTGGCTAAAATCTAGAAATACTTGTTTCCTATGCAAGTGAGTAGCTGTCTGAACTCAAGTACTTGAAGGTTTTATCGACTCTTTTATTTACTTCCCGTGTCATTGTTTGGTGTCATTCTTAATTTTGATAAAGCTATCAGGGGTCAGCTGTTTTGCTAAATGAGGAAACAAATTACATATTCCAGGTTTTATATTTTGAACTATCATCATTGTTACGCCATTCTAGTATATTTCACATCATTGTCATTTGCTCAAGCAAGAGTTGGAGAATGCAAAAAGCATTAGACAATTTTTGGAGAAAAAAAATCATTGTCTAGAATGTATCATAGTTGGATGTCATTCTTATTTTTTATTTAGATCATTATCATTTTGGTAAACAAGTAGATAAATTTTTATTCCACGTTATCTTTTGTGTTGTTATATAATGGGTTGGATTATGATAACTTGCATTGTCTTCCTCGTTTCTTATTTGGTGTTTTTACTTTTCATTAATTCTTCTCTTTTTTTGTTCATGTATAACTTTAGGCATTGAACGGGAGATCTCATCCTTACAAATGGAGGTAAGTTATTAGGAAAATGTTCATAAACATGAGGCAAGTGTGTTTGTTCAGTAAGTTCAGAGTATTCTTGCGAAATTTAAGTCACGAAAATTTCAGAGTATTCTTTCAATAATCATCTTTTCATCTGTGTAAATCTACTTATTTGTGAACTTATATAATTCTTATTTCACTATCTCGTAGGAGAAAAAGTTAGTTGCAGAGATCAAGCAAACAGCCAAAACAGGAAACGAGGCAAGTGTTTGCAAATTAATTCTTTTTTCCTGACTACTTTACTTGGAATTGTGATCATTCAAATAGATAATGGCTTCTAGTGGGTGCTTATTTGCATTGGAAACTGCATACTTTTTTGCATCCCGCTGATTCTTTTGTTTATCAGAATTTGAAATACATACTCTTGAGAGATGATCCATTCTCAGATTGCATAAATCATTGTCCTTCTGAAGAATCATGCATAGTCACAACCTTAAAGAAAGAATATTTGATAGGAAGTATCAGAATTTGAAAGACATTGATTTGCCTTTGTGATTTGTTCATTTATTTTCAGAAAAAATGACTTGTGTTTGGGTAAGGTCTCCAATTTAATTGAATCGAGCCAAGTACCCACAGATATTGGCGTGATTCCAATAAACTTGCCAATTGTGCGAAAGAATTAGAGCCTAACATAGTTTAACTAATTTCAAATTCTTAATGTTCATTCTCTCACCAACAAACAATTCACAAAATTTGTATATGTATTGGTTTATGTATTTACCATAAAATGCTTGTATGAGGGAGGGTGAGCCATGTTAGCTGGAAGTGTTTCAAAATAGAAAGAGAGGCTGAAACGAGGGCACTTAACTGAGTTGTTGAAAAGAAAGGTAGTGCCCGAGGTACTTGCTAACAAACAGGCAGGACTGACTTGAAAAAGAGGCTCTACTTGAAAGGAATGTAGTAACTCGATTTATGTTCGCTGAGACTCAAGTTTGAATTTACGCTAATTGAAGGCTTACAAATATATTGAAGATTCTACTCAGTTGGTCTTTAAAACACTGATTTTGCTCTGTCTAATAAGACTCACGTTTGAATCAAGGCTAATTAAAGGCTTGGATATTCATTGAAAACTTGGTGGTAAACATGGATAATTGTACTTGTGATCCAGGTGAGAAATGAATGGCATTTTTTTAAAAGGGCGAGGAAAGAACTCATCTCATCCGCTATATAAGCCATTTCTTTTTCCTCAAAAGTAAATCTTGCTCACACACTTTGACTTGTCAGGCCGCCACCAAAATTCTAGCTCGTCAACTTGTGAGATTGCGGCAACAAATTGTCAATTTGCAAGGTAGTCGTGCTCAAATTAGGGGTGTAGCAACTCATACACAGGTCAACCTTTTCTCCCAATTATTATTGTGTATGAAAAGTAATTGAAATTTTTTTGTGGTTCTTATATGTGGCTTCTTTTCTCTTCTGTAGGCACTATATGCTAGCACCTCTATGTCTACTGGAATGAAAGGTGCAACTAAAGCGATGTCTGCCATGAACAAGGTACTGATTATTTGTTGGTTGTGAGTTTCTTTTCTCTTTTCCTTTTAATCCTCAGAACTTTTGAAACTCATCCATTTTGTTTGCGTTTGTGCTACCATTTAATTATTAAGGTGTAAAGCCCTCCAATTGGTTTATTCTTTGTGTTTTTATTTCTCAGCAAATGGCACCTGCAAAACAAGTTAAAGTGATCAGAGAATTCCAGAAGCAGTCATCACAGTTGGACATGACAGTAAGCACTTTCATCCTTCTAAGTGATGCTTCACATTATTGACTTACTTCTGTGCTTATGGACAAATACAATTTCAGTTTGATGTGAAGTTCAGCCTAAGCATACTAATGAAACTATCTGATTTTTCCAGATTGAGATGATGTCTGAATCCATTGATGAGACTTTGGATAAAGATGAAGCTGAAGAAGAAACTGAGGAGCTTACAAACCAGGTTCAATTATTATTCATCACGCAGTTGGTCTGTTTCCTAATTGTATTTTTCTGGTCATCTATTCTAATTTGTGTTTTCATGTGTAGGTGCTGGACGAGATTGGTGTGGACATTGCATCACAGGTAGGTTTTGGATTAAGGATAGTTGAGCGTATGATCAGTTGTTTTCTCATCTTTAGCTTGCGAGCTGTGTTTATTCATTATTCATTTTTATATTGGCAGTTATCTTCAGCTCCAAAAGGCCGGATTGCATCTAAGAAAGTCGAAAATGTTGCCCCTCCTAGGTATGTGGAACTGTTTTAAATCATACGTACGTCATACATGGACTTTCTTATGTAGTTAAGTTGGATTTTTGTGTGTTGAGCTACGTTTCTTCTGCATTTCCATATCAAACAATACTTCCTTTCTGTTTTCTGGTTATACTCTCCTTATGTATCGATCATGACAGTTGTTTTACACTCCTTTGACCTAATGCTGGCTATGAAATTTCATTGATTTATGTACTGAACCCAATCTAGAATTCCTCTACATTCGTTTTTGGCGTTAATATGAAAGGGACTCCTAAGAATATCCTTCCTAGTTCTTCTAGGAACATGTTAGTCTACCTAACAATTCTTCCCATGTGAATGCAGTTCTGATACTGCTGCAGATGTCGAGGAACTTGAGAAGAGGTTGGCCTCTCTTCGAAGAATTTGATGAAGAACGTGCATATTTGTGGACAACTTTTATATGATCCTTGTATAAATTTCGCTTTTAGAATTAAAAATATAGTATGTATTATGGTACCAATTTGTATTTCTCAACTATTTTCCTATAGCACCAAACATCAACATTTATGCTGTAAGAATGAAATGGATCCTCTTTGGGTTTTATGATCCTTCTCCATGTAATTTTGTGTGTGTAGTTCCTTGAATTCATTGATATACCCTCACAAGGTAGAGAGAAGGTCGTCTACGTACGCCCGAGTTTGTTGTTCCTCAAATTTGTTTCACATTTCATATCAATACAAACTTCTGCTACAGTACATTACAGGTCATGAAACCAAATGAAAAGCAAAACTTAAGACTTATTTTTACTTTTTTCCTTAAATATTACAATATACCATCAAGCCAAAAGCAGTTCTTCCTTCAGTGAATCAAACTTTTCCCATCTTGACCAACTTTGAATGGAAGGATTGGTAGACTCTGTTCATGCCAGAAGAAGTTATCAGGATCAACCTTAGTCTTGACAAGCACAAGCCTGTCATAATTGTTCTTGTAGTACTTTTTCCCCCAGACACTAGCTTCCAAGATATTTGAGTTGGCATTTTTGTTCATACCCAAATCAAGATCTCTATAATTCACATAAGCTTCTCTAGGGTACTTGGATACAAAAGTGCCCATATACTCATAAAGTCCTCTGATCCAGTTGATATGTTTATCTGCAGTTCTCTTGTCTCCATCTGTCCAGGCTGTTAAGTACTGTATCTTGCAGATAACCCCTTTTCTGTGTGGGAATGGGATTGAAGATTCTGATATCTTTCCCATCATTCCTCCATAGGGATTCCATATCATCATAGGTGAATCATCTTGTAAAAACTTCTCCCACATCCCTTGAAGTCCAGTTACTGGAACTGGTACACGGAGAAAATCCGATTTAGCCTTGAAGTTTACTGCAGGGAATAATGACTTCCCTTGAAGTAGGAACTCAGGTTTGATGTTACTTGGATAACCAGCAATGTAAATGACTGATTGAATCCAGCTCATTTCGACACAATCTTTTCGTGTCAATCCCAATTCAGGGAAGCTATGATTCATCACATCAAGAAGCCTATCAGTTTTTCCAAGAAACAAGGCTTGGTAAGCTGTTTGCACTGTTTTCTTTCCCTTTGTTGAATTGACCGTAGTTATGAGGATTCTGATGAAGAGATCTTCATCAATCTTGTGTGCAACATGTTGCCATTTGTTCAAGACTTTTGTTGCACCAGTTTCCAGTGTCTTTGGAACTGTGAAAACTGTCACAGTTGATGGAACAGGAACAAGTCTAACTTTCCATGCCAAGATTATGCCAAAACTGCCTCCTCCACCCCCTCTGATTGCCCAAAACAAATCCTCTCCCATTAAGGCCCTGTCAAGAACTCTGCCAGTGGCATCAACAATCCGAGCATCGACAACATTGTCTGCTCCAAGACCATATTTCCTCATCATAGGACCATAAGCTCCTCCAGTAATATGACCACCAATTCCTAAGCTGGTACATAGGCCAGCAGGGTAACCATGTGTCTTGCTTTTTTCTGCAATCCTATAGTACACTTCACCAATCGTCGCACCAGCTTGAACCCATGCACTGTTGTCCTCAATGCCCACTTTAATCGCGCGAAGTTTAGCTAAGTCAAGCATGATAAAAGGCACTAATCTTTTCATTTCTGATGTGTAAGATATGCCTTCATAATCATGACCTCCACTCCTAACTCTGAGCTGAACTTTTAGCTCTTTCGCGCAAATAACTGCTGCTTGGACATGAGATTCAATCAAAGCAGTGAAAATAAGCAGAGGTTTTTGTTGAGAAGGTGTCAAACACCTTAGATTTTGGGCAGTGGATTTAAGGACAGAGTTGAATGAAGTAGCATTGGATGTAGGAGTGAAGAAAGCTGTGGAGAAAGGGATCGAACGATCCGAATAGAGTGTAATACATTGGTAGAATTGATCTTGAATTGTATATGAAACAACATATGAAGATGAAAATAGTAATATGAATGAAAAAAGAATATTCATAGAGATTGAAGAAGCCATGAGCCTCTCTTGTTATCTTGCTTGTTTTGTTTTCAACAAGTGTAAATGAGAGGCCTTATATTCAAAATTTTCAAAGACCTTTATCCCATGTTTGGAGGATGGTGAATAATGAATGGGAGAGGAAATGGGGAAGACAGTGGGGCAAAGAAAATATATATATTCCTTTTTGTTTGGGGTTGGAAGAGAATGGGGGAGGAAAATATGACTGGTCTAGTCGTCAATCAAGTGATCGAAAGTCACGAGGTCTCAGGTTCAGATTCTAGTGGAGAAGAAAAAATGATTAGGTGATTTTTTTTCTATCTGTTTTAGCCTTGGTGGATAGAGTTACGTGATACCTATTGTTAGTAGCAAAAATGAGTTTAGTCCTTTTATTGAAGAAATATGATATATTTGAACTTCTTTTTAGAACTATATTACTCTCGAATATGGAGTAACAATACAAAGTTTAATAGTAATTAAATGGTGGAATGGTTAATAAGTATGATAAATTTGTGAATAAGCAAAAACAAAGAAATCAAAAGTGCACATTTCAATTAATATAAGATTAAATATATTTAGACAGATATCGTAAAAACGATAAAATTTATCAATAATCGAGGGATCAAAAGTGTTATTAATTCTATCCTATTAACCTTTTTCTTTTTTCTTTTACTTTAGCTTTTTTCCATTTTCCATTTCTTTTCTTTTTCTCCTTCCCCCCAAAACAAGTATTTGGTAGGTGACTTAATGAACAATCTTTTTTTAACAATGAAAAAGTTGGAGATTTGTTGAAATAAGTAGTGGCTAGTGGTATTCATGGGAGTCTAAAACTTAAAGAATAAAAAAAAAAAAAAAAAAAGTCAACATCATATTATATGCTTTATTTTTTGCCTAAATTTTAGGATGCATGAGAGGGCTTCTATTATAATGGACTTGAAAATTTATGAAAGAAGACTTGAAAATAATGGTAGTTTACTTGCCTTCTAATAAATTTGTCAGAAATCTTGCCTTAAAAGAATTACTAAGTAAGCATTTCCTCTAATAAATATCACACTTGATATAGTTTTTTTATTGTCTAAGTGAAACTCTTTTTGTCCGTCTTTACTTGTCTATAGTATTAAAAATAGATGTTTGATTGTCTAAATTTTACTCGTTCATTTTGAAAAATTAAAAGATAATTAATTATTTTCTACTTATTTTAAGTATTGTTCATTTCCTAATATATTGAATTTATTATTTTCAGAAAGGGATATAGTAAAATTATCGTTCGTCCGTATTTACTTGTCTACAGTATAAAAAAAATGTTTGATTGTCTAATTTTTACTCGTTCAGTTTGAAAAATTAAAAGTTAATTAATTATTTTCTTCTTATTTTAAGGGTGTGTTTGGTATGAAGGAAAATGTTTTTCGTGGAAAATGTTTTCCTGGAAAACAAGTAGATTTTGGACTTATTTTCTCATGTTTGGTTGGTGAGTAGAAAATATTTTCCGGAAATGATTTTTAGTGTTTGATTTATGAATGAAAAATATTTTTAAGAGACATCTTTTATTTTTACTAGAGTAAAAATAATTAAAAATAAATTTATTTTTTTTTTGGGTTGATGCTGGGTGGGATGGGGGCAAGGGGGAGGGGTAAGAGTGGAAAAATAAAAATTTGAAGTTGATAGTATTTTTAAAAAACAAAATTAATTTTTTTGGGGGTTGGGGTTGGGGTTGGGGGTTGGGGGAGAGGTCAGGGATCGGGTGAAAAATAAAATTTTGAAATTGAATATATTTTATTAAAATTGATGTTTTTCCAAAAAAAAAATGTAATTTGAAATTGGAGGAGAGTTTTGGAAAATGTTTTCCTTAATTTTTTAAGGGAAGTCATTTTCCTTAATTTTGAGGAAAATGAGTTGATTTGGAAAATATTTTCCAAAACTTTTGTCCCAACCAAACATGAGAAAATTGGAAAACATTTTCCAGAAAATGTTTTCCTTCATACCAAACACACTCTAAGTGTTGTTCATTTCCTAAATATTGAATTTATTATTTTCAGAAGGGGCTATAGTAAAATTGTCATGTTATTTATTGCATCTAAGGCGTGTGTCAAGTTAATACTGGACAGGTAAAAAAATAGATGGAGGGATAAGTATATAGTAAAAGTTTTTTAAAAATTAAATTTTCAAAAGAAACATATTGAGAAAAAATTAGGATACATGAAATATCCAAAGTTATAAACCCAAACAAAAGAAAAGAACAAAATAAAGGACTAACATTTTTTTACATATAAGAATCACACCAATAATTTTAATGGACTACTAAAGAAAGCAACACTATCACCTTTATTTATTTATTTTAATAAATAAAAATGAATAAAAGTGGTTTAGTTGTAAATGATGTCAATCAAAATTGAAATCTCTATTTTGTCTTTTGGTACCTGTTTATTTTTGTTTCACATGGTCTTTTTCATATATATATATTATTATTTTAAAAAAAGATCTAATATATCGCTCAATTTTGTCATTTAAAGTAAATATATTTTTTATTATAAAAAGTGTTTTATATGTACTTTTATTGTTAAACAAAAGGCTCATATATACTATTTTTCTCCAATGTAAGTAAAAAAAAATATTTCTAATTTCATGCTTTAATTATTTTTAAAAAAATTATATAAAAATCCATACGGTATATACATGTGAGCAGGATTAAATATCCATATGGGTTATATTTTTTTAAAAAATAAAATAGAACATTAAATTAAAATTAATTTTCACTTCCATTAAAGGAAAAGGGTGTATGTGAGTCTACATAAGCCACTATTATAATGAGGACATATCAGCTTTAAATGACAAAAATAACGGATATATAATATCATTTTTTTATTTATTTTTTGGTCTTCTATGAGGTGGAATTTTTTTCTCCTAAAATGAGATGGAACTATTTTATAATTCTTCATTTGTTTAAAAAAGTACACTTGCAAAGTCCCCAAAATAAAAATAAAAAGAAACTTGAAAAGCCAAGTCATTGATGAAATAATTGAGTCAATAGTAGGTCTAACAACCATATAAACTTAAATTTTCCTTCTTAGTGTTTTTGCATTGATGTTTTAACTCACAATTCTTATTTTGTAATAATTATCTGCATATATCAAATTTATTAATCCGATAGAAAACGCATATTAATTTTTATGAAAAAAGATTTTTCATATTTCGAACTTGAATTCGATGATTAAACGAGGAATTCTCAAGTATACTTTTGAAGATATAAATCAAGTCTCTTAGATTTTTTTTTTACTTCCTTTCCCTCCAAATATTTATTTTCTTCATAATTTTATAGAATATACCATGCTTAATTTGTTGATATGTGAATGTGATGGTCTTGGCAATAAAAAATTTGTAGGAGCTAGCCTCATGGGACTAAGACATGCTAACTATTTTCAAAAGTTTGAATCATAAAATAATTTTGATTAGAATAATAGATTCTAGGGAATTAATTTTTAAAAAGAATAACAAAAATATTATTTAGCACGTCGATTGGAACATGTAATAAATAATTAAAACATCCAATAAAAACGCAACTTGTTCCTTTGGTGGGGTGGGGCCTTTCCATGGATATTTATTCGAAATTCGATTAATTTAAATAAAAAAATTCTATTTATAAATAACATTTTTTTAATCAAAGATCTACTCCTAGTACATAATATAATAATTTTAAAAAATAGGATCATATGGAGGGGGTGGGGGTGACTTGGGGATTGGGGATTGGGGAGGGAGGAGGTTATGGCTTGGGAAGGGCTTTAATGAAGGTCAAATGGTTTACACTACTCCGAATATGCGGGATTCTATTAAGAATTTTTTCATATTCAAAATTCAAATTCGAGATTTTTAATTAATGAAGAAGCAATTTCATTCGCTAATTGTTGACATTATCGTAATTAAAAATTGTTTTTTTTTCCCAAAGAATGTGCAATTTTGGCCAAAAGATGCCATTGATAAATTAAATTTGTGGGAATTTTATAAATGTGCAAATTGATTAATAGAATGTGACTTGCATGCAACTAACATAAATGGATATCGAAAGAGAAAATAACTACATCTTTTAGTTTATTAAAGGAGAAAAAATATTTTTTAAATATGTTTGAACAAAGTAAAAGGAAAAGGAAAAAATTTATTAAAGGTCAAGACAAACCAACTAACAGCTTTCTAGAATAGTTGACCACCAAACAAAATTATATTTAAAAAAAATCGAACAAATCTGGCAAAAGTATTCATTATCCTCATGAACCTGAAGCTTTTCGTTTGGTGTACACCTAAACTATATTCCGTTTTAATTACCTCCGAACTTGTTTATTCCTCCATCCCGTACACCTTTATTGTGCACATAGCGTAGAAATTGACAACACACTCTACTAGGCACGTGAGGAAGTAATTTTTTTGCCACATCATAAAGCTACAACAGGTAAAAAAACGTAAAATCTTCATTTTTCTTTAATATTTGACATATTTTAAACGAAAAATACGACAAAATGTAAATGAAAAGTAAAGAAAACAAAGATTAACACTTGGTAAGAATTTCAGAAAAATTTGAAATTTGATCGACCAACTTCACGTCTAGAAAGATCCAAATCCAAAAAAGTGTTCCCCAAAATTAACCCTTATTTAGAAATAACTTTTAAACAATGAATTTTAAATTTAAGAAAAACTATCCAATAAATAAATGACATATAGCATTTTACCTAAATATTTTAACTATTATAAAATCTAGTTTGCAACACTCTATCCCCTCCATCTTCTTCGAGATAATACTTTTGCAGAAACAACCCCAATCCCCACCGATTTTTTTTATCCAAAATTAATTTGTTTAATTCCAAACAATAAAAGTCTTGTGCTGACATTTAATGTGAGTTCTCTGGTACTAATTATTAATTTCTCGAATATTTTCGAACTTAGTCCGATAGTTTTAGTGAGAAGCTTAGTCCAAAAGTTTTAGGTGAGAAGGTTTGATATTTATCTTTTGCCATATTAATTTACCTAGGGGGCTATTATTTATTCAGGTGAAACTCCACATCACCACTTTTGCCAGATGTCGCGCGCGTGTAGTCACAATAGGAGCAGGTGGACTTTTAAAAACGTGTACGCGATGGAAGAATAAACAGGTTCGGAGATAATTAAAACGGAATATAGTTTAGGTGTACACCGAATAGAAAGCTTCAAGTTCAGAGGGTAACGAATACTTTTGTTAATAAATTTTGATTCATCGGAACCAAGTGTAGTATTTAAGCGAAAGAAGGGTAAAGGAGCGAACCCATTATCCACAAATTTTGAAGCTGGAAACAGTTGATCTATGGATTATCATAAAGTACATATGCATAAAACTCATGCTAGTGGAAAATAACTTTCAATGCCCAATGTTAGATACAAGGGCTAAGGCCAGTATATACTGCTCCAACAGTATCTGCAAAACAATACTAAAGCCACTGTGCATAACGAGCAACTACAAATCGAGTAGTGTAACAACCAGTAACTAAGGTGTCAAATATCGAATACTGTAACAACCAGTAACTAAGGTGTCACTGTGAGAACGGACTATCTCACACAGACAGATTATTTCGCAGAAGATTGAGAAAGTAAAGAAGATTTTACCTGATGGACGCGAGATGAAAAAAGCTGAACCAGTTGTTGGAGTCGCCAACAGAGAGATAGATAGCTTTATCAAAAGACAAGCATTTGCAGTCTAAAAGGCAATAACATAAATCACAATGTATTATGATTTACTAGGATGCAAAGTTTTCGTCCTAGTTTCAGTCGATTACAGACATGACTCTAGTTTTTTTCTCTTTTCCGGATCATAGTTTATCCAAGTAAGCATACTACCAATCAAAGTTTAAAAAACTCAGAAACATACAAGAACTTTTCCTTTTATAATTGATCAATTGTCCTAAATGGAGACCAATTACTTCTACAGGGACTTGGAACAGTCTTCACGCATCGTATCTAAAATGGGACTCTCTTTTCTCATCTATCTTGATGGTTTATCGAACAAACAAAAATAACATAACATGTGAAGTCTACATAAAACAGATGAGGGATGCTACACAGATAATGGTGTTTAAGCCTCCACATAGTTGTACGTATTTTTGACATTAACTTCGTGTAATATCAAGCAAATGATCTCAACTTATCAAGAGAAAGATCAGTATAATGCTGCCAAATTTTGGTGGCTAAAGACAGTCATAAATGAGACGAAAAAGAGACTGAACCAGAAAGTAGCCATCTACTTCAACATATTGTAACACTCCACTTGGAATAATCAATTAATAGCACAGAACATAGAGGTATTGCATGATGCAAGTGGTATAAACTCGCCTTCGCTGTGACATTACGTTATAATTTTTGTATAATCAGGAAGCACTGATATGCTATACAGCAGACACGTTGGAGCATGAAATCACTGGAGAGAAGAGACAGCCATGAAATTCCTCAATAAAATCTAACGACATTTCACTGAAAGCACTCAAGACATAGCATATTGTACTTCGCAAGCAACAATAACACCAATGGGAAACCAAAGAACTCGAAACCAAACTTCACACTTCTTTCAACTAGTACATCCTGCAGTCACTAAGTGAACACCACGTCTAGCACATGAGCCTGAAATAGAGCCATGATCCCTTGATATGACAAGAAGAAGAGGGCCTCGTACAGCAATAGGACTGACATCCACCTACTGCACCAGCTTCATTGCCACTGGTAAAACCAATATGCACCGCAGGACCCCAAAAAACAGGATGGTACCACAACTCTGGTTAGACACCAAACCATTTTGGTTTGTTAATAAAACATGTTTTCCTAAAACAAAACTACAAGCCTTAATCCACATTTGTTTTGTAGTTCTGAAAGGTGGATTCACTTGACCCCGACGATGTGACAATTTAGTCACTATTTGCTTGGCCTGAGTTTCACTTTAGCCAACTTTTTTCTATATCTTTAACTAAATTTAATTTACTCACAAAACCCATCTCTTTGAAAATATGTTTAGCATCAAATATAGATATTTAGTCAATGTTAATCCTTACTCATATAAAAATGTTCTAAAATGTTTTGAGTTTTAGTGGTATTATTGTCCAATAAAAGAAATCAAACAATAATTCTCCCAAAAGCAAACCCGAAGCTTATTAAACACTAAATCCAAACAGTCACACTAGTTCTAACTTCTACCGAAAACAAAACCAGTACCAATTCTCCCAAAACAAAATCAGCACTATAATGTCTCCACACGAAATGGTGATCAGCTTGTTCATTGTACAACTTTTCTTGCCATCTTTCAGTGAAACAGGCATCTAGCTGCTCATTTACCAAAACAGATACCATCAACTAATTAGTTTCAGATTTCTTGCACCGGGAGAAACTTTTGATTCTATGAAGAGAAATTTTATTACGGAAATACAAACAGTATGAAGATCATGCAACTCAGAGAGAAGAAACTCAAGAAAGGAGTCGAAGAGCACCTACTTTATGAGTATTTGTACAGCAGAATACATCATTGATGAGCATAACAAGCTCCTTATATATGGAACTTTGTCCCATGCTGAAGATACAAACCAAGCTCACTAGTCAAGTGAAGTGTGACAATCTGAATCTCAAGTTCAGATATTTCAATGCTAACCTTCTGAACATGCGACAATTAGTCACTAAGCCCAAACAATGAAACAATCCCCATCGCACTACTCAGTCTAACAGACAGAAATACCAAATAGATGATGATAAGGCCTACACCAAGCATCTTGTTAGGGCGCATGTCATTCTTGGGAACAACAACAAGGGCCCATAAAAGACCAAACAAGAGGAAACATATGGTGTAAAACAAACTTCTGTCCCGTGGAAGTATGAATGAAGAAGGTTTCTCTGACCAGGCACCGAGGAATAATGAGATTCCTAACCCAATAAGTGTGTTGAACATGGGACCTGCATAGCATCCAGATAAAGCAATCTGCACACCATCTCCCCCATTCATCGCCAAAGCAACATTTGAGACCAGATCACCCATTGAATTGCCCCAAGCCAAAACAGTGAGCCCAAGAATCGAGGGATTAACCCCCAGTACAACACCC
>CM040619.1:64102160-64453027 GCA_022817965.1 Solanum lycopersicoides
ACAGTCTTCACGCATCGTATCTAAAATGGGACTCTCTTTTCTCATCTATCTTGATGGTTTATCGAACAAACAAAAATAACATAACATGTGAAGTCTACATAAAACAGATGAGGGATGCTACACAGATAATGGTGTTTAAGCCTCCACATAGTTGTACGTATTTTTGACATTAACTTCGTGTAATATCAAGCAAATGATCTCAACTTATCAAGAGAAAGATCAGTATAATGCTGCCAAATTTTGGTGGCTAAAGACAGTCATAAATGAGACGAAAAAGAGACTGAACCAGAAAGTAGCCATCTACTTCAACATATTGTAACACTCCACTTGGAATAATCAATTAATAGCACAGAACATAGAGGTATTGCATGATGCAAGTGGTATAAACTCGCCTTCGCTGTGACATTACGTTATAATTTTTGTATAATCAGGAAGCACTGATATGCTATACAGCAGACACGTTGGAGCATGAAATCACTGGAGAGAAGAGACAGCCATGAAATTCCTCAATAAAATCTAACGACATTTCACTGAAAGCACTCAAGACATAGCATATTGTACTTCGCAAGCAACAATAACACCAATGGGAAACCAAAGAACTCGAAACCAAACTTCACACTTCTTTCAACTAGTACATCCTGCAGTCACTAAGTGAACACCACGTCTAGCACATGAGCCTGAAATAGAGCCATGATCCCTTGATATGACAAGAAGAAGAGGGCCTCGTACAGCAATAGGACTGACATCCACCTACTGCACCAGCTTCATTGCCACTGGTAAAACCAATATGCACCGCAGGACACCAAAAAACAGGATGGTACCACAACTCTGGTTAGAAACCAAACCATTTTGGTTTGTTAATAAAACATGTTTTCCTAAAACAAAACTACAAGCCTTAATCCACATTTGTTTTGTAGTTCTGAAAGGTGGATTCACTTGACCCCGACGATGTGACAATTTAGTCACTATTTGCTTGGCCTGAGTTTCACTTTAGCCAACTTTTTTCTATATCTTTAACTAAATTTAATTTACTCACAAAACCCATCTCTTTGAAAATATGTTTAGCATCAAATATAGATATTTAGTCAATGTTAATCCTTACTCATATAAAAATGTTCTAAAATGTTTTGAGTTTTAGTGGTATTATTGTCCAATAAAAGAAATCAAACAATAATTCTCCCAAAAGCAAACCCGAAGCTTATTAAACACTAAATCCAAACAGTCACACTAGTTCTAACTTCTACCGAAAACAAAACCAGTACCAATTCTCCCAAAACAAAATCAGCACTATAATGTCTCCACACGAAATGGTGATCAGCTTGTTCATTGTACAACTTTTCTTGCCATCTTTTCAGTGAAACAGGCATCTAGCTGCTCATTTACCAAAACAGATACCATCAACTAATTAGTTTCAGATTTCTTGCACCGGGAGAAACTTTTGATTCTATGAAGAGAAATTTTATTACGGAAATACAAACAGTATGAAGATCATGCAACTCAGAGAGAAGAAGACTCAAGAAAGGAGTCGAAGAGCACCTACTTTATGAGTATTTGTACAGCAGAATACATCATTGATGAGCATAACAAGCTCCTTATATATGGAACTTTGTCCCATGCTGAAGATACAAACCAAGCTCACTAGTCAAGTGAAGTGTGACAATCTGAATCTCAAGTTCAGATATTTCAATGCTAACCTTTCTGAACATGCGACAATTAGTCACTAAGCCCAAACAATGAAACAATCCCCATCGCACTACTCAGTCTAACAGACAGAAATACCAAATAGATGATGATAAGGCCTACACCAAGCATCTTGTTAGGGCGCATGTCATTCTTGGGAAGAACAACAAGGGCCCATAAAAGACCAAACAAGAGGAAACATATGGTGTAAAACAAACTTCTGTCCCGTGGAAGTATGAATGAAGAAGGTTTCTCTGACCAGGCACCGAGGAATAATGAGATTCCTAACCCAATAAGTGTGTTGAACATGGGACCTGCATAGCATCCAGATAAAGCAATCTGCACACCATCTCCCCCATTCATCGCCAAAGCAACATTTGAGACCAGATCACCCATTGAATTGCCCCAAGCCAAAACAGTGAGCCCAAGAATCGAGGGATTAACCCCCAGTACAACACCCAACCCAACAAGCAGCGCCACCAATTCATTCGCAATCATATAAAACCAAACGATACTCATAATAAAACCCCCCAAAACCCATGGAAGCAAAAACATCTGTGGTGGACGGTCAGCTCTTGTATGCTTGTATGCAAGTATACCCAGTGTGCAACCAACAGAAATGCCAAGAACTATAGCAACACTTCTGCCTAGGTAATTCACATTATCCTGAGTATTCCATAAAGCTGCAAGAAGAAAAGGAGCTAAAGTAGCACTGCCTACAGCGTATGGTTTTGACCAAGTTTCTTCCTCAACTAATGGAATGGTTAATCGTCTTGGCACAGTCAATGGCAACTCTAGAAGTGAACAGAGCTGAGAGCAGGAAAATGATGGGCTCTTGATTTCTACACCCTCGTCAATCCAACCCCACAAAGGCCTTTCCCCATCATGCACCCTCAATGACTGATTAGAATATATTGCCACATTGGATGCCCACATCCACTGAGGCAAGGAACCATGTGACTGTATGCTATTGTCCTCTGTCTCAACGTCAAGCAAAGTGCTATAAACAGAATCCTCCTCCTGAGTCCCTTCAGAAAATATACTTCCTCTAACAGGAAGCAAAGGAGTAACAACATCCAATCTCAATCTTCGAGCATGCTTCCTCAAAATCTCATTGGCAGCAACAACAAAGGCATAAATAACATAGATCAATACAAATGCAATAGTTGCTACCACACTAACTTCACCAACAATCAAGATCAATAATAGTGACATCAGTGTTACAATGAAAAAGGCAATATCCCTAATAAAACATTTTTTGTCAACCTGAACATCCTGATCAGCTACACAAAGAGAAACAGCACCCACAACAACGCAAGTAACAAACACAGCCCCACCTAGAACACTGTTAAGCCCAACATCACCAGCACCACTTCCTACAAACGCAGCAATACTCGCGAATACATCCGGAGCACCATTACCAAGCGGGAGCAAAACAACTCCAGCAACTGTAGGAGATAGCTTCAACAAACTAGCCAGTTTCTCCAACGAACCACAAAAGTAATCAGCTGCAGTGTTACCCAAAAGATAGAACAATGCAGCAAGCCAGACACCAAATACTACAAACGCCCACGCACTTCCATTACAACCACAGTAATAGAACTTAAGGTAATCAAAGAACCCTCCAGACGAGCAATCCGGGTGAACTTTCAAGAAGTCACAACTACTTTTAAACCCCACATGATCAAACAATCCTGCACATAACTGAGGCTTTTTTACCACCAAATCATCAGCATCCGACCCGTTCACTTCTAACATCCCTCGACGAACCACTCGTGTATGTGAAGAATAACCATCAAATCTACTACTTGGGTTCCACTGACTAGAAACTAAAGATGACTTCTTTATAACTGGATTGCTCACAATATCTTCACGGCTGTAGAACATAAACACAAGGACTAGGGAACACACAAGATTGAACACCCCACGAAGTCGTGGACTTTTTCTAATGAAAAATCCATCAGATTTCTCCATTTGTCAACAAATATTTCAAATTACCCAAGAACCATAATCCCCTCAGTTTCAATTAAAAACTACTAAAACTCAGCAAAACGCATCGAAAACCCAAGAACCATAATCCTCAGTTTTCAATTAAAAACTACTGAAACTCAGCAAAACGCATCGAAAACCCAAGAACCATAATCATCAGTTTTCAATTAAAAACTACTGAAACTCAACTGAGTAAAACGTCGAAAAGTCTTGAAATTTCGTACAAGACAAGAACAAAAATAGCTCAAAAGCAAAAATGGGTACTTACCAGATTGATGGGGTTTGAAATTCGAAGCTGTTAGAGGTTTGAAGAGTTATGGGGTTCATGAAAATCTTTGATCTTTCTGCGAAGCTTCCCGCTAAGGATCCTTTCACAAAAATCTCAATGTTCCCTTTGGATGGTAATGGTAAACGTACAATTTCAAGATTATTTTTTTCTCTAGAAACTAATTTGTATAGTTGGTATTAATAATTTATTATGAAGATTGATTTTTTTTTAAAAGAAATGCCCTTCTTTTTTTTCAAATCAAATAATAACAAATTCTATGCTAAATAATATTTGTCAAAGTTTTTTCTAAAATTATCCCGACTCAAATTTAATATACATTCTTATATTATTTATATGTAACTTATAGTTTCTTCTCATTTATTATTGAAATTATGTTATTACTCTTTTCGTTTAATTATTATTTGTTTACTAATTTTTTAAAATATATATTTATTTCTTTTATTCATTACTTTTATCTTTATCTAAAAAAAATTTAAAAAATAATAATTTATTATCAACATTAATTGAGCTGAGAAAAAACATAAAACGCATTTAACAAGTGTGATTTATGTGTAAGTTTCAGTCTCTTTTCATTATTGTTGAAATTACGCTATTACCTCTTCCTTTTAATTTTGTTTGTCCAATGTTTTAAAAATATATTTATAACTTTTATCATATCAAAAAAAGATAATTATTTTTTTATTTTATACTCAACATTAATTGAGTTGAAAAAAAAAGACATAAAATACATTCAGTCTCTTCCCATTTATTGTTAAAATTATATTATTACCCCTTCTATTTAATTTTATTTGTTTCATATTTTTAAAATATATTTATTACTTTTATCATGTCGAGAAAAGATAATTATTTTTTTATTTTATACACAATATAAATAGAGTGAGAAACAAAGGCCTAAAAGGAGTTCAATGAGTGTGTTTTATGTGTAAGTTTCGGTCTCTTAATATTTATTGTTTAAATTACATCATTATCCCTTTCGTTTAATTTTATTTATTTATTATTTTCTAGATATATCTATTACTTTTATCCTATCGAGAAGATAATTTTTTTTATTTTATTTTATACTCAACGTTGATTTAGGTGGGAAAGAAAGGCATAAAACGCATTCAACGAATGCGATTTATGTGTAAATTTCGATCTCTTTCCATTTATTGTTGAAATTACGTTATTACTGCTTTCATATAATTTTATTAGTCCAATATCTTTTAATTATATTTGTTTCTTTTATTTATTACATTTATCATATCGAGAAAACAGATTAAAAAAAATTATTTTATACATATTAATTGATCTGAGAAAGAAATACATCAAACGCATTTAACGAATACGATTTATGTGTAAGTCTCGATCTCTTCCCATTTATTGTTGAAATTACATTATTACCCCTTCTGTTTAATTTTATTTGTCCAATGTTGTTAAACTATATTTATTTCTTTTATTTATTACTTTTATCATATTGAGAAAAGTTAATTATTTTATTCAATATACTTAACATTAATTGAGTTGAGAAAGAAAGACACAAAGCGCATTCAACGAATGCGATTTATGTGTAACTTTCGTTCTCTTTCTATTTATTGTTGAAATTACATTATTACCCCTTTCGTTTAATTTTATTTGTTCAGTATTTTTGAAACATATTATTTCTTTTATTTAATACTTTTATTATATATAAAAAATATAATTATTTTTCTTTATATACTCAACGTTAATTGAGCTTGGAAAGAAAGACATAAGATACATTAAACGAATGCGATTTATGTGTAAGTTTTAATCTCTTCTCATTTATCGTTGAAATAACGTTATTACTTCTTCTGTTAAGAAAGGCATAAAACACATTCAACGAATGCGATTTATGTATGAATTTCAGTATTTTCTCATTTATTATTGAAATTTCGTTATCATCCTTTTCGTTTAATATTATTTTTTTAATATTTTTGAAACATATTTTTTCTTTTATTTAATACTGTCATTATATACAAAAAAAAATTATTATTTTTTATTTTGTACTCAACATTTATTAAGCTGAGAAAGAAAGGCATAAAACGCATTCAACGAATGCGATTTATGTGTACGTTTCAATCTCTTATTATTTATCGCTGAAATTACGTTATTACCCCTTCGGTTAAGAAAGGCACACATTCAACAAATGTGATTTATGTATAAGTTAGAGTACCTTCCTATTTATTGTTGAAATTACGTTATTACCCCTTTTGTATTTATTTCTTTTATTAATTACTTTCATCATATCGAGTAAAGATTAAAACAAAATTCATTTTATACTTAATATCAATTGAGTTGAGAAAGAAAGACATAAAGCGCATTCAACTGTTACCAATCTGTGTTTGAAAAACAGAATTACTGATTCTGATAAAACTTTACAGAAACACGAAGTAACTTAAAGTTTTCAGAATGAGTACAAAAGATGAACAGAAATCAATTAAGTAAAAATTAAAATCTGTAAAAACACGTATCAGAATCTGGAAATTTTTAATAGGAAAAAGATCAAGTCCACTCAACTCACAATGTCCCCTTAAGAAAATTATTCCCCTCTAGTATCCGAGGTTTGATTTGGAATATGACCTCCCAAGGTAAAATGATCTCAATCACCAGAGTATAGATACCAAAAACTCTGGTGTCAGCGAACCAATCAACAACAGTAAAATATACGAAGTAATTTATAGTGCAGAAGAAGAAGAAGAAGAAGAAGAAGAAGAGATCAGAAAATTCGTAAGGAAAAATTCTGAAGAGTGAAAGGTATTTATAAGCAAGAGGAACAAGTTCTCAAAGGTTGCAACCCTTTCAGAATCTCCACAACCATTAATGAAAGTTTGCAACCTTTCAAATGGTAATGACTGTTCCTGAAAGTTGCAACCTTTCAGAACAGTCATGACGGTAATTTTAAATAAAATGATTTTTTTTTAAAATTCAAACGGATCACGCGCGAATCCGTGTCGGATCGGGTTAATCAAATAAAAAATTAAAACGTTTTGATTAATTTCAACTAAATAACTGAAAACGTTTTTCAACTAATTAATTGAAAAATATATTGTCCATTTAATTTAATTAATTAATTAATTATATAATTAAAACAAACTTTGTCCAAAAAATATTTTTCCAAAGCCGAGCGACGACGACGGCGAGAGGGGGGTCCCTCTTTCCAACCCTTTTAACAATTAATAGGAGTGTTTCTATATTTAAACTCTCCTATTTTTCTTTCCACCACCGATGAGGGACAAATGCCTTTTTTATTAAAGCATCAGAGGACTTTTCAAGTTCTCAACTTTTTAAATTTTCTCTCTTTCCCTCTATTTCCCATCAATTCTTGCAACATACCCAACATCAACAAATGCGATTTATGTGTAATTATCGATCTCTTTCCATTTATTGTTGAAATGACGTTGTTACCAATTCCGTTTAATTTTGTGTGTCCAATATTTTTGATATATATTTATTTCTTTTATTTAATACATTTATTATATCGAGAAAATATAATTATTTTTTATTTTATACTCAATACTAATTGAGTTGAGAAAGAAACACATAAAACGCATTCAACGAATGTGATTTATGTGTAAGTTTCAATCTCTTCCTATTTATCATTGAAATTACGTTATTACCCTTTTCGTTTAATATTATTTGTCCAATATTTTTTAAACATATTTATTTCTTTTATTTAATACTTTTAATATATCAAAAAAAAAAATTATTTTTCATTTATAATCAACATTATTTGAGCTGAGAAAGAAAACACAAAATGCATTCAACAAATGCAATTTATGTGTAAGTTTCAATCTCTTCTCATTTATAGTTGAAATTATGTTATTACTCCTTCTTTAAGAAAGACATAAAACACATTCAACAAATGCGATTTATGTGTAAGTTTCATTCTCTTCTCATTTATTGTTGAAATTATGTTATTACCCTTCAGTTTGATATTATTTGTCCAATATTTTTAAAATATATTTATGTCTTTTATTTGATACTTTTATTGTATCGAAAAAAGATAATTTTTTTTCATTTTATACTCAACTTTAATTGAGCTGAGAAAGAAAGACATAAAACACATTCAACGAATGCGATTTATGTGTAAGTTTCAATCTTTTCTCATTTATTGTTGAAATTACGTTATTGCCCCTTCTATTAAGAAAGACATATTCAACGAATGCGATTTATGTGTAAGTTTTAGTCTCTTCTAATTTATTGTTGAATTACGTTATTATTCCTTCCGTTTAATATTATTTGTCCAATATTTTAAAATATATATTTATTTCTTTTATTTAATACTTTTATTATATTGAGAAAATATAATTATTTTTTTATTTTATACTCAACATTAATTGAATTGAGAAAGAAAGACATAAAACGCTTTCAACGAATGCAATTTATGCATATAAGTTTCGGTCTGTTTCCATTTATTGTTTAAATTACGTTATTATTCTTTTTGTTTAATTTTATTTGTTTATTATTCTTTAAAAATATAAAATTTAACATATATATATACAACATAATTTTTCGACCATAATAATTGCGTTATTGTGCTCATATTTAGATGATAAATGAATTCTAGAAGCAACCATTAAGAATTCTAATGGGATGACTAGAATACATTGTACTTATGATTATTCTATAATCAAAAACTTGAATTTAAGTTTTATAAATGAAAATAATTTTTTTAGTAGAAAATAAAGATCTATCGTTGTCATTTTCTTTTAGAGTAAACTAGTTTTATTATATTTATTTATTTTATATTATCTTTAAAAAAATTAAATTTAAATTTTACACGGACAAAACGTCATGACATATCTTGTAATTAAACTAGTCTATCGCCACAAAATCTCCTCACTCGGTTCTATCTCTCTTTAATTGTTTAATTTTCTGTTTTTACGTAGAAATCTTTGGTGTCAACAAAAGGAAAAATTATTAAAAAATTAAAGTTAACGCGTTGAATTAAATTTGTTGACAAATAAGTTTCAAAATCTGGAGGAATACTCTCTGTTCCTTTTTCAAAAGCCTTTTTCTTTTAAAAATAATAACTGTATTTTTAATTAATATTTACATATTCTCCCGTTTCAATTTATTTTATTTTAACACAATTGCGTATAAAATTAAATAGAAAAAATTACGTGGTTAAGCAAATTTATACTATTTAATTACTCATCATAACTATAGTTTGCTATAATTACCACTCGCGACTAATATAATACATTAATTATGTGGGGTGACTTCGAGTTTGTATAATTAATCACGTTTGTATAATTCGTCAGGATATACAGATATATATGTATAAAATACCATTATTTAACCTATATATATACAATTCACCTCTCTCCTACTCTCTGCCCTCTCTCGCTCGCCTCTCTCCTCCCTCTCTCGATCTCGCTCGCCTCTCTCCTCCCTCTCTCAATCACGCTCGCCATATATACAAATATATATGTATAATATACAATTATATACATATACAATCACCTCTCTGCCCTCTCTCTCTCGCCTCTCCTCCCTCTCCAATCTCGCTCCTCTCTCTCCTCCCTCTCCCAATCTCTCTTGCCATATATACAAATTCATATGTATAATATACAATTATCTAACCAATATACATATATACAATTCACCTTTCTCCCACTCTTTTTCCCCCTCTCTCGTCTCTCTCCTCTCTCTCCAGTCTCGCTTGTCTCTCTCCTCCATATAACATGTAACTACAAATTGTAATTATCAAACTATAGCTATGAAGAGTAGTTAATTATTTTTAAGGGGTTATATGTGAAAGCTTCCCAATTAAATATACATTTTTAATAGATAATACATCTAACCTCTATACACCATATAAGTTTCGATAAAGCGTATATACGCATTATGCCTCGTCTTAAAATTGCTTTAGTCATGATCTTGCGATTTTAAATATGTTATATGAAAAATTATAAATTAAAAAAATACTTTACAAAAAGACAAAATAAAATAAATAAATTAAATCGAAAGGATTTGTTTTATTTTATTTTATTCGAAGACAGGTCAAAAAGACATTTATTCTCAAATTTAACAAGAAGAAAAAAAAAAGGAGATGTAGGAAAAATATCCAAAAAACAATCTTTCGAAATCTTGAATTTACCCAATTTCTGTCGGAATTTTCGCTCAGATTTCCATTTGAATTCCAACCCATTTTCAGATAATCTCAAGTACCCTTTACTGTATTATTTTTTTCGTGTGTGGGGATATATATATATATATATAATAGAGGGGTACCCTTATCTTCCAGATTTGTTCATTGACTGGTAAGAAAATTGTTTTTTTCTTTATCCAATTTCTTGGGGTTTTCCCTTTTAATTTGGTAGGCTAAACATGATATATTTACTTTTATAATCAATGTTTGTGATGGGTGTAATTGATTGTGGATAAATTTTGGTTTGTGGTAGGAAGAATTTGGGGCAAGGGCCCTCTTTTGGTTAGCTCTAGAAATTACCTAGTTTTTTCTGCCTATGCTGGATTTGAGCCTGTTGATGAGCCACACCCATGTGTTCGATTAAACAATTTTTTGTATGATTTGTGTTTGACCCGTCTTAGCACGTATAGGAATTTTTCTTGTCCATATAATCTGTGAATCCTGAGAAAAAAAGATTGTAGCTTTAACCATTGATGAATAATTACTGAAAGCAGCTCCAGCAACTGTAGGAGATAGCTTCAACAAGCTAGCCAGTTTCTCCAACGAACCACAAAAGTAATCAGCTGCCGTGTTACCAAAAGATAGAACCATGCAGCAAGCCAGACACCAAATACAACAACGCCCACGCATTTCCATTACAACCACAGTAATAGAACTTAAGGTAATCAAAGACCCTCCAGACGAGCAATCCGGGTGACTTTCAAGAAGTCACAACTACTTTTAAACCCCACATGATAAACAATCCTGCACATAACTGAGGCTTTTTTACCACCAAATCATGCATGACCCGTTTACTTCTAACATCCCTCGACGAACCACTCGTGTATGTGAAGATAACCATCAAATCTACTACTTGGGTTCCACTGACTAGAAACTAAAGATGCCTTTCTTTAAAATTGGATTGCTCACATATCTTCACGGTTGTAAACATAAACACAAGACTAGGGACACACAAGATTGAACACCCCACGAAGTCGTGGACTTTTCTAATGAAAAACCATCAGATTGTCATTTCTGTCAACATATTTCAATTACCCAAACAATCCCTCAGTTTCAATTAAAAATACTGAAACTCCGCAAAACGCATCGAAAACCCAAGCACCATAATCTCGGTTTCAATTAAAAACTACTGAAACTCAGCAAACACATCAAAAGTCTTGGATTTCGTATAAGACAAGAACAAAAATAGCTCAAAAGCAAAAATGGGTACTTACCAGATTGATGGGTTTGAAATTCGAAGCTGTTAGAGGTTTGAAGAGCTATGGTTCATGAAAATCTTTGATCTTTCTGCGAAGCTTCCCGCAAAGGATCCTTTCACAAAAATCTCAATGTTCCTTTGGATGGTAATGGTAAACGTACAATTTCAAGATTATTTTTTTTTTCTCGAGAACTAATTTGTATAGTGGTTAATAATTTATTATGAAGATTGATTTTTTTAAAAAATATCCCTTCTGTTTTTTCAAATAATAACAAAGTCTAAACTAATAATATTTGTAAAAAAATTTCTAAATTATCCCGATTTAAATTTAATATATATTTTTATATTATTTACATATAATTTTCCAAAAAAAATCATTTGTTAAAATTACGTTATTATTCTTTTTCGTTTAATTATTATTTGTTTACTAATTTTTTGATATATATTTATTACTTTTATCTTATCTTATAAAAAATTAAAACTAATTTATTGTCAATATTAATTGAGCTAAGAACAAAAGCATAAATGCGTTCAATAAGTGTGATTTGTGTGAGTTCAATCTCTTTCATTTATTATTAAAATTATGCTATTGCCCTGTTTGTTCATATTTTTTAAATATATTATTTCATTATCGTATTGAGAAAGATATTATTTTTTTATTTATACTCAACATTAATTGAGTTGAGAAAAAAGACATAAATGCATTCCGATGTGATTTATGTGTAAACTTCATTCTTCCCATTTATTGTTAAAATTATATTATTACCCTTCTATTTAATTTTTTTGTTTCATATTTTTAAAATTATTATTACTTTTTCATGTCGAGAAACGATAATTATTTTTTTATTTTATACAAATATATAGAGCTGAGAAACAAAGGCTAAAAGGCGTTCAATGATAGTGTTTTATGTGTAAGTTTCGGTCTCTTCATATTTACAGTTCAATTACATCATTACCCTTTTGTCTAATTTTATTTAATTATTATTTCTTAGATTATATTATTACTTTTATCCTATCGGGATAATTATTTTTTAATTTTGTACTCAAAATTGATTTAGGTGGGAAAGAAAGCATCAAATGCATTAAACGAATGCGATTTTATGTAAGTTTCGACTCTTTCTCATTTATTGTTGAAAATTACGTTATTACTCCTTTCAATAATTTTATTGTCAATATCTTTTTATATATTGTTTTTTATCTATTACATTTATTATATGAGAAAAAAATTAAAATTCATTTTATACATATTAATTGATATGAGAAAGAAATACATCAAACACGTTTAACGAATATGATTATGTGTAGTCTCGGTTTTTTCCCATTATTATTGGAATTATTAATTTTCTGTTTAATTTATTTCATATTGTTAAAATATATTTATTTCTTTTATTATTATTTTTCATATCGAAAAAGTAATTTTATTGCATTTTATTCAACATTAATTGAGTTGAAAAAAACAATAAACGCATTCAACCAATGCGATTTATGTGTAACTTTCGTTCTTTTTCCATTTATTGTTAAGTTAGTTATTAACCTTTCGTGTAATTTTATTGTTCAATTTTTTTAAACATATTTTTTTTATATCTTATTATATGAAAAAGATAATATTTTTCTTTATACTCAACGTTAATTGAGCTTGAGAAAAGCATAAGACACATTAAACGATGTTATTTATTGTAAGTTTCAATTCTCTTTCATTATCAGATAACGTTATTACATTTTCTGTAAGAAAGGCATAAAACGCAGTCAACGAATGCGATTTAGTATGAGTTTCAGTATTTTCTTATTTATTGTTGAATACGTTATATCCTTTCGTTTGATTATTTTTTCATATTTTTGAAACATATTTTTTTCATTTATTTAATACTTTTGAATTTTTTAAAATAGATAATTATTTTCATTCTATCTCAACATTTATTAAGCTGAGAAGAGAACATAAAACGTAGTCAACGAATGTGATTTATGTGTAAGCGTCAATCACTTCTTATTTACCGCTGAATTCGTTATTACCCTTCTGTTAGAGAAAGTATAAAACACATTCAACAAAAGCGATTTATGTATAAGTTTCAGTATTCCTATTTATTGTTAAATTATGTTGTTATCCTTTCGTTTAATATTATTTGTCCAATATTTAAACATATTTATTTCTTTTATTTAATATTTTATTTATATCGATTTTTTATTTTTATTTTATACTCAACATTAATTGAGTTGAAGAAGAGGCATAAAACTATTTAACAAATGCGATTTATGTGTAAGTTTCAATCACTTCTCATTATCATTGAAATTACATTATTACCCCTTATGTGAGCATAAAGCTATCAATGAATGCGATTATGTGTAACTTTCGATCTCTTTTTTATTTATTGTGAAATTACGTTATTACCCATTCAATTTCATTTTATTTGTCCAATATTTTTGAAGCATGTTTGTTTCTTTTATTTAACTTTTATTATATCGAATAAAATAATTTGTCATTTATGCTCAACATTAATTGAGATGAGAAAAGAAGGCATAAAATGCATTCAACGAATGCAATTTATGTGTAGTTTCTATTTCTTCTCATTTATCGTTGAAATTACTTATTATCCATTCTTTTAAGAAAGACATAAAACATATTCAACGAATGCAATTTATGTGTAAGTTTCAGTCTCTTCTCATTTATTGTTGCATTACTTTACTCCTTCGTTTGATATTATTTGTCGATTTTTATTTGAAATTATTCATTTATTTGTACTTTTTTGTATCAAAAATTATTTATTTTTCATTTACTCACTTTATTGAGATGAGAAAGAAAGACTAAAACACATTCAACGAATGCTTATGTAAGTTTCAATCTTTTCTCATTTAGGTTGAAATTACGTTATTGCCCATCTTTAAGGAAAGAGACGATTTATGGTAGTTCATCTCTTTCAATTTATTGTGAATTACGTTATATCCGTTCGTTACTGCAGTCACTAAGTGAACACCACGTCTACCACATGAGCCTGACATAGAGCCATGCTCCCTTGAAATGACAAGAAGAAGAGGGCCTCGTACAGTAATAGGATCCCACTGACATCCACCTACTGCACCAGCTTCACTGCCACTGGTAAAACCAATATGCACCGCAGGACACCAAAAACCAGGATGGTACCACATAATTTTGGTTAGAAACCAAACCATTTTGGTTTGTTCATAGAACACGTTTTCCTAAAACAAAACTACAATCCTTAATCCACATTTGTTTTGTGAAAGGTGGATTCACTTGACCCTGACAATGTGACAATTTAGTCACTATTTGCTTGGCCTAAGTTTCACTTTAGCCAGGTTTTTCTATATCTTTAACTGAATTCAATTTTCTCACAAAACCCATCTCTTTTGAAAATATGTTTGGCATCAAATAAAGATATTTAGTCAATGTTAATCCTTACTCATATATAATTGTTCTAAAATATTTTGAGTTTTAGTGGTATTATTTTCCAATAATAGAAATCAAACAATAATTCTCCCAAAAGCAAACCCAAAGCTTATTAAACACTAAATCCAAACAGTCACACTAGTTCTACTGAAAACAAAAACAGTACCAATTCTCCCAAAACAAAATCATTTTCTAGTCCAACAGCACTATAATGTCTCCACACAAAATGGTGATTAGCTTGTTCATTGTACAACTTTTCTTGCCATCTTTTCAGTGAAACTGGCATCTAGCTGCTCATTGACCAAAACAGATACCATCAACTAATTAGTTTCAGATTTCATTGCACTCGGAAAAAATTTTGATTCTAACAAAAGAAATATTATTACAGAAATACAAACAGTATGAAGATCATGCAACACAGAGAGAAGAAGGCTCAAGAAAGGAGTCAAAGAGCACCTACTTTATGAGTATTTGTACAGCAGAATACATCATTGATGAGCATAACAAGTTCCTTATATTGGAACTTTGTCCCATGCTGAAGATACAAATCAAGCTCACTAGTCAAGTGAAGTGGGACAATCTGAATCTCAAGTTCAGATGATTTCAATGCTAACCTTTCTGAACATGCAACAATTAGTCACTAAGCCCAAACAATGAAACAATTCCCATCGCACTACTCAGTCTAACAGACAGAAATACCAAATAGATGATGATAAGGCCTACACCAAGCATCTTGTTAGGGCGCATGTCATTCTTGGGAAGAACAACAAGGGCCCATAAAAGACCAAACAAGAGGAAACATATGGTGTAAAACAAACTTCTGTCCCGTGGAAGTATGAATGAAGAAGGTTTCTCTGACCAGGCACCAAGGAATAATGAGATTCCTAACCCAATAAGTGTGTTGAACATGGGACCTGCATAGCATCCAGATAAAGCAATCTGCACACCATCTCCCCCATTCATCGCCAAAGCAACATTTGAGACCAGATCACCCATTGAATTGCCCCAAGCCAAAACAGTGAGCCCAAGCATCGAGGGATTAACCCCCAGTACAACACCCAACCCAACAAGCAGCGCCACCAATTCATTCGCAATCATATAAAACCAAACGATACTCATAATAAAACCCCCCAAAACCCATGGAAGCAAAAACATCTGTGGTGGACGGTCAGTTCTTGTATGCTTGTATGCAAGTATACCCAGTGTGCAACCAACAGAAATGCCAAGAACTATAGCAACACTTCTGCCTAGGTAATTCACATTATCCTGAGTATTCCATAAAGCTGCAAGAAGAAAAGGAGCTAAAGTAGCACTGCCTACAGCGTATGGTTTTGACCAAGTTTCTTCCTCAACTAATGGAATGGTTAATCGTCTTGGCACAGTCAATGGCAACTCTAGAAGTGAACAGAGCTGAGAGCAGGAAAATGACGGGCTCTTGATTTCTACACCCTCGTCAATCCAACCCCACAAAGGCCTTTCCCCATCATGCACCCTCAATGACTGATTAGAATATATTGCCACATTGGATGCCCACATCCACTGAGGCAAGGAACCATGTGACTGTATGCTATTGTCCTCTGTCTCAACGTCAAGCAAAGTGCTATAAACAGAATCCTCCTCCTGAGTCCCTTCAGAAAATATACTTCCTCTTACAGGAAGCAAAGGAGTAACAACATCCAATCTCAATCTTCGAGCATGCTTCCTCAAAATCTCATTGGCAGCAACAACAAAGGCATAAATAACATAGATCAATACAAATGCAATAGTTGCTACCACACTAACTTCACCAACAATCAAGATCAATAATAGTGACATCAGTGTTACAATGAAAAAGGCAATATCCCTAATAAAACATTTTTTGTCAACCTGAACATCCTGATCAGCTACACAAAGAGAAACAGCACCCACAACAACGCAAGTAACAAACACAGCCCCACCTAGAACACTGTTAAGCCCAACATCACCAGCACCACTTCCTACAAACGCAGCAATACTCGCGAATACATCCGGAGCACCATTACCAAGCGGGAGCAAAACAACTCCAGCAACTGTAGGAGATAGCTTCAACAAGCTAGCCAGTTTCTCCAACGAACCACAAAAGTAATCAGCTGCAGTGTTACCCAAAAGATAGAACAATGCAGCAAGCCAGACACCAAATACAACAAACGCCCACGCACTTCCATTACAACCACAGTAATAGAACTTAAGGTAATCAAAGAACCCTCCAGACGAGCAATCCGGGTGAACTTTCAAGAAGTCACAACTACTTTTAAACCCCACATGATCAAACAATCCTGCACATAACTGAGGCTTTTTTACCACCAAATCATCAGCATCCGACCCGTTTACTTCTAACATCCCTCGACGAACCACTCGTGTATGTGAAGAATAACCATCAAATCTACTACTTGGGTTCCACTGACTAGAAACTAAAGATGCCTTCTTTAAAATTGGATTGCTCACAATATCTTCACGGTTGTAGAACATAAACACAAGGACTAGGGAACACACAAGATTGAACACCCCACGAAGTCGTGGACTTTTTCTAATGAAAAACCCATCAGATTTCTCCATTTGTCAACAAATATTTCAAATTACCCAAGAACCATAATCCCCTCAGTTTCAATTAAAAACTACTGAAACTCAGCAAAACGCATCGAAAACCCAAGCACCATAATCCTCGGTTTTCAATTAAAAACTACTGAAACTCAGCAAAACACATCAAAAAGTCTTGGAATTTCGTATAAGACAAGAACAAAAATAGCTCAAAAGCAAAAATGGGTACTTACCAGATTGATGGGGTTTGAAATTCGAAGCTGTTAGAGGTTTGAAGAGCTATGGGGTTCATGAAAATCTTTGATCTTTCTGCGAAGCTTCCCGCAAAGGATCCTTTCACAAAAATCTCAATGTTCCCTTTGGATGGTAATGGTAAACGTACAATTTCAAGATTATTTTTTTTTTCTCGAGAAACTAATTTGTATAGTTGGTAGTAATAATTTATTATGAAGATTGAATTTTTTTAAAAAAATATGCCCTTCTGTTTTTTCAAATAATAACAAAGTCTAAAACTAAATAATATTTGTCAAAAAAATTTCTAAAATTATCCCGATTTAAATTTAATATATATTTTTATATTATTTACATATAATTTTCAAAAAAAAATCATTTATTGTTAAAATTACGTTATTATTCTTTTTCGTTTAATTATTATTTGTTTACTAATTTTTTGAATATATATTTATTACTTTTATCTTATCTATAAAAAAAATTAAAAACTAATTTATTGTCAATATTAATTGAGCTAAGAACAAAAGCATAAAATGCGTTCAATAAGTGTGATTTGTGTGAGTTTCAATCTCTTTTCATTTATTATTAAAATTATGCTATTGCCCTGTTTGTTCAATATTTTTAAAATATATTTATTTCATTTATCGTATTGAGAAAAGATAATTATTTTTTTATTTTATACTCAACATTAATTGAGTTGAGAAAAAAAGACATAAAATGCATTCAACGAATGTGATTTATGTGTAAACTTCATTCTCTTCCCATTTATTGTTAAAATTATATTATTACCCCTTCTATTTAATTTTATTTGTTTCATATTTTTAAAATATATTTATTACTTTTATCATGTCGAGAAACGATAATTATTTTTTTATTTTATACACAATATAGATAGAGCTGAGAAACAAAGGCATAAAAGGCGTTCAATGAGTGTGTTTTATGTGTAAGTTTCGGTCTCTTCATATTTACAGTTCAAATTACATCATTACCCCTTTTGTCTAATTTTATTTAATTATTATTTTCTAGATATATTTATTACTTTTATCCTATCGGGAATATAATTATTTTTTTAATTTTGTACTCAAAATTGATTTAGGTGGGAAAGAAAGGCATCAAATGCATTAAACGAATGCGATTTATATGTAAGTTTCGATCTCTTCTCATTTATTGTTGAAAATTACGTTATTACTCCTTTCATATAATTTTATTAGTCCAATATCTTTTAATTATATTTGTTTCTTTTATCTATTACATTTATTATATTGAGAAAAAAAATTAAAAATTCATTTTATACATATTAATTGATATGAGAAAGAAATACATCAAACACGTTTAACGAATATGATTTATGTGTAAGTCTCGGTTTTTTCCCATTTATTATTGAAATTACATTATTATTCCTTCTGTTTAATTTTATTTTTCCAATATTGTTAAAATATATTTATTTCTTTTATTTATTATTTTTATCATATCGAGAAAAGATAATTATTTTATGCATTTTATACTCAACATTAATTGAGTTGAAAAAGAAAAACATAAAACGCATTCAACCAATGCGATTTATGTGTAACTTTCGTTCTTTTTCCATTTATTGTTAAAGTTACGTTATTAACCCTTTCGTGTAATTTTATTTGTTCAATTTTTTTAAAACATATTTTTTTTATTTAATACTTTTATTATATGAAAAAAGATAACTATTTTTCTTTTTATACTCAACGTTAATTGAGCTTAGAAAGAAAGACATAAGACACATTAAACGAATGTAATTTATTTGTAAGTTTCAATCTCTTCTCATTTATCATTGAAATAACGTTATTACATTTTCTGTTAAGAAAGGCATAAAACGCAGTCAACGAATGCGATTTAGTATGAGTTTCAGTATTTTCTTATTTATTGTTGAAATTACGTTATCATCCTTTCCGTTTGATATTATTTTTTCAATATTTTTGAAACATATTTTTTTCATTTATTTAATACTTTTGAATTTTTTAAAATAGATAATTAATTTTCATTCTATACTCAACATTTATTAAGCTGAGAAAGAAAGGCATAAAACGTAGTCAACGAATGTGATTTATGTGTAAGCGTCAATCACTTCTTATTTACCGCTGAAATTACGTTATTACCCCTTCTGTTAAGAAAAGTATAAAACACATTCAACAAAAGCGATTTATGTATAAGTTTCAGTATCTTCCTATTTATTGTTAAAATTATGTTGTTATCCTTTCGTTTAATATTATTTGTCCAATATTTTTGAAACATATTTATTTCTTTTATTTAATATTTTTATTATATCGATTTTTTATTTTTTATTTTATACTCAACATTAATTGAGTTGAGAAAGAAGGCATAAAACATATTTAACAAATGCGATTTATGTGTAAGTTTCAATCACTTCTCATTTATCATTGAAATTACATTATTACCCCTTATGTTAGACATAAAGCACATTCAATGAATGCGATTATGTGTAACTTTCGATCTCTTTTTTATTTATTGTTGAAATTACGTTATTACCCATTCAATTTCATTTTATTTGTCCAATATTTTTGAAGCATGTTTGTTTCTTTTATTTAATACTTTTATTATATCGAATAAAGATAATTTGTCATTTTATGCTCAACATTAATTGAGATGAGAAAGAAAGGCATAAAATGCATTCAACGAATGCAATTTATGTGTAAGTTTCTATTTCTTCTCATTTATCGTTGAAATTACATTATTATCCATTCTTTTAAGAAAGACATAAAACATATTCAACGAATGCAATTTATGTGTAAGTTTCAGTCTCTTCTCATTTATTGTTGCAATTACGTTATTACTCCTTCCGTTTGATATTATTTGTCCGATATTTTTGAAATATATTTATGTCTTTTATTTGATACTTTTATTGTATCAAAAAAATTATTTATTTTTCATTTTATACTCAACTTTAATTGAGATGAGAAAGAAAGACATAAAACACATTCAACGAATGCGGTTTATGTAAAGTTTCAATCTTTTCTCATTTAGTGTTGAAATTACGTTATTGCCCATTCTGTTAAGAAAGACATAGAATGCGATTTATGTGTAAGTTTTAGTCTCTTCTAATTTATTGTTGAATTACGTTATTATTCCTTCCGTTTAATATTATTTGTCCAATATTTTTAAAATATATATTTTTTTTTTATTTAATACTTTTATTATATTGAGAAAATATAATTATTTTTTTATTTTATACTCAACATTAATTGAATTGAGAAAGAAAGACATAAAACGCTTTCAACGAATGCAATTTATGCATATAAGTTTCGGTCTGTTTCCATTTATTGTTTAAATTACGTTATTATTCTTTTTGTTTAATTTTATTTGTTTATTATTCTTTAAAAATATAAAATTTAACATATATATATACAACATAATTTTTCGACCATAATAATTGCGTTATTGTGCTCATATTTAGATGATAAATGAATTCTAGAAGCAACCATTAAGAATTCTAATGGGATGACTAGAATACATTGTACTTATGATTATTCTATAATCAAAAACTTGAATTTAAGTTTTATAAATGAAAATAATTTTTTTAGTAGAAAATAAAGATCTATCGTTGTCATTTTCTTTTAGAGTAAACTAGTTTTATTATATTTATTTATTTTATATTATCTTTAAAAAAATTAAATTTAAATTTTACACGGACAAAACGTCATGACATATCTTGTAATTAAACTAGTCTATCGCCACAAAATCTCCTCACTCGGTTCTATCTCTCTTTAATTGTTTAATTCTCTCTTTAATTTTTAATTTTTGTTTTTACGTAGAAATCTTTGGTGTCAACAAAAGGAAAAATTATTAAAAAATTAAAGTTAACGCGTTGAATTAAATTTGTTGACAAATAAGTTTCAAAATCTGGAGGAATACTCTCTGTTCCTTTTTCAAAAGCCTTTTTCTTTTAAAAATAATAACTGTATTTTTAATTAATATTTACATATTCTCCCGTTTCAATTTATTTTATTTTAACACAATTGCGTATAAAATTAAATAGAAAAAATTACGTGGTTAAGCAAATTTATACTATTTAATTACTCATCATAACTATAGTTTGCTATAATTACCACTCGCGACTAATATAATACATTAATTATGTGGGGTGACTTCGAGTTTGTATAATTAATCACGTTTGTATAATTCGTCAGGATATACAGATATATATGTATAAAATACCATTATTTAACCTATATATATACAATTCACCTCTCTCCTACTCTCTGCCCTCTCTCGCTCGCCTCTCTCCTCCCTCTCTCGATCTCGCTCGCCTCTCTCCTCCCTCTCTCAATCACGCTCGCCATATATACAAATATATATGTATAATATACAATTATATACATATACAATCACCTCTCTGCCCTCTCTCTCTCGCCTCTCTCCTCCCTCTCCCAATCTCGCTCCTCTCTCTCCTCCCTCTCCCAATCTCTCTTGCCATATATACAAATTCATATGTATAATATACAATTATCTAACCAATATACATATATACAATTCACCTTTCTCCCACTCTTTTTCCCCCTCTCTCGTCTCTCTCCTCTCTCTCCAGTCTCGCTTGTCTCTCTCCTCCATATAACATTTAACTACAAATTGTAATTATCAAAATATAGCTATGAAGAGTAGTTAATTATTTTTAAGGGGTTATATGTGAAAGCTTCCCAATTAAATATACATTTTTAATAGATAATACATCTAACCTCTATACACCATATAAGTTTCGATAAAGCGTATATACGCATTATGCCTCGTCTTAAAATTGCTTTAGTCATGATCTTGCGATTTTAAATATGTTATATGAAAAATTATAAATTAAAAAATACTTTACAAAAAGACAAAATAAAATAAATAAATTAAATCGAAAGGATTTGTTTTATTTTATTTTATTCGAAGACAGGTCAAAAAGACATTTATTCTCAAATTTAACAAGAAGAAAAAAAAAAGGAGATGTAGGAAAAATATCCAAAAAACAATCTTTCGAAATCTTGAATTTACCCAATTTCTGTCGGAATTTTCGCTCAGATTTCCATTTGAATTCCAACCCATTTTCAGATAATCTCAAGTACCCTTTACTGTATTATTTTTTTCGTGTGTGGGGATATATATATATATATATAATAGAGGGGTACCCTTATCTTCCAGATTTGTTCATTGACTGGTAAGAAAATTGTTTTTTTCTTTATCCAATTTCTTGGGGGTTTTCCCTTTTAATTTGGTAGGCTAAACATGATATATTTACTTTTATAATCAATGTTTGTGATGGGTGTAATTGATTGTGGATAAATTTTGGTTTGTGGGTAGGAAGAATTTGGGGCAAGGGCCCTCTTTTTGGTTAGCTCTAGAAATTACCTAGTTTTTTCTGCCTATGCTGGGATTTGAGCCTGTTGATGAGCCACACCCATGTGTTCGATTAAACAATTTTTTGTATGATTTGTGTTTGACCCGTCTTAGCACGTATAGGAATTTTTCTTGTCCATATAATCTGTGAATCCTGAGAAAAAAAGATTGTAGCTTTAACCATTGGATGAATAATTACTGAAAGGAACTTTCTTGAAGAAAAGTATTTATTGTTCTCTTTCATTTTGTCAAGCAGGAAGAATAAATTTACCTCACAGATCGGCAGAAATTAGCTCTTCGAACTCGGACGATTCGACATTCAAACAGATTGAAAGGTGAAACCTTTTTGTCACAACACAGCCGCCTTAATTGTTAAGACAAAGTTCATTGTTTCAGGATGGATCTGTTAGATTTATTACAATCTTGAGAACTGTAACTCAAAGATCAGTTTGCAATTTAGTTTGTGAGCTTGACATGGCTATTTGGTTAATGTTTTTTGTTCTACAGATATGCAGAGTCAGTTGATGTGCAGTGGGTGCAGGACAATGCTTCTTTATCCCAGAGGAGCTTCTAATGTCTGCTGTGCAGTGTGCAATGCACTCACCCCTGTCCCACCACCTGGTATCTGTGCTTTTCTGATTCTGATGTTGTTATAAGAACTTTTTTTTTTCAAATTTGTGTGGCTGATTTTTGGATTATGGCCCCCTTCCATGTTGATTCTAAGTGTTGTTGCTAGAAGATTGTTGTTAGGAAAGAAAATTAGTGTACTTAAAACATTTTGAGTATATCTAATAGTAATGCTATGCTTGATGGGTGACATGGTAAATAAAGCCATAGAGTGGGCTAGGTTTTGGGGAGGCTTGGTGTATAGATCTGTTGGGATTGAGATGTAGTTATTGTTGTTGTTGTTTTGCCTTGAAATGGAATGAAGCGTAGTTTTCGTTGTGTTCTGTTACTCGAAGGTGTTGCTTAAATTGTGACCTTTCTCAGGAATGGAAATGGCTCAATTGATATGTGGAGGCTGTCGTACATTACTTATGCATCCACGTGGAGCGAACAGTGTGAGATGCTCCTGCTGTCATACGGTGAACCTTGTCCCAGGTACAGTTTATAACATCCCTTTCCTTGATTTCGGAGACTAATGTTTGTCTGGTTATGAAAACTTAGTGTCTCTTTGCTGGAATGCAATGTTTCCTTCATTTGAGCATAATATGAATCTAGCTTTTGATACTATCCACTTAAGCTTGAGCTTCGGTTGTTTTCATTTATCATATGAGATCTTTTTCCTCCATACTCATCAAAAGTTTTATCATATGAGATCTAAAAGTGAGATATCGGCATTTTTGTTCTTGTATTACATGAAAAAAAAACTGTTGTAAGAGTTACATTACTTTGATGATCTAACTATGTAATGCATAAGTGAACATTTCGGTATGGTTGTGTTTTTCGTTGAACTAAGTTATAACTTATGAGTTTAGAGCGTGGTCCCAGCTTAAATTTGCAACTTTCGAGCTCTTCAAGCTTTTGCCTGGGGGAAGGATGCTGTAAAAATTTATGTCTTTGTCAGACTTAGTGCATATGATTATGGGATCACCAAAAAACTTCTTTATTGAATGTTTGTGTAATGGTTTTTTCCTATTGAGGCTCAATTTAATCAGAAGTTTTGCCTGATAGATAGGTGTAACTCCAATTGATTTCTCTTGAGTTTGGTAGTTCCTCGAAAATAATGACCCAATCTGGTGCTATTTGTAAACTAGCAGCCAGTTCACATAAGATATATCTGATCTGCTGTTATATCTTCTCATCAGCTTTACTTTTTGGTCATATCTGCTTCATTTTACTGCACACTTGTAATTTGCAAAGAGAACTTACTTTATGACTGGTAATTGGTGGATTTAACTTGGTGTCTGCATTTCTCCGAGCACACGTTCTTATATGTCTCTTACTAGTCTTGTTTATATGTCTTTTTTGGTTTTAAGAAGATATTTCTGGAATCTATACATGAGTAACCAGAGTTTGTGTATAGTGAATTGTTCTCTTTCCTTTCGAAACACAAAAATTTTCTTTCCCCCTAGGACTTCTATCTTGTTTATAGTGCTGGGAATATATCTTTTCATTTTCTTCCCTTGGTCTGAAGCTACGTGATTTGAAGTTGGATGGTGGTCCTGGAGGCAACAGCATTTGTAGGTTGACCATGCCAAGAAGTAAGAAATGTAGTGTCACAATGCTAATTGGGCACTAATGTTATGTGCAAAATCAGGTGCCTTTTTCTAGAGCTAAGCTGTAAAGAAAGATGTTTAAGATGAGATGGTATTCTCTAACTCATTGAATTTTAAGGGGATTATACCTAAATCGTTTGCCTGTTCTATCTTTCACTAGAATTTTATAGGGTAAAGAGCTAGATGAATTGTTTGTATTTGAGGATTTGTACCTTAGATAGAGCTTAGGTTTCTTGTTACCCTGTTTTTCTTCTGCCATTGTTGTTTCGAAAAACTCCCTGGATGACATATAATTGTGCTGTCGATCTTCAGGTCCTAACCAGTTTGCTCATGTCTACTGCGGGAACTGCCGTATGATGCTGATGTATCCATGTGGAGCTCCATCGGTTAAGTGTGCAGTATGCCATTATATTACCAATGTTAATGTGAGTATGATGAATCATTCTTCTTTTTAATCTTTGGTGAAAATTTTAGCTGATGTTTGGTCCATATAGTTAAAGAAGTAAAATAACAAAGAGGAATGAATTTTAAGATTGTGCTTTTGGTAATGAGAATTCTATTTAGTGAGTAGTATAATATTAACTTACCTTGTTAGGATCAGAGAATAACCAACTACCAAATTGACTTAGTTTAGTCACAATTTAAAGTGAGAATATATATTACTTAACTGTAAATAAGTGATAAAATGTGTGTATGAAAGACGTGTCTTGCATGCATTGGTACGGGTAAGTTTTTTTATTTTGCTGCTCAAGGGTGATGCAAATCAATCAAAATCACAACGTTAAGCCTTTTATGTAAATAGTAAGATTTAATGATATTAGAATGATCGGAATTGAAGAAGATAAGAAGGGAATAATTAACACAGTAAACATGTTGTTGATGCTTCAAAATAGCCAATTCTTGAGTCATTGAAACTCAAGGATATTGGTGGGGTTTGCCTCTGTTTAAGCTGCTCTTTTCTGGTTCTTCCTTCTCCACTTATAGTCTGAACCTATACGAATCGGTAGATTATAGCGATTAACCTTGCTTCATATCATGGATTATAAATCAAGTAGATTAAATTGAAAATCTTCGACATTGAGGACTTCACATAAAGCAAAGTGTAGAGTGGTTTAATCCTTGTGGAAGTTTAATGGAGAAGCTTATGTTGTAAGGTAAGTTGATCTTGAGCTTGTGATATCAGCATCATCAGCCCACTTAAAATGCAAACTTTTGAATTGCAAATTTTAGAAGTTATTGATATGACAGATTGTGGCAGTTAAAGGGGGTAGGTTGGTGAGTAAGAAAGCAAAATAAGGTCGTTTAGTTTCTAATCCATTGCTTAGGTTATTTGCATATGTATCTGATTACAACAAGAATATGCCAGTGTAATCCCATAAGAGGAATCTGGGAAGGTTAGTGTATACACAGCCTTACCCCTACATTCCGAAGGTAGAGAGGTTGTTTTCGATAGACCTTGACTCAAGTAAAGCATATCGAAATCAGTAAGGAAAGGAAATGCAGTAGTGAAGAAGCCATGTAGAAATAATGGAGAAAAGAAACAAATAATATGATAACTAAAACAAAGGAAACAACAGGTACTAATAGAATCGAAGAATAAGATAGTAGGAGAGTAATAATAATAATATTGATAAGAGAGACTAGACAACATGCGTACATGAATATGATAAGGAATGTCAATTTACATGTGTTTATATGTATTTTTTTGCAGGCAGGAGATGGAAGAGCCCATGCACCTTTGAACCCTCCTAACGGCACTGCTACTCCTGCTTCAGGATCCTCATCAACTGTGAGTTCATAAGTCTGCCGCATGTTCCTTTCTTACTTACTAGGTTCTAAATTGACTAAATTGATTTCTGAAATGTGTTCATATCTGCTTTAGGCCAAGGCTCGTTCACAAAATCAAACTGTTGTCGTCCAAAACCCAATGTCTGTCGATGAGAGTGGCAAGTTGGTAAGTTTTCCGTCATGATTAACCTCCTTTCCAGTTATAATTTTTGGCTTCTTCACTCTCAAGTTATCCACCTTATCATTAACGATACCATTTTACATTTCTAGGTGAGCAATGTAGTTGTTGGTGTAACGACAACATCATAGCTTGTCAGCTAAACTTGCTGTTTGTGGACGACAATTGAGAGTTTTGCTCGCAACAATTGGAAAGATTGAGTATAAAGACAGCCGCTGCATATAAATATGGTAGTGTTTAGTGTTAATACTACAACCATACCCCTGTTTTTCTTTTGTAACATTTTGATATTATGATTGTGGGGTGATTGAAGCTACTACAACGAGTGTTGTGACTATTTGGATTCTGTAATTGATAACTACGCGTTAGATTTGTGGCGTGAATATGCCCAAAGTCATAACTGAAGAATGTTATTATGTACCTTATATGCCATATTATTGTATATGACTGCATACCATGAACCTTACTGCCTAAACGTCTTGCTCTAAGAGGCGAATTCATGATCTAGAGTTAGTGGGTTTTGAAGGAGTGGTTTTATTAGATGTATGCATGTGTGTAATGGCACCTGCAGACTTGTCTTGGACTTGTCTCCAAACTAATATGAATATGATATGGTTTTCTTCAAGAGAAATCTCACTTCGTAAAAAATTATAATTGTAAGAGGGCAAGAAATCTCATTTCCTTATTTACCTCTGCCCTCCGAAAGTAGTCTCTGGTTAAAATACGAGAACGAAAAGGAGGGGCAGGGGGTGGTAGTAATCTTCCTTTTTTTTAATTCCCTCTTCCTCCTTCCTATATCTGTCTTCCTTTTATTCCCACCTACTTTGCCCTTTGGTATTTTCTTTAAGTTGAAAACTTGTGTATGTTACTCAATATATATATATAATAGTATAATTTTGTTCAACAACAAAAGTAATATGGTTAAACATTTCTCACAAGGTCCAAGTGTAATTTGATTTTAATATCAACTTTCCTTTCATAATCACCATACATGTATACCCAGTGCGTCAGTCAGAATTTTTATTAAGCAGATTCAATATGAAGAAGTAAACACACGAACAAATCGTAGGGGTTTATCATTTACATAAAAGATAACTTTAACCAAATATAAATAGTGTAATTTTTCATTGAATGAGGCTCGGCGAACCCCTAATCCCTATCTGGCTCTACCTACTTGAGATTATGTCTAAACTTGTTGCATACTTCATACAAAACCCTTCCATTTTCCCACCAACTGATTAAACCTAATTTGATGACAAAAAAAGGGCTAATTGCTCTTTTTATATAAACTTGTGAAGTGTCAGTAGGATGAAAAACAAAACATTTAATACAAAATGGCTCAAGAAGGAAATGGACAAAAAATAGATGTTGCTAAGCCTAAGGAATATTATAATTGGGTGATGCCATTGTTGAGGTTATTGGCATTTGGTGCAACAATTTCAGCAACATTAGTTATGGCACTTAACAACCAAAAGAAAACTATTGTTGTTGCCACTATTGGTACCACTCCTATTCAAGCTACTCTCAATGCTAAGTTCCAGCATACTCCAGCTTTTGTGTAAGCCCTTTCTACTTCTTTTTTATATATAACTGTGGTGTCCGAGTAAGTTTGTGCGTATCTTGATTGATCTTATGAGGTATTTTGTTATTTTTCACTAGCATATGTATCGAGCAACTTTGTTTGGACAAATGATAAGAAATGATCACCTAGTGTATACCAGGTCACCATACTACTAGAAACAAAAGTTTTTTTTTTGCCACGAATTCAGTGGAAAAAATTGTGTTGTAGAACCTTATTTTCCTATTGATTTCTCATTGAATCAGCTAGTTGAAAAATGAATGGTGGAAAACAGATTCTCACTGAAATAGTGGAAAGCTTCCTAAGTTTTCAATATGAAAACATTACTCTCTCCGTCTCATATTAGTTGATCATTTTACTAAATATAATTGTTCTATATTAATTGCCCGTCTTACTAAATCAAAAAAGCATTACTTAAAATTTTCCAATATTACCCTTGCAATTACTTCTTTTTAAAAGTGTTCACATTTGTAATTCCCAAGATTTTTTTTAAGGGGTGATTTAATAAAATTATCTTCTTAACTATGATTTCTTAATATACGCGTTAAAAGGAAAGTGAACAACTAATATGAGACAGAAGAAATACTACTTTTTCTTTTCTCATTGATTCAGTCAATTATCTATGGAAATATACACTAGACATTTTTTATTAAAAAATAGTTATTTTTTAATAGTGCCAAGATTTAGTCAATGATAAGAAATCATCTAGTGTATATCATATCACCAAAACTACCGCACAACTAATTACGTCCACTAGGACACATCCTTGGATGTGCCAATGGGGGAGGGCTACATGTCTAATTCTCTAATCATATAAAATACGGAAAAGGATAAAACATGCCTTTACGTTTGTTATTTGTCTTATCATTAATCTATTGATTAAAAAGAAAATGTTTAACGTTATATTTTCTCTCAAATATACCTTTAAAACAATTTTTTTATGGATGCAGGTTCTTCGTTATAGTAAATGGACTATGTAGTCTCCATAACCTCCTCATGCTAGCATTTTGTTTTATTGGAAATAAATATGATTACAAGGGACTACGATTTTATGTAATTGGAATACTAGACATGGTAATTAATTAATTAACCACTAATTAATTACTCATTTTCTTAAATATTTTTTTAAAAATTTTCAATTAATATTATTAATTAATCTCTTGTATGATAGATAAATGTGGCATTAATCTCTGGTGGAGCAAGTTCAGCAGCATTTATGGGACAACTTGGTAGGAATGGAAATTCTCATGCAAGATGGAATAAAATTTGTGATAAATTTTATACATTTTGTAGCCATGGTGAAGGAGCTATTATTGCTTCTTTTATTGGTTTGCTCCTAATGATAATTACTACTGCCATTAATATAATTAAGCTTAGAAATGTCAATAATTGTGCCATTAATATTCCTTAATCAAGAATATCCTAATTGTCATTTCATTTCAAAAAAAAAAAAAAAAACTTGTATGGTTTTCGATTGTTGTATTGTAATGTTCTCTTAATGTAATGTTCATTTTGATGAAATTTTCGTATTGGTTTTTAATGCATTAATTTACCCCCCACCTCCACCATGTATTATATTATTAATATCGTAAAAAAATTCTTACGTTATCATGTTTCTTAAAAATATTATATCTTTATTTTTAAAAAAAAAAAAAGAAATATTGATGATATTGATCGATCACTATACAATTTTATTATCTCGTCTTTGTCCAAAATTACGTATCATCGAAATAAATTGTAAATAAAATTATACAAAATATAAAATGTCCTACAGTAGTTACTAGCTAGAGGTTTGGGCTAACTATTTTTTTTTTTGAGTAATTTACATAAGCTCTCCATAAGAAATAATATTTTTACGAAAAATATTAAAATACTAACTTATTTATTGAAATTAAAATTAATAAAAAGTATTTTTCAATACTTTTTTCCTCATTTGCAAATTAGAAAACATTTATATCTAAAATATGAATATTTTATTATTGTACTTGCTTTCAGAAAAATTGACTTGCAAATAATGATATAAAAAAATTAAAAGATCAATATTAAGCTTAAATTTTATTTATTGTAGTTTTTTTTTCTTCTTCAATGGGAACTTCTTCTTTAGAATATAATGTCATTATGTCAATATATAAAATATATCATATAAGTATTAGAGAGAATGGGATTTTTAAAAAAAGGAATTAATCAATCATTTGTGATATTCTAACAATATATATATATATATATATATATATATATATATATATATATATATATATATATATAATAATAATAATCATGAGGGTATGATAGAATATTTGTAAAATAATTTTTAAGAAATGTCTTAATTTCTATGATACTCTTCGAATATATAAATATATGTCATGTTAGTATCATAAGAACAAAACTTCCTTTTCTTTTGATTAAATATTCGAGCTAATTGTTTAAAACTTTTAAGTGTCTTTTACGAGGTATAGAATTATTATTTTTTCAATTTTTAATTATAAAAAAAAAAAACTCAGTCGAAGAAAGAAAATTTGATGAAAAAGATTGCACAAAGATGTAATGTTTTCATTCAACGTATGGAAACACGTGCGAAATTTTTCGATTACTAACTTTTTTAATTAACTCCGATCTTATATATATTATTGGCATGATTGAATTCCTTTTATGAGATAATATCACCAAAAAAATTACCTTTTAGGTGTCTTTTACGAGATAGAATTATTGTCTTTTTCGCTTTTTAATTCTAGAAAAAAATAACTTTTAACAATGAAGAAAACTTCACAAAAAATATTACACGAATATGTAACCGTTCCATTCAACATGCAAATGCATATTATTTCTTAAATCTTATATATTACATAGTCGTTTAATAGCTGGTAAGAAGTTATCTTACTAATATATCATAATTCTATCTCTCTATCAAATAGATTAAAATTAGCTTTATTTTCTTTTGTTAATATAGAATATAAAATAATAAAACATATTTAGATTGTACAATTAAATTATGAAGAAAAAAAAAGAGAAAAGGAGGAAAAAGTGAAAGAAGAAAATAAGAGAGAAAATTTTCTACAACAATACTGACATCATATTTACGTCACATTATATTATTATCACGTTAATGTCATGTGAACGCCATACAAATGTCACAATAAAATACACTGAAGCTATGTAGTTGAATAATTACTTTTGATAAACGTCAAAGTAATTGAATCGACAAAGATAATTATTTTACATTGAAAAGCATTTACAAAAAAAAACTCTTTTTCTTTTAGTTAAATATTCGAGCTAATTGTTTTAACTTTTAGACGTCTTTTACGAGTTAGAATTATTGTCTTTTTCGTTTTTTAGTTCTAGAATAAGAAACTTTTAATCAATGAGAAAACATCACATAAAATATTGCACGAAAATGTAACCGTTCCCATTCAACGTGCAAATGCATATTATTGCTCAAATCTTAATTATTACATAATCATTTAGTAGCTGGTTAGAAGCTATCTTACTAATATTTCATAATTCTAACTATCTATCAAATAGATTTAAATTGACTTTATTTATTTTTGTTTATATAGAATATAAAATAATAAAACATATTAGATAAAACAGAAACACACAACGACAATACAATATCTAATTTCAAAGAGATTCAAAGTGGATTTGGGTTGATTCATTTGATAGCAAGATCAGTGATTTTGTTGTAATTTTAAGGTACACAATTCATTAATTTTATTCACTATTTATTCTTAATTACACCTATTGAATATAATTTAAAAATAATATGAAATTTGACTATCGAAATAATTCAAAAAGAAAATTATTGCACAAAAATAAAAAAGGAAAAACGAAAAATGTTTTTCAATTGATAGTTCCATCAGAAGAGAAAAATAAAGGGTCAAATGTCACGCAAAAAAACATTGGAGCTATGTAGTTGGATAATTACTTTTGATAAACGTCAAAGTAAATGAATCGACAAAAATAATTATAACGTCAAAGTAAATGAATCGATAAAAATAATTATTTTGCATTAAAAAATACTTATAGAAAAAAGCTCTTTTTCTTTTGATCGAATATTCGAGCTAATTATTTTAACTTCTAGGTATCTTTACGAGATAGAACTATTGTCTTTTTCGCATTTTAATTCTAGAAAAAAACAACTTTTAATCAATGAAAGAAAACTTCACAAAAAATATTGTACGGATATGTAACCGTTCCCATTCAACGTGCAAATGCATACTATTTCTCAATTCTTAAATATTACATAGTCGTTTAGTAGCTGGTTAGAAGCTATCTTACAAATAATCATAGTTCTGACGAGTTTTTGGTTAAAATCATCTCTCAACTATGACTCAAATCTAATGTACATCCTTATATTATCTAAGTGAGCAAAAATCATTCTTATACTATCCAAAAAATAACAAAAATCATCCTTCAGTCTAATTTTTGTTAAGAAACTAATTGAACAAATAAAAAATATATTTTTTAAATTTGGTCATGTGTTAGCTACATTGAGAAGATATGGATAAAAAAAGAATATTTTATTCTTATAATTTAAATTTTGTATGTTGTTAGTTTATATTATTTTTTTTGCATAATCAAGTAAATTGACTTGCAACTATACATAAGTTTTGAAATATTTATACAGTAGGATTTAATGGTTTGAAAGATTATGCAAAAAAATCATTTTAAAAATATTATGTGCAATTATTTAGAGATTCTCTTTAATAAAAAAAAATATATAGTACGTATATACTATATAGACAGTGCAATTCACATTTTATACAATATATAAAAATACTGGTAATTTAGTGAAATTATGTAGGCGTTTTGTTGTGAAAATTAAATAATAATTACTTTATTTGAAATTTTTTAAAATGGAGTTGTATTTGGACAATTTTTTTACAAAGAATATTTAGAATTTGAATATGTTTTGTCTGAATATTTTAATCCTTAATTTTTTAAAAAAATAATCACCCAACTTAACTAGCTTAATCGTGTGGATATACATTCATTCGACTTGACACAATTTTTTGTTGATGACTCGAGTTTCTTAAAAAAATAGACAGAAGAATGAATCTTGTAACTTTTTGAATAATGTAAGGATGTTTATTGGTCACTTTTATAATACAAGGGTGTACTTTAGATTTAGGTCATAATTGAGAGATGAATTTAGTCAAAACTCTTATTCTAACCATCTATCAAATAGATTAAAATTGGCTCTATTATTTTTTTTTAATATAGAATATAAAATAATAAAACATATTTAGATAAAAGATGTGTACAATTAAATTATGAAAAAAAAAAGAGAAAAGGAGGAAAAAGTGAAGAAGAAAATAAGAGAAAAATTCTACTACAATACTGACATCATATTGACATCACATTATATTATCATCACGTTAATGTCATGTGAACGCCATATAAATATCACAATAAAATACACTGAAGCTATATAGTTGAATAATTACTTTTGATAAATGTCAAAATAATTGAATCGACAAAAATAATTATTTTATATTGAAATAAAAAAAGCTTTTTTTCTTTTAGTTAAATATTCGAGCTAATTGTTTTAACTTTTAGATGTCTTTTACGAGGTAAAATTATTATCTTTTTTGTTTTTTAATTCTAGAATAAAAAAATTTTAATTAATGAAAAAACTTCACAAAAAATATTGCACGAAAATGTAACCGTTCCCATTCAACGTGCAAATGCATATTATTTCTCAAAATCGTAATTATTACATAATCGTTTAATAGCTGGTTAGAAACTGCCTTACTAATATTTCATAATTCTAATTATGTATTAAGTAGATTTAAATTGGCATTTTTTTTTGTTAATATAGAATATAAAATAATAAAACATATTAGATAAAAGATGTGTATAGTTAAATTATGAAGAAAAAAAACAGAAAAGGAGGAAAATGTGAAAGAAGAAAATAAGAGAAAATTTTCTACAACAATACTGGATAATTACTTTGAATAAACGTCAAAGTAAATAATCGACAAAGATAATTATTTTTTATTAAAAACCATTTATAAAAAAAAAAAGCTCTTTTCTTTTGATCAAATATTCGAGCTAATTATTTTAACTTTTAGATGTTCGTAAAATTATTATCTTTGTTACTTTTTTATTCTAAAAAACAACTTTTAATCAATGTAAGAAAACTTCACAAAAAGTATTATACGAAAATATAATCGTTCCCATTCAACATGTGGATACATATTCTCAAATCTTAAATATTATATAATCGTTTAATAGCTGATTAGAAGCTATAATACTAATATTTTATAATTCTAACTATCTAGCAGATAGATTAAAATTGGCTCTATTTTTATTATAATAAATAAATATTAACAAGTTTCTGTGATGTCAAATTAACACCATTGTACTCGCTTTTTTATTTTTTAACAGACTAACATAGTACCTAAATTTGATTCTAAAAAAAAGAAGAAAAAAAGTACTTTGAATGGGTTATAGAAATGCCACGTCATTAGAATCAAGTTCTAAAGTGGCCCCACATGAAATAGTACTTTATTGGGGCCCACGGGAAAAATATACATACCATGATCTTTTTATGCTTAAAATGGGTTTAATTGAATTCGTTTGAATATAATATAAAAAAACGCTACCTGCAAATTCTAAAAAAAATTATTGTACAAAATACAAAAGTGAAAATACGTGCAAATATTTTTGATAAATAAGTTTTCTAATTAACTTCGCTCTTATATATATAAAAATTGTTCATGTGGATTGATTGAATTCATAAAAAAATGTTACCTAGAAATTTTAAAAAAAACTATTGTACAAAAATACGAAATTGAAAATACGTGCAAAGTTTTTCTATCAGTAACTTTTCTAATTAACTCCGCTCTCATATATTTACATATTTCCTATTAGAAGAGTAAAAGAGAGTGAAGAAAATAATTTCTCCGTTACTAAAATAGAAACACACAACAACAATAAAACATATAGTTTGTGAAATCAGAGTTTTTTTTCGAAGAAGTGAAAAGTGGATTTAGGTTGATTTATTTGGTAGCTGTTGTAATTTTAAGGTACATAATTCATTATTTTTATCGTTATAATTGTAAAAAAAATATTAAAAAAACTAATAAGAGATTTGAATATTAAAATAATTTTTTTAAAATCACCGTGCAAAGATACAAAAATAAAAAAATATTTTTAATCGATAATTTTTCTAATTAAGTCCGCTCTTATATATATATATATCTTCTCTATTAGAAGAGCAAAGAAGGTGAAGAAGAAACACTCTTGTTTTGCTAAATGGAAACACTCAATAAGACTAGGACATTTAGTTTGTGAAATCAGAGTTTTTTTTTTTTTTGTAAGATAATCAAAGCAAATTTGAGGCTATTTTTTTAAGAGAAAATTACGCGAATAAGCAAATTTATACTATTTAATTACTCAATATAGCTTAGTTTGCTATAATTATCACTCACGACTAACATTATACATTAATTACATGGGCTGACTTCGAGTTTGTACAATTAGTCATGTTTGTATATGTATAATTTGCCAAGATATACAAATAAATATGTATAATATATAATTTTTTAGCCTAAATTCTCATAAATTCTAACATACTATCAAATGATTAATGAACTTTATTTTTTTTGTTTATATAGAATATAAAATAATAAAACATATTAGATAAAACAGAAACACACAAGGACAAGTACAATATTCTAATTTCAAAGAGATTCAAAGTGGATTTGGTTGATTCATTTGATAGCAAGATCAGTGATTTTGTTGTAATTTTAAGTACACAATTCATTAATTTTATTCACTATTATTTCTAATTACACCTATTGAATATATTTAAAAATAATATGAAATTTGACTATCGAATATTCGAAAGAAAATTATTGCACAAAAATAAAAAAGAGAAAAACGAAAAATGTTTTTCAATGATAGTTCCATCAGAAGAGAAAAATAAAGGGTCAAATGTCACGCAAAAAAACATTGGAGCTATGTAGTTGGATAATTACTTTTGATAAACGTCAAGTAAATGAATCGACAAAAATAATTATAACGTCAAAGTAAATGAATCGATAAAAATAATTATTTTGCATTAAAAAATACTTATAGAAAAAGCTCTTTTTCTTTTGATCGAATATTCGAGCTAATTATTTTAACTTCTAGGTATCTTTACGAGATAGAACTATTGCTTTTTCGCATTTTAATTCTAGAAAAAAACAACTTTTAATCAATGAAAGAAAACTTCACAAAAAATATTGTACGGATATGTAACCGTTCCCATTCAACGTGCAAATGCATACTATTTCTCAATTCTTAAATATTAATATCGTTTTAGTAGCTGGTTAGAAGCTATCTTACAAATAATCATAGTTCTGACGAGTTTTTGGTTAAAATCATCTCTCAACTATGACTCAAATCTAATGTACATCCTTATATTATCTAAGTGAGCAAAAATCATTCTTTATACTATCCAAAAATAACAAAAATCATCCTTCAGTCTAATTTTTGTTAACGAAACTAATTGAACAAATAAAAATATATTTTTTAAATTTGGTCATGTGTAGCTACATTGAGAAGATATGGATAAAAAAAGAATATTTTATTCTTATACTTTTAAATTTTGTATGTTGTTAGTTTTATATTATTTTTTTGCATAATCAAGTAAATGACTTGCAACTATACATAAGTTTTTGAAAATATTTACAGTAGATTTAATGGTTGAAAATTATGCAAAAAAATCATTTTAAAAATATTATGGGCAATTATTTAGAGATTCTCTTTAATAAAAAAAAATATATAGTACGTATATACTATATTAGACAGTGCATTCACATTTTAACAATATATAAAAATACTGGTAATTTAGTGAAATTATGTAGGCGTTTTGTTGTGAAAATTACATAATAATTACTTTATTTGAAATTTTTTAAAATGGAGTTGTATTTGGACAATTTTTTTACAAGAATATTTAGAATTTGAATATTTTTGTCTGAATATTTTAATCCTTAATTTTTTAAAAAATAATCACCCAACTTAACTAGCCTTAATCGTGTTGATATACATTCATTCTGACTTGCACAATTTTTGTTGATGACTCGAGTTTCTAAAAAATAGACAGAAGAATGAATCTTGTAACTTTTTGAATTTAATGGAAGATTTATGGTCAGCTAGCATTTTGTTTTATTGGAAATAAATATGATTACAAGGGACTACGATTTTATGTTATTGGAATACTAGACATGGTAATTAATTAATTAACCACTAATTAATTACTCATTTTCTTAAATATTTTTTTAAAAATTTTCAATTAATATTATTAATTAATCTCTTGTATGATAGATAAATGTGGCATTAATCTCTGGTGGAGCAAGTTCAGCAGCATTTATGGACAACTTGGTAGGAATGGAAATTCTCATGCAAGATGGAATAAAATTTGTGATAAATTTTATACATTTTGTAGCCATGGTGAAGGAGCTATTATTGCTTCTTTTATTGGTTTGCTCCTAATGATAATTACTACTGCCATTAATATAATTAAGCTTAGAAATGTCAATAATTGTGCCATTAATATTCCTTAATCAAGAATATCCTAATTGTCATTTCATTTCAAAAAAAAAAAAAAAACTTGTATGGTTTTCGATTGTTGTATTGTAATGTTCTTTAATGTAATGTTCATTTTGATGAAATTTTCGTATTGGTTTTTAATGCATTAATTTACCCCCCACCTCCACCATGTATTATATTATTAATATCGTAAAAAAATTCTTACGTTATCATGTTTCTTAAAAATATATATATCTTTATTTTTAAAAAAAAAAAAAGAAATATTGATGATATTGATCGATCACTATACAATTTTATTATCTCGTCTTTGTCCAAAATTACGTATCATCGAAATAAATTGTAAATAAAATTATACAAAATATAAAATGTCCTACAGTAGTTACTAGCTAGAGGTTTGGGCTAACTATTTTTTTTTTGAGTAATTTACATAAGCTCTCCATAAGAAATAATATTTTTACGAAAAATATTAAAATACTAACTTATTTATTGAAATTAAAATTAATAAAAAGTATTTTTCAATACTTTTTTCCTCATTTGCAAATTAGAAAACATTTATATCTAAAATATGAATATTTATTATTGTACTTGCTTTCAGAAAAATTGACTTGCAAATAATGATATAAAAAAATTAAAAGATCAATATTAAGCTTAAATTTTATTTATTGTAGTTTTTTTTTCTTCTTCAATGGGAACTTCTTCTTTAGAATATAATGTCATTATGTCAATATATAAAATATATCATATAAGTATTAGAGAGAATGGGATTTTTAAAAAAAGGAATTAATCAATCATTTGTGATATTCTAACAATATATATATATATATATATATATATATATATATATATATATATATATATATATATATATATATATATATCATGAGGGTATGATAGAATATTTGTAAAATAATTTTTAAAGAAATGTCTTAATTTCTATGATACTCTTCGAATATATAAATATATGTCATGTTAGTATCATAAGAACAAAACTTCCTTTTCTTTTGATTAAATATTCGAGCTAATTGTTTAAAACTTTTAAGTGTCTTTTACGAGGTATAGAATTATTATTTTTTCAATTTTTAATTATAAAAAAAAAAACTCAGTCGAAGAAAGAAAATTTGATGAAAAAGATTGCACAAAGATGTAATGTTTTCATTCAACGTATGGAAACACGTGCGAAATTTTTCGATTACTAACTTTTTAATTAACTCCGATCTTATATATATTATTGGCATGATTGAATTCCTTTTATGAGATAATATCACCAAAAAAATTACCTTTTAGGTGTCTTTTACGAGATAGAATTATTGTCTTTTTCGCTTTTTAATTCTAGAAAAAAATAACTTTTAACAATGAAGAAAACTTCACAAAAAATATTACACGAATATGTAACCGTTCCATTCAACATGCAAATGCATATTATTTCTTAAATCTTATATATTACATAGTCGTTTAATAGCTGGTAAGAAGTTATCTTACTAATATATCATAATTCTATCTCTCTATCAAATAGATTAAAATTAGCTTTATTTTCTTTTGTTAATATAGAATATAAAATAATAAAACATATTTAGATTGTACAATTAAATTATGAAGAAAAAAAAAAAGAGAAAAGGAGGAAAAAGTGAAAGAAGAAAATAAGAGAAAATTTTCTACAACAATACTGACATCATATTTACGTCACATTATATTATTATCACGTTAATGTCATGTGAACGCCATACAAATGTCACAATAAAATATACTGAAGCTATGTAGTTGAATAATTACTTTTGATAAACGTCAAAGTAATTGAATCGACAAAGATAATTATTTTGCAATGAAAAGCATTTATAAAAAAAACTCTTTTTCTTTTAGTTAAATATTCGAGCTAATTATTTTAACTTTTAGACGTCTTTTACGAGTTAGAATTATTGTCTTTTTCGTTTTTTAGTTCTAGAATAAGAAACTTTTAATCAATGAGAAAACATCACATAAAATATTGCACGAAAATGTAACCGTTCCCATTCAACGTGCAAATGCATATTATTGCTCAAATCTTAATTATTACATAATCATTTAGTAGCTGGTTAGAAGCTATCTTACTAATATTTCATAATTCTAACTATCTATCAAATAGATTTAAATTGACTTTATTTTTTTTTGTTTATATAGAATATAAAATAATAAAACATATTAGATAAAACAGAAACACACAACGACAATACAATATCTAATTTCAAAGAGATTCAAAGTGGATTTGGGTTGATTCATTTGATAGCAAGATCAGTGATTTTGTTGTAATTTTAAGGTACACAATTCATTAATTTTATTCACTATTTATTCTTAATTACACCTATTGAATATAATTTAAAAAATAATATGAAATTTGACTATCGAAATAATTCAAAAAGAAAATTATTGCACAAAAATAAAAAAGGAAAAACGAAAAATGTTTTTCAATTGATAGTTCCATCAGAAGAGAAAAATAAAGGGTCAAATGTCACGCAAAAAAACATTGGAGCTATGTAGTTGGATAATTACTTTTGATAAACGTCAAAGTAAATGAATCGACAAAAATAATTATAACGTCAAAGTAAATGAATCGATAAAAATAATTATTTTGCATTAAAAAATACTTATAGAAAAAAGCTCTTTTTCTTTTGATCGAATATTCGAGCTAATTATTTTAACTTCTAGGTATCTTTACGAGATAGAACTATTGTCTTTTTCGCATTTTAATTCTAGAAAAAAACAACTTTTAATCAATGAAAGAAAACTTCACAAAAATATTGTACGGATATGTAACCGTTCCCATTCAACGTGCAAATGCATACTATTTCTCAATTCTTAAATATTACATAGTCGTTTAGTAGCTGGTTAGAAGCTATCTTACAAATAATCATAGTTCTGACGAGTTTTTGGTTAAAATCATCTCTCAACTATGACTCAAATCTAATGTACATCCTTATATTATCTAAGTGAGCAAAAATCATTCTTATACTATCCAAAAAATAACAAAAATCATCCTTCAGTCTAATTTTTGTTAAGAAACTAATTGAACAAATAAAAAATATATTTTTTTAAATTTGGTCATGTGTTAGCTACATTGAGAAGATATGGATAAAAAAAGAATATTTTATTCTTATAATTTAAATTTTGTATGTGTTAGTTTATATTTTTTTTTTGCATAATCAAGTAAATTGACTTGCAACTATACATAAGTTTTGAAATATTCAGTAGGATTTAATGGTTTGAAAGATTATGCAAAAAAATCATTTTAAAAATATTATGTGCAATTATTTAGAGATTCTCTTTAATAAAAAAAAATATATAGTACGTATATACTATATAGACAGTGCAATTCACATTTTATACAATATATAAAAATACTGGTAATTTAGTGAAATTATGTAGGCGTTTTTTGTGAAAATTAAATAATAATTACTTTATTTGAAATTTTTTAAAAATGGAGTTGTATTTGGACAATTTTTTACAAAGAATATTTAGAATTTGAATATGTTTTGTCTGAATATTTTAATCCTTAATTTTTTAAAAAAATAATCACCCAACTTAACTAGCTTAATCGTGTGGATATACATTCATTCGACTTGACACAATTTTTTGTTGATGACTCGAGTTTCTTAAAAAATAGACAGAAGAATGAATAGATTAAAATTGGCTCTATTATTTTTTTTGTTTTTACTATAGAATATAAAATAATAAAACATATTTAGATAAAAGATGTGTACAATTAAATTATGAGAAAAAAAAAAAAGAGAAAAGGAGGAAAAAGTGAAAGAAGAAAATAAGAGAAAAATTTCTACAATACATCATATTGAAGTCACATTATATTATCATCACGTTAATGTCATGTGAACGCCATATAAATGTCACAATAAAATACACTGAAGCTATATAGTTGAATAATTACTTTTGATAAATGTCAAAATAATTGAATCGACAAAAATAATTATTTTACATTGAAAAATATTTATAAAAAAAGCTTTTTTTCTTTTAGTTAAATATTCGAGCTGATTATTTTAACTTTTAGATGTCTTTTACGAGGTAAAATTATTGTCTTTTTCGCTTTTTAATTCTAAAATAAGAAACTTTTAATTAATGAAAAAATTTCACAAAAAATATTGCACGAAAATGTAACCGTTCCCATTCAACGTGCAAATGCATATTATTTCTCAAATCGTAATTATTCCACAATCGTTTAATAGCTGGTTAAAAGCTATCTTACTAATATTTCATAATTCTAATTATGTATTAAATATATTTGAATTGGCTTTTTTTTTGTTAATATAGAATATAAAATAATAAAACATATTAGATAAAAGATGTGTATAGTTAAATTATGAAGAAAAAAAAACAGAAAAGGAGGAAAATGTGAAAGAAGAAAATAAGAGAAAATTTTCTACAACCATACTGGATAATTACTTTGAATAAACGTCAAAGTAAATAATCGACAAAGATAATTATTTTTTATTAAAAAATATTTATAAAAAAAAAACTCTTTTCTTTTGATCAAATATTCGAGCTAATTGTTTTAACTTTTAGGTGTTCGTAAAATTATTATCTTTTTTACTTTTTTATTCTAAAAAACAACTTTTAATCAATGTAAGAAAGCTTCACAAAAAATATTACACGAAAATATAATCGTTCCCATTCAACATGTGGAATGTGGATACATATTCTCAAATCTTAAATATTATATAATCGTTTAATAGCTGATTAGAAGCTATAATACTAATATTTTATAATTCTAACAATCTAGCAGATAGATTAAAATTGGCTCTATTTTTATTATAATAAATAAATATTAACAAGTTTCTGTGATGTCAAATTAACACCATTGTACTCGCTTTTTTATTTTTTAACAGACTAACATAGTACCTAAATTTAATTCTAAAAAAAGAAAAAAAAGAGTACTTTGAATGGATTATATAAATGCCACGTCATTAGAATCAAGTTCTAAAGTGGCCCCACATGAAATAGTACTTTATTGGAGCCCACCTGGTACAAACCGTATGCGTTACGTGGGTTTACTTCCGATACTAAATTTATATCGCGATTAATTTGAATTTATATTAATAAAATTAATTAAAGGAAAAAATATACATACCATGATCTTTTTATGCTTAAAATGGGTTTAATTGAATTCGTTTGAATATAATATAAAAAAACTCTACCTGCAAATTCTAAAAAAAATTATTGTACAAAATACAAAAGTGAAAATACGTGCAAATTTTTTTGATAAATAAGTTTTCTAATTTACTTCGCTCTTATATATATATAAATTGTTCATGTGGATTGATTGAATTCATAAAAAAATGTTACCTAGAAATTCAAAAAAAGAACTATTGTACAAAAATACGAAATTGAAAACACGTGCAAAGTTTTTCTATCAGTAACTTTTCTAATTAACTCCGCTCTCATATATTTACGTATTTCCTATTATAAGAGTAAAAGAGAGTGAAGAAAACAATTTCTCTTTTACTAAAATAGAAACACACAACAACAATAAAACATATAGTTTGTGAAATCAGAGTTTTTTTCGAAGAAGTGAAAAGTGGATTTAGGTTGATTTATTTGGTAGCTGTTGTAATTTTAAGGTACATAATTCATTATTTTTATCGTTATAATTATAAAAAAAATATTAAAAAAACTAATAAGAGATTTGAATATTAAAATAATTTTTTAAAAATCACCGTGCAAAGATACAAAAATAAAAAAATATTTTAATCGATAATTTTTCTAATTAAGTCCGCTCTTATATATATATATATATATATATATATCTTCTCTATTAGAAGAGCAAAGAAGGTGAAGAAGAAACACTCTTCTTTTGCTAAATGGAAACACTCAATAAGACTAGGACATTTAGTTTGTGAAATCAGAGCTTTTTTTTTGTAAGATAATCAAAGCAAATTTGAGGCCATTTTTTTAAGAGAAAATTATGCGAATAAGTAAATTTATACTATTTAATTACTCAATATAGCTATAGTTTGCTATAATTATCACTCACGACTAACATTATATATTAATTACATGGGCTGACTTTGAGTTTGTACAATTAGTCATGTTTGTATATGTATAATTTGCCAAGATATACAAATAAATATGTATAATATATAATTTTTTAGCCTATATACATATATAATTCACCTATTTTTCACTCTCTGCCCTCTCTCACTCGCTTCTCTCAATCTCGATCGCCTCTTTCCTCCCTCTTCCAATCTCACTGCCATTTATACAAATATATATGTATAATATACAGTTATATACAATTATATACATATACAATTCACCTCTCTCCCACTCTCTGTCCTCTCTCGCTCGCTTCTCTCCTTCCTCTCTCAATCTCGCTCGCCTCTCTCCTCTCTCTCCCAGTCTCGCTTGCCTCTCTCCTCCCTCTCCCAATCTCTCTTGTCATATATACAATTACATATGTATAATATACAATTATCTAACCAATATACATATACAATTCACCTTTATCCCACTTTTTCCCCCCTCTCTCTTGCCTCTCTCCTCTCTCTCCCAGTCTCGCTCGCCTCTCTCCCAGTCTCGCTCGCCTCTCTCCTCTATATAACATGTAGCTACATATTGTAATTATCAAACTATAGCTATGGAGAGTAATTAATTATTTTTAAGGCTATATATGAAAGTTTCCCTTCTTTTAATAGTAAGATCAACAATTTTGTTACGATTTTAAGATGCAAAAATTACATGAATTGATATATTTTAATAAATAATTACTTACTTTAGCAATACTTTTTATTTATTACCATTTATAGCAATACTATGCTAAGTTTGTAATATGTATTAAAACTGAATTATGTATGCAAATATATATGTATTATATATGAATTATAATTATTTTTAAAAATATGTTATGTTTGTTTGGTAAAAATTTGACAAATTGTATTATAAGTGAATTAAAATGTGTGATATTATCATTAAAATTTGTATTATATGTGAATAAAAAATTGTTCTTTATAATATGAATTAAACTTGTATTATAAATAAATTAAAAGTGATCAAGTGAAAAAGAAATATTATTGATATAAATGGAAAATATTTTTTTATTATAGTATATTTATGTAAGTTTACACAATTGATCATTTTATTTCCTTTTTTATTCTTACACCTATTAAAATAATTAAGAAAATAATATGAAATTTGACTATCAAAATAATTCTTAAAGAAAACTACTGCGTACAAAGATAAAAAAGGAAAAACATGAAATATTTTTCGATAGATAGTTTTTCTATATATATATATGTGTTAGAAGAGACAAACAGGGTAAGGAGAAGCGTAATATGTTTCTCTTGATAGTTTTCTAGTTAAGTTCGCTGTTATATATATACCTCCATTAGAGAGCAAAATCAGCGATTTTGGTAACACTAAGGTACACATTTCGACATCCTTATTCCTTGTTTGTCCTTACACTTATGAAAAAACCTAACATGATAATAATCACTAAAAGAATTATTGAAGGATAAAAAAAAAAAAAGGTGAAAAAAAAATTGATCGATAATTTTCTAGTTAAGTCCGCTCTTAAGTCTTATCTTTACCTCTTAATAACAAGACGTCTAATTTATAAAATCAAAGCTTTATTTCTAAGAGATTCCAATAGATTTGAAACAAATTTTATATATCAAAATCAACTATTTCGATTGGGATCTTACGATATATAATTCATTATTCTTACTCCTTATTTGTTTTTATACTTACAAAAATCATTTTTAAAACATTGATTTGAGATTTGACTATTAAAATAATTCATTATAATCATTTTGACAACTTTTATCAAGCTTGACTGAAAAGGCAATGAAATCTATTCTAAGAAAATTGTGACGGTCAAATGCTACTTGTCTTTGGCTCTAATTTGCAGCAAAAAGATGTCCATCTAATAGGAATATTTTGTTCTGACTTTTTAAAAATACTGTTTAAAATATTTATTAAATATTTAAATTATTTAAAATAAAGTTATTGTTAATTATAATTTGATGAATATATATTTTCAATATAAATTTTAATGTAGGAGACTGCACTAGATAGATGTTCTTATTGTTATTGTACATTTTTTATAAAGTTAATTCTTACTTCAAAGTTTGAAGAATTTTTATTTTTTTGGTAAATACCTTTTTTACATTAAAAACAATAATAATAGATCTAATGTAGTTTTATAAAGTAAAGTTTGAAGAAGAAAATAATGCACGGTATTATGCGCATGCACACCTTATCTTTACTCTAGAGGAAGAATTGTTATTTTTGATAAACCATTGATTCAAGAAAAACAATCTAAATATAGGATAAACAGAAGCAAAACTATATATTTATATATACACACACTTCATAGCTGAACAACTTTAATTTTCCGTAAATACTTCTTTCACATTAGAAACGATGATAATAGACTTAGTGTAGTTACATAAAATGAAATTTGAGGAGGATATAAAGCACGAAATACGCACACACACCTTATTTTTATTATTGAGATAAAATTATTATATTTGATAGACCATCAATTCAAGAAAAACAATTCAAAATAGTCTAGAAAAGGAATAAACAGAAGCAAAAAGTAATAAGTTTTTTGAGCTTTTACTTCGATGTCAAACAATTTTATCTTTTTCATAAATACGTTTTTCACATTAAAAACGACAATAATAGACTTAATATAGGTTTATAAAGTGAAGTTTGAGGAGGATATAATACACGGTGTACGCACGCACACACCTTATCTTTACTGTGAAGGTAGAATTGTTATTTTTTTTATAGACAATCAATTCAAGAAAAATCAAACCAAAAATAGTCTAGAAGAAGGATAAAGAGAAGCCAAAGTAATAAAATTACGCACAAATAAAATTAAGACAACATACTATTACAAACTAACCTCCTATCCTATTTTACACGCTTCACAATTACTTATTTAAAATCATCTCTTCGATAAGTTAAGACAACGCCACGTATTTTAATACGAAGTTTGACAAAAAAAAAAAAAAAAAAGAAAAAGAAAAAAGAAATGGAATTTTTCCACAGAAGTTTAGCCATTCACTTCTCAACGCACAATTTCTCTTTCTCTGACTGATAAAAACAGAAACACGTTTTCAATAGTCTCTCTCTTTCAAGATCCAAATTACTCGTTTTTCTTTTATATTTTCTAATTCAAATATTATTATATTTTTTTAATTAAATTATTTAAATAGAATAATCTCAAATACTTTCTTGAACTGATAATATAGTTTATAAGCAACAATATAATTCCTTTTCCAAACAAAATGATAAATATATATTTTTTTTTTTACTATAAATAATGAGTAATCTTTTCCCAATTAAAGTATAAGTTGGATAGACATTTATTAATTACTATATAAACTTATAAACTATAAAAACCTTTCGTTTTAAAGTTAAATATATATAAAAAAGTCAAATACTCAATATTTTATTAACTCCATTAGAGGAATTAAGGAACTGTTATTTTTGAGGTAATTTTATTTTATATATTTCTTTTGTTATTCTTTTCTTCAGTCTGGGGCTTTCTTGTTATGTAATGTACATCACGTAGTATGTGTTTAGTAAAAAAAAAACATGAAGAAATATGTATAAAAATTGGTGTCTTTTTGGGGATTTCTTGATTTTATTATAATTTTTTTAATTTAATTTAATTTGTTGAGTTTTTCCTATTCATATTCTTTTTTTTGGGTATTTTGTAACTATTTCCTTAAATTTACCCAGTTTTCCAAGATTTGATTTTTACCTATTGATTTTATCTCCTTATTAGATTTAAGTAAAAAAAGATTTGATTGTTTTCTTCTTTTTTTATTATTTGGAATTTAATTTGGTGAAATTCGAGGTCTGAATAATTTGTTCTTGATTCTGTGAGTACAAGAATTTGCTTACGTGAATCATTGATTACAGAGAAGGTTTAATTTGGTATATAATTGCTTCTCTGTTTTTTTTTAAATTTTTTTTTTGGGGTTTTCTGTTAATATATTTATTTTCTGTTTATAGTTTTTTTGCAGTTTGAATGATTAATGCATATTTAATTCAAGAATTTTGTTTTAATGAATTTTGACTGAATTTGTTGTCTTTGCAGGTTTGGTTAATTTAGGGTTGAATTGGATTAAATCAGTGATTAGAGTTTCAGTTAGCTGAAATTTTTTATGATCTTGGAGGTATAAAGCTTCAATCTTTTGTATTTAATCTGTGTTTTGCCATTGTTTAATTGTCTTCATTTTGTTAAATGCATTGTAATATTTGTGATTTAAAATGCCATTTTCCTGAAGTTTCTACTGTAAAGTTCTGTTTTTTTTGTGGTGTTTGTGGTGGGGGTGGGGTCAGGGGCGGAGTTTGGTAGGACCGAGGGGGTTTGACGAAAATTTCACAGTTTATTCATTGTTAATTTTATTTTTGTATGTATGATAAAAGTTTTGTTCTTTTATGTAGATGTTTGAACCCTCTTTTGGCTTCTTCGTATAGGGATTCTTCCGTAGTGAAGTAAATGATCTAGTCAATCATTCAGCTACCGATTATTCAAGTTTGGTATTTTGTAAGTTTCTAGGTTGTATCGAAATGACTCCATTGAGTGTGAAGATATGTTCGATAAGGCAAGCCCCATTGACACCTTACTACTTTTTAAGCGTTCTCTCTTGTCTCGCCAATCTAGTATTGCCATATAAGAGAACTGCCTGTATTTTGATGCATTTTGTGTCCTCTGAAATATTTACTCGAGTTTATGGATTCTAGTCTCAACAATCCCGATAAGGTCAACTTAGAATTAATGATTTTGATGCAGCGGTTTTGCCTGTCTATCTGAAGTCCCTTCCCTAGGAGCTCGAGGGCGGTGAGAGATTGCGAGTAGCTAGTCAGAATTAGGTCATTAATCTTATTTGGCGTAGGAGGTGTAATCATTAATTAATGTAAGCTAAACTGCACAGAGGTAGCACTAAAGATTTGTATGATTGATTTGGGGAATTCAGAATTCATTTCTAAATGCATTGAGGGCATAGAATTTCCATTCTATAAGTCCGTGTTTCCGTTGACTATTAAATCACCATTAAAATTTTGAAATACTGGTCAATACAGTGATATAAAGAGAATAGTGGGTGGCGCACGGCCAAGACACGCTACCTGCACGGCCAAGGCACGCTACCTGCACGGCCAAGCATATTCCCTAAAAATGCAAAATGAGAAATTTTCAGTATCTTGAATTACTAAGGGAAATGTAAATAATAGTTCATTCATTGAATAAAGTTGTTTTCTGTTCCACTACCTGTTTATTTAAGTCGGCGGTAATCCTTGGAAGATTCTCATAAGATGGTCATTTATATCAATTTGCCTTCCGTTTTTCCTTACCTTGTCGTTTTTCTGTGTTGACAGTTGAAAATTGTTGTTATCTGTATCATCAATACAAATTTCTGAAATCCAGAAACTGTGGATTTGTCATCTTCAGAGCTAGGCCTTCATAACTGAAGAGAGAGCGCACCAGTTCAATAAGCATCGATCAATTCTAAGATATCTGACAAGGTAATTGTTATATTCTATCCTTCAGGCATAAAATTAGGGGTATTTGTGCCTTGAAATGTTGATAGATTTATAAAGGCCTTTATTAGCTATTACATTATTACAAAATTTTAATATAATTGGGTGCTAGGCATATTTAGGAAGATCACTATTAAATTTTGAAAATACTTGATCGCCACATTGATATAAAGAGCATGCACAGGGTAGACCCGTGTGGCGCACGGCCAATGCACCTACCCTGTACGGCTTGGCATATTACCACCGTGGCGCACGATCATTGCACAATATTGCATTTTGAGAATTTTTCGAGATCTTGAATCACTAAAGGGAAATGTAAACTGTTCATTCTTTGAATAAAGTTGTTTTCTGTTCCACTAATTATATATTTAAGTCAGTTGTAATCCTTGGAAGTTTCTCATCAAATGCTCATTTATATCGATTTGTCTTCCATTCTTATATAGCTTGTTGTTTTCTTCGTTCGCCATTGAAAATTGTTATCTATCATCAATACAAATTTCTGAATTCCAGAAACTGTGGGTTTGTCATCTTCAGAGCGAGGCCTTTATAACTGAAGAGAGCACAGTTCAATAAGCATCACTCAATTCAAAGATACCTGACAAAGTTAGGTTTCGTGCATTGGCGTGCAATCTGGAAAAGGAGCATGAAGGTTTGAATCTCGACTTTGATTTTTAATTTGTTTTAGTATTTGATTGATTTTGAAGCGTTAATTTCTTTCCTGTATCTATCTTCTTCTTGGATATATCACGTTGCCTTTATCCTATATGTGTAGTTTAGATCTGTGCTTGTTTAGATCTCGGATTATGTGATTGAGTGATTTGTAAAGAAATGCAAAAGGAAAAAAAAAAGAATTGGATATCTCGAGGACTAATTAAACTGCACGCAAGTAAAAAAAAACATTTTGGGATGTAAGATGGCCCTAAATGCTTTGTCGGGATTTCCTTTTGAACTAGTGAGGGTGTTGAAGAGTCCTACATCGGGTATAAAAGGGATTAGTGGTCTTTTCATATGGTTTGGGTTGATTTTGGGCCAAGATCCATTTCCATGGTATCATAGTAGGACCAATCTCAATCCACTACTTTAAAAAAAGGTAAAAGTCGACGGACTCTGTCTGTTTTTCAATTAAAAAAATTTTTAATTTTAATTTTTTAAATAAAACCAACAGATGTCCGTTTATTTTCCGCCAGAGAGCCTTGATTTTTTATTTTTTATTTTGCAAAAATTGAGGGACTCTGTCGATTATTAAGTGCAAAATTGCAGTTGTGGAGTATAAATTAAAAACAATAGAAGTATGTCATCAAAGAGCATGTATGGTGTAGTGGTAAAAATTTTCCAATATATATATATGTATGTATTTCCGATCATTCATTTTTTAAAATAAAATTATATTGATTTTTAGTTTAAGAAAACCAATGGATGTCCTCGATTAAAAATCAAGTTGAGAAATTACGGGAGTCAAGTCCGTCAGTTTTTGACCTGTTTTTTGTAGTGATTCTTGTTTCTCGATGTTAGACCTCATATTAAATTGTCCATATTCCAGATATGCAATCCTGTGCGTGGGGGGTGTTGAAAAGTCCAACATAGGATGAAAAAGGGACGGGTGGTCTCTTTACATAGCTTAGGTAGTCCTCACCTCTTGAGCTAATATTGGAGGTTGAGTTGGACCCAAAATCCATTTCTTTAACATGGTATCAGTTTTCCGATGTTGGACCCCCATGTTAAATTACCCATTGTTCAGATTCCCGCTCTTGGCTGTGACGGGGTGTTGAAAAGTCCCACATCTGATGAAAAAGGGAGGGGTAATCTCTTTATATGGCTTGGGCAATGCTCACCTCTTCAGCTAGTTATTGGGTTGAGTTAGGCCCAAGATCCATTTCGTTAATAAACTGTATTTCTCTTAAAACTTTTAAGTGCTTTGTCATATCTTGCAATGCTCAAATGCATAGCTGGTTGCTGTTGCTTGTAGTAGTTCGTAGCTATATTTTATTAAGAATTTCTAGCAAGAGTCATATTTTGATGTTCATCACTCTGCTGAATTTTCTTTTACCGACAAAAGGAAAAAGTGACAATTCCTTTTATACTAACTGCCCGCTGTTCATTCCGACAGATCCTTATATCTGAAAGAGTTAGATCTGTTGAGCAATTTCGTGTCTGATTAGAAAATCGTCCTGAGTGAAGATAATGCCCACTGTTCATGTTTTCTTGTTCTTTTGATCCCTCAACTAGGTAGGAACTTATGATTAGAAAAGAAACCATGTGATTAGTCCCTTCAGAAGATAGGGGGGCTTATGTGGAACTAGATTTAACTTATGAACTGGTCTGTACTTAGTCACTGGGACCGATCATCTAATAAATATTACTAAGGTGAAATTAGGGGAAATCTTTGAAAAGGTCTCCCCTCCCAGCAAGCATAACTGGTATTAACTGATAAGAGGTTGTGTGATCCAATGATATCCCGTAAAGTGGTGAATTGAGTGAATGCCATCGCAGCAAAAGATACATACCCATACGTTACAAAAGGTTCCACCTTTTGCAGAATTTCCATTATTCTTTTGTTTGCATTTACAAAGACCCCATCACAGTTATTTCATGAATATTTAGGCTGGGTGTCCGACTGATAACATGTACGCTGGTATATCCATTATTATTCTTTTGCTCTCGTCCTACACAGTTTTATGTTGTATTCCGTACTGGCAAGATCTTACATGCTTCAAAGCATAGCTAAACAAATTTGAAACAATTTATTTTTAATGCTTTTTGACTAAAAGAAAATTTCTCAAGTAGAAATCACATTTGATTCTGATGAAGAACTCATTTCAAGACTGAATTCATTCATCTGAATTCAAATTTAATTCTTTTGCCTTTTCTTGCAGGGACATCCTTCTAGACAGGCTCCAAAAGGTGAAAATAACATTGAAATTTCAGGAAGCTCTCGTAGGCGGAAGGTAAAAATGACATATCTATAAGTCCTTTTCAATGTGGTGTTCATCATCGTGTGGCTTGCAGAAATATGATTAGTAATGTATTGTCTATAAAAACGTTCCCGTTCTCCACATTTGATGTCTTAGGCAGCATATTCGTGTATGTGTTCTCATTTCTTGACATCTGCTGGATGTTGATAATCCACTTGGATAATTAACTCATCAAAATTTTATTTTCATTTCTAACCTCTATTTTAAGCATGATTCCATTGCTGTCTAATGCATTTTTTCATGAGGTGAGCAGGGTTGGGGATTGGGGAGGTGGGGTGGGTAAGTGGTAAGTTTTCAATAGTCTATTTCACCCTTATCCGGGAGTGATATGATCTCTCTCTCTCTCTCTCTCTCAACATAAATAGTTCTTTCTTGTTCTGGAACAGGAATCAGCAATATGGAGTCCTGGTGAAGCTCGTAGGCCCATCTTACAGGAAGCTCCCGTGTACTATCCAAATGATGAGGTAATCGTCACGTTAAAGAGTTATAATATTCCCTTTTGATTGCATAAAGCCAGTGCTTAAGCTCATCCTATGGTTAAATTATAGGAGTTCAAAGATCCACTTGGTTATATTGCAAGCATTCGCCACAACGCACAGAAATATGGCATATGCAAGATTGTACCACCTGTTTCTTGGAGTCCACCCTGTCCACTTAGAGAGAAAATGTGTGGGAATGTGCTAAGTTCTCGACTCGAATCCAGCAAGTTGATTTACTTCAGAATAGGGAGCCCATGAAAAAGAAAAAAACCAGGAAGAGGAAAAGACGATTGCACTCAAAGACGGGATCAACAAGGAGACAACCCAGATCTCTAGGTTCTGAATCAAATACTCATTCAGACAGTAGTGATGACAAGTTTGGGTTTCAGTCAGGATCTGACTTCACATTTGAGGAATTTCAGACATTTTCCAAAGATTTTAAAGAGTTATATTTTAGGATGAAGGATACTGAGGTTTGGAAACCCTCCATTGAAGAAATTGAAGGTGAGTATTGGCGGATCGTTGAGAATCCAACAGATGAAGTTGAGGTAAGGGAATCTAGTTTGATATTTACTTTGTCTTTTGAGATATCTATTACATGCTCACTAGTTGGATAAGACTAAATTTTTGGCCTTCATCTGCTGAATAGGTGTTATATGGAGCTGATCTGGAAACTGGAGTATTTGGCAGTGGATTCCCTCTTGAATCTTCATCTCCAAAATCTAGTACTTTAGATCAGTATGCGACTTCTGGTTGGAACTTAAACAACTTACCGCGCCTGCCATGTTCTGTATTGTGCTTTGAGGAGAACAATATCTCAGGAGTTCTAGTCCCATGGCTGTATATTGGAATGTGCTTCTCATCATTTTGTTGGGTATGTCATGAAAACTATTTTGTTTGAGCATTCAGCTTAATCTTGATATATAGTTGACCAATTGAACTTATCGAAGATAGCAAACTCTGTGCATTTATGAGTTCTTCCTTTGTTGCATCCTATACATATAAACCTGAATAGTATTGATCCTTTGTCTCCAAGTATTTATTGTTACTGACGGCTGTTCTTTGAGGGAACATCTTGGGTCATACGTCTATCTTTCTTTTTCCCCCTTTCTTTCTCTTTCTTTTCTTGGTTTCTTTCATTATTATTAGATCAAGTTATTTGCTTTATATTCGCTATATACTTATTTCCTTTTATCTGATTTCTTAAAGCATGTTGAGGACCACCATCTTTATTCTCTGAATTATATGCATTGGGGTGAACCGAAGATTTGGTATGGAGTGCCAGGAAGTCATGCTGCAGCCCTGGAGGATGCAATGAGAAAGCATTTGCCAGATCTGTTTGAGGAACAACCTGATTTGCTTCACGAACTAGTAAGTATACAAGTTAAATCTCGATCAAGCACTAGTCATCCTTATTGTATTTGAGAAATAATCACGTCTACATATAGACTTTTATAGGTTCTAGTCAACTAAATCGGGCAATAATAAGCTGTGCAAGTTCCATTTTCTGTTCATCAACCTCATCTAGTTACGAGTTACTGTTTTCAACTTACAAGTCCTTTTCCTTATCAATAAACTTCACCTAATTTCCAAGTCTGCTCATCAACTTACAGATGTGAATATTGTAACATAATGTTTGGCTCATCACATGTGAAAGACCTGACATTCTATACTGACGATTTGAACTGTAAATTGTACCAATTGCCATCAAGATTCTTTTCTTGTGTTAATCCATCTTCCCTTCAGTCCACTAATCTATTTCCGGTGCATTGGCAATTTCTTGATTGTTTGAATGGTATAATTTGCGCTCATGCTCCTGTCAAACTTATTATTCTCTCTTTCAGGTGACTCAGTTGTCTCCTTCAGTTTTGAAGTCAGAGGGTGTACCAGTGTACCGCGCTGTTCAGAACGCAGGGGAGTTTGTGCTCACGTTCCCAAGAGCCTATCATTCTGGATTTAACTGTGGGTTCAACTGCGCAGAGGCTGTTAATCTAGGCCCTGTTGATTGGTTAGAGCATGGACTAACTGCTGTGGAGCTCTACAGTAAGCAATGCCGTAAAACCTCGCTTTCACATGATAAGTTGCTTATAGGAGCTGCTAGTGAAGCTATCCGAGCACTGTGGGAGCTCTCAGCTGTTAAGAATATTAACAGTATAAACTTGAGATGGAGAAGCTTCTGTGGGAAGGACGGCATGCTTACTAAAGCTATTAAGGTAAATTTCTGAGTATGTCTGTCAAAACATATGGTTGTGTATTTGAATTCATCTGTCATTGTGGTTTGACTCCATAGATTAGGTATCTTCACACTTTAGAGATAATTTTACTTAGGTGTTGTAAGGTTCTGCCCTCCCGGTCCACGTATGTACAGCATAAACTCCCATATTAAATGTACGGCAAAACTCCCTTAGATGTACTTTTAGTTTTCATTTGAAATTTTCTGTTGTCCTCCGAGCAAAAAAAATTATTACTTTCCATTGTCAGGTACAAGTAAACTTGTATTTGAGTTCTTTATCAAAATGAAATTTGTTTGGGTTGAAGTATAGAATTCACCTCCGCTTTTGACACTTACCAACAATAACATAGGATAAGAAAGGAGAGGTAGAACTGTGGCAACTGTTTTGTTTATTTTACAAGTAGAATAATAACTTCAATCACTTAAATGCGATTTTTTTGGTAATTGTGGGCACATCCCTTAAAAAAAAACACATGTTAGAATATGACTAAGTACCCTCGACTTTAAGAGTGCCATCCTAAAGGAATAAGAACTGACCAGTCAGCAAGGTGTCTGTTACATATTGATTTCTTATCATAGAATTAAATTCTTAAAGATGTATGCAGATGCAATATTACAAAAATTCATATACTTAGAAGTGAAAAAAAAGCACATATTTTTTTAGTAATTTGTTTTTTTCTTACTTATAGGGAAGAATCGAAATAGAGGAGGAAAGACTGGAGCGTCTTTTACCGCTTGTACAACTTCAGAAAATGGACAAAGATTTTGGCTTGAAAGATGAGCAGGAATGCTTTTCCTGCTTTTACGACCTGCATCTGTCCGCAGTTAAATGCCAATGTTCCCCGGGACAGTTTTCATGCCTTAAACACTCCAATCTAATGTGCTCCTGTGAACCAGAGAACAGAATTGTTCTCGTCCGTTACAACAGGGATGAACTGAACACACTGGTACAAGCATTGGAGGGGAAATTGGATGCCATTGAACAATGGACTTCCAAGGATCCTGATAATTTTTCTTTAAATAGGAGGCAGCATAACTCTGTGAAGCAGGATTCAGAGAGGGATGGATTGGAAACGGATCCCTCGATGAAAAATGATAGCTTATCAGGTTTGTTGAGAGAACAAACTCATAATCCAAAGAAGCAGTGCAGCTCATGCTCTGATGATGCAACCACCTCGTATGCTTCGAGTCACAGTAGTGGCAAGAAGTTATTTGGGGTTGATCTTTCCAGGGGTTCTCCTAGTGTTCAACAAAACGGAACATTTGACTTAGAAATAGATCCGCTGAGTACCAAGGTTTCAGAACAAACGCTTTTGTACCATGTTGACCCTCTAAAGTTAGGGTCGATTGCCTCAGGAAAGCTTTGGTGCAGTAAGAAAGCAATATTCCCCATAGGTTTGTTGAATGTACTTTTCATACTAAGAAGACATTTTCATTTGATGCAACATTTTATTCAAATTTCAATGGCCTCACTGTATATTTCAATGTTGATGCTCTTTAACAGGATTTAGAAGTCGTGTTAAGTTCTTCGATGCCAGCAATCCCGAGATAACGAGTAGCTATATATGCGAGATCCTGAATGGTGGGCTCATTGGACCTCTATTCAAGGTAAGATGTTATTCATAACTTTGCCCGATAAAATATGCGAGTTGAGAAAAAAAATGAATAATGAGGATTACTGTTATTTTATTCTAGTACTTGGAAGGAAATATGTGAGTTATTTCTCATTATTTTTGCATAGGGGTGTGTGTAAGGAAAAATTCATATTATTTTGTGTGCAGAGGAGGTACGTTTATTTTATTTGTCGCAGCTAAGAATCGAGCACTTGATCTCCAAAACTTAGTCCACCACTCACCCTTTCTAAGTCTTCTCGTTAATAACTTTTCATGTTTATGAGCTCATACAAAAGAACCTTTAGGCCTTTTATGCACGAACTATTTGCAATTGTGCTGGTTTTAAATTTTATTATTGCGGCTGTCGCCTTGCCTTCTTCCTTTTAATTTTCGTTAGTGGCCTTGCAAAGGAAGATTGTCTACTTGAATTCTAGTTTCTATGAATTTGCTGGATGCTAATTATTGTCTACGTGGAGTTTCTGATTTCAGGTTAGCTTAGAAGAGTGTCCAGATACGAACTTTGTGAGTTCATCAGTGCAGAAATGCTGGGAAATGATCTCGCATAGAGTCTTTGAAGAACTAGCAACGAAGTTAAATCCAGGAAGGCAAGATTTGCCACCATTGCAACCTGACACAGAAAGCATCAACGGTCTCGGAGTGTTTGGGTTACTCTCCCCACCGATAGTCCAGGTATACCTATATTATGTTGCTGTGTGCATGATTTTGCTCTTTCAAATTTGTGATTTACTGGCTTTAGTTTGATCAACGAATAATCTGACATGCGATTTTGGATTAATGCGACATTTCCAGACAAAATAGATCCCACTAAGGACAATAGGCTTCTATCTTGTGACCTTGTAATTGGTTTATTAGCGGAATCACCTTATTGTTATCAACTTCAGTTTTACATTCTTACGCACATTTCTTATCTGAAACCTAGGATCCATTCTTCGTTGTTGAGAAGAATCTCTTGTTATGCAGCTTTCTTATTTCTGACTCTTTCAATAAGTAAAACACTTCCTTCCAAGTGAACTATTCCTACATTGTGCTAACTCTGGTGTATACAGTCCATTGAAGCTCTTGATACAAACCGTCAATGTCTGGAGTACTGGAACAACAAGCTAAAACTCAAGGACGAGTGTGTAACTGTCAAAGGGCCTTCAGGTTCATCGGAGAGTACTGTTGACATGGCAAGATCTGCTGTGATGGAAAGAGGTCAGTGTTCGGGAACCAAGGTGGCTACTGAGGAGGAACATGCTAATTATAATTCATCTAACACCGATTTACAGTTAGTACTTAGGAGGCTTCTGAATAAAGCAGATCCAGAAGAACTGAGAATAATGCACAAGATCTTGTGCAGTGGATCGACAAGCTCTGAGTGGAGAATAGCATTTGCAACATTGAGTCAAGAGATCCTGAGGAAAATGTAAGTTTTGGGATCTCTCATTCTTTGGTCTTAGTTAGGCTGTATTCATCAGCAAGTTTTGGGATCTCTCATTCTTTGGTCTTAGTTAGGCTGTATTCATCAGCTTAATTCTTTTGATATATTAACATGAGGAGGGAGGGGGAAGGGCTGAGCCGCGTAGGAGATGTTAGTTGCGGTTGCTCGTGATATGTAGAAGTAAAGTTTTTTGCTTTTGAATAGGCTGCAAAGAACAAATGCATATTACTTTCTTTTGATATAACTAGAAAAAAAAGTTTTTAAGTTAAAGTTACAGAAGAAAAAAAAAAGTTTTGAAAGGAAAAATCTCAATTTCCTGAAATAAGTTGTTATGTTGTTAGAAATGTCTCCTTTTCCCAGTGTCATGATAACTGATTTCATCTTATTTGAGATTGAGACATATTTATAATTTTTGGTTTACTCGTCATTCAATACATGAACATTTACTTCATGCCCCAAGGCCTAGCTCGAGTGGCAAAAGATGGAGGATTTGTGACTTAGGTCGCAGGTTTAAGCCCGCACCATGCAAAGTGAAGCCCGATATTTAAGTAGAGAAGGATAGAGGTGTGAGCCCAGTATCCACCGAGTTTATAAGACGGATTTCTCGGTTATCAAAAAGATACATGAACATTACTCACTGGCAAAAGTACGTTCCAGGACTTGGACACTTGGTTGGAGAAATAAATATGTGGAATCATCCTTTTCCTTCTCTTGTATACTGTTTCTCGTTAGGAATCCATACATACCTAGCGAAAAATAGTGAAGATTTATATAGGTGATACTTTGTAGACTATATCTTGTTTACGTATATGAATCTTAGATGAGATTAAATAGAGTGATATGATTTGCGAAGATTCATATTAGCTAACCTAACTTGTTTGGAAATTAAGATTGGAGCATAGTAATTGTAACCGTTTTTAGTTACATATTGAACTCCAACAAACACACAAGAAGCATATGCAGAAATATATATAAATCTAAATTTTCAATAATAGAAACAGAGCGAGCAAGGAATGGCAAAAGTTATGACTTAGAATCCGCTTCAAGGTAAGCTTCACTTTCAGAGCATGTATCTGAAGTGTTTCAAATCTCAGTGAGGGCACAATTGAGATAATTTCATCGTTCGATCCAATATTGATTTAACATTTTTATTTTGCAAGGTTAACCGCAAATTCGATAAAATGAAACTCTACTTGCCCCAAACTGACCCTATCCAGTGTAGAACTCAAGTTTCAAGGATCTATATAGTTAATTTTGATCATAATTTGCTGATGTAAAATATAATATTTCCAGAAAAGATAGAAGGGAATATAATATTTGAACTAACTAAAAGTTACTGTGCAACGCTAAATCTCCAATTAGTTACTATCTGTAACAAATTTCATCCAAGAAATAACGATTAGATCTTTATTTACTTCACTGTATGATCTTTCAAATAAACAAATAGACTTGCATATGCATTATTTCAGGGAAAAGCAAAAACAAAATAAAACCAGCACCTCTGTAGAGATTTACACAAGAAAAGGAAGCAAAATTGACAGAAATGCTAATACATTTGATGATCTAATCCTAGACTTAGGCTAATAAACTTCATCACCAGAAAAATTCCATCAAGACTCTCGGTTTTCGGAAGTTAAAAAAAAGTACTTCTTGAAGCAAAACCCCAAGGGATAACAACTACTACTACTCTGTAAATCAACAAATGGATCAAAAGTCATTGGTTTCATATTAACCTGCAAGACCAAAGTGCTCAGTTTAAGAAACCCCAAATTCAAACTTGTTTAAGGAAAAGGGATTGAACAAAATAATTGAAGTACCTTTCTTGGAACCTGGTGATCCCAATAGCTCAGATTTCTTTGACCAATATGGCTGGAACCTCTGCCTAGCATACCCCAAGTAATCGAAGTCTATCTTATTGACATGATGCTGAAAAAGGGGAGGAAATGAAGGATGTTAAGAAAAGCCTATGCAGCTCAATAACAACATTGCTGTCGATGGCAAAAAGGTAGAAAAGAGCCAAATCTATTATGGCTTGGGCACAAACTGCGGCAAACCATGTATCTATTAATAATTGTTGACAGACTTCCATTATAAAGTTTTCTACAGTTAAAGACTAGGTATACAGTTCCAAGTTCCTACTTAGACTATTGACTGTTCTTTTTGTGTACACAGCTCATAACTACTCTTATCATGACAGAATATACAAGGTCAGGAGAAGTACCGATATTATTCCCCATAGACCCCAAAAAAGATGACTGGCAAGAGTATACTTCTCCACTTCTTGAACTAATTTCTCCAGTTCCGGTTCACTGGGAGAGCGACCTGTTTACCAGACCAATACATCCGAGATTCGTAATGAATAAAAGATAAATAATGATCGAAATCTAGAGATTAACTAAATGTATATAGTTGTTAATACTCTTGGTATACAGATATGAGCTTAAGAAAGCACCATCATGAAATATGAATGGTTCCACATATGATAAATGATAGAAGATGCAAGTTTTCATCTACCTGAACTAAAAAGATATGTACTCAAAAATCTTTTGCGCTCCTCCAGACCTGCCACATATTGTAAGGGGGTTTAATTAGATTTAACATAAATATCCAGAAAGTACTTGCTCGTGCCATTTCAGGGAATCAGATCAACAAAACAGATTTGCTTAAGATGATTTACTAGTGACTCACCAGGATACTTTCTGAAGTCCATAATATGAGGTGTTTCTGTATGGTAGTCAGCAACCATTTCACAAAAATGATTTGCTATATCAAATGCAACATGGTTGTAACCAGCATATTCATAGTCCTGTTAATAGGAAAGATTAAAGAAAATAGCAGAAAGTAAGTCCAAATAATAACTGTATGAACAGCAAGAAACATATGCAGAAATTAGGCAATGGCCAACCTAGCAGGAACCAGAACTTTATCATTGAAAAGACAAAGGCCCTCAATTTTTCTTGAAATGTTTAGGTTTTTCAAATATTTATCGTATCCTTTTGCTCCTTACCAAGTGGATGATCAATAACTGAAACAAAATACAAAGGCAAGAAACAAAAGTGCAGCTCCTAAATAAGTAAGAGCTTGAAGAAGTTTTTGAACCAGGACCCATCTACATCCTGCAGCAAACATGTCAGGATAAAGCACTGCCTAGTTATTGATCATGGAACCCCAATTACGTTTAGATGTAATCACCACATGCAAACACTGCTATAGCTAAACTTTTGTGAGATATGCATCTCATTTAGTAATTGTATTTGTCCTCTTAACTTTTCATCTGAACATTGATGAATAAATACTTACAATAAAGGTTATTGATCTTGTCTCTTCATCCATCATTATGTTCCCATACTGCAAGTCGTTGTGGCAGCATCCCGTGCTTAGATGATTGCCAGCAAGATTCTTTTCCAACAATACAATCTCATCTTTTAGAAGGTCCAACTTAAAGTCCTTAGCTTCTTCAGTAGAAGCCAGACCTTTAGCCACATTAAGCCAATTTCTAGAGCATTACGAGAACAAAAGGTTTTTTAGACATTTTGGTATAAAATAAACATAATTTAGCAGTTTTTATTCATCATATATACAGTAAAAAGAAGAGCATACTGCAGTCTATCCCAGAGGATGACGGTCTTAGGACCAGGCATATCAAGCACATGAAATTCTCTCATTTTGGCAGCTATCAAGGAAGATATCTCTGGATCACGCAGATCAGGAGCTGATAATGTCTGAAATACCAATCATGGAGATTGCATTACATTTAATGAATGCCCCCATTCTCCTGAAGTATCAGTAATTACAAGAGCATCACAGATAATAATAGATCACAGGTAGGTTAAGAATAGTGTCAATCAAGCATGAGATAAACCTAGGAAAATTAGGCAATCCTAGAGGAATCAGGCAAACTTTGACGATCCCAGGAGCACTTACAAAGAAACTGCAATATGGCGATCATGAGCTCTGAAGAACCTAAATCTGCTTGGCTTCATAATAATTAGGTTTCGCAAAGGGAGGCCAGATGCTTTTGTCAAAGTATTACTATGAACTAACATGAAACATAAGTCTTTGAGCATCTAAGCCAGCCAGTCACATCAAGATTATGCAGAGGTGGCAAATCAGAACTTCAACAATAAACAAACCCAAATAGTGGGTTAACTTGAATGAATCATATAAGAAACCACTAGGATAGGGCTCAAAACCCTAAAATAATTGTTTTTTCTGAGGAGAGGTGGATAAGCTAACAGAAAACTTGAAGTTCTTAGTTTAATAAGCACTAGCCGAATAATGATAGTAACATATAAGTGGATATTATGCATTTAACTGTTAATCTGGATCGCTTCTCATATCATTCAGAATTTACTCAACCCCTCTCCTGGTATCCTCAAACCCTGTAGCTTTCCCCAGGCAGCATAAGCCCTTGCCCCCCTTCACATATACATCCTTCCTATCAAAAGAAATACCTTTTACGCGCCCCAATTTGTTCATCTGTTTCGAATTTCTTCCTTCAAAAATTCTTACCTGTCTTTTAATTAATCACGGCAGTAATTTCACCTTCAATTTCTTCTTTATCCTCTGCTAATAAGCTTATTGATGGACATGAAACATGGAGACAGCAGTAACCAGTAGTGGGGGAGATGGATTAGGGAACCCCTCTGCCGGGTTTTTAGGATAATGGGCAAGAAAGTCGAGATTATTATGTTTGATTAGACCTATTAGTCAGCTTATACCAAACAAGAATTATATGAATAACAAAGGTTAATTATGCATTGGCAGCTATTACTTGATATAAATTTTTACCAAACCAATCATTCTTTTGAAATATTATGCAGAAACAGCAAACGGGTATATATTCCTTTCAGTGAAGAGAAAAGAAATTTATGTAGTCTTTGCGAAGAGGTGGTATTGCAATAAAATCACCAGTGAAGGCCCAGGAAAATTATCATTTAAGGAACTTGCTTCAAATTCCGATCAAGGTAAGCATACTACAGAAATTTATGAAACCAGTTGATTAAGCTGGCCATCTAGGAAATTATTCTTCTGGATCCTAGATGAGAATATCAGGATCTAGCAAAGCATCATCCTAGAGAAAGATACTATCAGATCAATGAAAACTATCAGAATCTTGTCAAAATTTGAAATTCTAAATACCAAGAGAGATATCCTATTAAAATTTCCTGTTGCACAAAATGTTTATGTACACGGATGTATATAAACAACAGGAAAAAATTACACAGCACTAGAAGGGAAGGATGAATATAGAGTACCAGTGAAACTCAACCCCTAAATCTCCCTCATTTACATGTGAACTGTTAGCATCTAACATTGCCAACTAGAGGAATGGAGAAGAAAATGATGGTCGAATTAGATACTTTTAAATTATTTTGATACAGGGAGTATTAAATCTAACTAAAACCTAAAAATCTTGGGCCTCAAATAACTATGATTGCAATTCAGTAACAAAGTTAACAACTAAACATCACACTGATAGGCCAAACCGCCAAAGGTTATTACGCTGCCCCTCCTCCTCATAGAGTCATCAAGCAAGAACATATGTCAAACGTAATCAAATCATACTATGGTCTATTTTTGGGCATTAGACCTTACATTTACATCCAAAATGGGTTCTTTGTTTTTAACTGGGAAGTGGAGTAACAGCGAGAAAACAAAAGCACATATACAACATTGAGGATTATACTGTATACCATATTATCAAATTGTACCCAGCAGTACATGCCAGAAAAATCGCTTCTTAATCACAAAGTATCAGCTTAAAAGCATCATACGCCATTCTTGTAGCAGTCATTACAAAAACAGAAACAATAGCAACAGCAGGCAGGAAAAAAAGAAAAAAATATTCACAAGGATGATGATGATCACCATCAGATACTCCATCCATCCTAAAATAATACATGTTAGCACCCAAGAGTGTGGGGCCTATTGGTCAATGCAGTGGTTTGAGGACCATGAGGTCTCATGTTCGAATTCCAACAGAGACAAAAACACTAGTGATCTCTTCCTATATGTCCTAGACTTGGTGGACAGGGTTACGTAGAACCACCTGCAGTTGGACTTGGGAGGTGGCATGTACCTCGTGGAATTAGCCAAAAATGTGCCAAAAACACTAGTGATTTCTCTGTATCTATCCTAGACTTGGTGGTCAGAATTACCTAGAATCACCAGTAGTTGGGAGGTGGCATGTACCCCGTGCAATTAGTCAGATGTACCAAAAGCACTAGTAATTTCTTCCTATATGTCCTAGACTTGGTAGACAAGGTTACCTAGAACCACCTGTAGTCGGACTTTTCTCCGTATCTATCCTAGACTTGGTGGTCAGAGTTACCTAGAATCACCAGTAGTTGGGAGGTGGCATGTACCTCGCGGAATTAGTCAAATGTGCCAAAAATACTAGAGATTTCTCTGTATATATCCTAGACTTGGTGGTCAGAGTTACCTAGAATCACCAGTAGTTGGGAGGTGGCATGTAATAGTCAGATGTACCAAAAGCACTAGTGATTTCTTCCTATATGTCCTAGACTTGGTGGACAAGGTTACCTAGAACCACCTGTAGTTGGACTTTTCTCCGTATCTATCCTAGACTTGGTGGTCAGAGTTACCTAGAATCACCAGTAGTTGGGAGGTGGCATGTACCTCGTGGAATTAGTCAAATGTGCCAAAAATACTAGAGATTTCTCTGTATATATCCTAGACTTGGTGGTCAGAGTTACCTAGAATCACCGGTAGTTGGGAGGTGGCATGTACCCCGTGCAATTAGTCAGATGTGCCAAAAGTACTAGTGGTTTCTTCCTAGACTTGGTGGATAGAGTTACATAGAACCATCTGTAGTAGGGAGGTGGCATGTATTCAGTGGAATTAGTCAGATGTACCAAAAATGGCCTGGAAAACCCCGGTTCCATGTTAAACTAATGAAAATCGAACGAGAACCTCAGCTATAATGCAGTTTTACACATCCATGCAGATAACTAAAATTGTAAAAATCCATATGTAAACTTCATCTCCAAAAAAATGTTGTTTTTCAAAAAGAACAAAAAAACTAACCCGAGCTCGAATGAATTCCTCAATACGACCACTCTGAAATCGACCAAGCAAGCGAGGTCCTTGGCCTTGCTTAGACATAAACTCAAAAATCTTAATTTCATTCTGCCGATCAAAGAACACATCAACACCTTTTCCATAGATCCTCACCAACACCTTCCTAGATCGTTGCTGTTCCGGGTTCCTACTGGGCCATTTGATTTGATACACCTCGTTCGTCATCGCGCCCTTCAATCTGAACACATCTAATGCATTCGGATCCACTATATCGTCCCATTCTGATGCCAATTTCTTCAATTTCACCTTCGCTTCTTCAGGAATCACGTCCTCCTTGTTCACTGATTTTGAATTTTCCATGGAATCACATGCAATCAAATGCCTGCGAAATGTTTGAAGTTATGTTTGTGCCAAAGAGATGCTGCGAATGTGCTGGTCATATTTATTGCCTCACGTGGCACCTATATAGGGTGTGCTTTCGTATCAGTGTTACCCCACAATATTTTTTATTTTTTTATTGGAGACTCGACTCTAGCCTCGATCTAATTAGGAATCTAATGCCCAACTTGAGATTCTGGACCCGATTCTAAATTATGACCCAACTCTCGATTCGACTATGAATCAACCAGAACCAAATTCTCGACTTTGAATTGACTAAGTTTCGAGTTGGTGTCAGGGTCTTGTGATGTTAGTAAATGTTTTTGAAATAATATTTTTTTCTTACTAACTAAACATTAAAAAATAAGTTAGAAAGTTATTTATTTTTCTTATGAAGAATTTAATTATAGACTTGTGCATTTCTTATTGATGATGAATCTTCTCTCAATGAACCGTGTATTATTATTACATAAATCACATACATGTACAATGCACGTGACAAATTGACATAAAAGTGAAATTAAAACTTCAAAATATAAGAGGAAAATTTATATATATCACCTAAGATGTAAATATTTTGTTACACAAAAAAGATAAGATACTACAACTATATGTATTTTGCAACAACCACTTGTTACATCATCATATTATCTCTTGAATAACAAAATCAACAATGTTCAACAACAAAATTATTCAAAATATTTGAATCCTGGTTCTATGGGCAACTCCTAATTAATCAAATATTTCCATGATCAAACTTTACTAAACCTTTACTAACATCACCATTAGTCCATTACTGTCTCAGACTTGCCATTTTCCTTAGCACCATCACTCTCTGGCTTTTCCTTAGTCTCCATTGACGTCCCATTTTCGTTCACATCATCAGCCCTTTTCGCTTCTTCAGCAGCAGCTGTTGCTTCTTTCTTTTTCTTTTCGTTCTCGTTCTCTTCCTTCTCCTTCTCTGCCTTTTCTTCCTCAGCCTTCAGTTTCGCTTCCACCTTTGCTGTTTCAATAGCTTTAATTAACCTCTCCAAGCAAGTGTCTGCATTTTCCTTAGAAGATTTGGGCATCAAACTCTCAGCAACATCAGCAGGAGTTATATTAGTTTCCCCTAATAAACGATGAATCTCAGGAAAGTAATCATCATGAGACGTAACGTCTAGATAATTATTTGCAAGCACCTTGAAGGACTCAAAACAACAGTATGATAGCTCAATGTGTTTGTCCATTCTCCCTCTCCGAATTAAAGCAGGATCAAGCTTTTCGACAAAATTAGTTGTGAAAACAATAAGCCTTTCACCACCAATAGCTGACCACAACCCATCAATAAAGTTCAAAAGCCCGATAAAGTTACCTCACTTTGCTTTTTCTCCTCTCCTGCTTTTTTCAACTCCTCCTTGATGGCGTCTTTCTCAACTTTCTCGTCCTTCTCCTTCTCCTTCTTCGGCTTCCTTTGGCCAGTAAGATCAAGGGAGCAATCGATGTCTTCAATCACGATGATAGACTTACTAGTAGTATCTATCAATAACTTTCTCAGCTCCGTGTTATCCTTAACAGCTGTCAATTCGAGATCATACACATCATATTGCAAAAAGTTAGCCATAGCAGCAATCATGCTAGACTTACCTGTTCCTGGAGGACCATAAAGAAGATAACCACGCTTCCACGCCTTACCAATCTTAGCATAATACTCTTTTGACTTAGAAAATGTTTCGAGATCATCCTTAATCTCTTGTTTCTTGTTTGGCTCCATAGCTAAAGTATCAAACGTTGACGGATGTTCAAACACTACTTGACTCCACATTCTCCTGTTATAACCACCAAATCCACCATCCGATCCCTTACTATTCGTGTACAATTTCCTCTGCCTTTCTCTAACAGAAATCGCCTTCCCTTCATCCAACACATATTTCAAGTACAAAATGGTTATAAGATCGCGATTTTCCTATGAAACTTAAGCTTGAAATACCTATTCTCATCATCCCTCGGGTACCAAGCAATTGTCGGTCTAATAGCTTCTTTTTGGCTAGATATCCACCACACCTTCGCCCCTTCATAATCATCGGTTACCTCCTCATGATCATCCATCGATAGAACAAGAGATTGACCATCTTTAACTACATTGGCTTTTAGACGCTTAGCTTGTATACTAGAGTTCTTACTTAAATACTTTCGATAGCTTCATAAGCTTTATTACGCTCAAACCAACCATCAGTTTCATATTCATGAAATGTTATATGTATGTAAGGATAGATATAGCTCACAAGTTTATCGGTATACCTTCGAACCACGAAGTTCATGAGGGAAATAGTTCTGGTACATGGTCCAGGCAAACATGATTGTTGCAATGGCTGGACCTAACTGATTCCAAACATCTTGCATCATCATCATAATTCTTTCACTTTGTGGATATAAATTAGAACTATAGTATATGAAATTGTTCACTATATAATAGCCTTATATTGAACAAAAAACAGTATTATCAAGTTTAACTTTTTCTAGAAACTACTGAGTAGGTGCCTGTGTTATTTTCCACCGGCCATATTATTAGAAAACAATTTTTTTCAATATTAAGTGTCTTTTTCCCAAATGAAATCGTCATCTTTGTCATTATAATTACGTACATAAAGAGTAGGGGCAGACTGAGGCAGGGCTTATTCGGCCAAAGATTACGCTGTCTATACATGATTAAAATTATTTTATATATATTATATATATGACGGTGTATAACTAATATATAATTTATACATACCTGAAAGAAAAAAGTAAACGATCAATTTATTAACTTACTATTAGGTTATCAATTAACCCGTTAAAAAAAACTCAAATCATTAAGAGCGAATAATCCAAAATAAAAAAAATTATTACAAAAATCGCTAAATTAATAAATTTTATTTGATTTCGCTTCTATTTGGAACAATCCTATGGATAAAAGTCAAAAGTTTAGTTTTAGAATGCCCAAAAATATGCCTTGTAAGAGAGATTATTTTTCTCCTCTCAATACTCTGTAAAAAAATAGATACTCAAAACGTATCTCACACTAAAATAACAAATAAACATAAATTTATATTTTCGTATCACAATATAACACTAATTTCTATAGAAAATATATCAGAAAAAAATAAAATTTTAATTTTTGAGCTCAACAAATTGTATAAAATTTATGTTAAGTGAATTAATAAAAAAATAAAGGTGCTTCAATACAAGTACCTAATGCAATGAAAGTTGTACATTTGCTGTACCTGTTAAGAGCAGAAATGGCGACGACATCACCGGGCTTAAGGCCCAACTGAATTAGCCCATGGGCCAGGCCCAAATCTCCCCCGACAATTTTTTTCCCGATCTTCCTCCTCTCTCCGATTATCATCGCGGTTGAGCTCCGGCGAGCCGTCGACAGCCGGCTCAAGCACTGGCAAATGTGAGCCTTGGAGTAATTAGCCATTCTTCTAGAGGACAAATTCGGAATTTCCTAATTTTCCTTCCTCGATAATTCGGCTGAGTAAACAATATAGCCAATTATTTAAGCTCTGTATTTCACAGCAAACTATCGATTGGTTGTTAAGTAAACTACTTGAATGACTATTCAAATAATATGCACATAATTATTGAGAATTAGTCGTTTGTTTATAAAAATTCTTCTCATTTTGATTCAGTTTTTTATATTATTTTTTTACAAGCTTTATATTTGTATGTATATTGTCGTAATTATATCATGTATAAATATAAAATATTTATTTTATTTAGCTTTAAAAAGAAAGAAAATCATCTTAAATTTGTTGAAGTAAAATAAATTTTATTGTTCGTGTCACGTTATTTAAGCGCATGTATAAAATACAAATTTTCAAGTGACTAAAAAACTTTTTAATTACAAATTTGTAACGGAGTGAACATTTAAGAGAAAAAATATATAAATAAACATAAGAAGTAGTCAAATAAATTCAATGTATAATATATTCATAAATAAAAATTATATTTATATAATATAATTTTTAGTGGAAAAATATGTAATCATTAAAATAACGAGTAGGAGTGTCTTAAAAAGCCGGAGCGTGAAGCGAGACGTTTTATGCAGTAAGGAGGGAGACGTAAATTTCGAGACACGAGGCGTAAGTCTTGTGGATCTACGTGGTGTAGCTTCATGTATATTCAAATTTACAACTTTTTACAAGAAAATAAGCAAAAATGAAACTTTCAATGATTTCACAAATAATATTTTATAAACAAGCTATAATATATAGAATAATAATTATTTTATTTGAGATAGGTATAATAATCAATAGTGAAGAATAAAAGTTATAATTACTATTTGAGTAATATCATTACACCAATAATAAAAAATATGATTTAAAGAAAAAGAAAAAAAATATCCTAGACTTATGTTTTTACGCCCAGGACTTACGCTTTTTGCTCGGGGCTTACGCTCCAAATTCTTGGACTTACGCCTTATGAATCTACGTCTTCAATTTGCTCCCCAAAGCGTTTTTGGTACGCCCCGCATCGAGACTCGCTTTAAAAATATTTTTGAAAACACTAAATGTTGTGAATATTATTATAAATGATATTAAAAATTATTTCAATATACATGTATGTCAAAGTAATGTATACAGAATTGTTTAAGGGAGTATTTTTTACATTTTTATTTTGGGATTAATTATTTTGGTATTAGTATTCCATTCACAAGTCGGAATAATAACTTATCTATGTCAAAATTATTAATACTGAGATAAGTTATCACACACTTTGTAACGAGACAAAGAATTAAGGGATACTAAAAAATTATCGAATAAATATTTTTCCTTATCTAGTACACTAAACGATCTCTTAAGGTTTATTTGGAAGATCACTTGGATATTGTTACTTCGAATTGTTGTAATTACTAGAGTAGTAATTATTAGCCTAGTAATTACTCTAACTTATTTGTTTTTCATAGTTAGTAGAATTACATCTTAATTATAAATGTCATGTTTGATTGCACAATTGCAATCATAAGGTTATATTAAGTCTTAAGAATATATATATATATATATATATATATATATATATATATATATATATATATATATTGAAAATATATTAATACACAAATATATATTCTTAGCTAGTATTATAAAAAAAAATTGATTTATATTTTTTAAAATAATAATAAAATTAAAAGCACATAAGATATCTATGAACATCATAAATACACATTTAACAAAATTAATACTATAAATATAATACCATTAGTTATGAAAATATTTGACAAAAAAAGGATAATCTACTAAGGCTAACTAAAAAAATAAATGACTTGCAGTTATGTAAACTATTAAGTCAATGCTGATAAAACAAATGAAACTAATTCAAAACAAAACCTTCAACATAATACTCTTATGTGAAATCTCAATATACTGTACATAAAATAATTTTAAATGAAAAGCGAATGTACGTTTAAAACCTCATTTAATAATGAATTCTACTTTAATTTTAAAATACTAACAAAAACATGATAATGAAAAAAAAAAGTACATAAATAATAGAAATTGCATGAAATCACATGAAATAAATGTTGAGAATGAAAAGGAAATAAAGTATAGATAAAACAAAAAGTATATTTTTAGAAAATATTAGAATAATAAAGAAACATTTAAAAAAATATAAATGAAAACAAAACGAATAAATTAAAAGGAACTAAATAGTAATTACATAATGCAATTACCGACAATTCATAGCCCCTAGTAATTGTAGAGTTTAGTAATGAGAAACTTACATAAATATACTATAATAAAAAAATATTTATCATTTATAGCAACTTGATCAGTTTTAATTCATTTATAATGCAAGTTTAATACATATTACAAAGAATAATTTATAATAATCACATATAATACAAGTTTTAATGTTGGATAATACATTTATCACACATTTTAATACACTTATAATACAACATGTCAAATTTTTACCAAACAAACATAATATATTTCAAAAAATGATTATAATTCATATATATTGCATGCATAATTCACTTATAATAAATATTGCAGATTTAACATAATATTGCTATAACTTGTAATAAATAAAAAGTAAAATCAGTAATTATTTATTAAAACATACCAATTTATGTAATTTTTTCTTTAGTAATCACCTATCAAAGTTCGATTAGTAGGCATGCTAACCCATTAAGATATAGTCTTGTCGGTTATTTTGTTTCTCTTTGATAGTGGTATGAAATTTCTGATACACCGATGCTACAATAGATTATGAAATTTCCGATAACCCTAATATTACTGAATACTCGACTAGTGAGTTTCATGTTCAATACTTATGTACATGATACATAAGTAATGTCTAACGTATCATTTACAATATATCAAGATCTATAATGTATCTTCAACATTTTTTAATTTTAAAAGAATATTGATAGTAATAAATCATTTTTTTTTTGTTATGTATCGAGATTATCCAATAATAATCTTGGAATATAAACTATAATGTACTATAACTGATACATATTAATAACTAGTGTGTATCACACGTATCTACATATTAATGGCCATGATACATTTATACAAATTACTGCTAAATGTATGTTCTCTGACAATGATACATTCATACAAACTAATACTAAATGTATGTATTTGATACTTAATATATATCACACAGTAATGTTTTGATATAAAACCAAACACTTTACAAGCAATCTTTACTTATCTAATGTATTTGTAGATTGCAGTGCTTAACAATTTACTAAATATTTTAGTAATAATAATGTATCACGAGCAATATAATCATCTCGAATAAATAAATAAAAAAAAATTTGGTCATGATACATTTATACAAATTAACACTACATCTATCTGATACGTAATAACTATCACACGTTAATCTATCGATCTAAAACAAACACCTTATATGCAACCTTTACTACTCTAACTTATTAGGTACAATACTTAACAATTTATCAAATTTTTTAAAAACAACAATGTATCATGAGTAATATATCCATCTTGAGATCACAAATAGAAAAATTGACTACATGACATCTCTCCAGCCTTTTTGTGTGTTGTATCAATGCATAGTATTGCAAATTTCGGCTCATGTTTCTTCACCTCCAAATACAGAATAAGGAAGAATTCATGATGTATCTTCTCAAACTTTTCGACATTTTTGAATAAAATACAAAAGGATTTTCGATAAATTAGGACAAGAATTTTGAATCTCAATTTTCTTTTTGAAATTATTGAATAAAAATTGAGAGGATCTTCGATGAACTTGAGAAGAATTCTAATTATTTTTCTGAAAATTTTGGATAAAAATTGAGAGGATCTTCAAACAATTATATAGGGATAAAGAACGCTTGTCTCTATAAAGTATCAGATCTCCAAATTTTCCTCAACTCAATTATATAGGGATAAAGAACGCTTGTTTCTATAAAGTATCGGATCTCCAAATTTACCTCAACTCATCGATCTTCAAGTAATTGTTGATTCAACATTTATAAAAGAAATATCTTGTCCTACAACTATTCTGTCACTTATGTATCGTTCATAACTCACCTCAGTTTCTGAGATTCTTGAATGTCTCAACAAAATAAAGATATTCATGTTGAAGGAAGCTTGACGATTGATGGAACACGTCGAAGAAACAAGTTCATCGAAGCAAGTTGACGAGTTAGTGTTAGTATGACTTTAACTCTAACTCGTCAGCCTACTTCGATGAACATGTTTCTTTGCCGTGTTTCATCAGTCGTCAAGCTTCCTTCAACAATAATCACCTCCCTAAAACGTCATAATCAGTTTTATGTCAAAGCAGTGCAGCATACGCGATGAATCATTGAACATTTATTTTTTTTAATTTGTTTTCTGTTAATTATAAATCTAATCAAAATAATAATTTAATAATCCCATGTTATGTAAAGTTTCTATTTATACCAAATTTGGAAATTGAAATTTATAGAAAATGCCTTCAAATAGAAACAAAAATTCACAAATGGAAAGTGTAACTTTGGTAAGAATGAAACTAGAAAGTGAAATTTCAAATTCACCATTGTCGGTTCATTGTGGGTTTGAATTCTTTTTTTTTTTTTTTGCTGAAATGATGGAGGTTTTAAGAAAAAACTTGAACTATTCCATTTTTGAGCTTTATATATGAAAGTGTCTTATGAGTTAAGTGATTGTTGTTGCTAAAAAGGTTGATGTATGATTAACTAAGCATAAACCAGTAGCTACAAACTGATTCAGAGCTCCTAGAGATGAAATTTAGAAGACCACCAGTGAAGGACTTTGAGAAAAACTTGAAGAAATCATGAAACGAGTATAACAATTTTGTGATATAATGAAAGGAAAAGAATAAAAAAAATGAATTAATTATATAATCTCCAATAAGAGACTTCCACGTGGACTATTTAGCTCAGTTTTAGTCATTTTATGTCTTTTTGTTGAGCCCTTACGTGCCTGCAAGAGGTGTATTCACCTTCTTGGACAGGTCAACGTTTAAGGATCACAAAATATCAAAAATAAAAAGTTCAGTGGTTAATAGGAACCCCGTAAATGATGAGTGTGTAATTGAAAATTGGCTAATAGGTTAGGAAGACATTTAGCTATTTTCTCCAAAATTTTAAGTTTTTTTTTTTTTTTTTGGGTTGGGGTGGGGAGGGGCTAGTTCAAGGATAGAGGCAAAATAAATTGATTTTTTCAACAAAAAAATTGTAATTTAAAGTTGAAAGAGAGTTTCGAAAAATGTGTTTCTTCCTACCAAACACATCCTAAGAATTGATAGTCCGATAATAATCAAATTCGTTATCAAAAAGGGAATTTTTACAAATAGCTACTATATGAAACTTAATTAGGCTCCCTAGCTATAATTTCACTGGCTATGAATATTTTTCTTTATATGTTTCACATGATTTTAATAGTATATACAATTCATTTTTCAAAAATTAATAAATTTAGACGGTAATTTCAGCTGAGAAAAAAGAAACTAATCTTATAAATTATGAAATTGCATCTCATTAGAGTTTCATATCAAATATGACTCCTTACATACTAACAAATATTTATTATCAACTTATTTGTATTTATATTTGTATATATTGACTTATATGAGTTAGATATTGCGTTTACTAGAAATGTATACATTGCACATTCATTTTGTATAAGTATAATTTTGATGATTAATTTTTGTATAGTTGTCTGAAAATTATAATGAATTTGTATATGTATTAGAATATAATGTATATACAATTTGTACAATGGTATGAAGTGACTACTAGATTTATTATTATATTTGTATTATTATACATTTAATTATTTGCTAAGATTATACAATTAGAAATTTTTCATAACTTATACAAATCAAATGTATCAACAAGTTATATATTCAAAAAAATAATTGTTAAATATAAATGAAACTTATTGTATATGTAGCACTATTGGGGGAAAAAATACAATTAAATGTATATATTTATATAAAATCTCAAAATAATGTTTGTAAATCTGAAAAATATGTAACTCTTCTTCTTCTTCCTCTTCCTCTTCTTCTAGAGAGAGAATTTCGGTTAGTTTTGAGGTCTTGGAAGAATGATTTAATTCCCTTAGTTTAGGGATTTATTAAGCTTATATAAATGGTCTAATAACTAATTAACTGACCCCACTTACCCCCTAACTAATTATGAACTAACCCCTAAGTCTTAACCTAAAATAATGAAACTCCAAAACAGCCCCACCCACGAGACCCCGACCCACGGACCGTGGGTGGGTTTACGAGCCATATTGTATCTTTGTGGTTTGTGGCTATGAAAATAGGGGAAACTTTGGCCTTGAACCACGACCCCTTCCCACGGGACGTGGGTCCATCTACTGGTTGTAGATGCCCTTAATGGGAGGCTTATTTTTGACAGCTTTTGTGGTTGTTTTGGGTTCGTCCTCAATGACCCCTTGGGTGGTCCTTGGGGAGTCTTACTTTGACGTTTAACCCCCAAAACCTTCATTCTAAGTTCGGGAAGTCCTTTTATGACTCTAACCCTCATATCAAACTCTAAAACTCCCTCGTAAGGATCTAGAACTAGTTTAAATTACTAATTGTTAGGGTATTACAAAGATTGTTTAATAACACTCTATACAGTTATAAGTGATAAAAAAAGAGGAAGGAATCCGACCTTTGGCGCTTTAGGGACTATACAAAATATTTACAAATATTTTAAAATGTGCGCGGGCCGGGTCGGGTTGGAGCTGGCCTTGCCGACTTAACTCATGACGAACCGTGATGGTGCTCGTGAGGAGCACCATGTCCGTGTGAGTGCTCATGTACATTTCTTAGGTTAGTAAACTAACTTGAGGTTCACGAGAGGCTGAATAGTCTTTATAGGGTCTGACGGACTGTAAACCCTTTCGTGAACCTATTGTTGCAATTTATAGTAGCTTCTCTAAGGCTGCTGGTGATTGAGACGGGCCTTGAAGTTGCTCGTGAAGAGCACCACCGGCCCGTGAGGGTACCCGTGAAGAGCTTCTTGATCCCATCTCTTTAGTTCTTTGTCCAACTATTTCCTGCACGCAATAACACACAGTGACACTATATTAACAATGAAAAATATGCTAAAATGTAACTACATACCTATTATATTTAGAATCATGGGTTGCCTCCCAAGAAGCGCACAATTTAACGTTCTGGTGCAACGCAAGTTTCTTAATTACTTAGACTTTATCAAGCTTACATTCCTCCATTATTTTACTTCATTTGAGACTCCTAAGTATGTCTTGCTTCGCTGACCATTGGCTTTGAACCTCTTACCTTTGTAATTCTCAAGCTCAATCACACCCGACTGAAATATTTCAGTTACCTTGAATGGCCTAGACCATTTGGATCTCAATTTCTAGGAAATAGACGAAGTCTGGAGTTGAAAGTAGCACTAAGTCCCCACAACTGAAAGTCTTTTTCTCAATGTGCTTATCATGATATAACTTCATTATTTCCTTATAAAGTGCAGACCGCTCATAAGCCCTCAAACAGAATTCTTCTATTTTATTTATCTGATCCAGTCTCAGGTTCGCTGCTTCACTCTAATCGAGGCTCAACTTTTTAAGTGCTCAAAGTACCTTATACTCTAGCTCGACATGCATATAACATTCTTTTACAAACACCAACTGATATGGAGACATACCAATGGGTGTCTTGAAAGCTATCCAATATGCCCACAAAGCATCATCCAAATTCTTTGCGCAATCTGCCTGGTTGGCATTCACTGTCTTTGCTAATATCTCTTTGATCTCCCGGTTCAATACCTCGACTTGACCACTTGTTTGCAGATGAAACGATATTTCTATCTTGTGTTGTTTAACCCCATATTTGGCCAAAAGTGCACTAAACACTTTATTCTATGGGGTTAATAGGACCTTAGTTTTCCATTCTTCTTATATTATTCTTAGAATGTTTTTGGGCAATTGGTTTGGGGGCAACCTCCAAACTTCCATTCACGAGTGTACGTGTTTGAGAGTAATAGTGGAATCTTGGGGAGTGATCGGCTACAACGATTTGCACCGGAATCGAATCGAAATCACTTTCAAGGCAGTGGCTTGCCACGACACAGTGTTTGTGATAAGCTTTTTCAGTTCTTTATAATTCCTATCCAGTATCAATATTGTAGTATTTTTCCTAACACCGGTTGATAGTGGACGTGCTTAACAACTTGAGATAGTCTCACTTGATTTGAGAATACATCAATGAATTGAAACTTTGGAAATTTATATTAAAATACCAAGTTGAGGTGTCTTTATGTGCACTATCAAAGTTAGAGTGCTTACTTGCCAACTGGGATCTAGTTGAGTGGTTTTTTTTTAATTATGTATTGTGCCTTTTATTTTTAGTGTAATTGAAGTGAAAAAATCTACAATTGGACATTTACTATCTCGTCTAGAAGATACATTATTTATATTTTACTCCCCAAAAAGAAAAGAGATGTTGTAATTTGTTATTTTAAGATTTTTACTATACATGACTCTAGATTATTGTAATTTATGTGGTATTAAATATTTATTACTCTCTCCCTCATTTTCCTCTATCATTTTGTTTAATTGAAGATACATATTTTCTCTCCGTCGCTTTGTCAAACTCTTCTTTGTAAGTCGTCCTACATTTTTTCTCTTAATAGTTGTATTTTTTTTTGAATTTAGAATTATTTGGATGAAAGGAGTAATCAAAAGTGCAAAGGTTACGACTTTTTTCTGTTGAATTTAGAATTTTTGGGATAAAAGGTTGAATAAAAACCTTCGATTCGGTCTATTCTAAGTGGTCCGTTGGGTAAGCAGCGGAGGGAAGAGGTTTATACCCAGTGAAAAGGATAGCTAAGTGGTTTCATTTTATTCTCCTCATATTAAACAATTTTTTTTCTTTTGAAGTGTGTATGAATGTGGTTTGAGGTTCTATGTCATTCAATATGGCTTTAGTTTGTTCTTAGCCCTTTTATCCATTAAACTTTTAACAAAACTACTTAAAATTAGTCCAACAATGATAAGCCTTCCAAATAGTTTAAGAACAAGAGGTTTAATTGGATTTCTTGGGTTTGAGGAAGATCTTATATACAATGGAATAGATTCGAAGAAAGCCATATAACCAACCTACGAAATTTGGAATTGACGGAAATTGATAAGTTACATGCGTAGCAATATTTTTTTGGGTGATTATCATTGATCTTTTAGTTCGGATTAATTAGATACCAATGATGCTCCTTTCCTTCTTGAAGAAGGCTAGCTTATAATTAAAATAAAAATCCAATGGCTAGATACTTCTCTATGGCAAGAGAGAATGATTTTCTTCTCAATTTAATAATCATTACCTATCACTATTAGATACATATGAATTTATTTTTTTGTGTAGTTTTTCTATCTCCGGTAGCTATATTTTCTTCTGAACCTTTTAGTGGGATTTTCATTTTGCAATTTTGTTTATGTGAAAGTTGGCTTGATGTTGAATTAATTTGATGGATGATCCTTGCTGAATAGAAAAGAGGGATTTTGGCGTTGACAGTTGGGCTAATTAGTGGCCTAGAGACAAAAATAAATCTCAGTTCTAACTTTTAATTTGTTATTTTTGAAATGTAAAGTTATTTTTTTAATGATTTTTTTATGGTTTTAAAATATATATATATATATATATATATATGAAAATATTTTTTAATAGGGGCTTCAAATTTTGGTGACTATGACGGATTCCTCATTTTTGAAGGTTGAGTCGTCCCTGGGCGGGGGTAGTTTGGCTTAGAACGGGGGATCATTTGTCCTACGTGCATGTGATGTTGCGGTTTGAGGAAGCCTTACGTGGTTAAACCCTTTATGGATAGATTTTCCCTTTAGGTAATCTCGAGTGTAATATAAATAATTTGGTTCAAAGTTATAAGTTATTTAATATGTCGAATCGAATTCCTCTTTTTTCCTCTGGGTGCATTCGATTCTCAGAGAAGTACTTTGGTCATACATTCAAAATATATGTGAAAAAGATAGTAAGAACGGAAAGTGATGTTCTTGCTAGTAGCTCCAACAAGTTACCATCAAATTTATTAAATAACACTATTCAATTATCAGTATTAGTTACTCTACATGTATTTAAAATATTGTAAAATAGAAAGTACTTTCCATATGGTGGTGAGGAATAAGTTAGTATGTAACAATATTATCTTTATAGATGATAATGTACACTAAACATTCAACATGTTGCTTTAAAGATGTTCTTGTGTAATACAAGTGTTCTTTATATGTGCTAACCATTGTCTAGTAGTGTCAGTTTCATGTGCTTTGTGTACACTTTAGTTTTTTCATTTCAAAAGAACATTTCAAAATCTCAACCAATCAGTCTAATACACAATAAAATATTTTTCGTTGCAGCTCAGATGGAGAGCAACAATTCGCACATTGACAACTCGACCTTCAGTGAGAATTCAACCCCTGCCAATGTGCCAAGAGATGTAGGCACAACTGAAAGTATTGTTGGTAATGTCCTACCCCAAATCGAGGAACAACGGGCAGCCTACCAAGAGCTTTATCATAGATATCTTGCTCTATTCCCTACACAAAACGTGATTCCAGTTAAGTTATTTCACTTAACCAAAGTTGTTTTGTTTATCTGTTTCATGCCTTACCAATTAAATTGTGTTTGTCACTTGATTTTAAACATAATTGTATGCTTATATTTAATTTAGGTATTTGTTTCTAATATAAAAAGATACCCACTCAGAAAAGACTTATTGTTATTTTTCAATAATTATTGGTTGGGTTATTTTCAGTTGTAAATATTCTAAAAATTGCCAGATGTTTATAAACATTCAACTCCTGATTGTAACTCGAAATCTATTAAGTGTTTGATGAATATATTCAGTTGGGAAACATTTCCCCTATAAATGATACTCCCTTGACTTAAAAAAGATGACATAGTTTGACTTGACATGTAGTTTAAAAAATCAAGTAAACCTTTTAATCTATTAGTCCTAAACTAAAATTGTGTCAAATTTACCAAAAATCCCTTTAATCTAGTGGATTTAAACATTTCACATTATAAAAAGGAAATTAAAGTGTTGTTCTTTTCATTTTCTTGATGCCTTTGATATCCTTTTCATCTCCTTGTGACTTGATTGTTCTTAAAGTCTTGCGAACTTGTATGTTTTTCCATATTAGATGTTTTTTCTATTTTGTTGTGCAATGAGTTTGCTCCTAAATGAGTTCAATATTTCAGAAAAATATGGAGGCGATGAACAAGTAATGCTTTGAAAACACAATAATTTAAAGTTTGATACTTGAATTTTCTTTTAATGGATATGTTATCATGTTACATGGTGTTTTATGTTTTAGAAAATTTTGGAACTCCACACGCAAATTACTGCTACACTAAGGTTAATGGCTTTTCATTTAAGCACTAAAGTCCATACATACCAATTGCCCAAGTCAACATGTCTTGACTACAAGGAGCGTTGCTCCATATGCTTGGTAAGTGACACCGAATTTTAGAACTCCACTCCCGAGTCTGTAAGCTTATTTAAGTTTGATCATGACCTTCTCCTTTTGTGGATCATGTTTGTCTTAGGATGACTATTACGACAAGAAAAAACTCATTCAAATCAACTGTGGTCATTTATATCATTTTGGTTGTATTATAGAGTAGATCAAACTCAATAGATAACCCAAGAAATCACAAGCACATATATTTCGTTGAGAGAAAGATCGCCATCATAGAGCATCTAGGTTAATTAGTGATTTCTTTATATATATTAGTGGCAGTTAGTTACTTTCAACTATTCTGCTTTAGTAATTGTTTTCTTAATTATAAAAGTGTTGAGTGGAGGTGCAAGTCTCGAATACCTTGAATCAACAATGTCAATTTATATAGATATCCCATTGGTGGAACATAAATATTAGAATATTGACATGATCTAAGATCTTCTTATGTACTATATATCATAATTAATTCAAGTATTTGCTTCCTTTTAATTTTGATGTCTCCGTGACCATCATCTAAAACGAACAAATTCTATGTTTGTCATTTAAAATAGAGATCCATCTCTTTTTCATGGGGCGGATATATTATTTATGGTTAAGTAACTTTTAATCAAAAAATAATTTTATTTCACCCAATAAGAAAAAATGATCCGTAATAATTAATTTTTTAAGAAATAAATATAGAGAGAAATTTTAGTTTCAAGGTATATATAGGCTGAAAAGATGGATGAAGGGTACTTTCTGATATCAAGTTTATGATTGAAAAAATATTAAATTATGAGAGAAATTGAAACATTGACGGAAGTTTTTTCTTCAAAATATGAAATTGATTCGATTAAGAGATTTATGGAGAAAATCAAGTGAGAGTGGCAGAGAGTGAGGTAGTGAAAAGATTTGTATAAATGGGATTGGGTTACTACACGTTCTATAAAAAAAAAAAGGTGGGGCCCATTTTAACAATCTTCTTAAACAATAACCATTTTCTACAATTAATAATTAAAATTATAGTCATGTAGCATAATTAAGTATTAAATATTAGCTTAGTTATATAATCTTTCCTTATCAAAATATTTAAATCAATAACCCGATAAATCAATAAATTTTTTCGATTCAATTTATTTATTCGATTTAGTTTCAAACAATTCAATTATAGAGCACCCAAATACATAGGGAAGATTACGCAATAAAGTAAACTTATACTATTTAATTATTCACCATAGCTATAGTTTGCTAAAATTATCACTCGCAACTAACATTATACATTAATTACGTGGACTGACTTTGAGTTTGTATAATTAGTCACGTTTGTATATGCATAATTCACCAGAATATACAAATACATATGTATAATATAAAATTATTTAACCTAGATACATATACAATTCACCTCTCTCGCTCGCCTCTCTCCAATCTTGCTTGCTATATATACAAATGCATATGTATAATATACAATTTTATACATATAAAATTCACCTCTCTCCAACTCTCTGCCCTCTCTCGCTCGCCTCTCTCCTCCCTCTCCCAATCTCGCTCGCCTATCTCCTCTATCTCCTAGTCTGGCTCGCCTCTCACTTCCCTCTCCCACTCTCTCTCTCTCTCTCTCTATACCAATACATATATATAATATACAGTTATCTAACCGATATACATATATAATTCACCTTTCTCCCACTCTTTTCCCCCTCTCTCTTGCCTCTCTCCTCTTTCTCCCAGTCTCGCTCGCTTCTGTCCTCCATATAACATGTAGCTACGAAATATAATTATCAATCTATAACTATGAAAAATAATTAAACTATTTTTAAGTGGCTATATGTGAAAGTTCCCCAAATACGATCCGTTGCAAAACTTCCGCCCATTATAATAAAGTGTGAGGCCCAAACCCGCACGGCCCATTTACCCGTTTCTAACATCTCCCTCTTTCCGTTTCTTCTACTACCCTTAAACCCTAAACTCTGTGTGCTGCCATTGTTCACTGGTCCTAAAACCCTAGTCACTACATTGCTGTTCCTTTGCTTTTATTTCAATTTCAATCCAAATTTGTAACTGATCCTAACATATTTCTGTAAAAGTTGTGAACTTTAAGCTCACAATTGAATCATGAAGAACCTGAAAAAGAAGAAAGCTTCAGCTCAAAACACCCAGAAGGGCAGTAAGAAGAGATTTTCAGTTGAAAGCGACCCATTTTTCCATGAAGACAACGACTTGAAAAGGCGAAAGAGATTTGGAGATGATGAAGATATAGAGAGCAGTGATGATTCAGAGGACATTTATGGGTCTGATGATGAAGGAGTGGACAGGAATGAGAGGAAGGATGAAGAAGAGGAAGAGGAGGAGGAGACGGCAGCTGAGAAGAGAAAAAGGGTGGCGGAGACCTTTTTGCATAGTATGAGGGAGTCGAAGAGGAAGGAAGAGGAAGAAAGAGAGAGTGAAGAGGAATATGATAGAGAGGAGAGGGAAGCAATGAGAGACTCATGGATGGTAGACATGTTGCAGAAGGAGCAGATGGAGGGCAGTGGTCGTTCCAGAAAAGCTATTGCTTCCAGGTGTGTGATAAATATGGATTGTTATTCCATTTTACCTGAATTTACTCTTTTCTGGCATGGATAGCTGTAATTGCTATTGCTTCCAGATGGATTTTAGTAATTCATGTAATTGCTGGATTCTGGGTTCCCAAGGGGATGGTGGTGAGTTTAGGTATGTAAGTAACAACTTAGAGGTCATTTGGTTTAGGGACGAGCTATGCAGGGGTTATATGTGGAATGATTAGTAATGCAATGATTGCAATGTTTGGATTGTAAAGTAGGGCGTGTATAATGTAAAGATTATGCCTTTTTGAATGTTTAGTTTCATATATTACATTTTGCTAGTATACAATGTATAACTAATATATTTGTTGTACTTCTTTAACAAAATAAACATTTTCTTGATATAATGTTGATTTTTAGGTGGAGATTCATCTCCTTAAATCCCAACCCAACATTGCAAAATTTATACTAATTTTAGTGAGATTGTATGTCCTAAAATCTAAACTAAATGGCCCATGTTCGAATCCCATGCACAATCTGACCTAGACTCCATTATCACTGAGCGGACGAATTGAATAAGTTGATTATTTTCAGAGGTCAGCCAAATTGAGTAGAAGCACCATGAATAGCCCATCTTTATTTCTGTTTTAATGTTAGTAGTGTTGTGCTTGCACATAGGCTATAGCTGAGGTTCTTTTGAGTTGAAAGTTGCTACTTCATCATCTCCTATCTAGATAATCAAATTATTGGTACGTATGCTGTTGTGTTCCAGTATAACCATGATAGGAGATATTATTCAATTCTTGCAAGTGGTTAAATAAAAAAGGATATTGGTTTTACTGTTTTAAATAGTTATTGAGTTGTACCATTGTTCATTCTCCAGGATTCAAAAACCCACCGAGGGATTTCACCTTTTAGTGAAACATCGACAGTCCGTAACTGCTGTGACTTTATCTGAGGATGACTTAAAGGGATTTTCATCCTCTAAAGATGGCACTATTGTTAGCTGGGACGTGGACAGTGGAAAGACAGAAAAGTATGCATGGCCTACTGATGAAGCTTTGAAGTCACATGGTGCAAAGGACCCACAAGGTCGAGCAACAAAACATAGTAAGCATGTTTTAGCTTTGGCTGTCAGCTCTGATGGACGCTATTTGGCAAGTGGAGGCTTAGATCGTCACGTTCATTTGTGGGACATCCGAACACGGCAGCATATTAAGGTACCGTGATTAACATTAGATTCTGACTCTCTCTCTCTCTCTCTCTCGTATTTCAAATTAAATCTGTTGAGCTAGATGATAGCTTGGAACTCGTGTTGGTCAGAGTTCTCTTTGCAAGTGCAATAGCACTCTAGTGAATTAGTTGGCATTTCCATTGCAAGTTGAATTTTTTTGGAGCTATTTGTGCTCTTCAAATATGGAAGAGGCTAATTCACTGATTCTTTATTTTACTCTTCATTGCTACTCTAACATGAAGATGATTCTTTTACAGGCGTTCCCTGGTCATAAGGGACCTGTTTCATGTTTGACATTCAGACAAGGATCTTCTGAACTGTTTTCTGGGTCGTTTGATCGATCCATCAAGATATGGAATGTGGAAGATAGAGCTTATGTAAATACTTTATTTGGTCATCAAAGTGAAGTTCTAACCATTGATTCTTTGAGGAAAGAAAGGGTCTTGACAGTTGGACGAGACCGAACCATGCACTTATGGAAGGTAGTTCATGGCCTTTCATCTGCTTTCAGGAATTCTTTTTCCTGGCTATGTATCTGTGTAGTGAAAGTAACTCTGGTTGTTTCTTAAGTATTCAATGATTTTTTTCCATATGAGGAATTTAAACGAAGATCTGCGCCTTGTTGACGATGAAGTCCTTCGTCAACAAGGTGTATTTTTCCAGTAAAAGGCATAATTTAGTTGAGTTGTCATCCACCATGTCCTTCCTTAGTGCCTGAGGTCTGAGCTTTTTAGGATCTAAGAGTTTTTGTTTTCAAAACTCCTTTCAAGATTCCTTGAAGGTTGCTATAGCAGTATTACTGGGTCTCTGATGTCAGATAACTTCAATTTTAAAAAATGAATAGTAAAAATATTAGATTGATGTCTTTTAAAAAGAACATTATTTTCTTGAATATTGAGTTTGACGATGTCCAACTAAAAAGGAATTAAGGCATGTAAATTGGGTTAACCCTACTTTTAAGGATTTGCAATTTGTCATATTTAAGTTGGTGAATCCTTTTTTTTATAAAGTTGCAAGAATAGCCAGACAAAACGTTCTTTATGAAGATTATATGTTGGTTATAGGGTGTGGAGTGTGGAGGAATATCATGAAGGGATGGTTATATTTTTATGAAATATATGGTGTGGAGATTTGTTGTCAAAAGATGAGATTCCGAGTATGTCATAATACAGTATCTTGTCAAAGGAGGCGGTAGTCCAGCAAATTAGGTGGACACAAGTGGCAGAGTGGTTTGGGATTTGAGATTCAGGAGGGGTTTCCAGAACAGGGAGGTGAATGAATTTAGGGGTTGCTAGCTTTACTACATCAACACTGTGAGCTAGTTGAAAGACTCGATACAGTGAGATGGAAATTGGGGAACGGATGTGTGTTTTATGTCAAGTCCTTGATAAGCTTTTGGTGAGGGAGAAGGAGGCTTTTTCTGTCAAGCCAATTCGGATTCCTAAGGTGCTGAGGTAGGATATGTTTAGTTGGTTTGGTATACCTTGGGTGATGCCAAGGTCTGTGAAGACTGAAGAGACTGAAGAAACTGTTGTTTTGCTGGAAAGCTGGAAAAAGCCGGAGAAAGAGCAGGGCATGGAATGTTGTCCTCTGGCTTTGATGTGGGTCATTTTGAGATGGCCTTTTGATTTATGAAATGAAACTGTTTTACCTGATATAAAAAGGTGTTGCCGATCCATTCCTTCTGAGACTCTTGTGTAGTTGTGCTACTAAGGTTGTAAGAATAGCGAAAGAAGTACTCTTGCTTGCTTACTCCCAGATTCTATTGGATGTTAGAAAATCTTTAAGAAGATGATATGTTCAGTTAATGGGCGTGGCTGATATATTCTTCTGAGAGTTGTCTTGTGCTACTATGAAGTTGCCTTGGGGATCTATTTTTTCTGTTTTAAACACGATTACTTAATTCTTTTTAGTGTATTATGGTTCACCACTGTGGTCATCATAGATATATTCTTGAAGTTCCATAAGTGAAAATTCACTTGAGAGGGCTCTATGACTAGGTTCCCCTTGCAAGGTTCTTTCTTGAATTAATAAGAACAAATTTTGAAGTGTCCTTGTTTACAAGTTAAATTCTTTTTACAACTTAACTTATCTAATGCATCCACAGATAGTTCTAATAAGAACAAATTTTGAAGTGTTCTTGTTTACAAGTTAAATTCTTTTTACAACTTAACTTTTCTAATGCATCCACAGATAGTTCTGACTCTTGTTGATTTTCGTTACCACTTTGCCTCCCTCTTTCCTGCCAATAGGTTCCAGAGGAATCTCAATTGATATTTCGTGCTCCAGCAACTTCCCTTGAATGCTGTTGTTTCATCAATAATGATGAGTTTCTATCTGGTTCTGATGATGGAAGTATTGAGCACTGGAACGTAACAAGGAAGAAGCCTGTCCACATTGTAAAAAACTCACATGCTTCATTGCAATCAGTGGGAATTGAACAGAGCAATGGGGCTCTATCAAATGGCCACATGGGTAAGCTTTCATGTTTGTGTTTTTTCTGTTATCTCTTTCCTATGCTAGAATTCTTTTAGTTGTATGTTTCAATATTGATATTTTGCTTCAATATGAATTCTTTCACTAAAAGTTCATTGAAAAACTAAAACGTGTTCAATCTTGCAGAAAATGGCACCCTTAATCCTCAGTGTCATTCCTCATCAGCACTCTCTTGGGTTAGTGCGCTGACAGTCTGCAGAAATAGTGATCTTGCAGCATCAGGAGCTGGCAACGGGTCCGTTCAATTGTGGACAATTGAAAATGAATCAAAAGGCATCCGTCCATTGTTTGAGCTCCCAGTGGTAAGGAATCTATCAGTGTGTCCCCATCTGATTTTTTGGAACTTCTTTGGATTTAGTTTGGTAATACTAGGAGTCTGTGACTTAATTATACCCAGGAGTAGAGGGGATATTGTGCGTGAGTTGTACTGGATTTTGTGGTTCACATAACATCTGCTAGTATTACAAAGGCGGAAAATATTGTGTTAGAAAGCATGATGGGCTACCAACCCTATACAGGTCTAGTGACATATGTAAACCCTACAACATTATGTTTCGTCTCATTAGAAAAATGATAACCCTGCAGGGGTTTTAAGTTGGCCATAAAAATGCAGAACTGGTATGAGTTTAGACTGTTCGGAATTCTATTCAAATCTATGGCTGTTCTTCCAGGCATGCCAAAATGGGCAAATCGAAATGTGCTTCCAACTCTTGTTCTTCTCCTCTTTCCAAGCAAGTGCCAACTAAAACAAAATTCTGCCATTCCCAACATAGTTCATTTGATATGAGATTAGTTTTGTCAGTCCAATCACACTGAAGCTTATTCTGAAAAAATTAAGAGCTATTAACAAGATCATTTTTGAAAAGGTAACAGTTTATAGTTAATGTTCAATTAGCACTAAGAAAGTGCAGATCTGTACTGGTATACAAGGCAAAGAGCATAGGTAGTCATTTATCATTTCTTTTTCTTTTTTCACCAAAAGAGAAAAACATGCATGCAATTTAACTTGATCTTTTGGATAGGATTGACTCTGCCTTTAGTATACCTTGCATCCCTTTCTTTCTGCTATACATGCAGGGATTCCATTCCACCATTTGTTCTGCCTCTTTGAATTTCTTTGCTGCACCAGCATCTAAGAATGTCCATTGGTATTCCTAGGTATCATCCATTTTAGACCCACCATATTTAAGAAAAGCTGCCAGGATATTTTCTAAAAAATTATGCCAAGGTTGGTCTGTTATTGGACAATGAACGAATAAATGGCCAACTGTTTCTGGGTTCCTCCCACAGAAAAATTCACCTAGAACACAGCTGAAAACCCCTTTTCTGCCGAATTTCTTGTGTCAAGCATGATTCTTTTGCCACCAATCAGGATAAGCATGCAAAGTTCATTTGTATATCCACTTCCTAGATCTGTTTCCATGGCCAACATAGTGACTGTTGCAAACACCTGTAGGAGAGAAATGTATTATGATTTTACTGGGGATATTGATTTGACATAGTTTCATTTCCCTGCCAAAAAATGTGACAGTATATCAATTCTATCCACAATCTCACTAATTCTCCCTAACTATCACAAAGGGGTTGACCTAGATATTAAAGATCTGGAGTGAAAAAAGAAGAGATGACTGTTTCAAAACAAGAGAAAAAGAGCTGGAGTAACAGCCTTAGGATCAAGGTTAAAATCTTAGCAGAGGTCAGATTTGGTGAATCATCCCTTTCTGTAAGTCTTGGTTGGATTAGTTGAGGTGCAAGCTCAAGGTTGTTTGGAGAAACATTTTCTGAAAAGGGGGTCTCTTACTATCATCTCTATTGTAATACAGTCCGCCTTTTTTATTATCAGCAAACAAGAGGGTTTCAAGTAAATTATTCGACACTTCTATTCTCAACTCATTGCATTAGCACTGGTTTTAAACTGAAGTTCCCTCTGGATATGTAGAACAAATAGAGCTTTTAAAAGTTAGCTGACTTTAGCAGCTGTCCACAATTTTTTTTTTTTGATGACAAGGGGAACCCGCAGCCGCTACCCTTTGGGTACGCACAGGGTAAAACCCCCGGTCCTATGCAATAGCTCGCAAACCACGTAGGAGAGGTAACCTGCACTAGGCAAGCCTGGTGAGACGAACTCGACCTAGAAGGCAAACCCTTGCTTTCGCTGACAAGGTTTCGAATTTGAGACCTCCAACATGGAAGTTCCAAGCTCAAACCACTGGGCCACCCCGAAGGGTCACAATGTTGTTTATAGATTGCCTAGTTAGTTTTGCATTATCTATGTCAAGTTGAGTTCTTCGACATCTTAAATCTAAGTCAATCTTCCAGTTAGTTGTTTGGTGTGAATATAAAGTTACCCTTTATCTTACAATGAATTTCTTAAGCAGTTAACCATATATGAACTCTGTGCAACGTTACAAGTCCCCCCACCCCCACTCGGTATATCGGAAAAGGATATATCCTCACCATAGGAATAAAGGTTGCGGTTCTCTACCTTTTGGGTTACCCGTGTATACTGCCAGCCTTTGGTCATGCTTGTGAATGAAAATACTTTTACTTGATTAAAAAAGGAATGAAGGTCTGTGTTCTTGAAGATTTCTAAATAGTAAGATATTTGTTTACCTATCAATAAAAACAAAAAAAGTTTTAACTTTCTTGCTTATCACGGTTGTTCATGCACTTAATATTAATAGTAAATACGTTGTTCTTTTTACTTGAAGAGGCCTAATACTTATATGGCGTTTCTTTATCCTTGCTCACTGTTCTTGATGCTCAATGAAATTGGCAAATGAGATTAAGCGTGCTCAATTCATTGGGCTTAATTTATAAGCAATATTTCTGGGGCTATTTGTATGCTGCATGTGCCTTGTAGACTGATGTTGCTTCTTTAGAACAATGTAATGCTGATATGATCATTGTTTTAATGCAGGCTGGATTTATAAATTCTTTAGTTTTTTCAAAATCAGGACAGTTCTTGGTTGCTGCAGTAGGGCAGGTGAATGGTTCTATCTCCATTTTTATGTTTCACTGTTTTCCAACTTCGCAGAACAGATCCAAAAGATTTAATTTCTTCCATATTTGTTTGTTTTGATGATCCAACTTCTGGATTCAATTGTATAATACATCACTCAACAATTTTTTGCTTGGCCAATTCTTTTTTGACTGTGATCAGTGTCCTCTTAGAACTATCGATATTTGAGATGACAAGTTAATTCTTTTATTGACAGATTAGAATGTTTTTATTTTTATTTTGGGATGATGAAGTTATAATTCTTAGTATGATTTTCTGTCTTTGCCGTTACTTGTTTGGACATTTTCAGGAAAAGTCTTAATTCTTCTTCGTCCTTCAAAGAACCAAATCTTTTTCCTTTTTAGTTTTTCACGAAGTTATCGTTTCTTCTTCTGTGTTCTATCCTTGAGTATGTTTAAAAGATTTGCTAATATGTGGCACCTGAAACTTTAAATTTGATTGTTATGATGGTAGCAAGATTCCCTCCCTTGTTTGCACAAAGGCCATTTAGAACTTCTTAGGGATAGGAAGCAGAGTGTGGAAATGATAAGAACATTTTGATTGGTTGCAGAAAGCTAGCATAGATATATGACACATTTTTGGAGTTGCAAGTGACTACCTTTTCTCCCTTGTAGATGAAAGAACATTTAGTTCGATATCCAAAAAGCTTCTTAGATATAGGCGTAACTGTATCTGTGGACCAAGACTCGTCTGGGTAGAAAAATACTACTGTTTTGTGTCAGACTTGGGTTATTGATCTGAGCACCTTATTTTGTAATGAACATGGTTTCCTGATGATGTGCAAAATATCATCCAATATTCTCTAGCACAGGGATGCATCGAATTCACACCTGAAGCATCGTTGGTACCGTATATTGCTATTTTATCTCATGTACCTTCATCTGCTCTGATATGCAGGAACCTCGCCTAGGAAGGTGGGGACGTATTGCTGATGTTCGAAATGGAGTTTTTGTGCATCCTTTGAAGCATTCATGATATTGAGCTTGTTGGTCATTGTCCATTTTGGCTCATGCTAAAAGGAGGAATAGCCTTCTCTGTACTTTCTTGTGAGGTCAATATTTATTTTTATGTTGGCAAAAATTTTGATCTATCAATTTTGATATATTTTTATTCTCTCTTTTCACTTTGTTCATATTAATTCAGCTACGTAATAGAGAAATACAGAACAATTTTAGTGTATTAATTGAAATTCAAATGATTTCAGTGAGTTTGAAGGTTTTACTTAATACTTCTCAAGAAACAACAATACACCCAGTCCCACAAAGCGAGGTCGTGGAGTGTAGAATGTACGCAGATTTTACTCTACCTCAGGTCTTGCAAATGTCAAGGAAAAAAACTCTTTCCTCAATAGAGAAGTTTTGTTTGTTGTCACATATTCATTTGGAAAAAGTGCAAAGTGAAAAGAGTTGTCTTCATTTGCAATGTACAGGTGAATATCATCAATTATATCAACGGAATTGTTGCCAAGATGGCTTTTGGTATTCACTGGTCCCCCTGCTGGAATGACCAGAAAAAATAATGCATTTATGATGATGCCCTTATAAGAGGCCAAATCATAATAATGACCTGGTTGGTCATAAGAAATAATATCCACTTTGCACAACCGTGCGACTTAGTGATCAATGAAGTTGTATTCATCTGTTAATGGTGAGAAATAGTATTCCCATCTGTCGCAGCCTCGGTGGGTAGCGTTATCTTGTACTTATTGATGGTTTGTTGATGGTGAGATGTGGTAGGTACTCTGTGGAATTAATTGAGGTGCTCGAAAGTCGATTCAGACAATCGCAGTTATAAAAAAAAATATTCACCTTTTCTCAAACAAATTTTCTTTTATTTAAGAATTAATGTTTTGATCACGATAATAAAATGAAAAATATTTGAAATCTCAAATGCACTTAACCATATTTGCAAAAGATTGGCATATTGGAAGATTTTCAGACCTATTTGCAGGAAACTTTAGTTTGAAATATTTTCAAAAATCTGGTCTCATTAGATTTTTGTGGCTATATAGAAAAATGCACTAGCTCAATTTATATGACAAATTATCATCAATTGTATCATTGTAAGTGTAATTGTTATTCAAAGATAAGAAATTGTATTAGTTTTTTTCTTTTTGATAGTTATGATATTCAGTCATATATCTCGATTAATTTTACGAAGTATCACTAATATCTATCAATACAGATATTCACCAAGGCTTTGCACATATGAGGAAAAAAAGCATCTAATATTTTCCTCATACAATTTTCTTTTCTACCAATTATCATACACTTTTATCCAAATACACCAACCATGCATAATCATAATTCTAATTAACAATCACAAATTCCTCCTATATGAACATATGTTGGATCAAAAAGCATACAATTATGAACATATACACTTGTCATCAATTAAATCAAATCTTATCATAATAAATACAATTTGCATTCTTTATGATACACATAAACATTTCAAATTACCAAAAAGAATTGTATCTTCATCTTCAAAAATATTCAAGCAAGTTATCCTTTCTTAAATAAAAGTATTTGTTTTGACATTTTCTACCTCTTGATTATATTATTATTATTTTAAAATTCATATATCCAACAAATTTAAATTTCGCCCTTTTTCAAGCAAAAAATAAAGAAGTACTGACTTAATATATATTTTTTTATTAGGTTCAATAAAATTTGTTTTGTGGCTTCTTTTTGACATTTTCTCTCTCTCCAAGACACTATAAAAAAATTCACCGATCCAACTAATTTAAATTCCGCCCGAATTTTTTTGATAATAATAGGTTTAATAAAATTTATTTTGTGGCTTCTTTTTCTTCTCAAAGGTCCCCAAAAAATACAGCAAGGAAAAAGAATGCTTCTTTCCACCGTCTCACAATTGGTGCTAAGTATAATTCTTGATAACAATTGAACCGAATCCAATCTTATCAAAGACTCTGCTCCCCACCTTTTTCTAGGGCTTCCTGGGTTCAAGATCATTGTTGGGGTTGTTTTCTTTTTGTTCCTAGATCCAAATTGTTGAAAATTCTCTTCTGGGTCGGTTCTTGATTCTGAAAAAATGGCTATGTTTTGGCGTATGGCTGGCCTCTCCACTGCTTCTCCAGTAACCCCTTTAATTCCCTGACTATTATTTTTTTACTTTTTTGTGAAATGTTTATGTACGATTTGAACGTTTGGGGTGCTATATCTAGTGTTTATTTATTGGAATTGTATTGGGTGGTTTATTTTTGAATGATTTTGATTATTGGAAATGGGTTTTGGTTTTTGTTGAATTTCTTGTTATGTATGTTGTGTTGTGTTGTAGCACTCTTAATTTTGAATTCAGGATTGTGTAAGGGATGATTGGTAATGTGATTGTTCTGGACTTCTAGAGTGGGGAGTACTTTTCTGGACTGAATTTCTAGTGGAAGTTAAAGTTTTGGGGGTCTAGTGTTTACTTGTTGTATTCTGATTGTTTTAATTATGCAACTCAAAGAGACTGAGTGTTAAATTCCTTGTTGAAAGAGAGAAAAAGGAAGAGAGTGAGTGTTAGATGGACTTGGATGATGGTGGCATTTTTAAGGATATTTTTTGGGTTAAATCATATAGCAATGGAACAGTGGCAGAGGAGAAGTTTATGATGGACTGGTGGGCCTTATGATTGGATCTAATTTTGTTGAACTAATAGCTGTGGTTTGATGAATCATACATCTATAATTGCTAATTGAAGAAAATAGTACCGATGAAGTTCCTGTCTATTAGGTCCTCAATATTGAACTGTAATTCTACCTTTGTGCAGCATTTATAATTTTTCGAGGAATGTACTTTCCGTGACTTGCTTTTTATCTGAACTAAGTGCTAGATTATGTTGCAAATTTTAAGCTATTCTGCTTTCTAGATTGACATCAACGAAGTAAATGATATCGCTTGGTAAAATTATGCTCTTCCCAATTCACTATTGCACTTCAATTCATATGCCACATACTTGGGCAATGTACCTTTTGCCCATACTAGACACCTTTTTTAAGCATGCCCTGGTGGCCTTTCATTTGGAATTTGTTGTTTTTATGGAATTTAGAGGAACTGATCCGGGGAACTGAAGTCCATTTCTTTGTGCCACGTACTGACATACACAGGCCATTTCAATTCCTATGCCATATACTTGGGCAATTTACCCTTTTCCCATCCTAGACACCTTTTCTAAGCATCTCCAGATAGCCTTTCATTAAGAAGTTGGTTGTTTTTATGAAAGTTAGAGGAGCAGATCCCAGGAATGGAAGTCCATTTGATCGTGCTCTGAAACTTTAACCCATAGAATTGTACTAAATAGGTACGATATATTTTTTTTCCCTTTACCCAAGAGAATTCCCTGAGGGTCAGTGGCACACAGTTAGAAACTTGGTGGATAATGGACCGCCCCCTTCTTTTCTACACTTAATACCAGACTTTTGTCTCTAGAGGGTTCAAAACCTGTTATGTGTGCCTAAAACACACATAAAATATGACGGCGATAGTATAAAATATCTAACACCTGCTTTTTGACTCAATTGTTTGCTAGCTTATTTAATGGGCTAACTTGATGAAGGCTTAACTAATTGAATAATGATGTGACGCTATGGCTATGAGTTTTTTTTTTTTTTTTTTTTTTGTGTGTGTGTGTGTGTGGGGGGGATAAAGGATAATATGGAATTTCGGAACGAGGTGGAGAACTACAGACATCACTTTGCCTGAAATGGTTAAATTTTGGGGAAATAGATGGTGCGGGGATGACACTTTGAAAGATGATTTCCAGTGTCTCTATCGAATTTTTTGCCAGAGAGAAATGATAGTTCAACAAATTAGGGGGACATAGGTGGAGAGACTTTTTGGGACTTGAGCTTTAGAAGGATGTTAAATGATTGGGAAGTATCAATTGTAATTTTACTTGTCTAAAACAATAAAATGACTGGGAAGTAGGTGAGCTCCAAAGATTGTTAGTCTTAGTACATATGCAAGGCAACCCAATTGATAAGCTTGATGTATGGTGGTAGAGATTTAAGGGAAAATGGCGTGTTTATTGTGACGACTTTCTATGAAAATCTGTTGCTTAGGGAGGAGCAAGTGTTTCCATGTAATGCAATATGGATCCCAAAGGCACCAAGGAAGGTGTGCTTTTCACTTGGTTAGCAACAAGAGGCGCGATTTTACAATAAAGAACTTGAAAAAGCAGAAGATCGTATTCATCGGCTGGTGTTACATGTGCAAGGAGGCGGGTGAGGATGTGGATAATCTTCTCCTACATTGCAGTTTGACAATGAGTGTATGGTGGGATATGTTTAGGTGGTTTCGCGCTCCATGGTAATGCCAAACATGGTGAAAGAATTGATGTTCAGTTAGAAGAGTGGGAGGAGAAGAAGAAGACGAAGGGCATGCAATATGGTGCAACTTGCATAATGTGGGTTGTCTGGAGAGAGAGGAATAGAAGAGATTTTGAAGGTGTAGAGTCAAGTCCCCCTCCAAGTAGCCTTCGTTCCCTTATTTTATTTTGGTGCACTCAGAAAGTTCCCTATTGTGTAGACGATTGGGTGGAGTTTGTAGAGATTCAGTTGATTGTGTAGATTCTTTACCTTTTGGTATACCACTTGTATATGGTCATTTATGGCCTTGTTTATTATATGACATATGTTTACTTGATAAAAAAGATGATGTGACACAAAGGGATGGTTTCATGATGATAATGTAGAGTGAACATTTCAGTTAACTGGACAAATGTAGATTGTTGACATAACAGTTAAATTGACATGTATCGTTCCCTAACAACTGCTTGTAGAGTGCTGGTTTTACATGTTAGCTACGGGGACAAATGGATCTGCTTCTAGACAATGTGGATGTGTAGTCACTTTGTATTACCCTGGAAGGAGACAGGGTTTTACCACAGCAATCAGTGTCATCTAGATGGTTAAAAGAGACGAAAATAATTGAATTATTATGAAAGAAGAAAAAAATTTCACTGTGCTGATGACTTATGGCAAGTCTACAAGCATTGGGAGTTTCTGATATGAAGGATAAGAAAGAGAAAAAAAGAGAACTTTTCATAGATTTTGGTAACAAACGTAGGGACTCCATGTATAGTAGTTCGTCCTTTGGAAAACACAAGGTTCTTTACCTAAGTTGGACCTTGCTAATGCTATCTAAACAGTAGGTAGGCAGTGAATGCATGACAACTATCTCTCAAGCACATCTTTAGTTCCAATCTCAATAATTAAATTGAATATTCTTCATCATATGTTATGGAATCTGAATATATTCTGCAACTTTTGCTTTGGAATATTTCAGAAATATTCTTCTACATAAATTTTATGGATGCAAAAGCAAATTAATATTTGAGTTCATTATTTCTCGGTTTTCAATATTGCTTACTCCAAAGCATTGTATCAGTGTTCAACTGATGATGTTTCTCAATACATAATGTGTGTGGATATTTTATGATAAAAATAATGTGCATAAATTTATAGGATACACTTACTATTTTCAGGTGGAGACAATTTTGGATAAGGAAAATTTTGCACTGGATGAGCTCTTGGACGAGGATGAAATAATTCAAGAATGTAAAGCTCTTAATGGACGCCTTATTAATTTGTAAGCACCTTATTCACTTGGTATGCTAGGTATAAGTTGTAATAACATCAAGTTCTATTAATTTTGGATGTGATGTACAAACTACAAAGTATCTCCAACCATTGATGTTTCATGGAAAATCCATTTAAAGTAAATATCTTTTATTGGAAAGAGAAGTCTGGATTTGCTGCTGTATGGTGAGGTTTATCTGAGGGAGTCTAGTGATGCATGCCGTGCATTTGAAGCTTTATTTACGGTTTAAAATTGGCTAGTCTGAATTTAGTAAGAACAAGTGGTTAACTTTGTAATTCTGGTTTGTTAATTAGGAATACAAAAAGTTTAGTGTGCACCAAATAAACATGCCAAGTGCAAGGCTAGTTAGATATCCTTCTTGAACACAATTTTTTGTTTTTTGTTTTTGTGGGTGGGGTTGGGTTGGGTGTGGGGGTGTTGGTGGTTTGAGGCAGTGCTTGGATTTTAACAAAACTTAGTTTTGTTTCACTATAGACTGTAAAGATCAGTGTTATTACAAGTTATCGCTTAAATGATGAGCAATGGGCTTCATAAAAGTGTGCACTTGAAACAATGACAAGCAATGTGATCCCAACGCGAAGTAGTCTCGGTTATTTGAATCTCAAGTTTGAATAGTCGGATTAATATCAGCGTTATTGTTTATTGGATTGTGTAATCAGTTATTTTAATTGCATTCTGATCATTATTTTACTAAATTCATGTAATTTGGTGATCTTTTTAATGTTTTGAATTGTGAGTTTGACTTCAAAGACGCATATGCTTCACTTCCGGTATTTCGCTTAAAGCATCATGGACCTTGTCGCTATTTTTTTCCCGCTTTTGCTTTTAAAAGTACGAGTAAGATATTTTTGATGTTTTAGACAATATGGAAGAAGTATCATGTGATGACAGGCTTCTATTTTGTAACTGTCTAACTTTGGGGTACTACACAGTTTGGTATTGTATACCTGTTAATATATAGACTGTCACCATTATAAAAATGGTAATATTATGGAACTTTTGGTGCCATCTCTGCACAATTTTTTTTCTTCTTGTAGGATTTAAAGGTCATTTCTTGGAAGAACCTGTCAAAAAAGGAAGTCATTTCATGGAAGAAACTGATCATCTTATGCTTTTCTTCTGACAGTCTGCGAGAAAGAGCTCAAGTTGAACAACTTGTCAGGTACATAGTGGAAGAGGCTCCAGAAGATGCTGAGAAGAAACGAACTTTTAAGTGAGTGTCTGACTGGCACTGGAAAGTTATTTACATTTCATATGTTATAGGCTCTGAATATTTCTTTGGATGAGAATATGAGTTCTCTTTTTCCTTGACCCCAGTGCATGTATTAAAAGATATCTTGTTTGACTGTGCCATAGGTTTCCTTTCATTGCTTGTGAAATCTTTACATGCGAGGTGGACATAATTCTTAAAGCTTTGGTTGAGAATGAGGAGGTATTCACTCTTTATTTTATCATATATTTTTATTGTGTGTTTTTTCTATATGCTCAGTTCCTTGAATGTTGTTTATATAAATTGGCTTTCTCATTTTGGATGTCAGCTAATGAACCTGCTATTCTCATTTTTGGAACCTGAGCACACGCATAGTACTCTGTTGGCCGGTTACTTCAGCAAGGTATTCATCATTGACCACTAATACTAGCCACATAAGTGTGAATTATGCTTCACTTAGCTATGCATTCCTTTGTTTATATCTCTAAATATATATAACTGGAAGGGGAGAATTATGCTTCACTTAGCTATGCATTCCTTTGTTTATATCTCTAAATATATTTAACCGGAAGGGGAGTGGTTAATAAGTTTGCAAGGTTGATTCCTTTACTTATTGGGGAAAAAGTTTGCAGGGTTGACAACTTCTCTGTTGAAACACTATGTTTATTTTTCAATTCTATCCTGTCTAGTTTCTATCATTTTGCTCCCGTTTCGTTGCATGCTAGATACTACTGTAAGACTGAACGAAGGACTTTACTTGCTGGATTTTAGATGAAAACAATGCTGCATTTAATATTTTCTGGAAGTACTTCCATTTTTTAAGGTTTATTTCTTCTGTAACTGTTATTATGATTTTCAGTTTCTACACAGTACTTGATGCCCAAGTTTCTTATTTTAGGTTGTCATATGCTTGTTGCTGCGGAAGACATCAGCATTTATGAACTATGTACAAGTAAGTCTGCTTCTTCTTATTAGCTATCATGATTGATTTGCATTACAAAAACACACATATAGGAAATGATTGGATGTTATGTCAGTCGAGGTAAAGCTGGTCTACGGTGTCCCCATGAGACCTTGCTCCCTTTTAGTCTCCAATCCATTTCTTTTATGTTCTTTGTGATGGTGGAGGGTGTTCGTCTGTTGTGACTTGCGTATATCATCTTTAGTTTGAGATGCCAGTTCTTGTGTGAGTAACTGGTATGGTCTACCAATAAATTCTTCATGTATTTATGTATCAATCATCTTGGCTAGTTTTAAAAAAAATTATTTTCCCTTGTAAATGGTGAAACATTGATTTCTACCGCCTCTTAATGCTTTCAATAAAAAGTCAAGCACAGTCAAGCTAATGATTATGGTTTATTCTCTTGTAGGCTCATCAAGATATTATCAAGAAGTTGGTTGATCTCATTGGAATTACATCCATCATGGAGGTTTGTAGTTTTTGAAATAGTTTAAGGCATGTTTTGGTTGTTTATCATGACTAAATCCAGAAGTTCTAATGCTTTTGATTTAAGGTGTTAATCCGCCTAATTGGCACCGATGAACATTTGTATAGCAACTTCTCGGAGAACATGCAGTGGTTGGAAGATACAGATGTGCTGGAGATGATCGTTGATAAGTTTAGCTCATCAGTATGTCATTTTCCTGAATTTATTTAATAACAGTCTAATTTGCCCAGTCATTAGACATTACATGATTTATGTGTTTCGATATCTAACCTGGCTTGGGGAACTAAGATAGTACTGCATTCCTGCTTTATGCTACCATCCTGAAAAAAGGAATTACTGCATGCCCGATGATATTTGCTAGGCGACAAGGTGCTGGGGCTGATGAGAAGGTTATAATTCATCGATTTAAATGTTTAACATAATGTGCTCAGTAGGGATGGATCAAATATTGATGGTCTGGTATTCATCTATTTAGTTAGTGACTGGGTACCCTACAAATCATGTAATTGCTGGTGTAGGTTACTATGGTAATGGAATTCTCTGTAATTGCAGGATTGCCCTGAAGTGCATGCTAATGCAGCAGAAACTTTGTCTGCCATTACTCGATATGCTCCTCCTGGGATAGCTGCCAAAATCTCTAGCCCTAGGTGTTCTATTATTCTGAACCTTCATTAATTTTGGATTTTGATTGAAGCCTTAGTCCGGTGATACTATTGTATTTTGTCGGATCTCACTAACATATTTGGTTATATGATGTTCCACAGTTTCATTGAGAGGTTATTTCGCCATGCTCTGGAGGACTCACGACCTAAATCCGTGTTGGTTAACTCGTTATCTGTGTGCATATCGTTATTAGACCCCAAGAGGCTAGCTTCAGGAACATATTACATGTACGGTCGCCAGTCAATGCAGTGCTCTGGAGCAAATGCAAATCCTGAGACCGTGAAAGGGATGTTGGGAAGCTTAGGTATGGATTTACTGGTTGTCTTTGAACAGTAACTATTGGTGGACAAATATTTTTGTACATCCTCTTGAACTTCCACCTTCCCCCTTAAATAGAAAGGATTTTTGACATTCTTATCTTGCACAATAGTGATTTTAGGCTCTGTTATAGTGCTTAATAGTTAATACAATTGACTTTTGATATACATGATACAAGTTTTTCCAAGTCATACCATTAGTACATTTAACCCTGCGGACATCATTCTCTCCTCTTCTGTCCGTTACTAGTACACTTTAAAAAAAAAATATGTGGTGCCTTCTTTCCTCTCAAGGTTCCCGGAAGTCTCCATTTGGCAGCAAGTTTTAGGCTGGATGTTGTAGGGAAATGGGGGAAGTCTTCTAGGGATCTTATGCTCGGGAGGGGTTCCCCGCATGTTTAAGAGAGCCTGCAACAGTTTGGTCAAATTGAAGGGTGTTGATTGGCATCAAATTTCAGTAGGTGTTGTGACTTCACTTGTAAAACAAATATGTTGGTTTATTTTAGTGATGCTTGAAGGATAGATAGGCGGAGTGTGCTTACCATGGTGCAGTGTTAATTCAGCAAAGTTGGATTCTTGGAGGAAGAACATTCAAAGGAAGTCAAAGATATGCATGGTTCAATAAAAAAGCTAATTATGTCCTCTTTTTTGTGCGAAGTTTGGATTCTAGGTTCCCTTTATGAGGCGTGTATTATGATCTTTGAGATATTTGTATATATGTGACACTTATTATTGAAAAAATGACACACATATATACAAATATGATGCAATGAACCCAACTATATACAAATGACACACATGTACACATATATACATGCTATTGTGAGTTTTGTGACACTCATTATTGAAAAAAGTAAGTGGTACACTGGTTCATTGCATCATACCTCAACTGTAACATTTTACATCCTAATTAATTGGAGATCCTTTCGATGTTATAGTTGTTTCTCTCTGCTGCCCGTTGTATTTTGTTTTGCTTTCCGCTGAATTTGAGATAATTCATTCTGCTGTACCAGTTATCTAGGTTTCGGTATGTTTTCCATATGAATTAGATTTATAGGCTCTGATTTTAACGTGTATGTTGTGGTTCAAGTGGAGTAACTTTTTTATTGCTTGTTTATACAGGTAATTTACTGAAGCTTCTGGATATTTCATCAGAGGATAATGTCTTGCCAACAACATATGGGAGCTTACATCCACCTCTTGGGAAGCATCGTCTGAAGGTAGTTATTGAACATCTTCTTGTATGCAGAGATTGTAAATGCAAAGGTTGTTTATGCGGAGATTAATAATGATGAGATCTTTATACATGAATTACTTCAACAGAGTATTTTGTCTTTAAATAGTTTATTCTCCCGCATTGCTAATACACGTATTTTCGTTTCACATTCTGTCTTTAGATTCCACATGACTTAACGTATGTGTTATTTAGTACTTCCAACCAAAATTGCAGTTATGTTGTGATTATTTCTTTCTTATGGGGCTAACCAAATACTATACCATCTTAGGCGGAGTTTTATGGTTTGAGTAATTATTTCAAATCATCAAGTAAATGCTCTCCAAGCTTCTGTCTTGGAATTAGAAATGGATATAATTTAATATCACTTTTGATCTAACTTAGAGAGGTCTGTATTGTCAAAGACGAAAAGTGCATAACAACGTTAGGGTCTGATGAGGCTTTAAGCGCAACACAATTCTTGAATACATTGTGCTGAATTTTATTTTTGCAGGAAATGAAAAGTGTGTTCAAATTTTTCTTCTTTCATTATTTGAGAGTTTTAATTGGGGATTTTTGGGAATAAAACATAAGTACATCCCACCCCCTTACTAAAATCATTTTGTTAAGTACACTTACACTTTGGCGGACTATTTTGAAGTGGAATTATTGTTCCCTCGTTTGCTGACATAGCATGGATTCGCTTACTCTCTTAAAACGCGTGAGAGGTATTGGGAAAACACTCTCTTGGCTTGGGAACTCAACTTTTGATCGGCCAAGCTGTACCACTCAACTTCTACTTCACTCTATCTATCATTAATAAACGAGCTACATGACACAGGTAGCCTGTCTCCAGAACCTCCACTTCCCACATCGAGCTTATCTCACTGACCTCCAACCCAACTCTTTTATCACACTAAGAGCTCCTTATTTTAGCCATAGCAAACAAACAATTAACATGTGCAGGAAATTACTCCACAACAAATCCACTCACTTCACCGTGCAGACTTCTCCAAAACCACATCCTAGATCCATCTAAAGGGACCTTCTATATGGTGCTTTCTGAAGAGATGCTTATAGCTCCAACTTAAAGCTTGTTAGACTTAATCCTAGGATTTTCATTTGCTTTTTCAGTGAATGATCAGTATTTTTATGCGTGTGATTTGTTGATTCGAGTGGTGAAAGTTGAGGTTTTTGTGTATAGAAAGGGAAGACGAAAGTGAAGCTAAAATAGGGGAAAAAAGAGGAGAAATGGGTAATGACATGGTGGCAGCACGTGTATATAAACACATTTTCTCATTTGGGTAAATAAATACTTCTTAGGGTGTGTGCTGTGGGATACAAGGAAGTGGGTAATTGAAACCCCTCAAAATTCAACTGTGTAGTTCAGTAGTTGAGAAATGAGGAGGCTAGTTTAGGGCGTATTATCCCTTATTTTTTCTCTTTTGATCAAACAAGCCCTTATATCTATCTATGTCATGCAATGCTATCTAATCATTAAGGTCCACTTGGTCTCAACAAAATTTTAAATAGTATCCTTCATGTTTTGTTTTCAGCAATCAGCATTCAATTTTCATTGATATTTTCTTTTTGAAACTGGTAACAGTATATATAGAAAAAAACATTAAGGTAGTGCTAAACAATAGTTACAGCAAAGGAATAAATCAAAAATGATCTATTATACTTACAGACTACCTAACGTATACAGAGAATCTGTACTCTCTCTATGGCTTTCTGTACACCAAAAATAAAACAAAAGGATACAATTCATCTCAACTTTCTGCAGTGAATTGTATATATCTTAGAATATTCTTGAATTTGTCTCTTTCCATAATGTCAATTTTCATGGATATAACAGTTTGCAGATCAATATTTAACTCTAGTGTTAAAGTGGCGGCAAGTCCTCATGCTTGTTGTGCTTCGTTGAGTCCGTCAGTATTATATTTTTTTGTAAATAAATTAATAAAGGCTTTTCGAGTTCTCTTTAGACTTGTAAACAAAGATTTTTGAGTTTGTGAATAAGTCCTTTATCAGTGATTTTTCATACTGCTTTGGTTTTCCCCTAGGCCCCTTTGCACTATCCTCCAAAAAAATAAATAATCATGTGATGCCCTCTGCTGCTCCAAAGCAGAGTACTATAAATATTTTTGTTCGCTCTTCTGGCATCTCTTTGCTTCTACTTTTGTAACTAATTTGCATATGCCTTCAATGGAACATTTACTTCATAAAAAAAAACACCTCCCGTCCACCTGCACTGTGTTTTAATGTTATGCTGGGTGGTAAATAAGACTTGGATTCCTCAAATTTTGATTTCGATCAACTGGGAATTTCAGATTATAGAGTTTGTTTCAGTCTTGGTGAGTGTTAGCAGTGAAGCTGCTGAAAAGGAGTTGATTCGGCTTGGTGCTGTTAAACGCATCTTAGAATTGTTTTTTGAGTAAGTGCTCTTTATAATTACTAATGTTACTATATTATCAAATAACCTTCTGATTTCTGTTACTTGATATAGTGTCTAGGTATCTGATGTCGGTTTCTTTGTTATTGAATCCAGGTATCCATACAACAACTTTTTGCATCATCATGTTGAGACTATAATAATTTCGTGCCTGGAGAGTAAGAATATTCAATTTGTTGAACATCTTCTTAGTGACTGTAATCTTCTTGCGAAAATTCTCGAGGCAGAGAAAAACTCAACGCTTGCTGCTGATCCATCCAAGGTATTAATCAAAATTTAGGTGTTTTGACTCAATATTTTTTAATACTACTTGTATATTGGGCTGTAGGTGTTGAAACCTTTGGTCACTAAGTTTTTTAATGTGGATGCAGCCAACGGCCTCTGTTGAGGGAAGATCCCCACCCAGAATTGGAAACATTGGGCATGTGACGCGAATAGCTAACAAACTTGTTCAACTAGGGAACAACAATAATGGCATACAGTCGCGTCTGCAGGTGTTTGAAATATCTGGTTTCAAGTGTTATCAATTTTTTCTATTTGTTCATGTAGTTCTTCCAATTTGAATCCGTCCTGTTTTACTGTGCGCTACACAAGGCACAAGGATGTTTGCACTTCGAGTAGCTGATTTTGCATTTGATGAATAGAGATTTCTCAAGATCCATTTGGCAGTTGCTAATACTAATGTGTTGCATTTTCATCAAGTGGGGCAATCAGGGGAAGTAATGAGAAGCATGACACTATTGAATAGGGATAGAGGGAGTCGGAGTTTTCACAGGACACAAGTGACTTCTTTATGCATATTTCATTGGTCATCGCAGAAGTTGCTCTACTCATACTACCTGGTAGTGTAATAGATGTTCAATCAACTACTCCTCAATCCCTAACTAGTTGGGATTAATTATATGAATCCTCAATATTCATTCTGCTCTATTAGAGCCCATTTCATTCCAATATTAAGTAATGTCTTTTAAAAAAGTCACTAAATCCCACATGCACATTGTTATCTAAGTCTATATGCAGACTAAGGAGTCTTATGACAACTACCAGACCTAATTAAAGTGTATCAACAATTAAGCTTTATTTCCAGTTAGTTGGTATTGCATATATGAATCCTTTATATGAGAGATCCTAACTCTGTGTGTGTGATTTTAGGTCTACCTCCTCTTTTAGCACCTTTACTCATTATAGTGTTGCACCTAGATTGCTGTACGTTTGGAGGTTCACATACGACATGGAGCAAACCATCTTAGACAACTTTCTCTGTTTTTATCCTCTGCATGGTATATGCACCCTGTGGTAATTTTTTTTGTCTTTTCAATTGCCGCACATCCATCTTAGGATTAATATCTTTATGACATCCATCTTGTGAGACCCAATATTTGATTACATAGATACAACCACTCTCTGTAACTTTCTATTGCATAACACTGGCATTGTGTTCTCATATTTCAACCATCCTGTTTTAGTGATGTGTCACATCTTGATTGTCACACCTTTTCCTAGAAGACTGAGCATAGATTTACAAATCTTTTTTTTTTTTGATAACCGAGAAATCCGTCTGTGACCCGCCATTTGGACCAATCACAGCCTTCTAAACTCGGTGGATAATGGGCCCGCCCCTCTACCCTTCTCCACTTAAATACTAGGCTTCACTTTGCGTGGTGTGGTGCTTGAACCTGCGACCTAAGCCGCAAATCCTCCACCTTTTGCCACTCGAGCTAGACCTTGGGTGCAGATTTACAAATCTGTTGCATTAGGCGCTACATTCTCCTGGTAGTTTACTTATGTTGCTAGAAGAAGCTTGGCTGACTAAAAGCTCTGTGTTTGGGAATTTGATGTTGAGGTGATTCTTTTTCTTGTTTCTCTTAGGTTACCTACAAAGTTGCTCTAATACCTAATCATATTTCTTAACTTAGCTTCATTTTGGCAAAATTTCATGGGTGGTAGTGGACTAATGATTTTGGCTAAATTTCATTGACCTAAAGTTAGTAGGCAGTAGTGTGTTGTCTGCTATCTGTCCATACTAGTAATTGTAGTATTGCTCGTGTAGTTTCTTGTCCCTTGATTTGTGTTACTATTTGTTGTTTCTTGTACTTCGATTATCCTATTAGTTTGCTGTAGTTACTTTTCAGTTTGCTTTGTTATGCTTTCACTTCCATTTATTCTCTCTCTGTATTGTGTTGGACTATTTTTCCTTGAGTGGAGGGTCTATCGGAAACAATCTCTTTACCTCTACGGTAGGGTATCCTCCCAGACCCTACTTTGTGGGACTACACTTGGTATGTTGTTATTTAGTACCTAAAGTAAGTTTTATAACTAAAAATATACCTAAACTTTATGTTTAAACAACAGAAAGTACCAGCCCACATTTTTCTCATGTGGAAGAACAATTTTCAGCACAAAATATGTACAAAATTATCAAAAAGATCCAACTCACCTATTACCTACTTTTCAAAACCTATTTACCCACCACCTAAACTATGCCCACATTATTATAACTTGTATAGTGTATTACCTGTACTTATTTAGTCTATATGTACTGAGAAATTACATTGACCTCTGATGGAGTGATTTTCAATCGACCATTTGGAAAAAAATCTCTATAATCATTTGGGGATAATCATCTTGGGTACCTTGAGGTTAATTTCAGAAGATGCCTTTTATTACATAGAGAATTCACCTACTCGCGTCAAGTCTCTCTTCTATTTGATTGTTTTTCTGTAGTGCAGTCTCACTTTAGTGATTTGATATGGTCAAATTTCCTATCTGTATTAGTTTGCGAGTCGTTAGTGATTGCCTCCGTTATGTATCAAGCAGGAGCCCTTCACAGTTCCTTTTTATGCTCGACCTCTGCAAATTCTTTTTATGTAAATTCCTTATCCTAAATGCAAGTACTTTTTGGCAGGAGAATAGTGAATGGATTGATTGGCAGACAAATATTCTTCAAAAACGGAATGCTGTGGAAAATGTTCTCCAGTGGGCTTGTGGGTGAGTGCCTTATTCCCTGCTATCACTTTTGCTGGTTAGTATTTCCTAGGGTAGGGGGATGGGGGATTGCTTACAAGTAAAATAAACCACCTGCAGAGAAGAAGGTATGCACAAGGGATAGTGATGCAAATATGAAGATATTAGATAGATTCATGTAGTGTCATACCGTGACTGCATTACCAGGATTATGAAATACTTGAGAACTGGAATTGAGCAGTCTTTGTTATGGGATGTGTTGTGCATTGTTCGTTAATACAAGAGATGTATCAATCACACACTACTGCCCCCCTCCCCTTGCTACCTTCTTGTCGGAAAGGCATAACTTGATGTGAATAACACAAATAATTTGGCTCAGCTATATTTCTCATTATTCGTTTTGCTCCAAATAATATTGTGAGGAGTCTTTGTTAATTGACTAGTTAAGATTGGTTGTCAATCTATACACATCCACCTTTATCAAAAAAGGTTTGAGTTCTGCAACTTGTTTTTTCTCGATTTAGGAATGGCAGTCTGAATTCACATGGACGCTGAGCTGCCTAAGTTCAAAAACAGAGTTGGTTACATAATTTTTGAATTATTCAAAAACGGAAATTGAGCTGCCTAAGTTCAGGCTTCTCCTTTTGTTGGTTAAAATGGGTGATACTCATGATAGATCTCACTCTCACTCTCTCTCTCACACACACCAAAAAAAAAAAAAAACTTGCTAGCCATCTTATTGATAAGGCATTACCTGGACTCTGTGAATAAGGCAAATAGTAGCTGCATAGTTAGTACCTCTATTTTTCTTTTGCTTGTTTTTTATTTGATACGGCAGGGGTGTGAGGCAGTGAAAACAAGGATTGTGTGTGTACTATATTGTTGGTGTTGTTTGATTAAGAAGTGCAATGCAAAAGAACGCCTTCTTTCTGGAGGCCTCGGGCAGTGGAGATATTTCTTGTTAATTACTCTCTCCGTCTCAATTTATGTGGCGATGTTTGATTGGGCACAAAGTTTAAGAAAGAAAGAATTTTGAAACTTGTGGTCTTGAACAAGCCGTAGATATTTGTATCATTAAAAATCGTCTCATTAAGGGTAGAATGGGAAGTATAACATTCATTTGTTACTCCCTCTGTCCCGATTTATGTGGCAAACTTTCCTTTTTACCCAGTCCTAAAAAGAATGATACATTTCTATATTTAGTACAATTTAACTTCTTAAAATGTCTGTTACCTTAGTGAGATGATTTATAGCTACACAAACATCTATGGCTTGTTTGAGACCACAAGTTTCAAAAGCCTTCCTTTTTTTCTCTCTTACATAACAAAAATTGGGATGGGGAAAGTACGAAATATAGAAAGATGGCATTCTTTTTGGGACTGACTAAAAAGGAATGAGTGTCACATAGTTTAGGAAAAATTGTTTCATGATATATAACAAATTGTGGGTCTTGAATGTGTCTCATCAATGTTACATTTATCCTGTTCAAAAGCATTTTGAGTTTCCCTAGCCGAGTTCCTCAAATGATATTTACCTTACCTTGTAAAAAAATTCTTGCTGCAATGGAAGGAGAGAATCATGCCCAGATTTGACTATTCCTCACTTGATCGTTTGTGTGAATTTTATAAACGCATGCCATTTTTTCTTTTGAGTTATTTTGAAGAAAATATACTCATTACATCCTTTCTATACCATTGGTATTATTTCGTCTTTTCATTGGATTGATCATGATCGTAGTTTGTCACTCTTTATACCAGCATAATATTGACTTTTATTTCATGTAACCTGTCTCAGGAGACCCACATCACTGCATGACCGAATGAGGGACAGTGATGATGATGATTATCAAGATAGAGACTATGATGTTGCAGCTCTGGCAAATAACTTAAGCCAGGCCTTCCGCTATGGAATCTATAACAATGATGAACTTGATGAGGTGTTCTTCATATCTTAACAAAAGACAACATGATTGTGCATTTCTTGATCTCTCTCTATCTTTTAGCATGTAATAGTGCTGGCTAGGTTCGTGTGTTTATATCTGGAGAAGGTAACGACAGAAGGTTTGGAACATTGATAGGTAGTTGGAGAATTTCTTATATTTAGAGTAGTTTTTTCTTAGAGCTGCATGCTATGTAGAATCTTTAGAGATGAAGCAAAATGAGCAAGTCCCAATCACAGGAATGTTCTTCACAGTAAATGTTGCATATCTAATTATTTATAATTGAATTTGAAGTGTGGTTTTGTTTTTATCTGCAAGTCCCAATCACAGGAATGTTGTTCAGAATCGGTGGTTGAATTTTTGACTGTAAAAAGCCTCTGCTGATAATGGTATAACTTATAAGATCCATAGTTCAATATAGATGTAGCAGGGATAGACAGAGGGTCCAGGAATCTGTGGCAGCATTTTGCAACTGTTATATGGTCATGGCATAACAGCCTAGATGTAGTAGGTTGAGACAGAAACCAGTGAGAGCTAGATTGAATTTTATCTTGTTAATAGCATCTTCCTAATTCTGTCATAATTAGGAATGTTGGTATTTAGTAATCTTCCTTATTAAATGACTATTTCATTTTAAGTTTAAAGAAACCTTATCTCAAGTAGCCTAAACTATGGAGCACTCTGTAGATTGTCTGCAAGCAATTCAATACAAGTTATATCTTAAAGTGCCAAAACAATGGATGCTTGATTTTGCTTCTTTTTCCTTTTCTGGTTTCTCTTGCTTTAAACCTTTTTTTATTCAACTTCATCTTTAATCTTCATATATCAATTTTTTAAGCACATGGTCATTTAAGTATATAATCATTAAATCATGTACTCAAGGAAGACTTTATCTGCGTGCAGGCTCGTGGTTCACTTGAGCGGGATGATGAGGTAACTGTCGAGGTTTTATTTAGTCGTTCAGTGATTGCTTAGTTAATGAGATATTCAAACTGTCTGCTACCGTACTTCTATGCTGTTTGTGCATATGCTCTAGTGAGAGAGTACAGGGCGTACTTTCTCTCCTTCACATCCACTACAGCATAGCTCTCAATATTGTTATATGGTCATGTTCACTCTCATCTGTACATAGCAAAAGTCTGTTTTTTAGAAGCATATTTTCATTCATGGCCATGAAGTGGGTCTTCATATAGCGGGAAGATATTTAGAGGAGGTCCAACTAATTTTTTATTGAGGCGTAGTCATTGATTGATTGATATCATTCTTCATAAATGATCTTTACAGAAAGTTGAGTCGATTTGTAAGGCAGACCACCTCTGCTCCACCTTCAATACTGATCTTCCCTTTAATTCAATGTGGCTGACAGGAACTTCCTTTTGGTCATTAGCAATACTTCCAACTACTCCCTCCGTCTGAATCTGGTCACATTTCCTGTTTCTAGGGTCAAACTTCATAAACCTTATCCAACATCCTAAGATGTATTTTTCCACCGTATCGATATTAGAAAAATGCAACTTACAAGTACTTTTCATATAGTTTATGAATCGATAACTTTAGTCTATAAATATTAAATTAATCTAATTCAATTTAGCTCCGAAGACTAGTCACTCTAGAAAAACGATACTTGACAAGTACTTTGGGACATAGGGAGTAGTTCTGAAGTCACCTATTAGCTTTTCAAAATACCCATATTGCCCTTAGCTTTTGATTGCTTTAAAGCCAGTTAGTTATCTGTGCATATTTAGTTTATTATTTTATTAATTAAATGAACATGTCATTTGTGATGGAAGAATGAAGCAATATAATATTGCATGTAGGAATATCTAACGGAATTTTCTTGCTACCTGTACGTCCACCTTGTCACATCTTATAATATATATATCTAAAAGAAGTAGCCCCTACAAATGACTTCAAAGTTTAAAGGGTAATCTCATATAAACTGTTATACCCTTTAACCTTGAGTTTGGAGCATTTATAGATATCTTGTTAAAATTCTCATAGAGGGTATGTATAACAGTTCTGAGATGATGGTCGATTTTATAACTCACTTGTGTGCTTTCTCCTTGAGAAATTTCAAAAGCATTTTTCCCACTTAATTCTTTCTTTTGGAACTCCTCCTATTTAATATTTTTTTTTTGATGACAAGGGAAACCGCAGCCGCTACCCTTTGGGTGCGCACAGGGTAAACCACCCGCTCCTATGCAATAGCTCGCAAACCACATAGGAGAAGTAACCGCACTAGGCAAGCCTTGTGCGACGAGCTCGACCCAGAAGGCAAACCCCTTGCTTCCGCTGGCAAGGGGTTTCGAACTTGAGACCTCCAACGTGGAAGTCCCAAGCTCAAACCACTGGGCCACCCCGAAGGGTTCCTAGTTAATATTAATTATGTTGTCTTGATCAATGTCGCTAAGGCTTACATGAAAAAACCCTCTTAAGCCTAAAGCTTGGTGAAGCGCAGGTTGGGTGCTTTGGCTAGCTTAGATGACCTTTTAGTGCAGTCACCAAGGTGCTAAGGCCTATGCTTCATCACCATGGCTCTGGCTTTAGGAGGACATACTAGACAGTTAATATAGTTCGTGAAGTAGTAGATTAATTGCTAATAGAACATTATGAATGGAGTTCGAGTGATTTCAACTATAAAATTAGTGAAATTTGGTATAAATACCTAGTCGTTAAAACTTGGCACTGCATCCCTACATCTAAATCAGAACTTCAAATTTATGAACTCAGTGACATGATTTTTGCTTCATATATTTGATTTTAATCTTTCAATTCCTTAATCCAGATAATTGTTGTGTTTACATTTATTTTTTCTTCATTAGTGCTCTCTTCTCTGGACCTAATTGTGCTTGCGCTCAAGTCTTAGTAGTCTTGACGCTGTTTTATGCTTTTTGCCTGTGGCGATGCACAACTTGTGCCTCTTCAGGCAACTCATTTACACAAACTCTTCTGATCTCCTGTAGGATGTCTATTTTGATGATGAGTCAGCTGAAGTTGTGATATCTTCACTACGTTTGGGGGACGATCAGGAAAGGTGGGTAAAAACAGTGTTCAAAATGCTTTTTGTTTCTCTGTCCCATTATTCTTAGTAACAATGATGTTACTTATAATTGTTTTTGCAGTGGATCACTTTTTACAAATTCCAACTGGTTTGCTTTTGAGGATGACAAAGAGATTCGTGAACAGTACACTGCCTTGGTTGCTTCTCCCTCACCTGACACAGAAGAAACTAATGTTATTAGGCCCAGCACAAATGATGATGCAGCTGCTGATGAAGATGATGATTTGGCGGACACTGCCTCATCTGATCGACCTGAACCAAAACAAAGTTCTGATCATCCTGCACCCTCTAGTTTGTCTGAGGACTTGCATCATGCTACAAGTAATGAAATCATTAAGCCTCCTGAATGGGTTGAATGGCGAGAAAGCTCTAATACAATTGCAACATCCAATCAAACCTTGGATTCAGCTGGTGTTGCTGATGTGGTCGGGCCTCCTTTACCTAATGGCGACGTCAAAAAGGAATCAGAAGCTCCAAAGGATACTATTCAGTCAAAAGAAGCAAATGCTCATATTCCACCCACTAATGGGTGCACTAGTAATGTGGAAAAAGATACTGAAGGATCATCAGGTGGTACCTCACAGCCTCCAGAATCAGGTGGGAGCCAAACCGCTAGCAATGCTAGTTCTAGTAGTATGGAGAAGCCCCCTGCTGGAACGGTGGGATTATCTAGTGGAGAAACCAAGAAGTGAAAGTGTGGAACCACTGAATTCTCGAGGTGCAGTTGCGGGAGAAAAAACCTAGCACTTTTGCCATTGACCTGGTGCACTGATGAGAGTCTCAGCTCTTGCTATCGGCTGGGACTAATGTGGTTTTGGAGCCTAATGTAAATTACTGGGGCTTAAAAGTCGACTTAGCCACAGATGATTCTTTCCTCAACTCATAGGTAAAGAGTGGTCTCTCTTTCCGCTCACTTGTTAAAGGCCTTTAGTGCAGGTGATTCAGTAGATCATACTTTTATTATCAACACAGAACTGCCTCTAGATGTGTCCAAACTGCCAAAGGGAGTAGTATGCTGTACACATTGAAAGGATCTTCGTTTATATCTCATATTTTATCATTTTTCTACGTCTTGATCCACTCTCATCGCCAAATTCACTGGACCATGTTTGGTTATGTTCGACACTTGCACACAGCATTCCAGTGCAGGTTCCCAGTCAATAAGATGTTGAGATCGATTCAGTAGTTCCCACCGTACTCTTCCCATAAAAAATTTTGGTGTCAATATAATTTAAAGCCTTTTTGGCTTCTCTTAATGACTTGTGTCTATTTGTTATGTTGGAATTTCTCAATTTTCGAGTTTATTCTATGGTTGGTGATCTCAAAGCATATGCAAACTTGAGGTAGTCCAAATAAAATAAAATGTAGGGTGTATTTTAAATAGTCGATGTACAATTTGATAGTTTTCACAACTTAGCGATGTAAACGCTCTGACACACACGGCTGCAGGAAAGTTTAACCTAATAAACTTTGGTGCACTTAAACAATTGATTGGGATACAGTTTAAAAATATTCATAGCATGGATTATGTAATTTGATATATCCTTATTATCCATCATCACATTTACCTAAGGTATAACTCTTTTTATGTTAAAACGTACTTCGATGTTGAGTTGACTAAGCATGTTGTCTAGTGAGTGATTTTTTTTTAAAGATTTAAAAAAAAATATAACGATATGTGGCCATTAAAAAAAAAAAAACTAGTCGAGGTGTGTGAAAGTTGACATGGGTATTATTATGATCATAAAAAAAAGACAATATGTGGCCAACTCAACGTTGATATGTCTTTTCATAAAAAAAAAAGTGATAGTTTAGATCGGTAAAGAAAGTAATTCGTTAGTTAATGAAACTTGCAATAAAAAAGACAATATGTGGGCAACTCAACATTAATATGTCTTTTCATACAAAAAAAAGTGGTAGTTTAGATCGGTAAAGAAAGTAATTCGTTAGTTAATAAAACTTGCAATAAGGTAATAATTTAAGAGCAAACAATATAAATTTCACTAGTTCAAGGCATAGCTATGATTTATGTGTCTATCCTTTAGTTATTGAAATTATTTTTTGTACCGTATTTACTTAGATTTGCGGATCAAATTAGATTATTTTTGATACACTGCATTTAAGTATGATTCGCACTTATGTGGAATACAATGGCTCTCTTGCTTGTCTCTCGCCGTATGTATCTGTACTTCAAAATGCATTTGTCTGTTATCAAAAGATACATGTTAATTTCTCCGTCGCTCTCTTTCCATATATTTGAATTTTAGAATGTATCTACTATCAAAATATATGTATTTAGTATCTTTGGTATACGTATTTGACTTGACAGCGAAATGAGTGATATATCTAACTTAAAAAGTTGTATATATAAAATTATTAATTAATGAAATAATATGTAATTATTATAAGTATAGAGAATATGTGTGTTTTTGAGTGCAAACTTAACTAAAGAAAAATAACATTTAGGACCAAAGTAGTAATATATATTGCAATAAGGAGTGAAAAGTATTATCAAAATCTCAACTTCCGTCCAATTAAACCCCTAATTTCCACCGAACTCTTCATTTGGTCAATTTAGAATCTCCGATCAGTTTCCGTTACGATGCTCGGCGGCTTATACGGCGATCTCCCACCGCCATCGTCCTCCGGCGACGATGACAAGCCAACCAACGCCACCACAGCTAATGTGTGGTCCAGCAGTGCTAAGATGGCTCCTTCAGCCCTTCGCAAACCTTTCGCCCCACCCCAAACACTTCTTCGACCTCAGCCGAAGCCCAAACCGCAGCCTACAGCAGCTCCAAAACCTCATCCCTCGATCCCTCTTGACGAGAACACTAATCCGAATCCCACCTTCGCAACTACGTCGTTTCAACCAGCCCTGGTGGCTGTTACGAGCAGTGTATTAGAAGAATACGACCCGGCTAGGCCGAATGATTACGAAGATTATCGAAGGGAGAAGAAGAGGAAACAAATGGAGGCTGAGGTGAGGAGAGAGTTGGAAGAAAGAGAGAGAAAGGAGAGGGAGAGAGAGAGGGAGGAGAAGGAGAAGAGGGAAAAAGAAAGAGAATTGAATATTTCAGGTGAGGAGGCGTGGCGGCGGAGGGCGGCAATGAGTGGAGGAGGAGGAGGCAGTGCTCCCCCACGGTCGCCTTCACCACCATCAGGGAATGAGTTTAGTATTGGGAGGTCAGAGAGTGGGGGTTTGGGATTGGGAGCTGAAGGGAAGATGACAGCTGCACAAAGGATGATGGCTAAGATGGGATGGAAGGAGGGTCAGGGACTTGGGAAGTTGGAACAAGGAATTACAACTCCATTGATGGCTAAGAAGACTGATAAGAGAGGTGGGGTTATAGTGGCTAGTGAAGCAAAGCAGCAGCAACAACAACAACAGGCACCTGAAAAGAAGGTTAAGAGTGTCAATTTCAATATGCCTCCAACAAGAGTCGTGCTGCTTAAGAATATGGTATGGATTGTTAAGATATTCTGTCAACTTATTTATTTGTTCTGCTTGCTTGGAGAGTTCTACTCTATGAGCTTGTTAAGCTGCCTAAATTATGATGGTTTCTTGCTAGAATAGTTTCTTTCATATAGTTAAGTTGCGCAGGAATATGATATGGATTTGTTAAGATGTTCTATTAACTTATTTATTTGCTCTGTTTGATTTGGAATTTTTATTGTATGAGCTTTTTTAGCTGTATAAATTATGATGGTTTCTTGCTAGAATAGTTTCTTTCATATGAGTTAATTTGGTTTCAGTCGTTTGGACTTTGGCTTAGTCTTACACTTAGTGCAAGTATTTTCCAGGGGCTCAGGTGTGATTTGAATCAGAGTTGTTTCCGCCGAGGAAATTGAAGTAGAAAAACTTTCGTCTTTTAGTGATTTCTGACCAACACACCCGTCAATTTGCTTTTATTTTTGGCCCGTAAAAGTAAAGTTCTCAGCCATGCCATTGAGAATAGTCTTTTAAATTTGGCTTCCACCTAATAAAATTGTTCACCTCATTGAGAAAAAGAAGAATTTGGCTTCCACCTTAATCTATCTTAGTAGCTTAGTTGTTTGGCTACCTGAACTTTCACCTTGTTGGTGAGGGTTGGATTCCCCCACCTTGTAATCATCCCCTTCCTCATTTCCCCTTTCCCTACCCCATTTTTTATTTTCCATTTAAAAAAAAATATCTTTCTAATATAGCAGTGAAGAGAAGTTACCATTCTGCCTTTGTTATCAGAAACAAGTTTCTGATTGGTTATCTAGATGAACTCATTTAAGGTCCAATACTTGTTAGTGAGTGTTTCTGATTGTTTATTTATTAGATGATGGGTGTCAAGACTGTTAACGTTTCATTGTTGAATTTGTGTTTCTAGAGGCAGTCATGTAGTTTAATCATGTGAAAAGGTATTATGTATAATTGACTATTGAATAATGTTCATTCTTCTGACATTTGTTAGGTCTTGAGAGCTAGTGTGCTGCTCATATACTTTGACAACTTATTTAATTGTGGTAGCTAATGTAATAAGATTCACAAATCCTTTTTCTTTATAAGGTTCACTGACTGATCTTTATATAGCGTACTGAACCAGTTCAACAGATTTATCTATGTGAACTTGTAACCTTGTTTTATGCGATCTGTAGGTTCTTTTTTAAAAAAAGGATAAAGGACCAATTAGTCTTAACTCTTATGTTTTATTTTGTTAATTTGTGCCTACCAAACTATTTTGGGGTCTAACGATAAGTACTACTGGTTTCTAAGGAAAAAGAGAACTATTGAGTACTAGTATATTTTTTTATCAATCTTTAATGATTGCCTGATAAGTTAAATACTAAAGTAGCTAATTAGAACATTATCCACTTCTGTCTATCATTTTCTGTTGGCATTGGCTACTTAAAACATCTCCTCAGAAATGTATCTGTGCATCTGCTGACTGCTTTCACATTACACTAAGGGGAATCAACTTTCTCTAGATATAGAACCTCTTTTCCCCTTTAAGGTCTCATGTGCTGGTGATTACCAATATCTTCATAAACGAAGGTACAATCCTTGATTAGCTTCTCTTCTTGTGATTCTAAGTGTTTCTCCACTCAATCTAGGGTTTGTAATATGGTTAATTGCTCTGCTCAGTGAAGAAGTCACTTTTAGTGAATGAGCTTGTATGGGTCTGTGGACAAGGATATACACGCATAGATACCTTTGGATTATAGATGGTATCCATATTAAAATGCGGAGGAAGTATAGATTCATTTAGGAAGGATTGTAATGCTGGGTCATGATGAATTTGGTTGCAATGAGAGAATTAAAGTGAACTGTATCTGAAGAATTGTGGATGGATTGGATATATGTATCATTTGTTTGATTAATGAGGTTTAAGTTGTATAAAGCTATTAAATAAAACTTTAAAGTAATTCGACCAAATTTAGTTAAAAGAATTATTTGGAATGATGGGAAGATGGACTAGGGTGGTGGAGCGCATTCTTTATGGTGAACTGGCAATAAGGTGGAGGTTTGGAACTAAGAGCGCATTAGGTTACACATCATTTGGAATTAAATGTTTCGCTTATAAGAGAGTTAATGGCAGACTGCTGCATTGCTTTGTGTGTATTATATTCTTTTCTGGATCTCTTGGTTTCTACTGAAACAATTTGGATCAAAATCATAGTTTTGCCATTAATGAAAAGTGGGGCTTGCATGAGGTTACACTTTTCCAAGAGCTTCATATCTGCAATATTGAACTCTTTCCTGTAGGTGGGTGCACAAAAAAGGGTAAGAATATATGTAGTGAATGGATTGGTGATGTCCAAGTTATAGAATAGACCCAAAAAAAACATATCGAGTAAGATGTACGCAGACCTTACCCTACTTTTGTGGAGTAGAGATGTTGTCTCCGATAGACCCTCTGCCAAAAAGAGAAGTTATTCAGTGAAGGAAACTGATGTACCATCTGTAGAATACACGAACAAATCTTTAACGCGCTTCTTTTTTTTTTTTTTTTTTTTTGATGATCTGACCTATCTTTTGTTCCTATTTTCCTTCTTTTGAAGGTTGGTCCTGGCGAGGTTGATGATGACCTAGAAGGTGAGGTGGCTGAAGAGTGCTCTAAATTTGGTACTGTAACTCGTGTCTTAATATTTGAGATAACAGAAACAAATTTCCCTCATGAAGAAGCTGTTCGGATATTTGTTCAATTTGAGAGAGCAGAACACGCAACTAAAGCCCTTATAGAACTTGAAGGTCGATTTTTTGGCGGTAGGATTGTTCATGCCTGTTTCTATGACGAGGAGAGGTTTGGCAATAACGAATTAGCTCCCATGCCAGGAGAAATTCCTGGCTTTTGATCAAACAGTTATTGTCCAAATGTAAGTTCTCTTTATTTTTTCACCGGGACTGTAATTTTGCAAGCTTGCTTAGCGTGCCTTACGTGATACATCTCCTTGTACCTATCGTTTCAAGTTTACACAAAGCTATGTATCGAAAAACATGACATTATTACTCTGAGGGAACTTGGTTGGGTCCTTAGTTTTCGTTGTAACGCAACATATTAGAGAATTATTGTTTTACCGTTGGTTCATTACTGTCTTAACTTTCACATATATTAGTATAAGGTTTATTCGATGCACACCACCTGAACTTTATACATTATTAAGAGTACATAAATTATTGAAGTACTGTATGTTGCAACTTACAAGTAATTTTTTATTTTACATTTTTGGTGGCAGGAAAATCTGAGATTGTTTTTTTGAAGTGATAAACTTGTGTGGCTTGTAATGACCATTCTTTTTTTATAAAAACATAATCAATGTGTTGCTAAAAAGGGGAACACATTACATATCTCCACCATACTAAAAAAAATATCTCAAGTTCTCTGTAATGATGGAAGTTTGTATATAGTCTTATCAATGATGAAATATTACTCGGTCCATTTTTAAATAAATTATATTGGAAATCCTACAAGATATAAAGGAAATAGTAATTTATACCTTCAATATGAAAATGTATATTACACCAATGTTAAAAAAGAGTCTTAAAACGAATTAAAATTGGAGATTACAACATTGTGGTCAATCAAAGATTTTTTTTCAAATGGATTGAGATTGACGCAATTTAAAGAGGAAAAAGGACAAATATATCCCTAAACTATTGTAAATATTATGCAGATATCTTTCGTCATATCTTTTCAATAATGATGTCCATGCCGTCCAAAAATTAGAGCGTATACATCCTTTATACTAATGGATATATATGTGTCATAATTTTATCCGTTGATTAAATATCTGTTATACTATGTTGAGTCGAACCCTTCAAATTCTGAACAAATTAGACAAACTACCAACATTTAAGCTTATTTACGACACCCCTAAATATGGCTGGCAATAGTTGGTATCGGGTTTACCAGTTTGGGACGGATCAAAACCAGATCGGAATCGGTAACAACGGGGCAGAATCGTACTGGAACTGGGCCGGTCAAGAACCGGTAGTTCTGAAAATATATATTTATAGTTGTCCCGGGCCAGTAACGGACCGGGACCGGACCACAAACCAGATCCAACGGCTATTTATTTTTAAAAAAAATTATTAAAATTAAAAAATTAAGAACATTACTCAAATAATATTAAAAATTTTATAATTTTAAAGTTGAAAATTTATTCTTTTAAAATTTAAACTTTCAAACTTTAAAAGTATAAAAGTTTAAATTTCACACATTAAAAAATTTGAAAATTTAAGTTTCAAATTTTCAAACTTTAATAATATATAAATTTAAATGTCACACTTTAAAAGTTTAAAATTTTAAATTTCAAATTTTAAAACTGTTAAAGTTTAATTTCCACACTTTAAAAGTTTAAAATTTTAAATTTCAAACTAACTATAAAACTATAAAAGTTTAATTTTCACACTTTAAGAGTTCAAAATTTTAAATTTCAAACTTTAAAAACTATATAACTATAAAAGTGTAATTTTCACACTTTAAAAGTTTGAAAAATTAAATTTAAAACTAATTTAAAACTATAAAACTAGAAAAGTTTAACTTTCACACAAATTTAAGTTTGAAAATTAAATTTAAGACAATAATAAAAAAATAAGGCGAATAGCCTATAGACTTTTATTAATATTAATTAAATACTAGTACAATTTGTGTTACAAAAAATTAGTAGAGTATTAAAAGATCTTATCTACACAGTCACCTTCTAGGAAGAGTTCTGTTTGAATTAGACCTCGAATTATCATAGTCATACTAATAGATATTTAATTTTTATAGTTCATGCTACCAAATAAATCTTTTCTTAAATCATTTAGCATTTCTCTAGTAACATGCTCGGGAATTGGTTCATTAGATACTCTCTCCATGGCATCAATGTCGTCATCACTAAAATCTTGCATTATTTCATCAACGTCGTTTTCAAATTTGGTCGGTAAAGGTGGGCGACCATAACTCCTTCTCTCGCCATTAATCCAATCTCTAAATAGTATCGATATCTCTAAGCTATCTGATGCTAATGAATATCTATGCTCTCCAATTTGAAATCTTCCTACACTAAAAGCTCCTTCCGAAGCCACTGAGGATGCTTGAATAGCTAACACATCTCGAGCAACCGGTTGAAGTTTTGGAAATTCCTTGCCGCGATTGCTCCACCATTCTAGAAGATCAGTCGTAGGTTCTGTATTTTGATTAATATATGCATCAAAATCATTTATATCATTATGAGAAAGATCAAGATAAGAATCTAGCATATCATCAATATCATCTTCATTATATTTACACCTAGAACTTTGAGGTTCTTCATTACCTACTACATTACTTATATTAGAATTATACAAGTCATACAATTTTCTAGCTTCAATTTTAATACTATCTTTAACTTCTTGACAACTAGGTATTTCATCATCTTCAATATCAAGACCCAAATTAAAATATATTTTATCTACCATTCGATATGCACCTACATCTTTGTAATTTGGATTTAACAAACAAGCGGTTAAATAAATTTGAGGAATAGGTATAAAATATTTTTTAAATTTTTCTATCATTTTATTAACAGATTCTTCAAATCTTGATTTATTTTTGAATTTATAAAATTTACTAGAAATAAAACAAACATTAGGTAAAACAGAGCAAATAGTTGGATAATAAAGTGAAGATATTTTTTTTGTAGTTAAATAAAAAACTTTTAAGAATTCTATAAGTTCCTTTACGTCATTCCAATCATTTTCATTAAGTCTATATGTCATATTTGAATTATGAGCATTCCAAACCATTTGTAAAGGTTTTCTATATTCATAAGCGACTTCTAGCATTTCATATAAAGAATTCCATTTATTACACATCGATTTTGAAATTTTTCTAGGTGAAAGGTTGAATTCACAGCAACGATTTTTAAATTCTCTATGTCTAGACTTAGCTTGACATTTAAAAATAAAATGACATGCACTTTCAACTTTTATGCAACCATCATTATACATTGATATACCATCTCTAACAATTAAATTATATATGTGTGCAGCACATCTAATATGAAAACCATCAATATAAACAGGGCAAAGAGACGATTTTAGTATTTCAACAACAGTTGTATTATTAGAAGCATTATCTAAGGTGACACTAATTATTTTTTCACAAATTCCATAATTTCGTAAAACATCTATAATTGTTTGAGCTATATAACTACCAGTTTTATGCATTTCACAACATTTGTAACCTAAAATTCTTTTTTGCAAACTCCAATTTTCATTAATCCAATGTGCAGTAATAGTGAAATAATCATTACCATTTACACTACGGCCCATATCAGAAGTAATAGCTATTTTACAATTATTATAATAAAATAAGCAACGAAGATATTGAAAATGTTGAGCGTGATAATCAAAGATAACCTTTTTAATTGTATTTCTAGCAAAACCTTTAAAATGTGGATTATACACAATTTGAATATAATGAATAAAATCGGGATTTTCAGCAAAACTAAATGGCAAACCCATAACCACAATCATTTTAGCTAATTCTTCAAAATCTTTTTCTCTACTATATGATCTTTGTATACTAGAGCCAGAAACATTAGACGGATTTAATTGTGTTTGGACCATATTAGAGCTACCTACTCCTACACTTTTAGGAAGGGTGGTACCAATTTTTTTAGATTCGGCTACAACTTTAGCATACAAAAATTCATTTTTACAACATGACAGTAAATGATTACTCAAATGTTTCGTCTCACCCTGTTTTCCTACAGTTTTATGATTCATTCTATGTTTACATTTATTACAAATAACTTGTGTTTTATCTTCATTCTGAGTCATAAATTGCCACACAACTGATTTTTTAGCGTGTTCTACCTTACTAGGATGCACAGGGGAAACGGGAGCAGAACAACGAAAGGGAGCGGGAATCGGGGGACTGGGAGTGGGAGTAGTAGCCGTTGGCGGCTCCGTTTCATCATCATCATATTCATCAACATTATTATCAAAACTATCAATATAATCATTAACATCATCGTGTTCATCATCTTCAGGTAATTCCTCATCAAAATTACCAAACTTTCTTTGTAAATGTTCATGATAAGGATCTAATTCACTATTACTAGCAATATCAAAAAAAGTTTCATTAACATGCATATAATCATCCGTATTTATTCTTAATATACTAGATTTTCTAGTTTTAGATTTAAAAGAACTACTGGTTTTTTTATTATTGGTGAAAGTCAAGTTAAATGAACTATTAACCTTCTCAACTACGATTTTTTTACCTTTTTCAACAACTTTTTTGACGGAATCCATATTCAAATATGAAGAGTGAGTAAATTATATATAATACGAAAATGTAATGCAAAAAAATAAATACTCACAAAATAAATAAATAAATAAATAATGCAAACAAATAAATAACTAAATGAAAAAAAATGAGATGGAAGTTGGAACGAATATACCAAACGTCTACTTTTAAAAAGTAGACGTGTATGACCGAAAGCCGAAAATTGAAAGTTGAATTTTGAAGTTCCAAATCCAATTTCCAAAGATTAAATTCGTAATTTTAACGAGAATAAGAGATTAAGAGTAGAAACTTTAGTGAGCCTTGAGAGTTGAAAGAGTAGAAAGCTAATATTTTTGTGAGTGAGAAGAATGAAAGATTTGGGATATTTATAGGTAAAAAAAGGGATGAAAATATAGTTTTTAGAAGGTTGGGTATTAAAAAAAGTTAGAGGAGGTAGGGGGGTGTTTTGGAGAGTAATGGGGGTGAAAGAGCCGTTGGTGGGGCCCAAAACCCGTTGCCCAACGGCTAGTTGCAACGGCTATTAAGCAATTTAAAAAAAAAAGTAAGCAGGAACCGGAAACGGAGCCGGAAACGGAGCCGGAACCGGAACCGGAACCGGCACCTCCCGGTTCCGTTGCCAGATTTAGACTGTTGCGAATCAAATTGCAAGTTTGTTTGACTTTTTTGAAAGACTTTTTGAACTTTTCTATAAAAAAGCACACATAAAACACAACGTTGAAATTGTAGTGAAACTTCTCTGACATTATTATACTCATAAAATAGAAAATGTAAATTAATATTTACTTTGATACTGTTAGCACTTTTACATCTTGATGTTAATGCGTTTCTCACACAAATTTGACATTTCATGTAATATTTTGAGTAAGTTAATATATGTGTGACGAAAATCTTTTTTTTTTTTTTTTGTTAACGAAAAAAATAAAAGCTTTCGAAATATAGCATTATTTTTCTTTCAAAAGTATTACATATCGAAAGTGGACTTACTCCAATATTGTCTATACATGATTGGATTATTGACATATACCCTTTTAAATTTTAGTGGCTGAAATTTGATTTAGTTTATTCACTATTACATTATTTGTAAAATTTCTTAATGATTTAAAAAAAAACACTTCTCAAAAGTTGTATATGAAGTACATTTTGTTTTAATAAATATTACTATATATTTATTCCCTATTACATTATGGTAAAAAAATTTAATAATTTAAAATAACACTTTCTCAAAAAGTTATATATTATTTTAATGAATGTAACTATTTGAATAGATTGTATTATTTTTCATTATTATATCAGATAACATATTAATAATTCAAATAACACACATCAAAATTAGTATACTATACAATATAATCATAACCTACTACAGTAAATAAAGATAGGCTAAACACCAAAAATCGAATTATTAAATGATAAGTAAATACATAACGAGAAAAAAGATATTAAGACAAGGATAATGTAATTCAATCAAATAGGTCATTACACAAAATAAAATTTTTCGATATTACATAACCGATTGATTTAAAGATACGACACAATTAAAAGATAAAAGTAACAATCAAAATAAACATGAATATTTAAACTAATAATACGATACAATCATTTCGAATCTTCAGCATGAAAAATTCTGCTAAAATATCATTGCTTATTTGCACCCATAATCTTATAAATTTATTAATCAGTGCTTGTTGATGAACTCTGCAATGGCTTCAAAGAGCTTTTCAGTTGCAGAAGCAGTAACAGGGTCCATATCAACAGCAATTTTGTTCAGGTAAAAACTGTGTCCCACGCCATTGTTCATCAACAGTTCAACATCCTTTTCCCCTTTTTTCAGTGATTCGTAAAATTCCATTTCAGTGTCTTTTATCAGATCCTTCTCCGCTACACAGTACAAATAAGGAGGCAATTTCAGCTCCTCTACCGCCGGCGCCGCATCACCCATCGGACAAGTGATCGGGTGATCCTTAGTGCTACCAATCGGTAAAGCCAGTTCCATAAATTTATCCACCATATCTAAGGTTAGAAAGGGGGTTTGTTCCTGTTCTAGCTCCGATTTGCTTCGCTGGGATCGCATGAAGCCTGGATGGATCGGGATTGCGCCGGCGAGCTTCATCGGAGTTAAGTCCTCTTCTCCGGCTCTAGCAGCAACTTGATGTACGATGTTTCCGCCGGAACTGTCTCCGATGAGGAATACGCGGTTGAAATCGGCGTATTCGTTGAGCCAGGGCTCGTGACCTTGTTCCCGGGAAATATCACGGAGCCAGAGGAGGCCGGCGAAGCCGGCATCACAAGCGGCAGGGAGGCGGTGCTCCGGCGCCAGAGGGAGGAAGACGGAAACAACAATAGCGTTTGACACACGCGCTAAGCGACTGTAGACAGCATAGTACATGTACCAATCAGCTTGACTGATGCAAAAACCGCCGCCGTGGAAGTGAAGAATGACGGGAAGCTTATCAACCGAACTATCATCACGTTCAGGTAAGTAAATACGGAAACGACCACCGGAGTTCTCCTCGGCGACTACATCTTTGACGGCAACGCCGTCAATGAAGTCGTCATGCGGTTGAACAGGCTCAGCCATGAACTTGACTTCGGGTGGACCGGTCCATGTCCGGTCTACTGAACCGTCGTCAAAAACTGTAAGCCAACCGGAAACTACATCTTTAACTCGTTTATCATGAACCATTTTAGTAAATTTTTTTAAAAAGTAAAATAAACACAGAGTTTGAAATTTTTTATTTTTTCTTGGGTATACTATAAATTTGCATGAATATGGGTATTTATAATAAAGAAAAAAAAAAGTAGTTGTTGAAAGGAAAATACAAAGAATTTTACAAAAAATTGGACTTTAGATAGTGGGAAGAGTAATGGCATTGACAAAGCATTTTCTACACAATTTCATAAATGGGTCATTTCCACTTTTAGATTTTCGTTCACATTTACAAATTTTTTGGAATATAAGAAAGACTTTGTTGAGATAAAAAATAATGACTTATAAGGAAAGTAAATTAATAAAAATATTTAATTGGGATAAATTAGATAATAAAGAAAAATATTCTAAAAGAATCATTATATAATTTTATAAATAATTACTCTCATTTAATTTTACTTATTATATTTTGACTTGGCATACTCATTTTAAATAATGTTTTAAAATATGAAAAATAAGTATTTAATGTTGAAGATAAATATGAAAAAAATTATTATTATTCTTTCTTGATACGTTAAAAATAATTTGAAAAATATGTATTTAATGTCAAGGGTAAAATATAAAAAAGAAAATATTATTCTTTTTTGATATATCAAAAATACTCTCTTTTTTTTTTTTTTTAAAAGAATGACCCTATTTTCTTTTTAGTCTGTTTAAAAAAGAATGACTCAGTTTCTTTTTTGGCAACACTTTAACTTTAATTTTCCACGTGAAATGTTTAGGACCACAAGATTAAAGGAAATTTAATACATTTGACATAACTTTAATTTAGAATCACAAGATTAAAAGTCTTGTTTCTTTTTTTAAACTTCATCCCAAATTAAAATTGCTATTTTTTTTAAACGGAGAGAGTAATAAGTAAAAATAAAAATATATTTAGAAAAATAAATGATGAGTCAAACTGAGGTAGCACAAAAAAAAATGGAAAAATTTGTTTCCGTCAAGAAAACATTTTTAAAGTAGGACAGAAATGTTAGTGCAAACCCTTACCGAACTTAGACCAAAGTCCTTCTAAATTAAATTTCTATAAAAAGAAGAAGAATACTCTATTAGGTCTTTGTTTTAAATTATTTATTTACTTTTAAATTGATATACTCTATTTCTTTTACCCATCAAAAAATTAAGAAAATTTATTATTCAATCCTTATTTAATTTTTTTGAAGTTAAGTTCTCAATCAATGAACTAATGAACATAAATAATTTATTTAGTTTTTTTATGTTAGTCAAATGTATATTCTCAAGGCCAATAAGATAAAATAGAAAGAATATTGTAAATTATGTATTAATTTATGAAATGATAAAAATATTATGAACCAATTATTTGTAGCAAGTATGACATAGAAAAAAGAACGGAGAGAGTACCTATTAAAAATAGATAATGATTTACATAATAAGTTTACTATTTTACTCTTATTTAAAAAATTAAAAAATTAAAACTTTTAAGAAGTTTTATCTTTAATTAATTAATCAAAGATATAATAGATAAAAAAATATTTCTTTTGTAAAAGTAAGAAAAGTTGACAAAGAATTAGAAAGAGAATATTGATGTCATTTCACTTCAACTACTTTGATATTACTCCTTGTCTCTTTTATTTTAATTTGTTTTTCTTAATTAGTAATTGATCTATCAATATATATATATATATATATATATATATATATATATATATATATATATATATATATATATATATATATCATAATTTTTAAAAAATATTTAAAATTATTAAACTATTGTAAGTCATACATCATAATTATTATTATATAAATTTCATTTTTTTAAAATTAGAAAATTTATATCAAACATTAATTGATTTTTGCTTCATAGTCTAAATCAAAGTCAAATAAATTGGAAGAGTGCACATGTATGACTAAAGTTGAATTTGGAAAAGGGGCAAAAACAATAAACTGGTTGTTATGATGTTGTGAACTGGGAAGAAAGTCTTTTTTTTTTTGTTATTTATTTAAAAGCTGATTACACATGGGAGGAGATAAAGGTAATTTCACCAACGGGTAGTATGCTAGCACATCACATTTTGCAAATGTCTTTATGTATTCACATAAATTATGTCACCCTATTTAGTTTTTACCCATGAGCATCAATTGAAACATACCTAGAATATTACAACTCATGGGGCTAATGAATGAGGTAATATATTTCAAAATAGTTTACCATCATAGACACTTGACAATATGTCCATAATAGGTACACTCTACACTCTACATGTCCACATACTTTATCAGAATATGTTATAGTTTGAGTGTCTAAAAAAAATTACTATCAAATTTTAGAGATTATTGATATATTCATCCTATCAGTAGTGCAAAAATCAATTAATACATGTATTTATTATTCCAATTTCTACCTTGCTCAAAATGATTTACAAATAGGTTCATAATTTACTCATCTTTTCTTGTGGGAATTGTAAAATGATAAACGAACACCATACTTAATGGGGAAAATGACCTAAAGGACTCTTGTACTTGACTCAATTTGTAAGTTAGATTTCTGTACTTACGACTTTGTCAACTGAATCTTTAAACTCATTTAAACACAATATTTTAGACCTCTTTCTTATCTGATGGGTGTGTGTTGTACACTCATTTTACGCATGAAACACCACGTCATTTTTAATGACATATCATCGTTAATATTAATTTTCTAATGACTCATCAGAAATTAAATTTATTAAAAATAAATAATATTTAAAAAAGACAATTCTTTTCTCTCACTGTACTCATTTCGCCACTTCATCTTCTTTGCTTCCACCTTCTACATTTTCATCCCAAAAATAAAAACCACCATTTTCATCTATCATTAGAGTTCACACTCAAAAATTTCCTCAATCACAAGTGTGATTAATTATAATTAGTTCTTGCACATGCTTTAGAGTTCTATTTATTTTGATTTGATAAAAAGAAATATAAAGAACACAACAAATTGGAAAAAAAAAATTATATGTAAATTCAAGTAATAGATCTTAAAAAATTAAATTTATAAAAATGACGAATGATATATTTTCTTGCAAAAAAAAAAAAAAACTTGTTTCAATTTTTTATTTGATGATTTTATAGTGCTATTGTGTACATCAAAAAAGAAGAGGAGAAAAGGAGTAGGCTCATGGCTGAGGTTGAAGAAGAAGAAGAGAAAAAGGGTGGGGCTAAAGAAGAGAGAAGGGGTATGGGTGGGGGTGGGTTGAGGTGGGGGGAATGAAGAAGAATGAGGTTTTCAATATATTTTCTCTAAAATTTATTATTATTGTTTTGTCTTATGATTTTGACAGTTTTAAAATAATAATATCGTATTCACTTGCTTCAAAAACGTGTATGATCACTTATTGATCCAACTCAATTGTTTAGTGTTACATAAGCTCGGTCAATGATTAGAGAGGAATAAAAATGAGAGTCACATCGAATTTAAGGATTCAATTGGCAAAATCGTAAATACAAGGTTCCAACTTACAAATCGAGTCAAATACAAGAGTCTCTCGGGTCATTCCACCTACTTAATATTCTGAATTTTATATCAAGCAACTAAAGAGCTAAACACGATATATGAGCTATGCTAACTTTTTTAATGCAGGAATAACTATCTACCTTCCTAACACGCAACAAAAACGACCACGAGAAAATGATCAAAACTATCCCTCAAGTTTGAGGGTTTGTTTTACTTTGTCCCTGTAATATCACAATGAACATAAATAGCCCTTTTTAAGTTTGCAAAAGGACATTTTTGGTGCCTCCAAAAGAAAGTTTGTAAAATTTCACCTAATGGATCTAATGATGACCTTAAATCAAGGGTTGTTCATCAAAAGGGCTATTTGACTAATCCTATAGTTATCTGCCCACAGCTCTGGAAGTCACACCAACACAGTGAACTACACAAGATGCATTGTTTGTGCTGCACAAAAAGTTGCCTTCTATTATCAGACAAAAACATAATCTCTGTACTAAGGTGCAAAACCCCATATCCAGAAAGGGTCCACACATCTGTATGCTTCTTGGACACAAGAAACCCAACAAAACGAATCCTGTTTAAAAGAAAATAATATCAATCTAGGTGAAACTTGACAATAATACAAGGACAAGAAAACAGGATGTGTTTACACAAGTAGGAAAGTAAACTTGTATGAAATGGAACAAGTAGACAATAGCAATTTGTGTCCTGTGTGTATTATTCCTGTAGGATGTGTGTGGTCACTTGTTCAACTCAATAAATTTAAGTATCTACTTGTGCACAACCAAAGTTGGAGGATCTAGATATTAACTGAGGCTTTAGTTAAAGAACACTAAAAAAGAGGATTAAACTTACGTTAGATCCTATACAGAGTTCTTAAGAGGGTTCTTCAACTTGCTACTAAGCTGTTCAATTTCTGCTGCTTGTTCCTTGCAACAAGAAAAACCATAGACTTAGAAAGGACAGGCGGAAAACAGCAACAATCTGGAGAGAGTAAAAAGGAATGACAGGGAATAAACACTTCATAATCACCTGGTGTAAAGCTTTCCACCACCGGCTTGATTGTTCCTGTAGTACACGCCATTCAACCGCCAGCTCATGTTCTACTGTGTTACTCTGGGCATAGTGAGAGGTTGATACTGCTTTTCTCTTTACAAGAAAGAAATTGGAATATGAAAATTGGATCATCAAATAGCAAATAAAGGGAGAAGAGGTTATTTGTGCGCAGTCAAATGCGTACCATTTCTTCTCCTAGCTTTTGAAAATTGAGTTTTCCAATGGACAGATGGCCAGGAAAGTCTTTACTTTTCACTTGCTCCTGTATAGCCCCCCTCCGAGCAACAACTGGCCTTAACAAGACATGAACAACAACGTCATTATCTCTGTCATCTTAATTATTTCTCATATTTCATTCATCTTATTCCAATAAAATAGTAGTATTCACAAAAGTTCATCCAAGATAATGTCAAATAGAGATCACCCATAAGAAGCCCAAGCCACTATCATGACTGAGATTTACATCATTTCTCTATCCAATAAGAAGCACAAGTCACTAGCATGACTAGATTTACATCATTTTTCTTTCCAGTAAGAAGCACAGGCCACTATCATGAATGAGATTTACATCATTTTTCTTTGTCCCTTTATAATGAGCAGATTTAGAGGGTTATTGGAAGGAAATAAAGCAGTATAGAAGAGATTCCTGGTGCATCAAGCTAACTCAACGAAAGCTTGTTTGAAAAGGTATTCACCCTAATCATTTCTCTTTATGAAAAAAAAATCCAGTGCCATGAGATGGTTGAGTATAAATAACATATATGACATCTACCATGATGACCATCAGGAGAGATTACATAGACAAAGCTGACAGTATTAATTATCGAAATTAAAGTACCTCTAAGCTTCACGATAATTCTCTAAGACAGAAAATGTAATATCACACCATCATAATCAGTGTTTTCAAAGGTATGAATTTTGTAGAAGAAATGCTAAATGGATATGGATTACCTCCAAAGTTCATACAGTTGGGTATGGTTCATGTCACAACAACCAAATTTTCAGTCAAGGTTACTGGGGACACTCATGATTATTTTGAAGGTAAGAGGGGGCTGAGACAAGGGGATCCTATCTCTCCCCTACTATTTGCGCTAGTAATGGAGTACCTGTCTAGAACCACGACTCAAATGTGTAAGCTGACTGATTTTTGATTCCATCCCATGTGTAAGGGGCAACAGTTGACTCTCACTCTCCTCATATTTGCTAATGACTTCATGATTTTCTGTAAAGGAAATGTGGTATCTGTACAAAGTGTTATGGAAGGCCTTACAGTGTAAGGGGAAACAGTTGACTCTCCTCATATTTGCTAATGACTTCAGGTATTTCTGTAACGGAAATGTGGTATCTGTACAAAGTGTTATGGAGGCCTTACAACATTTCTCTAATACAACTGGACTAGTGGCTTAACATAAATGAATCTAGTCTGTTTATGGCTGGTGTGTATGAGAAAACTTAAGGGGAAATTCTCAACCTAACTGGTTTCACCTTGGGATCATTTCCAATAATGTACTTGGTCCTTCCTCTCTCTCCCAAGAAGTGGAACAAATTGGAGTGTCACCAACTAAAGATGAAAATTACAGACAAGATCAGGGAGATCAGGGAGATCAGGGCTGCTCCCGCAAGACACTTATCTTATGCTGGTAAGCTTCACGTCATTGATTCTGTATTGTTCACCACATCACCTTACACAATTTTTTTGGGGGGGCTGTATTAATAATTCCCCAATCACATTAAAGGAGGTAGACAAGAAGTGTAGGGAGTTCCTTTGGTGGGGTACTGATGAAAAGAAAAAACTATCACTTGTGGCTTGGGATAAGCTATGTCAACCAAAGAAGTATGAAGGTCTGAATAGTCGGTTGTGGAATATGGATGCATTTCGGAAAACTTATATGGATGATGATGAAGAAAAAAGATCTACTATGGATAAAATGGGTGAATGGTATGTATATAAAAGGAGGAGATGATTTCTGCAACTGGAAAAAGCTGCATAAACTGAAGCCGAAGATGACAAGGAGATGATCATTATTGTCTACCTGCTAACAGGAAATACTTGTCTCAAAGGGGTACTGTGCTGCCAGCTGCACCAAGAATGTATACCGCTGACTTAATATGGAGTAGAATTACAATGCACAAACGTAGGTTTATATTGTGATTAGCTGGCTCTTGGGAGGTTACTCACAAAGGATAGATTTCTGATGATAGTGTGATAACCACATGTGTGTGATGCGTGAAGATATGTTAGAGAGAGGTTAGATTGTTTCAATACACAAAAAGAGGCAGGAAGTGTGCTTCTTGATTTAATACATACAATTTGTAATTAGCTGGTTGATTTTGGAGGCCTACTGATTATTGGCAATCTTCCTAGAACGGGGTCGAGATAATGGGTGCTCTTTAGGTGTAAGTTTTTGATTGTTGGTATGGTAATATTTCACAGTTTACTACCCAAAAAAAAAAAAAAAAGTATTTTCAACGGCGATTCACGGGGCAAGCCATGGAGCTAGGAGGCCTATATCTCACAAGAACGGATTGGCAGAGGAAAACTACCGTGGGGCATAAGTTCTAACCTCCCGAACATTCACTTAAGCGTAGGTTTCAATCTTCCGGAAGTTCATTTGAGGGGTAAGTTCAGAGAACTTCTCAAACTTAAAATCAAAATTGCTTAGCAAGTTTCTTTATTACTTAAAACACTCAAAAGTTAGCTAATTGTAAATTTTTCCAACTAAAAAGAAAAAAACTCAAAAGTCAAAGTCTCCTCTTAATTGTTATCCCTAATTTCATAATCATTTCTCTGTCGTTTACAGAGCAACCAATCATTCTTTGGCTCTTTATCAGCAAAGTGCAAACTACAAAGCAAAAGCTTTGTCTTCAAATACTTGTGAATTCCTTTTTTATGCTTCAAACAATAATTTTATACTATTGTCATTTTTATTTTTTTGAACTATTTGGAACTATCATTTTAAAACTCCAAGTAGATCACCACCAGGCTATAGGTGTGATGCATCTTTCATCTTTCACTCTTACATTCATAAATATACACTAATTTTATAATTTTCTACAATTTAATGTAATTTTACTTTTTTGTGATTCATATGCTTATTATATTAATTTATCAAAAACAAAAAATTAAATATTTATGGGACTTGCTTACTCCTCATATCTAAGGCCTACGTCTCGCCCCATGTTGTACAGAACAGCTTGCCTCACGCCCTGCCTTTTGAAACATTACCAACTAACTCATGTCATCAAGGACTTTGAAGATCATTACACAAAGATAGTTTGTCAAAAAGGAATGCTAACTAGCAAGGTGTTTGTCAAAAAGGAATGCTAACTAGCAAGGTGTATGTAAGAACAATACAAAAAAACATCTAATCAACAAGACAAACAAAGGGTGAGACAAAAATTGCCAAGCCGATCTAGTACCTTCCATCACCTAACACAAGGCACCTCCTTTTCAACTCAAAAATGGCGGTCTCTGCAGCCTCACTTGATTTGAAGATAACAAATGCTTTTCCTGGTAGTGTGTTCATGCGAGAGAAAAAAACATCGAGTTCACTGAGAAAAATGTCAATAAATTTTACTTCAGGATTTTAGAATAAGATACACGATGGCCTACCATTTAGGGGATTAGAGAAGGTGTTATGCGGCACCATTTTTGCACTAACCTTTTGCCTTAAGGCATGCCAAACAATATCCTAGAATATAGAGAATGAAACACTCAGAAAGATAAATGAGACAAGCGCTTCGAGTATAAAACTAGGAGCAAAACAACAAAGAATAATTCAAGAAAAAAACCCACCACAATATATATCAGAGGAAAAATTTGTCTTGATATAACTATCTCTACCAAATAAAAGGACATAAGAAAATATTTGAGGAGAGGCGTGAAAATTTTTCTTGAATCAATTTGGATTCATGCCGGGATGCTCAACTATAGAAATCATTCATTTGGTAAGGAGGCTTGGTGGAGCAGTACATAGAGGACACACACATGGTTTTCATTAACCTAGAAAAGGCTTACGACAAAGCTCCAAGGAAGGTTCTACAAAGATGCTTGGAGGCTAGAAGTGTACCTGTTGTTGAGCTTTTAGATGAGATGGTCACATACTTGATCACATGTGGTCTGATGTGGAGTATATTAGGGAGATCAAGGACATGTACGATGGAGGTAAGACCTCGAAGCACCTCCCATTTTTGATGAGGTTGCACCAGTGCTAAGCCCGTTTATATTCGCATTGGTGATGAAGGCATTGACACAACAAATTCAAGGTGAGGTGTCATGGTGTATGTTATTTGCAGGCAACATAGTTCTGATTGACGAGACTCACGACGAAGCTAATGCTAAGCTGGAGATTTGGAGATAGACCCTGGAGTCAAAAGGATTCAGATTAAGCACGATCAAGACAAATTACTTGGAGTGCAAGTTCAATGATGTAATGTATGAAACAGATATGGAAGTGAGGCTCGACATTGGGTCATCTAAAAGAGAGAAAGTTTCAAGTCTCTTGGGTTTATTATACAAAAAAATGAAGAGATCAACAAGAATATCATTCACTGCATTAGTGCAGGGTGAATGAAATGGAGGCTTACATATGGAGTTCGGGTGATAAAAAGGTGACGCCAAAACTTAGAGACAAGTTCTACAGAGTGGTAGTTAAACCAACTATATTGTATGGGGCAGAGTGTTGGCAGTCAAGAACTCTCACGTTCAAAAGTTGAAAGTTGCAGAAATGGGGATACTAGTCATGCTACAATAGCTGTGTGGGTAAACTCGGAGAGTTAGGATTAAAAATGAGGATATCTGGGACAAGGTGGGAGTGGCTTCGGTGAAGGACAAAATGCGGGAATCAAGATTGATACCGTTTGGGTATGTGAAGAGGAGATGTTTAAATGCCCCAGTGTAGAGGTATGAGAGGCTGGCTATGGATGGTTTCGAGAGAGGTAGAGGTAGACCGTAGAAGTATTGGGGAGAAGTGATTAGACAGGAAATTGAATGACGGGCCAGGATCATTTAGCGTTTAATGATGCTCAAAGGCTGAGATGAAGCCAGTAGGCTAAAAGTAATAGAAACTGCAGCGGCATCCATTATTCTGGAAAACTTACAAACTTTTCTCCTCTCTTTCCTCAACTCTCTTCTCTCTCTTTCTCTCCTCCCTCTCTGATTCTTCTTCTCACTATAATCCTTTCTTCTACTTCTTTCTGCAGATCTGAGCTATCTATGGAGTTCCAACTTTCCATTTCTATGTCATTATATTTTAGCTTAGCTCTAATCTCAATTTCAGATATATGATATATATGACAGTGAATTATCCCACAAACACTTGCAATTATTGTTTGTTTTCCTTGTTTAATTCTGCTATTTAAGTCATAACATACCATCACCACTAATGGACTCACTAAATATAGTAGCTTGAAGATGAGAATTAACATGGGTTAAGTAAACAGATTTATAGAACAATTCTGAAACTAGATGCAATAACCTTGGTTAACATAAGTTACGTAAGGTTATTCAAAAGTTTGCTTGTGGAATTTTCAAGAGGTATAGCAATAATTCAAAAGAGAAGTTAGTGTAAAATACAAGAAATGTAATTCATGTAAAACTTTTATTTTCGTCAAAAAAGGAAGAAGAAAAGAGAAAGCAAAAGGGAAAACAAGTTATTACCACATACATTTGGACTTACAAGAGCTTTGGAAACAATATTACCCGAAATAGAAATGGAAACATACACATGTCTACAAAATGAATTAACACAAGAGTTACACCTAATGACACAATAATATTTCATTTTTCATAACTCAAATGGACAAAATAAAGCACATATTAAACTGAAATAGACTTAAAATTCATTCTATGTACCTCCACTTCTGTTGATGCATATGAAGGATCAAGATTCTCAAGTAACAAAAGTGTGCCACGCTTTTGAGCTGCTTGGAGTCTATCATACCACGGCTGGGCGGAATAAAATAATATATGTAAATCACATAATATAGAGTAAGTAACTGTTTCGAGGCTAAAGCACATCATGTACATCTTCTACTTTTGCCTAAATAGTTGAAGCTTACATCATTTTCCCAACCAACTTAACATCGAAAGAAAACACTTTGGAATAAATATAACAATGGAGATAGGAGACTAACCCCTTCGTTAAACCATGTGCTAGCAGCCTGCAAGTAAAAAGATATCATATCAAAACTAAATTCAAAACAGGTTAAGAGGTCTCTTACAGTATCCAATCATTGATATCAGTTATCAACCTGAAGTTTAGTTATACAACAGATGGGGCCAGAAAACAGATACAAATAATCAAGTTACAAGTTCAGTACAAACAAAAAAGAGAACCAGTGTCCTATCTCATCAAACAAGGATGCAATACTTCAAAAATCCGGAACCAAAAAAGGAATACTATGCCAGGTATGAGCACTCAGATTATAGAGGAAAACCTCAATATTCAATTTTCGTAGCACTGTTTACAAAACGAAAGGAGGAAAATATTTTCTCAGTGAATCAAATCCTTCAAAGGACCCTAATACTTAAAAAAAAAGGAATACCTCCTTCGCTCTTCTTGTTACTTCAATGACCTGACTTGTGGATTTCATGACCTTATGTTGGTCAAATGCTGTAGTATCTGCAAGGATCATATCCCCAATCAGACAACATCCGTAATGATTTGTTCACTGTCTCTAAGAGAAAGTTACAGGTAAGAAAGAAACCTGATAAGTGTTGAAGCTTCCTCTTCTTCAAAGCATTAGTAGACGGGGTACAATATGAATGTTTTACTTCAGATCTGGCAACAGCCTTGTCCGTCTTAGAAACATTGTCCTGTCTGCCTTGTCCGCCTAAACTAATTGGGACTTTATTCAGTTCGGGAATGATCAGATTAACAGTTAAGCTCATATTCCCTCCGTCCATTTTTATTTGTCACGTTGCGCTTTTCAAAAGTCAATTTGACTAATTTTCAAAGTTAAATTAGACTACATTAATTTGATATTTTCAACAAAAAATTTAGATATTCAAAAACTATATGAGAAGTACTAAAAATTACAATTTTTCCATATCAATATGATGAAAAAATAATCTTAAAATGTTAGTCAAAATTTTTATAGCTTGACTCTAAAAATAGAAACCATGACAATTAAACATGGACGGAGGTAGTATATGAATTACAAGAATCAACCCATTATCTTTCCGAGTAATTACCTTTTTCTACCAATTCTGTCACCTGACACTGTGAAATGATAGTGCACTTGTCCGTTCTTGCCATAGCAACAATTTTTGTGGAGGATTTAGTTTGCTTGATTAGAGTCACAGGTGGCAATGTCGACTCTGCAAAAGCCGAATTGAAAATAAACACAGGTTGTTGACATCACAACATAAGAATTTACCACACATGTCTACAAGTAGTTACGAGTGTTTCTTCCTGGTTGGTCGTCTTTCAACGTTGTTTTAACTCTTGCTCCTCCAAATGAATGTGGCTTGTCAAGACTTCCTTTTCCTCCATAATGGAGAGGCTTCTTCAGATCTGTCACCTTATTAAAGAAGTGTTCCACTGCAGCAGGAGTGAGTTAATGCCTCAAATCATTGATTTTCAGTATATAAATGCAGCAGAGTAAGAATGTAAAAACTGAAGAAGCAGATTTTACTGCAAACTTATACTCAGAGGCTAGATTTTCTATATAAACCTTCATGCATACAAGTAAGCTAAGCAAAAAGAAATAGACATTTTGGTTCATCCCAAAGAAATTTACATCATACGCCTCACGTGTCTGGCGATGTGTGATACAATAAAAAGAGCACATGTCCACTTCGGTTGACACCAGCATCCTCCCTATACTGACAACTCACAAGTCACAGCAAACACTTACATGGAGTCATTGGAAGATGTTTCTTCTTATTAATAAGCAAGATTTTGAGGAGAATTTTACAAAACTTATTTTTGGATTAAAAGCTAAGCAAAATGCCAACCATGAAACGTGAAATTATCATAGACATGACTACATCTCTTTAGATATGTCCACCACTACAGTTCTTTGGTTAGTACTTTATCCAATGCATTCATTTAAACGAAGCTGTCAGCCATAATAAAGACTTCTAAGAAACTTATACCAATATATCCATCACTAGAGCTCCTTAAATTCAAGAACTGGGGCCATGACTTAAAAAAAACAGTGAATGAAAGGTAAAAACTGAAAGAAACAAGACCTTGCTCTAAATTCCAAGAACGTTGAAGAAATACTGCACCAGAAGTCATAGAGCTTTGGAGAGTCCTAGGAAACCCAACTCTATGCATCAGATAAAAGGCAACACTAATGGGTGAACAGGTGACAAAAAATAAAGGCTGACACCAAATGGCTTTGAATGGGAATGCATGAATGAATGCGAAATTGTGAATAGCCATGAAGGTCCAACATCCATTTATTACTATTCTTCCATTTCCCACCACTATAGAAGAAGCAACCTGAATGCTAGCAATATTGTCTTCACATATCCCAATTTGACTAAAACACTCAAGTGAAATAGTATATTAAGATGTTCTGCTATATATTGCACAAATTATCTAGTTCTGTCTATTATTCTTTTATCCTATCAAAATAAAGAGGACATCAAGTGATGTAAATAATCCTGAAACAAGAACGTGCATGGGCGAGAGCACAGGAAAACCAATAAGCGCCTGAGTCAGTTAAATTAGAGTCCTACCCCTTTAAACAGCAATGTAGTGGGAATTTCTTTATGGTACTTTTATATCTTTATCCTTGTACTTATTTGATTTCTTCATTTAGACAATGTCCTCGAATGTATTACATAATCCTAAGCAACTATAAAACCGAGGTTTCCAAAGAATTCATAAACTGTTTTCAAATAAGTTGCACAAAATTTTGAAAAAACAAAATTCTGAAAGATAGTATCATATGTTAAAGCAGTTCTAACGAAATAAACCAAATGTATGACACAAAAATCTGAGAAGCAGAAACCATTCAAGCATTTAACAAGCTGTTTCATCCAACCATAAAATACATAACACTGTGGGATTGAATGAAAATCAAGCAACAGAATTAGAGTCGCTACCTTCAATTTGCGCTATTGAACTTGGAAATTCCTCAGATATCTCCTGAGTGCCGACATCAAAGGTGCGATAAAATAAAAACTCAGCTGTTTCCAAATCTCTGTCTTTTGGCTGAGGGTTCCTCCTATCAATTGATATGCAGACAACATTGCATTTACCGGTGATGGCTTCCTGTAATAAAATCTCAAAGAGGTCAGACCATTACATCTAAAAACAGATGAGATTAAAATTATACCTTAAAAAGGCTGAGTGAAAGAATTACCACTGGATTACAATTTGAAAGCCCTACGCCTTCTCCTGAAGCCAACAGTAACTCATTGTCAAGCACCTTGGTATTACCCAACCAATGAGTTACCTCGGTGGGACGGAAAAACCATACCACCTTGACTAACCTTTTCCGTGTTTTCGTTTCCCACACCTTAACAATCTTACCAATGTCTGGCTCCCCTTCACCATGACGATACATGTAAACACAATCATATAAGTTGAATTCGACTCCAGCATAAGTGAATGACTTGTAAAATTGGACGTCCTTGTTAAGGGCACCCTTTCCCTTCTTGGCACCCCAACTAAATTCGGGACTATCTTCTTCCACTGCTTCTTGAAGGGGGAACATTTGATACTTATCACAATTTGATGTTAATCTTTCAAAGATCTGGAATGGAAAGACATATGCCTGTCATTGACAACTAACAACCATCTAAAAAAGTAGATGTGCACATTACAACAATTACTTAAAAGCATAATAATTATGCAAAGCCCCAAAATTCATAGAGAATTCGAAGAAAGCAGAAACCCACACACTGAGACCTCGCTTTAGAAGAAGGAAACAAAGAAAGCAAACAAAGGTAGACTCCAAAAGAACAAGCCATTCAAAGAAAAAATGTTCTATGTTCCCTCTTAAGTATCATTTTCAGTTTGAAGTGGGATTCAATAATTGAACATATAACAAAACTCAAAGAGTATCTTAGCACATTACATAGAACTTGGTTATTCTTAGAAAAGAAGATGGAGCATCGCGATGACTGGAGTATCTCATTCCAGAAAACATACCATAAGAGGATTACTAGATCTACATGGAAAGAGAGAAATGCAAGATGTTTCGAAGAGAAACTAGAAACTGTACAGTAAATTAAATACTCATGCTTATGGATTTTTTATGCAACCTACAAGATATTAAAGATGATTAGAATAGCTTGATTGAATTCATAAACTCACCGCAAGACTAGAATCGTGTATAGATGGAACCATTTCCTTCTGTTTTCTTGCAGAAATGTTCCGATCATTGTAATTCTCTGGTACCAACTTAGTACAAGATTTGTTTTATTGATATACACAGTACTTTACCAGTCTCAAAAAAGGAGTTCCATGATTGTAGAACGATGACAAGTACAGGCTGTTTCCAAAATAAATATTTAAACAAAAAAGACATATATGAAAATATGCAATATATGTGAGCTCCTACACTGTAATGTACATGGGATTACAGTGTTGAAATCTGTGTTGTCAAAGGCGCGTTTAAAGCACGCTTAAACCCTATGCGAGGCTCAAAACATGTTCGGTGCTTTGCCTCGCTTATTGCATGTACGAATGTCGTCATCAAGACTCTAAGCATCTCCCGAAGTGACGACACTAATCAATTGACATCTAATTTATCATTAAAAAAAATCAAATTCATTGTGCATACATTCGTTATTCATGCTTATACGCATTAGTCTTGGACTAAACATATATAGTTGTATTTATTCTTCATTTGCATTTTTTTCATTAAAACCCAGCTCACACTTTATTTGTGCTTTGCGCAAAGGAGAATACCCATACAAATTCAATAGTCCATCAATTCCATAAAAAAGTAAAATTTTATGCTTCTAAAGTCCAACATATCCACGAGATGAGAAAAATATAAATCACACAAATTTTCAATCACTTACCGAAAAAACACTTCACAACTTCACCCAAACACACAAAAGATCAATAAAATCACAGTAAAAACTATAAAAACCAAGAACATATACAAAATTCAACCAGAAAAGAAAGCAAAAAAATAATGTACTTGCAATCCAACAAAAGGAAAAAGAGATAGACAAATGCAATCAAAGTTAAAATTACCAAAACACACATTCATCTATTTCGAAACATTAAAACCCACAGAGTACATAGTTTTCTCCGTCTACTTGAAATTGTAGAACGATTAACCATACATCCATACACAGCAATGATCAAAAACCAAATGATCCAAACCCTATGAACAACATATTATTGCATACATACCTGAACAAAAAAACAAGCTGCCGAGAGAGAGAATGGAAAGGGAAACAGAGCTAGTACTGTAAACTGGTATAGTGTGCACTGAAAAAAAAAATCATCAATAAACTCCATAAAAATCCTAAAACATACTAGAAGTTTCTAGAATACAATCGCCCACAAAAACAACGTGAACAACGGAATGTGAACACAAAATAGGAGTGCTGATTCAAACCTTGAGCAATGGAGATACATATACAACAAAAAACAAAACAACAGAGACGGTTACTGGAGTAGCGTATCGTCTTCTCTGTACAGTACTTTTTTTTTTTTTTTTTGCAGAAAATGTGACAACTCTGCTAATGTGATGAGCTGCAAGCTTTTTTCTTTTACTATAAATAATAATATCATAGTAGGAGTAGTACTTAAGACCAATTTCTTGTTAGTGCCTTGGAATTCGCATTAATTTCAAAGAAAGTCCTCCTCATTAAGAAAAAAAATAATGAGGATTAAAGAGGTAATTACGTGGAGGAGTTGTGATTAACATTTGGCACCATTCCCTCATGCACACAACATGTGCTGCCTTAGAGTCAATTTTATTCTTAATATTAATTATTTTAAATAATTGCAAAAATAATTTGAATGTGATATCTTTTGTTTAAAAATTATATAATACTAAAATAATAGCGATGGTGGATATTGATTTGAGATACAATGATGGTTAATGATGATAGTTAATAATTATATAATAGAATGATGATGATAGTCAATTAAAACTTATTTGATAAAATCCCACAAAATGTTGATTTTTATAACATGTCAAAATAATATTTTCTTATATGATCTACCATTTTATTGTATTGTTAGAGTATAATCTTTCTTTTGACACAAGATGTGGTACTATTGACAATAAATTCAACGTGTACATAAGGTATTTTAGAAAAAATTTATGTTTATGTATTAATGTTGAACCCCAAAATATAAGTATAGAGGTTTACATAATTCAGAATCTATTTTGGTGAACGAGGACCAGTTCCAGTCAATTTTCTGATAAAAGTGCTTCGAACACTATAAGAAAGAGAGAGGAGCGAACTAAATTTTATAAGAAGATATGGGTATAAAGCATCCCTTTTAAAATATATTTTTTAGCTTGGAAGGTGTGAAAAAATAAAATTTCAGTTGCTACTTTAACGCACAATGGAATTCTAACATTTTTATCTATGTGGTTGTTGTGAGGTTCAGCTGATGAGGTGGATCATTTATTTCTAAAAGGAGAAGTGATAAATTCTGTGTAGAGATATTTTGCTAGTGCAACTGGTCTTTTGGGACCATAGGTTCAGGTGAAACAAGTTTTGTTGAAATGGTGGGATGCTAAATGTAATCGAGACAAAAGATAAGATTTAATGCAATTTCTAATGTTATTTTATGATTTTTTGAAAAAGAAGAAAGACTACTCTACTAATACATGTTATTTGGGATATTTTCAACACTATAAAAAATTTATAAAGTTGAAATTTAAATATCTCAATATTCTAAATAATTGACCTCAGATGATTGCTCTGGATAGTTTTAGGCCTACTTTTATATTTAGGGTGATAAGGTGGAATCTACCTCCTTTTGGGTGGTAAAATGTGATGCAGATGGGGCATCAAGAGGTAATATTGGCCCAAGCACTATTGCATTTTATGTTAGGAATTCTTCTGGTGATCTGGTGGGAGCAAAGGGGTTAAGGTGCAAGACACAACAAACATATTGGCTAAGGCTATGGCTTTGAAGGAATGACTTGAATATTGTTTGGAGAATAGATTTTTATTAGTTATATTGGAATTTGAGTCTTTATCATTGATTATTATGTTGAATGGAGATTGAATTGCTCTTTGGAGTGTGACTTTGGAAGTCAATTCTATTAACAGAATGAGGATTTTGATAACAACAAGAATACAACACACCTCAAGAAAGGAAAATATTCTTGTGAATTATTCCACTAACCTAGCTATTAATTTTGCAGGTACTTTTGAATAAAAATAGTTTCAAGATACATCAGTTGTAGACAGAAAGATAATCAATACAGATAAATAGGGTATTCTGATAAGACAATCTTGTTAAGTCTGTTTTAGCTCATTTATACCTCTGATGGTTCAGTGGTGTTCAGTTGTTGTTAATAAATTCATCTAGTATATGGTATGTACTTTTCATCTCGTCAGAATTTGATTCTATTGGTTACGTATTATGCACCTAGTGAGAGATTTAAGGTGTATCTTATGATAAAAATCTAAGATGGATGAATTTATATTAACTTTCGTTCTGCTAGATAGTTTATTGTCAATTCACCTATGAGTTTAGCTTGAGACTGTGACTCTCAATTGTGCAAATCACATATGAGTCTGGTGTTGGTGCTATATAGTTTTAGACACAAACTCAATCTCATTCATTTATTATCTTTTCTCATAGATCCAAATATATATGTTGATACTAATCCTATGTGGGGTTCAATTCATTAGATATGAATTGAATGGGAGCGATTACTAATATTAGCTAGGTTTATCGAGCCTCATTTTTCTGACCGTAGAAAGCAAGAATTGATAATTACTAGAGAAGACGTCCTTAAAGAAGTTCTTTTCAGGTCTAATTTATTTACCTCTAGGAGTCAACCAGGATCAACCAGGGATATGCGTCAATTTAATAATTCTTCATAGATAGGTTGGTGTGCCGTAACATAGAGAATTAGAATTAGATAGAGATATCGTAGAAAAGGTTTATGCTTGAACTTACCAGAATGGAACCGCACCTCTAAGCTTGTCTTCAACGAACTCTCTAACAACGACTTCAAAAACGATGAAGAGGCTTAGATCGACTTCCTTCAACAAGCATCAAGCCTCAACTTTTTGTCTGGACTTCATTTCTTCTTAGTTTTTATATTATTTAGGGTTTAGTTTGTTTTTGTTTAGGTGATTTACTAGACTCAATTGGGCCTGGTCATTGTAAATATTATTGGCTCTTTTTATGTTAATAAAAAATAGGTTATTACCCACATTTAAACCAAAAAAAAGGATCTTATAATAATGATCTATTCAGTTTAATTTGAGAATATGGCGAAAAATACCCTTAAGTTATTGAAAATGGTTCAAATATACCCTCCTTCCACCTTTGGGTCTAACTATATCCTTCATTTTTATTTTTGGTTCAAAGAGAGTTTCCTGGGGTTGGCATACTAAATTAATTTCAATGGGAGGTAGAGTTATTCTCATTAGACACGTGCTCCTGACACTTCCTCTCCATCTTTTGATTGTTATCAACCCACCAAAAGGTACATTGGATCTTATAGAAAAATTTGTGGCTAGATTTTTCTGGTCTGGGTAGAAAAATGCTGGAAAATACCATTGGGCGTCATGGAAAAGTTTTTGTTATCCTTATATTGAAGGAGGAGCTAGCTTTAGAAGCATCACTGATTCTAGCAAAACTTTTAGAGCTAAAAAGTAGTGAAATATCAGATCTTCCAACTCTCATTGGAGCTCTTTTATGCTAGCCAAATACTGTCATATTTGTTGCGGTCTAATCGCACATGCAAGTGCACGTGATCGTACAAGTAATACAGTTTCTCTTTTAGAGAGCCGGGTATCGTACCCACATGGACTTAAGACTAGAGATTATCAATTTCTCCAACTTGTAATTCAACACAAGTGAAATTTCCAGATTTTGTAAAGATTGTTAATTAACTAATTCTACTTAAACTAACTTATAACTTTATGATTCAATTTCTTAAGTTCAAACAATGATTTGGGAAAGATCCAGGGCTTCAGCTTTTACCAGAAATCATGTAATCAATATCTTTTAATAAGGTTAGATGTATGATCATGGTCTCCCTACCTCTAATCGCCTACATTATATAATACCTTAACTACATCGTTGAGCGGGGATATAATGATTAAAAATTGAGCATTAAGATATCTTCCTGTATAGTGACCCAAGCAAGGTTTCTAGGTATATCTCTATCCTAGAAATGAATCAACCCTAGATATTTAGAGTTAAACAAGCTCCTTATGTTTCACGTTCTATCCTCTTATTCCTCTCTCGAGTTCAATTCGAACAATAGATTTATTTCTATGGTGATGAAGCATAAAATACCAAAAGCAAAAACATAAGAGAGATTCATATGATAATTCATGATAAAATCCAATATCATATTCAAAGGATTACATTTATCCTGTAGTCACATTCCTAGAACTAGGATATTTATCTACTCATAATTGGATAATCAATCTTACATATTTTTCAATCATCACAATATGATTGAAAAGAGAAGAGATGGAGAATGAACCCTAAAAACTTTAAAGTTTCGTTCTCCCAGTGTTTCGGTTCGAAATTAGAAAAAGAATGATAATAAAACTAAAATAAAACCCTATTTATACTAAAAATCGAAGTGGCCAATTCGGGGCCTCAGGCTCGCGACGCGCGGCAGTATTTAAATTGTAGATTCATAAACAAAGCTCTATAGCCAACGCATGAGTTGCACGAGGCGCTCTGCCTCAAATTTTAATTCTTGGCTGATATTTCGCTCTCTTTTGCGCGACGCGAAGGAAACGCGCAGTTGCCTTGGAACATTTTCTTCAGTTTTTTCCTTTCTTCTTTTTGTCTCAAATCTTCAGAATGCTTTCTTTTTCCTTTTTCGTGCACATTTCTCCCCATTTAACTTCCCTACACAACTAATCATGTCGGTTAGCTCAGAAACATAGAAATGACTCCATAAGACTCTAAACATACACTTTGTGACTCCAAACTAGGCCTAAATATGGACATACTTAGCATTACGGGCATATAAATATGCCCAAGATAAACAATTCTCACCCTTCAAATGCTTCTTAGAAAAAAGAAGATCCCCAGAATTGGAAAGCGATTTGCGACATCAAAGACGAGATGGAGTCTCATATAGAGTGGAAGATTGGAAAAGGAGAGGTATCCTTTTGGTATGATAAGTGTTGATCATGGGGACCTATATACAAGCTCATGCCAATGGATTTTATCCCTTCTGACGTAAACCTTAAAGAAGTCCTAACAGAAGAACTTGAAATTGGGATATCTTTACCTCCCAACCTACTAATGAGATCAAGGACAAACTCTACTTCATAGGTATTACGTTAGATGAAAACAAGAAGGACAAGGTCATCTGGAAACTTTCCAACTCATGGCAATTCTCCTCTGCGTCTACTTGGGAGAACTTAAGGCAAAAAAAGAAGTCAACAACTTTTATGGCAAACTTTGGAGAAAACAAATTCCTTTTAAAATGGCTTTTCTAGTGTGGCGAGCCACTAATAATAAGCTCTCAACTGATAAAGTGGCATATATGGGCATTACCCTCGAACCCAAATGCTACTGTTGCATTACTTCTCATGCTAGAATTGATTTAGAAGATGTGCAACACCTCTTTTGTCAAGGTGACTTCGCAAAAATTATTTGGAGACACTTTGCTTGTCCACTGGGCATAGGAATCAATGAAAATAACCTCAAAATGATTCTCCTTAGCTGGTAGAATTACAAATCCATCAACCATATCTCCGAATTCATCATTGAAATTCTTCCTCAAGTTATTCGCTGGGAGCTTTGAAAATCGAGATGTTGTAATAAGTTCGAAGGAACTAGACCCTCTAGATATTGAACAAACTCTAATATTGTTAACTTCATTTTGCAGGTGACTCAGAAACAATTCAATAAAATAAATATGCATATGCACAGCTAGTGAAGCAAATATCCAACAAATGAATAGCATACCGATAACATGGATCAAACCCCCTCCGCTACGAGTAAAACTTAATAGTGATGGTAGTTGCTCTAACGGTCAAAGGTAGGGGAATCATAAGAGACCAAGAGGGAGACTTCATCTTTGCCTACTCAATCCCCCTTGGCAATGGCACGAGCAACACATCGGAAGCAAAAGCGTTACTCTATGGTCTTCAATGGTGCGCTAGCAAAGGCATGGAGATGGCCATTGGAGAAACAAACTCCTTACTCTTAACCAAAAGTGTAAAAAGTGGAAACCCTCTAGGAAAATTAGCAACCAGACCCATAAGATTCAGAAAATGATTGAAGACCATAAATTCAATATCACCCACTGTTTTAGAGAGGCTAACAAGTCAGCTGATGCATTAGCCTCACTACGTCACAGAATTGAAAAAATTAAGGTCTTCACCCTCTTCTCTAATCTCCCCAGCAACGTTCGAGGGCTAATTAATATGGACAAATGGAGTCTCATATCCTTTAGACAAATCAAAGTTAAACCTTCTCATTTTGTGTATGATCCACCTTGAATTGTGTCTATATTTTTCATATTTTATTAGTCTCTTCTCAATGATCATGTACAAAGTTTGGAATGGCAAACTCAAAATTGTAACTTTTTGCACATCAATAATCAAATGAGGCTTAAAAAAAACTCTCTTTTATCTTTTGATCTAAAAATATTCTTAAATCCCAAGTTAATTAAATGGAATTCTTAACTAATTGGTTTAATTCGTTATTTATCCCAAAATAATTAAAATATTTAAGTCTAAAAAATAAATTTAAAAATTTATTGGGTAAAAGTAAAAAATAAATTCTCAAAATTCTTATTCTTTTTAGCGAAAAAGGATAAATATATCCAGGGGCAGAGGTACACTATGCCCAATTGGACACCCTTCGTCGAAAAATTACATCGTATATATAAGTAAAATTTTATTTTAAACTGTTAAATATCATATTTTGAAAACCTTTAAGTACAATAAAGATTCTTAGCCCAGTGGCATCTTTGTCAACGCGAAGTGTTGCAAGTATGTGCGCACACGGGTTCGAACCCCCAGTTGCTGCATTTGTTTTTACATTTTTAAAAAGCTCCTAATTAATTTCTAATTATAGTTAATAAATCACTTATGTTTTTAATTCAAAATTAATATTATCTAAAAAAATCTTAATTAGAGACCTAATAATAGTTACTAAATATTTTATGTTTTCAACAATTCAAAACTCATATTAGCTATGAATAAGAAAAAAAAGCATGGTAAACAATAAATTTTAATCTTTTTTCTTTTCACTAAAATTTTAAATAAAATTTAAAAGTAATTATTTAATTTAAATTTAATAAGCAAATTCTAAAAAAATAATCTATAAAGATACTAAAAGTGAAAAAGGCTCTATATAGAATTTCTTTTTAGAAAGAAATCGTTTGATTTTACTCTTCAATTTTCATATCTTGTTGTTAAGTCACCAAAGGTTGGTGAAATCCTAAAGTATAAAAGTGATTTTATTATAAACTGAAGTTTCTTTTTCTTTTTCATTCACTTCATATTAAATAAATATGAAATTCAAGCTAAATTTTACGTGGATTGATTTTTAAAATTTTAATATATTTTTTAATTAAAAAAAAATAATTATTAATGTTAAGTAGTTTGATTTCAAAATTTTAGTGCATCCATCGTCAAATTATATTTTTTTACCTATGCAAATCTTGGATACCCTTCGTGAATATTTTGGATACGCCACTGAATATATCCTTGACTATCGTAAATGGTATGCAGATATCATTCCATCATACTTTTGGGACATTGGTGCATGTTATCCAAAAAGTAGAATATGTATATCGTTTGCACCAACGGACATATACGTATCATAGTCTTATCCGCTGACCCGATATTTATTAGGGGAACTTACATAAATATACTATAATAAAAAAATATTTATCATTTATAGCAATAATAATTTTTTTCACTTGATCAGTTTTAATTAATTTATAATACAAGTTTAATACATATTACAAAAAATAATTTATTATTCAAATATAATACAAGTTTAAATGATGGATAATACAAATTTCACACATTTTAATACATTTATAATACAATGTGACAAATTTTTACCAAACAAACATAATATATTTTAAAAAAATAATTATAATTCATATATATTGCATACATAATTCACTTTTAATTCATATTGCAGATTTTACATAATATTGCTATAAATGGTAATAAATAAAAAGTATCACTAAAATCAGTAATTATTTATTAAAATGTACCAATTTATGTAATTTTTCCTATTTATTAAATATCGGATAAGATTGCACCATGTGTCTTTACTTAGTCTTCCGTTAGAGCGAAAAGCATATATGCTCTAATTTTCGGATGATAAGAGCACCAATATCCCAAAAGTATGACAAAAGATATTTGCATACCATTTATCACAGTTTGAGGATATGTTTGTCGTTTTCCTTTTCTTATTAGTAAAATAACACTAATATTTTTTAAATTCTTATTCTTAATTTTTACACAATAAAAATCTTATTTTATTTTATGTCTTATACAATATTTTTTATGTTTTACGTTGTGGAATCATTTTTTAAATTTATTTGAAGTGATTTTCAAAGTTATATTAAATGTTCATATTAAAATTTAATTATATCAATATTTAGTATTTTCTTTTATTTACTTTTTAATAAATAAATATAATAATAAATCAGGAACTTGAATAAACGATGAAACAATTACAGAATAATCTTTCTCATTTAGCTTTATAATTCTAATATTTCTTGTGATTTTAGATATTACCCTTCACCTCTCTTATTTTGATATTGTTAAATAACAAAACTAGTTTAAATAATAAAACTTTATACACCATACCGAAAAACACATTCTTATGGCATTAATTATGAAGTAATTTAATTTGGTGTCCCAAACTATATTTTCTCTTATTTTCCTTTTCTGCTTTGAATTAGCGTGGAAAAATTATGAACTATTATGTTTCAAATCTAAAAACTATATAATAATAGCAATTATAATATTACAAACATTGTCACTCTAATTGTTATTATAATAAAGAATTTATTGTGTAAAAATGAAAAAATGTGAATTTTAAGATTTTCCATTATTTATTTTAATAAGAATAAGATTTTTGAGATTTTTTATTTTTATTTTTACACAATAGATTTTTTATTTTATTTCTTCGACTTACATATTTTAAATAATTTGGGATGAGTTAATATCAAGAGTCTAAATTTAAAATATATTTTATAGAATGAATAAAGTAATTAACTAATTAGTAAAGAATTCAATTTAATTAAATTGAGGTTAAGAGTATTTTTAAATTAAAAGGTGGAAGGAGGACTTAGATCGAAAGATGAAAGAAAGATATATTAAAACCATTTTCAATAAGTTAGAGGTATTCTCGATCCTTTTACCGTTTAATTTTGTAAGAAAAAATCTACTTTAATTTCTCACACTAAAAAATTTTATAGTAAGTAACAATTAAAAAGAGACATTGTTATTTTTACCTAATTTGATATACACATGCAATATACGAGTCAAAAATGTAATATTTTTTGTGCGGTCTTATCACTTCGTTGTCAGGGCGGACCCACATAGGGTCAAGTGGGTTCATATGAACCCACTTCGTTGAAAAATAACACCGTATAAATATATATATTTGATTAGTTTTTAAAATTTTATATGTATATATTAACTTTTGATCCCAGAAACACAAGTGTGACCTTTGACTCAATGATAAAAAGGGCTTAATTTTTCTAGCCTGCCCGAGTTCAAATTGTTTGAATATAATCTTCTCTTTGATAAATCTGTGTCAAATAATAAAGTATTGAAACAACATGAGGTAATACTTGATCACAAATTTAGTATGCAATTGCATTAATTAGCATAAGTTTATAAATCATGATTATATTTTCTCTTAACTGATGTTAGTTCTCTTCTAGAACTCACAACAAAATAATTGTGTGAGAAGAATAAAACATATAGATATATTAATTCAGGGGTGAACCTAGAGATTGTCGAGGCAGTTCACATGAACCTTTTTAACAAAAATTATATCGTTTATATATCGATTTTGAACCTCTTAAATATCCAAGATCGACATAATTCAATTATACAAACATTTAAAGAATCCATTCTTTATCACTATAAAATAATCGTGTGGAAATTATTTATTCAGGAAATATAAACAACAGAAAGGCCTAACTCGTTATATCATTTGTCATTTTGTAAATTCTCCCTTAAAAAACAATTTTTCCATTTTACTATTATATGTAAAATTAGTGACAATACACTATTATATACACACTACTAAAGAAAATAAAAACTAATGACAAATAAAAATAGAAAGAAAGATGGTTATTTATGTTACATATTTTGATATACACGTGCAATATACGTATCAAAATTTAATTCTTTCGTATATGATCTTACCATTTCGCTATATTGTCAAAGTTATAACATGTCTCTCATCACCTCAGTGTATTGTCATTTGTAAATTCCACATTAGAAAATTATGGTAATCAAAATTAATTTTACAATATATGTAAAGTTAATGAATTAGCAATGGACAAATTTTATGATTAATAACAGAATTATAGCTAGTCTAGAGGTTGAGTCCGGAGCCTAAAGAACAAAAATTGTTAACAAAAATTTCAAAACGGTATATGAAATATTTTTTTAATCAAAATGGCAAAATCGCTCACGAAGTAGCGATTTTGTCCGCCGAAAAAAGTAAAATCGCTGCTATAGCAGCGATTTGTTAAATTTTTTTTTTTTAAATAAAACAAAATGAGCGATTCTCAAAATAATTTTTTTTAAATAATTTTTTAATATATCGCTGCCTCAGCAGCGAGTACTTTAAATTTATTTTTTTTTTGCTATTTTTTTAAAAAAATAATCATTTTTTTTAATTTTTTAAAATTAAAATGATTTTTTTTTTATAATCAAATCGTTGCCTTTGAATCATTTTTTTTTAAATTGTGTGTAGTTAAATGCATCTATATCTTGTTAAAAAAAAATTAATTCAAAATCGTTGCCAAAAAATAGCGAAAAATAAAAAATAACAGCAGCGATATATTTAAAAATGATAAAAAATAAAAATTATTTTGAAAATCGCTCCTTTTAAAAAAAAAAAAAAAATTTAACAAATCAAGCAGCGATTTACTTTTCCGATGGACAAAATCGCTACTTCGTCAGCGATTTTACCGTTTTGGTTAAAAAGAAATTTCATATATCTTTTTAGAATTTTTGTTAACATTTTTCCCCCTTTAGGCTCCGGACTCTCTAGAGGTTCATGTTGATCTTCTTGCCAAGTATTTTCAAATTGTATTTAAAGTAACAATTCTTTTTCCTCTATGTTCAGCAGATGAAAAATGCCATAAGCATAAGAAAATTGTCATTTCATAATAACAAGGCATACATTTTCATTCCGAGAACGCAATATCTTACTCTTTCATGTCATCAATCAAAAGTTTTAATCAGAAACTCAGAATCCTTACGATAAACAGATCCATGCCTTGCCCCCGAAAGGTATATGCAAAGCACAAATCGAAGTAGAACTACTGTTAGGAGAGACCACAACTTATCATAACGCGACTTGAAATATACAGCTGCAGAACTATCAGATAAAAACAGTTGAGACTATCCACCCTAAACCAACTTTTCCATATTTGCAATGGAAGAAATAGAAGAAGCCAAACATTTCCCCACCATTTACATTACCAAACTTACTTATTGTGGCATTTCAAGATCAGGCCTTTGATCAAGTGCCTGAATAGTTGTATTGTCTGGAAGAGCATCTGGGTACGTTGATATGATTTTTGCCTTCATGTTCCTGAAATCGGAAAACAAACATTTAGAAGTAATAGGAAATGATTAACCACAAAACAAAGAGGTTCCCCCATTTCGGGAGTAGAGCCAGTAGTCTAAGAATGCCTGGGTATCTCTATGTAACATTACAATATCATCCAAAATGCTCAACGGAAGACTATGAGGTTGGATGAAACTGCAGAAATGGCAGCACAAAGTATCACATGAAACAATTGAAGAAATGAAGATGATGGCTTTGATAGCAAAAATGCATCTTTCGGAAGAAAATCCCAAGTAACATTTACTTTTGTGTTCCACAGAATTCCCGGATGAAAAGATTTTGAGTAGATTCTAGTGAAAAGTTCAAATAATGAACTGAGTAGTTTATCTCTACCAATTTAGCAAAGATGATTTATTAGGTGCAGTCATACAGAATACTCGAGCAAATCCTGGTACTTTCGGAATTTATTGGAAACTGATATTGATATTCAGAAAGAAGAGACGAACACAAGGGAAGAAAAGAAATATCATACCTCAACTTCAGAAATATGTAATCAAGGTCTGACTTCATAGATTTTAAGAGACGTGTATTTCTAGAGAAATCTGCCGAAACCTCTGCGTAACAATGCTCTGAATACTCATTGAAGTGAGAAAGAACTGCATTGCTGTCCTGCAACCGTCCCAATCTGCAGTTTGAGCATACAAGACATAAGGTAATCACGAAAAAGGCACCAAGAATGACAATAAGACAATGAACAAAAAGGACTGAACGAACCTATGAATCACATGGTAAAAAACCACTTCTAGAATTATGACAAAAAGCCATCACAAGGGTGGCAAAAGTTAAGTCTAAAGGAGGTGGAAGCATCGAAGAGTTCAGGAACGGGCTGATATTCATGACCGCATTCTAATTACAAACAGTATTTGTGCTCAGATGAAGAATCATGCTTTCAAACGCTTTGAGCAAGTTCTGAATGTAGCATATGGGTGATTTCATAGAGAAACAACCGAAACTCAACCAAAAGTCAGAACCCTAAACAAGACATTAGGTACTTTATGATCTTCCAGGCAGCAACTTTTTTAGGAGTTCCCTATGTGAACTTAATGCTAATAAGAATTCTCTCAAATCGTTTTTTTCTTCTTTTTTCCCCTGATAAATGACTGAAATAAAGCTTCTTAAGGAAAATTTCTCCAAGCAAATGAGAACACTACAAGAGATCACTTAGGAGGTGATCTTTTGGTTTCCATATATTTTCTCATTCTTAATCACCACGTTGTTAAATTCTAATATGCTATGTGGAACTTTCTTTCTGATCTAAGGGGTAAAGACCCAATCATATGATAGATATGAGCATTTTGATGATTTATGTTGTTGTAATGGATTAACCGCAACAAATTCTACATACTCAAAGAGGGGATTTCACAAGTTCAATATACAAAACCCAAAGCAGTCTCATATTGCGTACTGAATGTTTCGAGACTTGGCAATTGTTAGCCAACATATCTCAAAAGACACTTTCATAATCTAAACACATGATACACGAAGAGCTTCGAAATATAAAAATACGGCAGATGATCTTTAACCTAGATCAGATACAATAGACAATCTAAACTCTTAAGTGCATTCAAAGATTGAAGATTGGTATCACTAATTCACTATACAGCTCCCCAATCCTAATTTTAACAAGCTAATCATAGAAGGAGAGAGACTTGGGCATGCCCGGCTCTAATTGCTTACATATAAAACAACTGATTTACATATAGACTCAACAACTATGAAAGATAGTCATTTTTTGCAACAACGGAAACTTTGACTTTTGGAAATGCTACCTCACGCACTAAACATTCACCCATGTAGCGCCAAAGTAATTTGGAAGTCCAGACATGATTTTGTTTGGGATAAAAGTAAGATATTGTATTGCTGGCATCAAGGAGATGCAAGGATTACGAAAGGAAAGTTGTTAGCTTCATTACAGCATACTCTAAACCTAAGTTGCCCGGACTCTTCACTTTTGGTGCCGCACCCGTGTCGACACGACACGAGTGTGGGATCCGTGTCCGATTTGGACAACCAATTTTGGGTACTTTGACCAAAATAGATGGGGAAAGTCCAGACAGTTTTAGTATTTCTTTAATCAATACAAAAAATAAGGTGAAATTGAAGAAATTGGAATACTTTTTTAGAAATTTCTATGTCACTCCTTTTCCTTTAATCTCCTGGATTCTCCTCAAGTTCTCAACATAATATCTCATAATTTAGGTTTTATAGCTCTGTTTTTAGATATTTTAATTATTTTTAGGTGAATCCCCGCACCCGTATCGATAAATGGATCCATATCCCCGAATCTTAAAAATTAGATCGTGAAGGATCCAACCTCTAAACAAAACAAAAGGGAATCCCCACACCCGAATCGGACACCCGCACACGAGTCCGAGCAACTTAGCTCTAAACAAAACAAAAGGGTGCTAAACATAAGCAAAAATATTGGCTATCGGGCGAGGCTCTGCGAGCCAGTGAAATCTAAAAAGGAAATGTCATCATTTAATCCTAACATGAACTAAGTTATGAAACTACTATTAGAGCTCATACATGCATTCACATTCTGATTTCCAAAAAAAGAGGACACACAAATCCATTAGTCAATCACATAACCAGGCAACATATCCTCTCATTTCCATCTTAAACTTAACACTTCTTATCTTAATTATCCAAAATGGTTTGATTCAGAAAAAATAAAGGAACCCCACAATTTAAAATCAAGTAAATAGAAAGCCATTTTGGAGTTCCTTCCCAACAACAGCTAGAAAACTTCTATGTGATCGAAGGCTGGTTTATCAATTAAACATTTTCTGAACTATCCAACTCATTCAGTATCCTAAATTACCATAATAATCCAATCACTCTATCTAAATCAAGGAAAAAACCAATCTTGGGTCCACCCTAAACTGTATAACCTGATGAGACAACTGAACAGAATACAAAATGAATACAACTTCAAATACATCAAGCACACCACAAACAGAATTCAAACCCAATTGACCCTTTAATTCACTGCGTAATCGGGATCAGTATTACAGCAGAAATTACTTGGGAGAGTTTCTATACACAAATGAGTTCCAAGAAAAAAGAAAAAAGAAAAAACGGGTAGCAAAGAGAATTACATGAGGTTTTGCAATTGCTTCAAAGAATCCAAATCCTTAGCATTGATTAGGGTTTTGAATTCACTAGAAATCTCTTCGGATGCAGATTTGATGGATTCTTTCTCTGTTTCCTCCATTTTTTTTCTCTGTGGGGTTAACTATATTGTCTAAACATGGAGTATGCTTTTATTCTTCTTCTTAGATAATTTTCAAGTTTAGCCTCTCTAGTTTGCAAAACTACACTTACCACCCAAAAAGACCTAAAAAATTGCTTATTTCAAAAAATATTTTGTCTGAATTTTAAAAAAAAAAAAAAAAAAACTCCTAAAATAGTAACTTGTGTCCAAAAAATATTTTTTTGTCTGAATTTCTATTTTAGCAAAGGAGCATTGTTGAATGGAATGATTTTAATTTAGCAAGTTGTATTTGGTTGAAGCCTAAATAATTTGAGGATCACTTTTATTAGTATTGTTATAACGGTATAACTCTAACTTATTCAATTATGATGAAGAAAGATAGAAAAAAAATTTATATTTTTTGTCAACGGATTGAACTTGCATTATTGTCTATTCTAATAGTTAATCTTTTAAAAGTATTTTTGACATGGCTAACCTTCTCAATTTTTTAGATTTCTTTATGTCAAAAATGATGAATCAAGGACCATCTGAGTAATTTGAAATGTTGATTATAATAAAAAAAATTGGACATAATTTTTTTTGTGTGTGAAGAAAAGAATATGATCCTACAAAATTACCATGTGTTATTTTCAAAGATTTCATTTATAAAAAAAATTATAAAACTCGAAACAAGTTTATATTAATTATTAAATCACTTAATGAATGACATAAATGGTCCCTTTCAATTAATATAAACTTAAGCTATTTGTATTTAAAAATAGACAAAGATCAAACTGGATAAGTGTTTATTTACTTAAAGGACTAAAATCGACAACTTTATTGTTAAGAGACAAATTTGATAAGTTCTTAATTAGTTAAAAGACTAAATCTGTTAAGTGTATAATTAAAAAACCATTTTAAACCAACTCGGGACTATTTATCTCATTTTCTCAAGGAACCTCACTAGTTAAAGTGGCATTAAAAGGGGGAAAAATACATATATTCCTGCTTTCTGCATGACAAGACTCAAGTGAATCCACTTGCAATAATTTTTCAAAAGAAAAAACAAAGACAATATCATCTTGTAGACATTTCCCAATTTTCTTCCCAAGTCTGTTAAGAAAATCACATCAAACACAAACAAGTTGACAAAATAACACTTTCATTGTTACTAAAAATTCAACATTTCTTCCAACTTTAGTTTGACATTTTGATGAAACATCTTTTACAAAAGGTACTTGATGTTGGTAATAATGTTGCCTCCTTCAACAAACCAATGGAAAACAGCAGAAATTAACCAACCAACAAAAGTATAGACCAATTAGTAATAGTTGGACCCCATATTTTTAGGCAAAACATAATCATTCATGGTTGGCAGCCCAACCAAATATCCAAATACATCCAAGAAAACCAAATAAGGGTTCAACTGAATTCCCTTTGTCGAAAAATTATACTGCGCAAATAAGATAAAAAGAACAAAGTTTTCATACATTATGTACATGCTTTTGAATCCTCTTGACATTGGGAAACTTTAAAAGCAGAGGTGAGGGGGGTTTAAAGGTTGCTTTGCTTTATGTCGAGAGTTGGAATCCCCTTGTAAGGATTTCTGGCTCCGCCACTGGGAGAAGACATTGTTTAGTACAAAATGGCTAGTAACGAGTCGATAGCTAATGCCACATAGCCTGCCTTACACAGATCATATGTTTTGAACTTAAATAAAAGACCAGTTTGTGAACATGAAAGCTAGGCAGTGATTGGAGTTGTCATCATTAAGGACCTTCCATGCAACAGCTTGCTCATACGACACTGGCCTCCCCATGCTCGATACACATAGCCCTGCTGGCAGATAAGCAAAGCCCTACAAGCACAAAGGGTATCAGAAATCACCAAATTGTTTGCTAATATTCTCTAAAACCTGGTCTTGTGAAACATGAGTGGTTAGGTACGCGTTGCAGCATATGTTTAAAACTCATTTAAGTATTGAATAACATAAGTGTTCATAAACCTCCACGTGATGATCCGACTTGATTAAATGTAGAATTCTAGAACATTCAAATAGTAAGATGGTAGTACAACCTGCTGCATAATCTTGGGGAACTCTGAAAGGAGGACCTTTCGACCAGCTTCATCTAGGATCTTATCAAGCATTATATCCTGAAGAGCTATTAGAGTGGTTTCAAGCATGTCAAGTCCTGCTTGATTTGCAAATGAAAAAAATGCAGAATCCTGCATTAAGTAGATAAACCATTTTTAGCTATCATCAGATTTCCCTTGAAAAGAAATCGTGGAGAAACCTTTCTTATCAGAAGCATAACGTCGAAACAACGTGCGGTGATGTTACTGACATTCATTTTGACGGAGCAGCACATTATTGAATCAGTATGATGCCATAGTTGCTTCAGAACAGCATCACCGGCAGCTTGAGAATCCACCTGTAGCAAAACTCCACCAGTATGATTCCTGAAATACATTGAATCAGTAAAACCAGGTAGAGAAACTGAGAAAAATGTTAAAAGTGTTCCATGAGTACATCAGGATGTTGCAAGTTAAGGGATGAGTCGTTCAGCATTTGTTAATGCAAGAGTGTAAATGAATCAGAGTGGCCTCAGTTTTGGATGTGTATTGAGATCCATTCATTTATACTATGCTACACACAACAACAACATTTATCTGCATAAATCAGGAATTGCTAATTGGTGGTGCAAAACTCAGATAACTATGAATTACTGCAAAGACCTTAGAAGTTAGAACCCTTACTTATAGCTCCTGCAAATCCATCTCGCCAAAGTAACAGCTTCTGGTGAACCAGGGAAGGATTTAGGTGCCAACTGAGAGCAGAGTCGAGAGGGTGCAATAGCCATAGCAACTCTCTGAACAGAGCCTACAATGCTTCGTACATATTGGCGAGCCATAGCAGCTACATTTTCTCGATAGTGATTCTCAAAAGCGAACTGGAATGCAATTGTCAAGACTGAACGATGGTTGTAACTGCTTCCTTCAACTTCACCAGCTGGCCGTGTCCCACCAGTTCTAGCTTCAAGAGTTGAAGCTAAATCTAAAGTCCGAGCAGCACTAGGAGAATCCTGCATCATAAGGAGTAGCAGTACTAAACTGTAAGAATAAGGTAAGAAACTAATCCACATATCCATGACAGTTTTCGGATGCCAGGTGACTTCTCAAACACCAAATTGCACCTTCAGATGCTAGTAAACTTTTCAAAGCACCATAAATAATCTAAAATTCTCAAAAAGATGGAAGGCAGAAAAAGTTTGTGTCTAAAAAGCTTAAAATTTCTCCTTCAACCAAAATTCACAACACATTGAAGTTGTAGGATACAAAATAGGCATCACTTAACTGATTTAGGCTCCAGTGGAATGACAGAGAAACCAGATGGAAGCAATGGAGCATCATCACCAAAAGATTCATCAATATGTGCAAAAACAAGCTGTGCACAGGCACCTGTGGCATTCTCTTCAACTCCACTGCATAGCTGCATTGTTATAGCAAGAGCATTAGAACCAAAAACCCTCAGAAAGAACAAAGTGAATCTCAACCAAGGCAGAGCTATCAACCTGTAACAAATACATATCCCGCGATAAAGCTATGTCCTCTGGAGAGAAAGCATGACCCTCTAGCCGAACAACCTCGAGAAACTAGGTACATAGTAAATTCAGATTAAACCACGGTTATATGATCAGTCCGAGGCCATAGACAACGTCTGCAACAGTCACAATCACAAAAAATAGCATATGACCTACTTACCTCCTCATGTTCCACAGTCTGAGCAAGCGGTAAAATGACCTGGCTACTGGGGAAGACACCAGGTCTGGCGCAAGGGACAGCATAAGGACTGGCTTTAAGAGATGCAGAAGAGTAAGCATCAACTCCATAGTCAGCCCACTCCGAACGGTGCTCCCTAAGGAAACGTACAAGCAAAGCAGGGCAAACATCCTACAAAAGGGAAGTGCAAAAAAGAATAACACCACATCGAGCACTTAGAATTATGTGATACTATTACAGCAATATGTCCTATAAGTATTTGAACTTAAACATACCTGAAGAAGCATTGATGCTCGTGCACACAGTACTCCTCCAAAAGTAGGGAGAATTGACAAGGTGTTGTATTGTGCATCAAGGAATTTACTTGGTGATGAGTTTACAGCGATTGTTACATCATCAACACCATCACTACCCATAATTGTCCAACCATCATCAATAAATCCACTAACCGCATTATTGAATCCCCTGTAGTAAATATTGAGAATGAAAAATTCCAGCCAGCAAACTAGTCGCTAGACTTGTACGCAAGAACTAATGTAAGAAAATTAAAGCCAAAAGCATTTGGTTGTCTGATAGTGGAAGATCTAGTATTTTTAATAATGAGTGCTCAACTATTTTTTATCTGAACATCACTACTGAGAATGGTTGCCTAGTTGATATATTCATATAGATTTGCTGCCTATTTTTAATCATGAGTGCTCAAAAGCTTGATTCAGACTTTTAGCACATCGTAGTACATTTATCTCTAACAACCATCTGAGTTTTTACCTGCATAATCTCTGACTAAATGCCCTCAAAACAGCAGGTTGCCGACCTCCAGCATATTGAATTTCTCCGCTGGTTTCTTGAGCTATCTGCCTTATGTATCGGAAGGCCTGCACGGATATCTTAAAGTAAGATGACTTCATAAAATATCCAGTTGTCGAGACAGAAACATAAGAAATCTCTTACAGCCATTGTCATTTTCTGAGCAAGGATCTTGGACGATTCATAAAGTGGTCTGAGGACTTCGGGAACACTGCAAGCCTGTGCACCCAAATGTTTGCTCAGAAAGAAGAAATCAAGGTAAAAACAATGCTCAATATTTGACCAATTAAATTTACTCACGTCGAGATCAATATGGTCTACAATGTGGATGATTGAGCCCCCGCCCTCACAAGGCCGTATGAGGAAACCACTTGGAAGCATTTTAGCCCTAACAGAACTAGTTGCAGGAGGCCCGACAGGGCCTCCAGTGTTGGACGTCAAAGATCTTTCACATATCTGCAAATTAAAGCCCAGAAACATGAATACAAACAAATACTTGTTACATACATTGCTTATACGGAGACAAGTACTTGGATTGGGCAAGATCTAAATTCTAATACAAGTTTTTGGATTATGCCTAATACATACCACAAGACTTCCATCTTCTAAACTTGTAGTGTATCTCAATGTCCAAAAATCACGAGCCGGTGCCAATGTAGTTGGTGCATAAGTCTAGTGAAGTAACATAGCAACAAACCAATGCTTGAGTGCTGAATCAACTTAATTCTCAGATTCACTTTGCCTCAAGTAACCAAACATTAAGCACAGAAACACCACAAACCTGCAGGTATATAAGCTCTATAGTCCCTCCATTTCCTGTTGGTATAACATTCAGTATATCAAGGCAACGGCAATCGCGATACCAAGAAGGACGATCTTTAAGGATCTCAGCAACCTGAAACAACACTTTCTACAACTCAAAGACAAGGCTAAAGCAAGACACACCAAGGAAGACATCAATTATCTGAAAATTAATATCAAAGAGAAAGGGAGTAACAGGAAGTACCTTCATGGGCTCTAGACTCACAAGGCCGCAAGCTCGTGCTGCAACACCATTACAGTTGCGGGAAACAGCGACGATGCCAATAGATTCCGGACCAGGCTAAATCAGATAATGGAAAGGGAGGGGGGAGGTGGATTAACACACATGAAATGAATTAATGATACAAAGGCTTGAACTGGACAATCAAAGAGAAGACTTACCTTCATCCCAATCATCTGCACCCAGTCGACAGCAGTTCCCGTAGCTTTACCAAGGAACTCTGTCAGGGTCTCTTCAGCTATCGCCAAAAGACTTCAAAAAGAAGACATGAAAAAAAAAATAGATTAGTTGTTCACAACCATAAATAATAATAATTCAGATGGATAAAAAGATGAAGTCTGATTACCCAGCTGGGCTGTTAGCATCCCTTTGCGGATGATGCTGAGGCATTGGGTTTTGTTGCTGCTGCTGACCACTCACGACCACAGACTCACAGCAGGTATCCGTGGTCGTACTGTTTACCTGCTACAATGCATCTTGAGTTTCATTACACAAAAAAGAAGCATGCAATATAGGCCATGTACTGTAGTACACAATCTATGAAAGGATAAAGGGACTTAACTGAATGCAGCTTGTACAAGTTTTAGCAGGTCAACTTTGTAAGTTAAAGTTTCGACTTTCAACAAAAGATAGCAGATTTATACATAAGAATTGGAAGTATGGTGACAGAAACCCCTATAGATCAAATTTTGTTTATTTTAAAAAATATTATCAATCCCTGTGAGAACCAATTATCTCATAGCACTGGAATCTCCACCAAATGCTAAGGTTGTAAAGCATGTAGAGAACTCACAGTATGCAACTGTTGTCGCATGAAGCCATTATCATACACAAGATGTGAAACGTGCTTCTGCAATCGGTCATTTTCTTCCATCAACAGTTTGTTCATAGCAGTCAGCTTCCTGTTAACAGTCTGGAGATGAGATGCCTCCTTTCTCTGTTTCTCACGGCATCTACAGAAGGTAAAGGAAATACCGATTCAGGCTATTGACCCTTCTGAGCTATACATGTTCTCCTACTGAAGTATGCCTTAAACAGAGTATTGCCATATGAGAATGGTGAATAGAATATAACATTTTGCCAAAAGAAATACTGAAAAGTATTTCTTGAGGAAAACATAGGTGCATACACATATCTACCACTCTCTGAGTGAAGACGAGTTAGAAAGATTTGGTAATGGTAAAAAACAAAGACCCTACTCTAGCAACCAAGAGTATTTTCAGGACCAGTTATTCTTATAGGATATCTACAAATGTATTTGCTTTATACAAATGGTCAATCACATAAAGCATCTTTCGCATCATGGGCCATCTCAACCAGTACTAAAAACGATTTCTCAGATATTGAAGATACGAAGTCCATCCTGAAAAGATTTTTAGGAAAATAAGCCTATTAAATCAGACGAGATTTTCTGTCTTTAACTAGTAATTCAAAAAAAAAGGAGAAATTGTGCCTGATGTTACAAACTTACTCTTCTAATTGTATCAAAGAGAAATGAAGCCAAAAGAAGAAGGATCCCCTTAGCTTCATAGCAACAAAATTAAATAGAGTGTGCATATTTACCTATTGTAAGTTGGGAAAAGAAATTGCTAAACATGTATATATTATAATTAGCAATGCATATATATCAGGCAGAAGCTAGCAATTTATTATTTTTCATTTCACTTGAAAGAAACAAGCAAAGCTGAACGGGAATTCCTTGGAACTAATTTTAGTTTAACTTCAATAACACTAAGAATAACAAACTGCTGCCTTTATGTACTGATTAAGGCAATGTATATTAGTGGAGGGCTAACCAAAAAAAGTAGGTTCAAGATCCAGTCTTTACTTACCTTTACACCTAAACAGATTCCAGAAACTTGGTAATCTAATATTCGGAACAAAATAGAGGTCATGGCTTCCCAAAACCTAAACATGTGTGAGTACAGTATAAAGGGTCACCACTGAGAAGGTGCTCATTGACTGACACCAGCTTTGAAAAAGCAAATGATTCCACAAGAGTTACCCCCAAAAAAGGCAGTAAGACCAAAAGAGAGCAACTTGATCAGGAGGAGAAAATCAATGTTTCTTTCATCAAGTTAATTATTGTTACTTCATTAAAGGTAGAAACATATATATGGAAGGTCAAGAAAAGGAACACCATTTTCAGGAAGGAATCAAACCTGTCCACATCTTCCTTTTAATTAAATTAGTAAACATTTGAAGTTACAGAAGCAGATGGTGACAAACAAACCAAATGCACTAAATTACTTAGCACTCTATAAATACAAATAGATATCAAAGATGCAGATAGTCAAAAACAAAAATGCACAAAATTATTCAGTCCTAGACTTACTGAAAATGACAAAAAGTGAAAAACAAGGTCCTTTAACAAAGTAATATGCAATGGCAAAAGCTCCCCTTGTGATTCAGAGTCAGCAGTTCCACACTTTATCTTCCATAAAGACGAGAGAAAAAATGAACAAACAGACAGAATTCATTCAAAAGTCCCTTTTATCATCTGACCCCAATTTCAAAAAGGGGGGGAAAAGCTTGAAAAGGAAAAGGTTTAACTCACATCCAGACATATTTGGAAAAAAGAACACTTTTTTCTTCAAAACACTATCCCATTTAGGGCAAAAGAAAATTTTTTAAAACTTCCTAGCAATCTCTCTACCAAAAATTAACAAAAACAGATTCTTGAAAATAGCTTCAAATAGATGCATACAAAACTCACTACTTCTAGAATAGAATGATGATTTATACCTTCTGTTCTGAAACCAGACTTTGATCTGTTTAGGGTCAATATTAGAAAGAATAGAACACTCCCTAATGAGCTGATGCCTCTTCAAAGAAGTTGGCTTTGGACATTCTGCATAAACCCTCTCCAAAGCCTCCACTTGTTCTGGTGTATACCTCACATACTTGCTACTATCCATCTCTTTGCTACTACAAAAACCCCAATCACAAAATCAAGTACACAAAAAAACAAGAAAAACAAAAAAAACCTTTATCTTCTTTTTTTCGGATTCTTTATATCAACAAGAAATGATGGTACTGGTTCTTGAATCAACAGGTAGGCTCTCTACTCCAAGAGAGCCTCCTCTCAAACTCATCAAGATTGCTTTTTTTTCAATAAACAAAAAACCCCTTCTCCTCCACAATCTCTAAATGCCCTTTTTTTTGGTTCTTGCTCTCAGATATATATCACAAAGTGGGAAGAGTTGTTTTTTTGAAGTGAAAAAAAAAAGAACACAGAAAACCCCAGTAGAGAATTAAGTAATGAAAAGAAAGAACAGAGGTCCCCTTCTCTTGACGCCAATCTCGAGAATTTATGAGACAATGAAGTTGAGGAGAGAGAGAGAGAAAGTACCTTTATGCATAGAGCACACAGAAAAAACCAAAGCTACTGTAATAATAACCTACAAACATAAGAAACAAACTGGAAAACAGAAGCTAGAGTAGGGAGTCTTTAGAGATGTTTGACTAATCTTACAACATAGAGATTTTTGACATTAATTGAGTGATATTGAAAATATATATATATTTCTCTCATTCTCAATTTCTTTTAATTTGTCATTTGGTGTTCGGAGCTCATATTAAGAGTTCCGATTAAATTTGAATAGCACACTGTAGACTCATTTGGGATGGTACTTTCAACAAAATTTTCTCCATATTCAAATTTCGAATTTGAGACTTCTAGTTAAGAGTGAAGCAAGCACTCCCACCATTACACCACAACTCATGTTGATTCTCATTTTCAATATTGATAATCCCTTCATCCCAAATTATGCGATATATTTTGATTAAATATGAAAATATATTGTAATGTTTTAAAATTATACTTCAAAAGAGTACACTTTTGTTCATTTGATAAAAGAGAGAAGTACTGAAAATATATTTAAATTTACTATAAATTATTAGTTTCGAATGATTATAGTATTAAAAACGCTCTTTAATATGACTAACAAAATTTAAATATATCCTTAATCTTGCAACATGAATGGAATATACTATGGCCAATTTTAAAAGTGCTTTCAACAACTTTCTTGATTTTTTTATTAAGAGTGTCATACTCCTATATGAGTTTGTGACAACTTATTATGTTATATAGTAGATTGGGAGTGTATCTAAATTTAGTCAGTCAAGTATGCGTGCTTACAAGGTCGCCAGTAATTTGGAAACAACACTAATAATTTGTGACAAATTTAATGGTATTTTCAATATTTATATTTTAATAAGATTAGATAAAAATTGAAAAAAATTGATAATTTTCATGATTATAAAAAAATTATCCAACTAAAACTTTAACTTTAAATGAATAATTTTCAAATTATAATTTCATATCACATGCTAAAACAACCCCTTAGCTTCTTATTTACAAGAGGATAAAAGAAGTTGTTGCAGGACCATTTAGAAAGTTGGTGCAAGTTCTTTTTGAAAAAATATTATTTGTAAATTGTCTATTTGTAAGTTGACTACTTGAATTATTTGAAACTATTTGCTTGACGGCAAGCTTACAAAATTAACCTACTTATCTATCATTTCGTTGGAATAAGTTATATCAAAATTAATTATTTAGAAATTAATTTTTATAAAATAACTATTCCACCATGTATATGAAATAATTATCACTGTCATATAAATAGTGAAATAAGTTGTTCAAACCAACCAAATAAGATACCAAAATTATAACCTATACTATTTCCTTTTTTATTTTATCTAAGACTATTGACATTATTGCATAGATATGTATGTATAAATTGAGAAAGAACAACAAATATAAGGAATGTATAAATATGCATACATTTAGAAAGAGTTAAAAAAATAAAGGTCTTAGCATCAGAGAAGTTATAACAAAGATATGTACAAAATCAAAAATAGCACAGAGTGGTTGGTGTATGTTAAAAGTATAACAACAAATATCTAAAAAGGTGAAAATAGATTTAGGGGTGTTTGGTAGGCTGCATTAAAATAAATAATACATGTATTATATATGGTATAATTTAATACTGTATTTGATAGGAATGTGAGCCTATGTATAACTAATTCATGGATTAGTTAACATCCTACATGATTTTATGTGATGTATTACTAATACTTCCATTTGGAGGTATTAGTAATACATAGGATATAATACCATAGGATAAGCATATAAAAACAAAAATATTCCTCAAAATCTTTTTAATTTTTATTTTAATTTCTTGATTTTATGTTTTATATTTGTACTGGTAAAATTATTAAAATAAATTAGTTTACAAATTATTTAGATAGACTTATTTGTAACTGAATATATCTAATTCAAATCAATACAAATTTAAAATGTAAGTTATTTAACATTTACTAATTAAAAGACAAATATATCACTAATTATTCGTATTTTGAACAATTTAAAAAAATTACATACATATTAAAATTATAACTTGCAATTTTTATGTGTAAATATACATGGTTTATTCAATTTTTGCAATTGTTGACCGTCTTTATAATTTTAAAAACAGTTGGTTTATCTTTTTTTAAATTTAAAATTGAAATTTTATTAGTGATCAATTTATTAAGATAAAAATTATTTATCCTCAAATAATTCAAGTAGAAAATTGGAAACATGACAACAAAATTATTCTTCTCATAGCTAGTAGGAATGTCATAAAAAAAAATCCAAAAATTATCTACCTTGACTCAATTACATAATAATTTAAGGGTATAATTAGAAAGAAGATTTTTAAAGAATTTGATTTAAAATACAAATTGGGGTCGAAAACAATGAACCAAACACTTGATAAAAATAAATTCTGCATTACTAATCCCTACACTACTAATCCATGCATTACTAATCTCTGTATTACTAATCCATGCGTTATTCATTTTTTTACCAAACGACCCCTTAAGGTATAAAGCACCTTATGACTCATTTGGTAGGATGGTGTTAGAAAATATTACTATTAGATTGGCTCCATCTATATATAATAATGTAAATTAGTGATAGTTTGGTGGTAGGTTATAGTTATACGGATATTAATTATAAGTAAATTAATATATTATTTTATGTAAGTATTAAAGTTCGTTTGGATTGGTATTAAAAAAATAGTTTAAAATTTAAAAACAAAAAGTAGGGAGACTTGTTTTTGTTTTTTCACATATTTAAATTGTTTTAAAATTAATTTTGAGTTACTTTTAATATCGATAAATATTTTTTAACTTATTTTAAGTCTTCTGAATGATTTTAAGTTATTTTTATATTTGTCAAACTTAAAAGTATGTTTGATCATCTTTTAAGCAATTCAAACACTCTCTTAGTTATGTATTGATTAGTTATACATGTATTAATTTGTTATTCTACTTCTTATTATATATAAAATAATATATAGATTCCATCACAACATATACATATATTACTTATGCAGATTTCTAGATTATCAACCAAATATCATGTTAATTTTGTACACAAATTACTTATTCTTCTATATCGATCAAACATGTATAGTTATAAAAATATATATATAACTTAAATCTTATCTAAATATTTCACGTGAAAAATAATCGATAATTAGAATTATTAGTTCATTGCATCTTAATATGTTTCTAATATTATAGATAAAGAAAAATCATACTTTTCGTCACAAATGATAACACAAGAAAAAATAGGAAAATCTCTAATTAGTATTGTAGTGAAATATTAATATAGATGAGTTTTTTAATGGAAAAAAAATGATTTTATACTGCTCAATTAGAATTATAAATTCAATTATTTTATTACTTGATATATTGATCAATCAAGAAAGAGTGCAAATTTTGAAAATGACAGTTCAAATATAAATAAGGTAAAACATAAATGAATCAAAACTATTCCTAAACTATGTGAAAGCTACAAAACATTAGATAAAACTTGGTCTCAAATATATTGTCATGAAATGATTCAAATTTTTCGTTATGAATTAACAAAACTCCTCTTCTATATTTTTATTTTGTAATATTGGTCCAAATTATATGTTATATATCCAATTTAAATGAAGCGCACTTAATGTTATCTCTTGTATTCAGATTAGCAAATTAGAAGAAATAAAAGATGAGTCCGACTCCTCAGAAGTCAATGTATTCTTAAGAAATTTAATTCCCTCAAGTATCCGAGGTTACAGATTAATTTCTGCCAATATAAAACGGATTAACCATTAAAGAAGTAGTGGTACCTCAAACTTCAATAATTTCAACGAACTCAAAATGACAGCAATGAATCACACACACAGACATGATTGATCGATTTTGTTTTGTAAGAAATGTATGCAAAAGAAGGGAATAATTCAATGCTGAAAAATGAGAGACAACTTTTCTATTTATAGTCAACAAAGGATACAAGTCACAAGTCATAGGAAATAAGACAACCTTCCAGAAAGGTCACAACACTTTGGAAGAAACACAACCTTTCAAACGGTCACAACCCTTTAGAAAGGACACAACCTTCCATAAAGGTCACAACCCTCCGGCAAAGTGACAACCCTTCGGAAAAGTCACAACCCTTCATTTCCTATTCACACCTTTAAAACCCAACACCTAATCTACCCTTACATTATGCTTACTATCCGATTTTTCATACATATTACGTGTATGATTAAATTTTAGAAAATTTTACAAATTATCCTTTAGTAATGTCAACTCAAGCTAATGTCATCTTTCAGGATAATATACATATAAATTTATTTCACATATGTGTAATGTATATTTTTGAAATTCAGTCTTACGTTTTTAAATAATATTTTTTATATGAATATTTAAAAAAAAATTAATGATACAATACGAAAAAACTATTCATACAATATTTTTTTCTATATATTATTGTATATACTATTATTATATAGAAAAGACAGTCAACCAATTTGAACTTGTATACTTGTTTGTGATTCAAATGGCAAATAAAAGTACTTTTATCATTCCAACTTCCTAAACTAATACTTCCTCCGTTTAAAAAAAATGACTCTATTTCCTTTTTAGTCTGTCTAAAAAAAATGATCCTTCCTTTTTTGACAATACTTTAACTTTTCACGTGACATATTTAAAACCACAAGATTAAAGGATATTGTGGTACATTTGATATAACTTTAAATTAAAATCACAAGATTAAAAGTTTTTTTTCTTTTCTTAAACTTCGTTTCAAGTTAAACTAGGTCAATCATTTTGAAACGGAGAGAGTAAGTCAAATAAGTGTACTGTTTTCATTCAATCTTTACAAACTGCTAAGTCTAGATTGTATGTATACATATGTATCTTTCTATTTGCAATTCTCCAAACACATATTCTTGTCCGATTTAATTATAATTTCTAAAGCTTTGATGATCACGTCCATTTCTTTGTTCTTTTAGTTTCTTGTTGCTTTCATATATGTATATAATTTATAAAGTGTTGTATCGTATATATAATAAAAAAGTTATTGTAGAAGCTATCAAATAAAAATTGGATAATTATATAGAATGATAAACTAATAATATAAAATAAATATAGTAGCTATCCTTTTATTTATTTGTGTTCCATATCAAATTGTTTGTCAGTCCTTCTCTCCCTCATATTCTCGGTCGCCACTCTCCCTCTCTCGCTTCTTATTCATGTCGCTCGCCTGTCTCGCTTTATACAATAGAATTGTATAAATTGTGTTTCTAATTGTATTAAACGAGAGAAAATTATATAAACGCATGCGAATACATATATCTTCGTCCTATACACTTATAATTATACAATACAAATATTTTCCTGGCCAAGTCTCTTTTGCCTTTCTCGTTTTATACAAATTTAAATTATATATAATTTCTCTCTTTCTCGTTTTATACAATGCGATTCAATTGTATATTCATTGCACAAGTCTCTTTTTGCCTTTTTCTCTTTCTCATTTTATACAAATTTAAATTATATATAATTTCTCTCTTTCTCATTTTATACAATTCAAGTTGTCTTTCTCGCTTTATCGTTTTATACAATTCAAATTGTATATAGTTTCTCTCTTTCTCATTTTATATAATTAAATTATGCCTTTCTCGCTTTCTCGTTTTATATAATTCAAATTGTATATAATTTCTCAATTTCTCGTTTTATACAATTCGCTTCAATTGTATATGTATAACGAATTATACATATATAAGTTTGCTATGTAGCACAATTATGCAAACTTTGCTATAACTTACAAATATGAATTTTATGTTTGCTATATGTGAAAGTTGCCCATAAAAATTTGCACTAAACACTAGAACCAAATAAATAATACTAATAATGAGTTGTGGTGAACTGATGACAGTGCTTCACTTTTAACCAGATGTCTCGAGTTCGAGCCCTGAGTATGGAGAAATCTTATTGGAAGCGTCACCCCCAAATGGGTGTTGCAAAGTGCGATCCAAACTTAGTCGAAACTCCAATGTGCGCTCCGAACACCGAGTGGGAGACAAAAAAAATTTATTAAAAAAACTACAAAATAAATACTTGAGGGACTATTTTAAACCTACCAAAACATAAGGTACCCTTATTACAAAACCATCTTTTAAACAGAGCACAAAGTTCAAACAGCTAAAGTTTGGGGTGCAGATTCACACATATGCGAAATATGAGGGTGAAAAGAACATTTATATAACTAGAGACACTCTCAAGAACCCCCAAAACCCCAAAGCCAAGAACTTTGAGAATCTGTAGTGAGAAGCAGAGAAGAAGGGCACAAGAAGATGAACAAGAAGGAAGTGTTTAAGCTAGCTAAAGGGTTTCGAGGAAGAGCTAAAAACTGCATAAGAATAGCAAGAGAAAGAGTTGAGAAGGCGCTTCAGTACTCATATAGAGACCGCCGCAACAAGAAGAGGGATATGCGTTCTCTCTGGATTCAACGCATCAATGCCGGAACTCGCCAACATGGGGTATGCATAACCCCCTTTTCTCATTTTTTGCAGTTTTTGATTTGTGGGGTTTTCCCCCTTTTCAATATTTTGTCGAATTTGAGTTTTGTTTGGTGTCTTTTGTGATTGTAATTGCTTTTGTTTAACATTTCCTTACTTTATGATGTGTGCTTAGTCATGGTTGTTGCAGCATGTTGAACCTTTATCATATTGGATGAGTAGTCTTGGAAAATGTGCCTTATGTTGATACAGAAGAAGGTTATATTATGTAGGCATCAAGGGGGTAGGACTCATTTTAAAGGATTTCAATGTGTCAGACATATGTAAGGAGCAAACGAAGCAACATGTTGTTGCAGTATATCTTTGTCGTATCATTCTATTGATTGATGAATCATTCAATACCAAAGTGGTCGGTGAAGTTTTATATCCTATTTCACTCCAATACCAAATCAGTAGAGGTTTTGTAAATCTCACACTTATCCTATGTTGATACACAAGTAATTAACCAACTACAACGACTCCTGGACAAAAATGGACCTAATGTAGTGTAACAGCAGTATCTAAGCTTACTATCAACTATTTGCTATGTCTATGTGGATCCTCTGCTTCTATTGTGTGTTATGTTATTAGTTAATCTCACGTTGATTTCTCAGAGATTTTGGGTTGAGACAACTTTTCTTGCTGTAAGTTTACCTCATGTCATTTGGCACCTTAAATTATCATAATAATGCTCCTAACAAACAATTGCATTTGAGGTTTACAAGGAAATAGAAAAGACATCTTAGATGATATTCTCTCTATATTCTTCTACATCCGCTTCGAAATAATTTATAATCTTGTCCAATATTATATGCTTGTACGTCTATCTTAGCAAAAACATTTCTTTGGCACTCATCTTGTAGATATGTTGGGTGCCAGATGCCTGACGTTCACTCTCATACAACATTGTTGGCTTCACAATTATTCTATAGACTTGTCTTTTTTTTTACTTTGTTAGGTATCTTCATATCTTTCCTGCAAAGTTTCTTTAGTCTTCCTATTGTTATTCTATTTTTTCTCCTCTATTATCTTTTGGCTCTTTTAGGGTTATCTTTTGACTTTTGAGCCACTAGCCTTAGTTCTTGAACCTTTGTGTGGAGAATCATACCTTTGTCTATTGATCTTAAATAGCTCAACAGTAATGTTGCTGGATTCTAGAAATTTTGTAGTGCTTACTAGAATTTTCAGCATTGGGATAGGATACCAGCATGGCTGTAAAGTTCCATAATTAAATTAGGGAGCCTGGTATGGCAGTCAAAGAGCAAAATTGCAGGACCCTCAGTTTCGGCAGTGATAACAAAATATGCGTAAGAGTTAAGCTGAATATTCAGTTTTCATTTTGATACATCTAATCTCCAATAGACCAAGGATTCTTCATAGTGAATAGCTTAACAAAATGCTACTACAAATTTTAGTATCTCAGACTGCAAAATCAGATATATATAGATAGAAGCAATGGTTAAGGGAAACATACTTGGTTTACTTTATCCAAAAAAAGGGGAACATACTTGGTTTGTGAAATCTTGTTGCTCTAGAAATGGAGATATTATGAAGGGAGATGCCTCGGATTCATCCTTATTAACTTTTATCATTTTTATGTGAAAAGATATTAAATGACTGAATATGAACCAGGAAATGCATTTGGAATTCAGGAGTCTTTTACCAAGTAATTTGGGGTAGGGGTAGGGGGCCCTTTTTGGTAGGAAAACGAAGTTTCAGTTCTCAATATGCTAAAATGGCTGTACAATCACAAAGTGAAGTGTGTCATGGTAGACAAATAATTTCTGCTATTTTTCAGAGGCAACATAATATTTTGAATGGTTTGGTGACTTTCTTATGTTTTATGATCCCGGTAAACTTTCCACTATTTGCTTTTAGAGACTTGGACGTTAAGGATTTGGAAAAGCATACATTTTCTAAGTTCTACTTTGGGTCTAGGTAATCTTGAAAATAGGAACTTGTAAAATCTTGCAAAATCAAACTCTGTCCTCCTACACTTTAGCTTCCTTTTTCAAATACAGGTGGTGTCAGGACAACTTGTGATTGTTCCACTGTGTACCTATTACGTACCACCAAGGCGGCTTAGACAAATGGGACGAAATCTTCTGCTCTTTATCTTTTTCAGCATTGTGGAAGTCAATATTTGTTAGACACTTTTGACTATCCAAATGACAGTGGGGGCAATACCCTATAAAGCTCATAGGCCATACCTGGAAGATATTGCAGTAGTTCCTTGATATGATGATGAAAAGAAGAGAACAAAATATTGTAGGTGCCTCAAAGGTATCCATAGGTAACATGAATGATTCCAGAACTGACCTCTAAACTGGCACAAATATTCTTTGGTCGTTTTTGCATGTGTCATACTTGCCGCATACATGCTGTCAGATATTAATTATGAAATTCAGTACTTCTCAGGATCATGTTGTTGGCTCCATTTGGTTAATCTGTGTGTTATTGTTCGAATTGCCTCATTGCTTTAGATTTTTATAGTAGTACAACATTGCAAATAGAAGGATTTGTTAATCTATTTGATTAGAATTTTGGCCTTATGATTTGTATCTGTGCTTCTTCGTTCTTCCGTTTCTTGTTGTAGTCCTTTTTGTTCCCTCAACTTATTAGTGCCAAAGCCCAAGAGTATTTGAAACTCTCTCTCTTTCTGCTTCCCTCTCTTTTGCGTGATAGCGTGAGTTCAATCAGAAAAGAAACAGAAAACTAATTAGGATATTATTCAACAGTGTACTTTAGCTGAAATAAGCTGCTTTGGTATGTTTGTCACCAAGTTTTGACATGAATTTGGCCATTGACGCAGGTCGCTCTACCTGTCAACTAATCATATCTGATGTTACTAAATGATATTTTTAGCACATCTTACTACATTTTAACAAAAAAAACACCTCTATCTCATCTATTAAACAATTTTCCGATTTCCCTCCAATTCCAGGTGAATTATGGCAATTTCATGCACGGGTTGATGAAGGAGAACGTACAGCTGAACAGGAAAGTCTTGTCAGAACTGTCGATGCACGAACCATACAGCTTCAAGGCCCTCGTGGATGTCTCTCGCAGCGCTTTCCCTGGGAATAAGAAGTCCATAGTACCTCCAAAGAAGGAAGGGCTTGCTATTGTTCTTTGAATTAGTTTCCTGTGTTGTGCTTTGTGTACTCTTCATCTTCTTTGTTGGGCATAATTTTGTTCTAGCATTTCTGTTTAGCAAGTTTCTACCAACGGTATTGAAGTCTTCTGTTTACTACAGTGCTTTAATGGAAATTTAATATGCTTTAATTTTATGTTACTACTCTCTCCGTCCACTTTTATTCTGTTCAATATACAAAAAAATAAAATTTTATTTCTGTTTAAGACAAGGAAAAAGGGGGGAATTGGAAAACATATCTCACCCTTAGTTATTAAATACTATGATTATTTTCAATTCATTTTGTAAACCTATTTTACTATTTAAATGAATTGTACGTACTAAATTATGTCATTTTTTTCATAATCATATCATATATAAGGTACAAAAATGGCACCACTACAAATAAGAATTTTCTTTAAATTTATTTATTTTTAAAAATTAATCTTTCCCTGCGGCTTTTGTGAAAAATTATGTCTTTTATGAGAATTTGAAACTTTTATGAAGAGTTACGATTTTATGAAAAATTATGACTTTTATGAAAGGTTATAACTTTTCAAAAAAACACGTATTTTGCAATTAGTGTTTTAATATATGCTTCGCGAGTAAGCATTTTCGAATAATATGGCTCAATGGAACTTTGATGATTGTTAAAAGTCTTTGGAATACTTTATTTGGACACCATTATTTAATCTATATCACCTTTTAAATATTTTTATTTGGCTATACACTTCAAAATATCTTCCTATATGCTATGTCTGGAGTGAGAATTTGACAAGTCTAACTACATACGGTTGAAATTTATGGAAAATGACTGAGCTTCAAGCAAAAAATGGTTGAAGCGTAGGATGAAAAACAGTTGAATTCAACTCTATATCCCTAATGTTTAGACAAAAATAATTGAACTTTAATAATATGTATATGAAATTTGAGACATTTTATTCGAAATTAAAGCTTAATCTCACCAAAATAATTTCGACGTGAATAGACGCAACAGTCAATAAGTATGACTTAAATGGTGATCCCGAAATTGAGCATCCAAGCCTTTCGGCCTGGTGAGTGAAGCCCATACGGCCCAGAATAAATTAAGCCCATACGAACTGATCCAATAAAAACCCTAGAATCCCTAAATTTAGGTTTAGAAATAGCGCCTTTCTCTTCATTCCAATTCCTTCTTCTGTTGCCCTAGCCTCCGTTCACTCCCCACCCCCTAACCCCTAAAAACTTCCGGCGACGATGGTAAGCTTCTCTACTACTGGTGTGAGTAGTGTTGTATGTATTTTGAGAATTGAGTGCTGATATGTTTGATTTTGTTTGCAGGCACCTAAGAAGGAAAAGGCTCCTCCACCGTCTTCCAAGCCCGCCAAGTCCGGTGGTGGCAAGCAGAAGAAGAAGGTCATACTTATTTTCACATTTATGTATTTGTTTTGTTGGTAACTAGGTAAAGTTTGAGTTTTTAATGTTGGGTTTTGAATGTGGAATTGCAGAAGTGGAGCAAGGGAAAGCAAAAGGAGAAGGTGAACAACATGGTTTTGTTCGATAAGGGTACTTACGACAAGCTTATCACTGAAGCACCCAAGTATAAGCTTATCACCCCTTCCGTACTCTCTGACCGTTTGAGGGTATGTATATTCTTCTAGTATGGATCTAGTTGTTATGTATTGAATATGAAGTGTGTGTTTTGTGCAATGTGAATATGCTTGCTTACAAGAACGAATTTTATCAATTGTAGCACACTGTTTATACTTGAATATTTGTGTTTTACATAAACTAACTCAACTGAAAAGCATAGCTAGATCTGTGCTGTTGTAGATTTTCAAAATACTTGGCAGCAACAGTGTATTATGGTTTAGTTCTAGTTAAATTGTAGAACAAGTTTGTTTTTGGTTTTCTTTTTATCAGAGTGTGTGCACTTAATTTTGAATGTAGGATTAACTGGTTAGGTCGTATGATGTTGGAGAAATTGTTTGGTTTTGTCCTGGAGAAACAGCTCTCATATGGTGAGCTTGATTCACTCAAGCTTATTAATCATTTTCCAAGTCTTGTATAGTTGTTTTTGAAATCATTTTCTTGAAAAGGTATAAGAATTGGATCAAGATGTAAGATTAACTGAGGAGCCAAATAAATAGAATTCAGAGATATTGTTTAGGTGGTGGACTTACTGTTCTGATAACCAAATGTTTGATTTTCTTAAAATGTAGAAAACTAAACTATAGATGTTCTGGTTTGAAAGGTGAACACATAGTGCTCTTGTTTCAGTATACCCGTTGTAGTCACACATTCCTGAAATGTAAAGCCTGTTTGGATGTTTAAAAGTTATTTAACTTATTTAAGTCACATTTTTAGCTTTTGAAAGTGTTTGACAAGGTTAAAAAATAACTTAAAATAAGTTTAAAATGACTTATTGAATTAGAAATGACTTGAAAAAGTTTAAAAACCACATGTAGGTCTCCCCTTATTTTATGGACTTGGAAGTCAGTTAAGTTACTTTTTATTTTTTGACTTGAAAGCTACTTTTTTTTTAAATCAATCCAAACAGATTCATAGTTTTTCCCTCAAACCAAATACACAACTCTAAGCCAAAAATAGAAAATCAATTATTATTTGGAGTTATTTTCAAGTTTTAAAAGAACTTGTATATAGTTTAACTAGTGCACTAATTGCTAAAATGGCAACACCCTTCTATTAATGCATTTGTTGTTTCCCCTGGTGCAAGTTATTCATGAATTTATGTTTGATATTTTCTTCTCCGAAACCCACCACTAATTTCTGACTGGAAAAGCCATGCCTTACACTCATGATATGAAATGTAAATCCAATCGCTCTGGTTGGTTCTCTAAAAATACTCACGCGGGAACTGCATGTCTGTTAATCCAAATTTCAGCTTGTGCTGTAAAGGATTGTAGTGTAGTTGCTTTTGTTGCGGGTGGATTTTTTATATGCTGCTATTCTTATGCTAATATAGTTTGTTTTGATTGAATTTGCAGATTAGTGGATCCCTTGCCAGGAAGGCAATCAGGGAATTGATGGCTAAAGGTTTGATCAGGATGGTGTCTGCTCATGCTAGCCAGCAGATTTACACCCGAGCTACAAACACCTAAAGGCTTTAATATTTAGACTGTTGTTTATTAGCCTTCATTTTGTTTGAAACACTATGTTAAGACAATTTTGTGCTATGAGTTTAAGATTTGTTACTCATTGAATTCTTGGTCTTCTGAAATTATGCGACCTTCTGCTGAAATCATTTATTTGCAATGCTGGTTTATGAATTGTGCATTTGTTTATGGGTGGAGTTAATTCTATATCCTACGATATTTGTTTATTATTTCCAAGTAATATTTTCTTTGCAATGCCGATGTAGTGGTGGATAGGTTCAACTTTATACAAGATAAAATTTCATCACTCATTCAATGTTACTTTTGAAACTATATTAATATGATTTTATAGCAAATTTTCACATAGAGATTTACATAACAGTTGATGAATCTTTACATGGACATTGTTTTGGGTTGTCTGCTCCAATCAAGGCTTGAAATATGTTGTAAAATATCTCCCTTGAGCAATGTTTGTTCTCTCCATAGTTATGAATTGAAAACGAAATAGTTTTTCGTGGATATGACAAGCTTTTAAGAATTTCTACATCGAGTGATTAATGTAGAAATCCTGATTAGTAAACACAATAGATAGATATGATTTCAATTTTCAACCAATCCTAATTTCTCATAGTGAAAAGGAATATCTACAGGATATGAATATAAGACCTGCTGCTTAGCAAGACATGAGAATCAATAATCGCAGTGGGTACCTGACCTTCCAAAATTAGAATCCATCAACCAGCAGCGCTACACCTCATCTTCCTAAACTAACAAAACATAGTGCCAAACGTTATAACTCGAGATTTCGTACACTTACCAGAACAACATTTTGAAGGAATCACAAGGTAATTACAAAAGGACATCCACAAACAAGCTTAGAAAGATAGTATTTAGAGAATATACTCCCATCAACTACTTTGTAGCTCTCAAACAAGTAGCCTATTCTGAACTATCTACACTGAGATAAACATACAGACCGCCACATTACCCTGATTTTGCCCAGCTACCACAGTTCTACTTGACAAAAGCATTGCTGTTTCTACAAACAGCAACAACACACTATGGTCCACAAAGTCCTTGATATTGCATAGATCAAGAGGCATTCTCTGAAGAAGCGACCTTGTCCTTTCCAGACTCGAGATTAGTGTTGACTTGAGATTTTTCACTAGATTCATCCTGTTGCTGCTGATTATCAGTTTCCTTTGCCGTCAGGAAACGACCCCCACATCCTCTAGCTCTTTTCAATGCATGCAAATGACGTGATTCATGCAAGTAAGGCTGCAAGATTATTTTGCACTGTGAGCCTCCCAAGGTATTCATGCTGGAAAAACATTAGCCTCAGAAACAGATATTAGAACTTCTAATCATGGTGCAAGGCACCTTATTACCAACTGTATGTTATTGGATCTTGCAGATGTTTCCAGCACAGTTGATAACTATCTTTGAGTTATTTATCAGGGGAGTAAAAGACATTATTGATCACCCATAACTTTCGACATATACATATTAATCATAGAGAAAATGGATTCTTTTGCTTGGAGAAAGATCCTTAATTACGAACCGGGAACGGAATCACTCTGTTCTCCAGCAACAATATTTTATTTTATTTTTGAAAAATACATCACAATTATGTTTCCCAAAGATCAGAGCAATCTAAACTTTGATGGGCAACTGATCAATAATATAGAATATAGATGTTCTAGAATTAAAAGCTTTTGTTGCATCAGAACATTTGTACAATGTAATGTGAAACTAATATGGTATACTAGTATTATTTAGATTTTTACGGAGATTAACGTTACAGTCCAGAAAAAATATACATTTGAGAACTTGCTCTACTGTCTCTCTCATGCTCTGCTATCCACACTTCACTTGCAGTATATATATTATTAGTAAAGGAAATTTTATGGTTTTGTCGTTTGGTTGGGACTCATAAGGAAACCCAATCATGATATAAAATTCTGCCTAACAAATATGATTGCAACATAGAACTCTACATTACTAAAGTACCTTTATATTTCCAGAATTAAAGTGTGCACTACTAATATCGGCCTAACTTACCCAGAAATCTACGTATTATTTTATGAGGGATAGCATGCAAATATTGATCTACCAAATAGTATATTGAAAAAGATGCTCTCATAGTAGATATCCCTGAATAAGAATCCCTATATTATTTTTTGATGTGTAACAGCCCTCGCATCATTATTCACTGCATAATGATCCCTATGTATTATTAATGGCATAATATAATTCTAACATAGCTAATAAGTGAACCAAGCGACCCCTGTATATGTTTAAAATAGCACTAGAAATGCGCAGACACTTAATATATGTGCATCACAAACATGAATCATCTAGAAGGCTATTTAGCACTTAACAGTAGGAAGTGATAAATCAACAGATGAACCACAAACAAGCTGTCAAGGTTGGTTGCCTGTAAATTGCAATATTGGATACTGAAGCAATATAGTATAACAAATAACAATACACAAACATTTTTCGACAAAATACCTTCCTAGCTTTCAGAAGTTTCTTTTCTGACTCAGCTTTCGCACGAGATTGTCGGCGCCTCAAGATGCCATGATACTGTTTTGCATTAACAAAAACAGGTTCGTCTATCGCATCTGATGGCAAAGGAACACCCGCTTGTTGAATTCCCATTAGCTGAACGTGAACCTGACAGAAAATGACACAACTAAGCTCGCAAATTCATAGGGATATTTCATAGATGAAGTCCAAATGAGAAGTGTTATGAAAATGTAATACCATTGGTTGTGCTGGATAAGGTTGTGGAGGATAAGGCTGTGCATCGTACGGTGCAAAGATGCTCCTATAGTATGGGTCTGGATATGGATAAGCTGTTTGAGCCTGCAACTAATGAAAAATAGTTGCAGATTTATTATCAGAAAAATAGACTTAATAAAACCAATCACCAGAGCATAAATACAAAATTAGTAGGCATAGAAACAGGCTTCAAATATTCCCCAACTGGTACCTTAAAGATCTGCAATCTCTATCAGAAGCCTCTAGTTTTAGACTGTCCAATAAAAATGAGTGTCCTACTAAGAATACTTAAGATTGCAGGTTATTATGTGTGCCAAATGAAGCGAGGGAGGCAGATAAAACATCCAGCTAATCCAGGAAAATCTTTATGCAGCGGTCCAAATAGGGAACAACGGATTTTAACAACTGTTGGAACCAATTGTAGCACTAAATTTCATTCACAAAGCTGAAAACATGGCAAAATTTAAAAGGTTTGCATTTAAACAAGTGTTTACTATATAACTAACTCTATGCTTCAAGCTGCGGCATTAAGAGTCTACTTGATTCAGATCATCTAATCTATGGTGTTCAAAGAATTCTGCTAGTGTATCCCTCCTATAGGACAAAAGACTTACCTTAAATGAAACTCTAGGCCAGTAGACCTACAAGAAAATTTTAGCCAAATTGTGGCAAGTGTAGTTGTAGAGAGTGAAAAACAGATCGAGCAATCTGAAAACGAAGCAATGCCTAGAGAATTAGTTTCAAAATAACACAAGCTTGTAAAACAGGATGTTACCTAAAACAGAAATGAGAGATTATAATTAAAGTGTTTGTGTCTAACCCAACCATACCTGATTTAAAAGACCAATGAAAATACCAGAAAACAAGCCCAAAATGGAAAATCAAACTCCGTCCCAAGGTCTCATCAGTTATGATTGACAAACCCAACCATGATGGATTGTAAATATCGAGAAGTCATGAAATATGTATTCTTAATGTTACAACATCATCATTCGAAAACTTAATGCTATTTGTATAAGCACACACTAGAAAGGGTACATGTGTTTCTTCTCACAACTGAATGTTCTTCTTGGTGGTTCTAACTTCTAACTCCTATCAAGAGAAAGTCATCAAATAATCAAACGCAATATCATATATAAGCACAAAAAGGTCATTCCCTATCTTCAAGAAATATACAAATTTTACTCGTTAGAGACTATCAACCCTTATTATATCAGCCAGGTATCAACATGACAATCTATAAGTAGAAATATTTCCAGGTTCTAACTTCTAATTCCTATCAAAAGAAAGTCATCAAATAATCAAAAACAATATCATATATAAGCACAAAAAGGTCATTCCCTATCTTCAAGAAATATACAAATTTTCCTCGTCAGAGACTATCAACCCCTGTTATATCAGCCAGGTATACAACATGACAATCTATAAGTAGAAATATTTCCATCCTACTACTGAATACATTAGGAATACTAAAGAAACTTGATGCATTAATATCCTTCTCTTAGGTTCATACTCACCTATTGCTTTCTCAAATAGTCTGAACGACCCCAATGTATTCTGTTATGCTATCTAATAAGCAACTTTCTTCAATTTATAGGTTCGCGTGAAACATCCAATTAATCATTCATAAATCTAAAATAATATATTTTGCATCATATGACTTTATCTCTAGATACAAGAATCCATAGGCACAATCATAGCTCAATTATGCTCCACATTATGATATTTATGATCAACTTGGCTTTCAGGCTTTAGCACAACCAACTATTTGGGCAAGAAATATATGCTGTTTCATGTTGGATGTTACAAGTGTCAAAGTGGTGTCTCTGCTAATGAAGATCAGAACGGCATCACATTCTTATTATAGCCAAATATGAACATGTGCACTTCATCTCCCAAGATAAAGAAGTCTATTAACAAGTTCAAATGTTAATACTCACAGCACCATCGTCAATATATCTACATGCCTATTACAATCAGTTAATTCTTGAGATATGTATAACCTATTTGACGTCTGACAATACCCCTAATTGATTCATGACAGCAGTTATATGATAACATCTGATCAAAAGAACAAGAAGGGGGTTCATCTGACAGCAAGAATAGTTATCAGCAGAAGATATCAATCCAAGACTTAATACTGATTTTCAGAAATTGTTCAGTAGAAGTTAACTGGTGCTTCAAATATACCATAGAATTTCCACTGCCAAGTTGATTGGGCATAACATAGTGCATATTTGGTGTTACAGTGCCAGGGACAGACATTCCAGCTGCAGGGGATGAAGACTCGCTGTGAGCTTCTGATTGATTTTCTGACTGTTCATTCTCACTACCATCTGAAAATTTATTGCATTAACATAGGCATTAGAACCTTTTGTTCATGTAACCAAAAATACATATCCAATTCACTTTAAATTCCTACTGCTTTTGTCTGAGTTTACTGTGGTTCTTAACAAATTGAATGTGAAACAAAAGCATATGCAGACAATAATTTATTTTCTTCTATCATGATAAGTCTCGTTTTGATAAGTCAAAACTACACAATGAAGGCATCAAAAGAATGTATTAAAAGATGATCAATGCAACCAGTGTCATCAAACAAGTACTCCTGAGTCCTGAATCATGACTACCTATACATAACCAGGATTCTTCGCTTTACAACAAATGAATTAGCTTGTATATATTTTTTACATCTTTTGCTATTCTAGAATATTCTCCTATTTCTTTCATCCAAATTAGCTCAAGGATGTAGAATAGAATTCTTCCAAATGCCTTCATCTTCTTAATAATCTTTCACAACGCTTATTAAAAAAACAAATCTTCCACAATAATATGGAAAAATTCCCAAGCTGCACATTTGATGTCATGAATGAGCTTCATATCAGAAAACTGGAGGAATAACTTAAAAAAATGTGTCAGATTGTACTAGCAGGAGATAAAGAATTTGTACCATACTATTTGTTTAGAAGAGCAAGGCTACATACATCATTTAGTAATGAAAGACATGTGAATCAAGCCAACTTCACAGTAACACAACACAGTTAAGGACTCGAGAAACAAATCTATACCTCCGACAAAATAGTATACTAAACCCTATAAAATAACCTGAATGATAATGAAGCGAGGACGTCATGACGCTGCTTGCCACAGAATCTCCAAAGTAACAAACCTATGCAGTTAACAAAAGATGGATCAGCAAAATGACAGCACACTCTATACCACAAAATATACCTCCAGGAGCATAAATAAATCATACTATAAAACTTAAATTCAACCTACAGATATAATGATCAGACTTCTTCGATTGTCATGTCTCAACATTTCTACACATAAAACTATTTCCTTCAAATATCCATGCCACAGAGCCAAATTACTTGTGAAATTAAATTAGATACATTCCACTTCATATTTTTCATCTTTCAAACTACAAAAAAAGCCTTATCATTATATGATTTTTCACATACCTCAATTAACTATGTAAGGAAAAAAGTTTTAATTATCAGGGAAACAACAAATAACAGAAATTGCCAAGCTCAAATCCAATTCTCCGTTCCTTTTGAAATTTCTTCATTTTCTTTCAGCAAAAACATGTAAATCTTAATGAAATTCAATTAATCATACAATGAGTTAACGAATTCAGCGTATCACATCTCAACTTTTTCAGCATCTAAACTCAATTTCATCAAAAACAAAAAATTAAAATATCAATCCAAATAACAGGCGTACATCGAATTCACAGCAAACAGCAACTGAATAGTGAAACAGCTCAAATATGAAATTTTACACATGCAAAATACACAAATTACGAAGCTCAATTACTCAATTTTCGATTCAAAATTATACCTTATGAGTAGGTTTTTGAACAGAGGAAGAAGAAAAATTACCTTTCGGGAAGAGCTTCGTGTATAGAAAACCAACAAGTAGCTTTAATTTGGTGTTTTCTGTTGAATTTTCTTCTCTAGAGAGAGAGAGCTCTGTTCTGTGTTTGTAACTGTTGTTGTTTATCAGTAACTTTGTACTGTGAGTTTTTATGACATTGTTTTTTCACTATTCTTTTTGCTTTTTTTAGTTTGGGAAAAGGGATAAATATATAACTATCGTAAATGGTATGCATATACATTTCGTCATATTTTTTGAATATTGGTATTTTTTGTCGTTCAAAAACTAAAACATATATGTCTTTTAGTTTAACGAATAACGAAATAGGGACACATGACGCAATCTTATCCGTCGATAAATGTCAATTATGACACGTGTATGTCCATTAGTATAAGGGGTATATATGCTCTAGTTTTTGGATAGCGGGAAACCAATATCCCTAAAGTATGACAGAAGATATTTGCATATCATTTACGATAGTTCGATGGTATATTTGTCCGTTTTTCCTTTTATTTTTATTTTGTTCATATTCAAGAAGTAATTAAATCTAATTTTGGTGATACGTTATATTTGTATTAAATTTAAATTCATACTTCAATAACATCCGATTAAATTTATATGTAAATTCATATATTCATTCAATGGGATAGATCTCAAATATCCCCTCATAATTCATATTGTTTTGTTTTTTCTTCTCTTTCTTTAAATGAAAAAACTATACTCTTTTTTATATATATTAATCATTAATATTAGAAATTTATTATTTTTTATTAATTTAAATTCATAGTATAAATTTTATTCAAAAACTTTAATTAAGATTGATTAATTCAAATTGATACAAACTAAAATCTCTTCAAAAACAATAAAAGGATGTATTCTATCCCATTACAAGTTGATGGTAAAATTATAGCCTCAGTCAATACCTTTTTCGTAAATTAAATGAATTATACTCTAATTACATGATTTACTGTATATCTCAACCTGCCTTAAATAAACTAAAGTAATATTGATTTTATTAAATTTAAAAATAATTATTCTACAGTAAAAATACATGTTTCATAACTTGGTAGATACTCAAAATTAGTCTCACTATTAGTAATTTATGATCTACCAACAATTACTCATTAAGGGTGTGTTTGGTACGGAGGAAAATGTTTTCCTGGAAAACAAGTAGATTTTGGATTTATTTTTTCCTGTTTGGTTGGTGAGTAAAAAATATTTTCCGAAAATAATTTTTAGTGTTTGATTTATGAATGAAAAATGTCTTTGAGAGACATCTTTTATTTTTACTAGAGTAAAAAATAAACTTTTTTTAAACAAAATTATTATTTTTTTGGGTGGGATGGGGTGGGGTGGCGTGGTGATAGTGGGTGGGGGCAGGAAATAGGGGTAGGAGTGAAAAAATAAAAATTTGAAGTTGATAGTATTTTTAAAAAATAAAATTAATTTTTTTTGGGGGTGGGGTGGGATGGGGATGGGCGGCGGGGGTGGGGGGTGGGGGATAGGAGTTTAAAAAAAAAAAATTTGAGGTTGAAAATATTTTTAAAAAGCAAAATTATTTTTTGGGGAGGGAGTAGGGTTGGGGGAGGCTGGCCGGGGGGGTCAGGGATTGGGTGAAAAAACAAAATTTTGAAATTGAAAATATTTTTAAAAATTGATGGTTTTCCCAAAAAAAATATAATTTGAAATTGGAGGAGAGTTTTGAAAATGTTTTCCTTAATTTTTTTAAGGAAAGTCATTTTTCTTAATTTTGAGGAAAATGAGTTAATTTGAAAAATATTTTTCAAAACTTTTGTTCCAACCAAATATAAAAAAATTGAAAACATTTTCTAGAAAAAAGAAAAAAGGAGTTGGATCATAAACCAAACACACTCTAAATTGCGTAATTTTAGGGTAACAGAAAAAAGAATTGGAGAAAATTCAAACAAACATAATATAATTCATAAACACTAAGCGTGTGTTTGGTATGAAGAAAAATGTTTTTCATGGAAAATATTTTTCTGGAAAACAAGTAGATTTTGGACTTATTTTCTCATGTTTGGTTGGTGAGTAGAAAATATTTTTCGAAAATAATTTTTAGTGTTTGATTTATGAATGAAAAATGTTTTTGAGAGACATTTTTTATTTTTACTAGAGTAAAAAATAATTTATGAAATTGAAAATATTTTTCAAAATCAAAATTATTATTTTTTGGGAGTGGGGGTGGGTGGGTGGGGGGGGGGTAGTGGGTTAATTTTTTGGGGAGGGGTTGGGGTTGGGGGGCAGGCCAGTGAGGGGGGGTCATGGATCGGGTGAAAAAATAAAATTTTGAAATTGAAAATATTTTTTTAAAATCGATGTTTTTTCCCAAAAAAAATGTAATTTGAAATTGAAGGAGAGTTTTGAAAAATGTTTTCCTTAATTTTTGAAGGAAAGTCATTTTCCTTAATTTTGAGGAAAATGAGTTGATTTGGAAAACATATTTCATAACTTTTATCCCAACCAAATATGAAAAAATTGAAAAAACATTTTCCTTCATACCAAACACACTCTAAAAGGAGTAACACATATTATCTTTAAGATCTTTAAAATTTTATCAAATAGATAAATAATACGTAATAGGTATCACTCATCAATATGGGTTAGTGGTACATCGGTAAGAGTACTTTATTCTTAAGCAGATGTTTCAAATTTGAGCTGTGGGTATAGAGAAAATTCTATTAGGAGTATCATTTTAAATGAGCCCTGCAATACGCGATCCAAATTTAATCGGAGCTCCAATATGGGCTCCAAACACCGAATGAAAAACTAAAAAAATGCTATAATGATAAAAAGTATTTTCTTCGTTTTAATTTATTTATTCTATTTTTGAAATTTTTATTTCCTTAAATGTTTTTTATATATATATATATATATAATAGGAAACAGAATATATGTGGCTTGGAGTGAAAAGACAGAAGTGGTCCAAATTTTTGGCAGGGAAAAAGCATTAGCATTTTTAGCCAGAAGTTTATGTGGGCCCTAAATTGGTATTGTCATCAGCTAAATAAATATAAATTGTTTTTGAAAAATAATAATAAAATAAAAAAGAGTAGAATAATGAATCTACTCCATTCAATATTGATCACGTGGAAGTGGATTTGATCCAATCTTCCTACTTCCCTATCAGATAAGTGTCTCTAATTAAATTAAACTAAACATAAAACTTTAATTCAAGAATAATAAGTTCTTAAAAATGCTTGGATTATTGCTTCTAAAAGAATGTGTGAAGTTAATAATGTACAAAGTAAAAATGAACATAGGAGTGCTTTATTTACTTGATGGTTTAAAATAAAATCGAGATTGATAATTTGAATTGAAAAAAATTATTGATTTATTTAAAGTTATTGGTTTAGCAATGTTGATAATGGTTTTGATTTTTTTTTGTTATCAGGTTATCAATTTTTATTGGTTTTAGATTTTTCTTAAGGAGTTAATCTATAACCCAACAGTAAAATCCTTGACTTAGGATTTGATTTTCTACTTTTATATCTGACTGTCCCAAACTCTTGATTACTCTACAATGTAAAAATATTTACTTTTGAGAAAGGTGTAGCTTGTGAATTCATGTGCATGTTGTTACCTTGTTTTAAAGTGATTTTCAATATAATTTTTTAAGTCAAATCTTAATAATTAAACCGATGATCGAACCTATAACAATCAATAGCCAATAAGTCAATATCTTAATAGGTTTATAACGATTTAACATTTCTACAAATCGATAATTAATAAATAATACCAATAAACTTCAAAATCGAACCGAACTGACCGATACGTAGCCTAAGCTCCCTTACTGCTGATATTTGAATCACTAACTCCAAAACTTAACTCTGATACCATTCCCACTTTTGGTTAACTAACTTTTTGAAAGAAGATAAAGGGAAACACTACAATGAATTATCTTTTACTTTGGCATACATTAGACAGCAATACACATTTTACAAACTGACTAGGCCTTCTCACTAATGTATTTTTATCGTGGACAAGGCAAAGAGAGGTTGCTCCTTGTTCAAGAAAATACATTGATCAGAAGACTTTTAACTGATTGCTAGATGAATAAAAACCTACTTCTTGGACTAAAACAGTTATACTACTACAACTACAAGTGTTTCCTGCTACAATGGGCATCATTGTTCTTTCCATATCCTACCAGTAACTCTAAGCTTTAATTCTTTCCGGTCTCCACCAGAAAAGAAGAGCGCCATATTACGTTGAATGATGAGGCCGTCAAAACTGTCCCGAACTTTACGGTGACTGTCCCTGATGCTTCTAGGTACTCCTTGCCAAATCAGCTTCCTTCCGTTGCCTCCTACTTCAAGACTATAGCTAAAGTTCTTTGCTGTTTCATCATCACCCATGAACCGTAAAAATGCAATATAAACTGGTGCCATTCCAAGTTGAAATGCTTCAAAGTGTAAACAGAAGTACTGACCAAAGCAACTGAAAACCTGGAGGAAAATTTATGACGTATTCAGATGTAAACACATAAGGTACAGGACTAAAAGTTTAAGCAATGATATCTGCTAAAATCATCTAAGGCCACCGTGTTAGATTCCACACAGTGACAAGGGAAGTGCACAAAATAAGTTGCATCATAAAATATAACCAATAAAGTATAGAACAACCCGACAAGCTACACATCACTCTCTGAAGCTCATTCTTTTCGTCATAAATAATCCATTTGCCCCAAAATGACCTGGACCAATAGGGAAATTCATTGGGCCTTTAGCTGGGTAGCCAAGTGGGGAGCGGATGATTGCTGAAAGCATCTAAGTAGTAAGCTCATTCTAAGAAGAGTGCTCTCCCATTCTGACTTCCAATTACTAGCAAGTACACTTATTTTACCTACTCCCCAGAAAGAGACCCCAAAACTGCATGCAGCGCAAAGATGGAGGTTGCTCAAACTTTTTCCTGGCTAAGGTTCTCCCCAAAAGAGAGAAATTCACAAAAAGGTTCCCTAATCAGGACAAATTACCATGTCCCTTGCTGTAAATATGATGCCAAGTATTTCATCCTCCAGATTCTAAAGGCTCCCCAATACAACAGCCATTTTGAAATGGGCAGCCAAATTACAAATCCATTTCTGCAGCCAAATGCCTTACCACTGAGATAAGAGTATTCAGTGATTCGGACAAAATATTTAAGGGTTTCCAGCTTATACAATCATGCAAATCGTTAACTAAAAGTATAACCATAAAAAAAGAAAAGAAACCCATCAAGCTGCATCCCACATCTCCCACATTCTATTTTCTCCAAGATTATGGGCAAGTAATACGCTAAAAGTATAAAAATACCCTGACCATATAATGTGACCCATAAAAACCAAACAATACTGACAAATTTTCACCAGATATGACAAACAAGAAAACTATTGGTTGGGAAAATTATGGCTTCAAGAATAAGACCACAGAAACTACAATATGGTTCCAGCATTGCATTCTTAAACCGACTTTTTCATTTGCTCTTCCTAAAAATGAGTAAATCATATAACCACTAAGTGATAAGAACACTGACATAACATATTTTATGGACACTAAGGAGGCATTAACGCGAATTGGATAAAAGTCATTTCATTAGAAATATAATTAGCTCAGTAACTTTAATCCAAAGACAAACTATCAAATGAACATATATCAGTTTCATTTGTATGATGAACCAATATGTTCATTCCTGTGCAAACTCTTGGGTACAGCTGTTGATATTTTTATCATCTCATGGATAAGAGTATATCCTGAGTCATTCTTATCCATCTTAGTTTTGAGCACATGAGAAATCAATCAACTATTCCTCAATCCAACAAAAACTTATTGCACCTTAAACCTTCAAAGCGCTATCAATACATCAAACTTAGTATAGACTTCCAAATAGAGCTGAAAGTCTCCTCGTCTTCAAATTTAAAACACTATATAATAAAGGCAAGAGGAGTTTGGATTTCTTATTATGAACAAGCTGAACTTATTTTGTGAAAAGTAATATTCTCCCCCGATCATTAGAAACAAAAAGTAGGGACGTCAAATAGAACTGTCCAACATCTCAACTGAAAAAACTTTTAAAAAAAAGAAGACTTAGAGTCAGTCTCAAACTCACAGGCTGAAGTCTACGTGCCCATCCTTTATAGCAAAGAAATCACAATATTACCATTCTCCAATACACAAATCTAGCACATATCATAAATTTTTGTCAGAGCTGCCTAATTTCTATTGGACTTGGACCACAAACTAATCTGCACTAAATGTAAGAAGAGCAATTATACTTACTGTGAGCATCCATGTAGCATTTTCCACTTCATGGGGTTTTGACTTCACATAGCGATGTTGAAATACTCCCATGTGCATATCGACTTTTGATCATCTTTTAGATGGCAACTATATATGGTATATCACCAATGACAGTCAGTCTGATCCCGCATAGGACAATTATAGGTCTGAAGGAGCATTGGGACTCATGCTTTAGCTTGCTGTAGTAAGGAATGATGCCTATGCATCCAAAGCTCTGGTATACATGGGAGTTCAAGAGATGCAGCAACTTCTCCAACGCAAGACATCGGATATTACAAGTTCATGCCGACATGTTGGACAGCGATTATGAACCCTAGGTTTGCAACCAGAACACAGTGTGTGACCGTTGGAACACTGCAATAAGGCAAAAGAGATAAAATTAATTACTGCATATGCAAGAACAAGAACAATGATAACAATCCTTCATAACAAAATTGAACAGCTATGCCAAAGAATTAAGGATATCACTCCACTAATTTTAGTAAGTGTAAATCATTCTCCCTCTCTTCCATTTTAAATGGTACTATTGAGAATCAAACAATTTTTCTTTGACACTGACTATTTCAAATACGTTCTAAAATATTTTGACAATATAGAACTGATTTTTTATTACTTTTATACATTCCAGATTATGTAAAATTTATTCAGAAATTAATAAATTAACAACAATCCCAGTCCCCAAACAAGTTTCAGATTGTAGATTTATCCAAATAAAATTCATTCCAGATAAACATTAGACCAAATAAAATTAAAATATATCTATGTCCAAAAACCAAACCACCCTTTAATTTACAACCCACCATTCTTTAAGATGGAGAATTATTTTTTCACTAACGTCTTTAAAGATAAAAGAGACAATTAAACATGTAAATTAACTTCATCCTACACTATTCTAAAAAAAAAACTGACAAAAAACTACCATTTTTCCCTTCAACTTTTCTTTCACTTTTTTTTTCCATTGCTTAATAAAGATTCAAACATCTAACAGCAAAGGATAAGAGAACATTATCTTTTGTATGTAACACTAAACAAAGGCTAGTAAGGATTCAGCATTTATCAGCAAGAATTCAGATATTCACACCTGATGGATGGTGGATACATAGCATTTAAGCATACAGGGCATTCCAATAATTCACGAACACTACTGAAACAGTCACATTAGGTTTTGCTGTATGTTAGCAGCTCATTCATATGCTCACCAATTCCGTGCATCTTCGTTTTGTGGAGGATGAATGACCTCAGTTGACATCGCAAGTCATCAAAGTAATACTTACCGTTGTCATTGCTCTTAAATACTATTAATCCCTGCATATGCCGAGTATTCCATCAAATATNAGTTCACCGATCTTGCTTTCTTCAGCAGCCATGGAGAAAAATCAATAGAAAAATTAGCGAATTATGAAAGAAAATATTTTATTTATAGACTCAAATTTTTGTGAATCTTACTACATGTTCTATTCGGTTATCTTTCCATATATTAAAAACTTACTAACAACATCTCTATTTATAAAATAAGAAACCAAATTAAACTAGTAGATCCTATTTCAACAAGGAATATAATTGTAGTAGTAAAATTTTTAAAGGTATATTTATATAACAAATCCAAAATTGAGTCGGAATCAGTTACAAGTCTTTCTATAAAAAGGGTTAAAAGTAAAGTTTAGTTTTCATATTTTTTGATTGGGTGGCCTCAGTGATTGTGTTCCAGCATTATTCAGGTTTGAATTAAGATCTCTCTTATACTTTGTTAGATCGAATCGATTGTTAATGTAGAAAACAGAGTTCGGAGATTAATTATGGATGATATTTGTGAAGCTGTTAGTACAGAAATAGCATATCCTTGGCTTGTTTTTTCACATGGAATGTATACACAGAAGCAAACATTCTACAGCATATTAAATGATCGTTACGACACTAAAATCATCCCCAAAATGCAATCGAAAGAGATATGCTACTCTGATCACGGATGGGTACTATTACATGACTATATATCCAACAGATATTCTCTTTTGAATATGATTACGATGAATGAGGAGATTCAACTTCCACACTTACCAAACCCAGTGGTGGCTTACAATTGCAAACTTTTCACTTCATCACCATCTGATTCCAATTGTCGAATCATGTTCATTGATGGTTATTCAGAGCGTTGCATCATGTCATGCAATACTAGTAGTGATAATGATCATTTTGTCAAACATTACTTCAAAATCATTGGCGATGATGATAATTATGATCATCTGTATGTCGCAATCTATATGAATGGAAAGATTTACGGCTTAACTTTACCGTATTATGGGTTGGTCATAGCTGATCATCATGATATGACTACTATGATGATGAACAGATCTAGTAGTTCTACGACTATTCGATTCCACAAACTAATACAAGAGTCGTCCCCTAATCAAACATTTTCATCATTCCTAACGTCTCCTTACTTGACGGAGTGCAATGGAGATCTATTACTCGTCTTGGTGACATTTTTCGCTCATAATGAAAATGTCATGACAATAAGACTTTTCCAAGAGGACCTTTCAACCAAGACTTGGATAGAGGTGAAAAGCATAGGTGATCACCATGCAATTTTTCTAGACAAAACGCGTGCTTTTTCTTTTTCAAGTTGTGGTGCGGATATCAAAGGAAATTGCATCTATTTCGTAGAGACGGATGATAGAAGCCTCTACACTTATTCCTTGGAAGATCAGAGCATTACCATGACCTTACCTTGCCATATTTCTGCTACATTTACAACTTCAGAATCTGATGATAGTATTTGGATTTCTATTCCTCCTGTCACCAACAAGAAAAATGCCATTACTTAAATATCTCATTTATTTTTGTAATACTTGTTAAGCTTCCGTTTGACCATAAGTTACTTTGAAATTGTATATGGACAATTAATTGAACATACATTTTATTAATAAGTACTCCCTCTGTCCCATTTTATGTGACACTTTTCATTTTTCGAGAGTCAAATAGTTTAACTTTGACCGGACATTTGCGTATGGAATCTTCAAATTTTTCGAAGTAAATTTATATATTTATAAGTTACGTAAAAGGTACTATAAGTCACAATAATTGATAATTTAAAAAGTAAAAAGAATCTATGAAGAGCTTACGATCAAAAATAGACTTGTTTGAATCTTGAAATATTGAAAAGTGCCACATAAAATGAGATGGAGAGAGTACTATAAATTATTTATGTAAATTAGTGACAACTGGAATAGTTTCACGAGTCGTAGATGTTATTAAAGATAAGTGCATATGATGCAAGACGTTTTATGCTTTATGAAGGTGTAAATCTCGATATATATGACATAAACATCACATATCTTTAATTTTAAATGAATTGCAAGTAATGAAGTGACATGGTGATAGGTAATGAAGTGAGATGGTGATGCTTTTAAATAAGACTTAAGTCATCTACGATCCCTTAAAATTGTCCACATAATTCATTTAGATACTTGGATTAGGACTTATACTTATTGAATATCTAAATTGTTCAAGACATGTGCCTATTAAACACATACGCTGATATGGCAAAATAAGTGTATCTCATTGTTGCTGAGCGCGTGAATGCATTTTTTTTAATTTTAAAAAAAAATATTTATATCTACTTTGTTGACACTTGGCATGCATTGACTAAATAGATAATAAATTAATTTAATTAAATATTAATCTTTTAAATCATAAAAAAAAAAAAAAAAAAACCCCACATCATCTTCTTCTTCAACCACCATTTTAAAAACTTCAAATTTCTCTGCCTTTTGTTATGATTCATTTTTTTTTTTCCATTTTCGGTAAACAAAGTACCTGTTGAATTTCAAGAAGAAGAAAAACATGGACCATTTGGAGTTAAAAAATTGACCAATATTTGTGCATTTTTATTTTCAATAACTCCGATCGAGCAACTATCACCATTCATAAACTTACTAGAAATGCTATAAAAAATTGATATAATTTACAATTTCTCTTCGTTGTCGATTTCGAAATAATTTATCAAAGTCGATTATATTTACAAAATCGAAATAGTCGTCGAAGGAATAGCATATAACGAAGAAAAAGAAAGAGGAAAAGATTTGATGGATGAATTCGGGATGAGATGGGGTTAGACATTTTCTTTTTTTGTTATCGCCGAGGAATCAATGGTGAATGACGATTACGGAACAACAGAGAAGAAGAAGATGATGAAGAAAGGGGCAATAAGTTAGATGGGGTGGGGGGGTGGGGGGGAAGATTTTTTTTTTTATCAATTTAATTTTTTCTATATTATTAAAGGCTGAAAAATATTTTTTATTTTTCAAAATTAAAATTATAGGCCCATGTGCCACGTGTCATAATTCTATTCGTAATTTTGTCAAGATAAGGAGTGTGCATAATATTTGTAAAGCTAGTTGTCAATTAATGTTCAATAGATAAATATTCGTTAATATTAAAGTGTCTAATAAGTAAGAGTCTCAATTGAGATGTCTAAATGAATTATACTGATAATTTTAAGAAGCTATCGATGGCTTAAGCCTTTAAATAAATTGTGGACGGTAAAATGACATGGTGTCCATCTCACCACATTACTAGTCCCATGTCAAATTTGGGGAGTCATCTACTCATCATGGATAGTCTTAATGAAAGATTAGGGTTGTATATATTTGAACTACGTGAGTAAAATTAGACATATTTTTGAATAACAGTGTAATAGAGAGTAAATATGATTTTTTGCAATCTATTTGACCCGTCCTTTTCCTCAATATAGTTTGGGAATTTTTTTAAAATGTCATTATTTTAGTATTTAATAGGGTATAGTGTCAACACTTTTAATATTTAGTGATAATGTCAAAATTTTACCTTATTATGTATTTTAATTATATTTTAATTATTTTATTTAATTAAAAAGAATACATAATTTATATAACAAACTAGAGCTATTTAGGGAAGAGAAAAAATATAAAAAGTAACAGATGCTTAAAACTCTCAACATCAGAATACAAAATGAATTTATGGATATATACTGAATACAATATACAATTTCAAATCTATAGATACAAAAATACAATAAAACTATGAAATATAAAAATACATACTGACTAAAATATCAACAAAATTCAATATACACTTTCAAATCTATGAATACAAAAAACATTACACTATAAAATACAAAAATAAATAATAACTACAACAGTGAATACAAAAAAATTAAAACTATGAAGATACAAAAATAAATAATAACTATAACAGGATGAAAATTTCATATACACTTAAAAATGTATTCGATAATAGTAAATACACAATCAAACTCATAAAATGTATTACATTGACAACTAACACACAAAAAAAAAAAAGAACACAAAATACAATAAATATATGACATTTTAGAAAATTTTCCAAAACAAAAATACATAGTAACTATAACAGACTAAAAATTTCTTCCAAACGCATTGTAACATGTATTTTTTTGAATCTTAAAAATTACTAAACAAATTAAACTAAACATGCAATACACAGCACATGCAAAAAAAAAAAAACTCTTCTCCAAAAAATTGGTCTTCTTCAACTTCATGGTTATGAATTTGTGTGGGATTTTGCACATCGACGGATTCAGGCATTTTTCCCCGTCATATATCCTCCTTAGATTTAGAAGTGGAACCTACATTGTTGTTTATTTCTTGAGTGAAAAAAAAATTAAACGATGAGAACTCGGAAGAACTTTGATTATTTTGTCCAATACCTCTAGTAACTCTCTTGAAAGAGTCCATTGAAGAGAGAATTTTGTATTATGAAATCCTAAAAAAAGCTTTAAGAACAACAAAAAAAAAAAAAAAAAACTTAAATCAGTAAGTAAATCAATAAGGAATATGAAGTACATAATACCCAAATCAATGTGAATCTTCAAATCAAATCTTGAAACGGAATTAATTGAGAATGATAGAAAATAGGAAAATTCAGGAATCTGTGGAATTGATTTGGAAGAATGTTAGAGAGAGAAAATGAAAAGAAGTCTAAGAAAAGAGAGAATAAATCTGAGGAGTTTATTATGAATAAAGATAGAGAGAGAAATTGATAAACTTAATAAAAGAGAGAGAAAATTTAAAATATCATTAATATCTATCTAATTACATAAAAATAGGAAAATGGTAATCTATGAGAGAGAAAAAAAGATGTAAATAATGAGAGAGAAAATATTAATAATATCAGAATAATTATTTATTTTTAAAATAATGACATTTTTGACATGTTTACTAATATTATTAAAGTATGAATATTATCACTAAATAAGTTGATATTTATGACTAGTTAGCTAAATTTTCCATATAGTTTAGCTACTAATAATATACCGTGATGCAAAATCCAGGGGTTAAGCATATACACAAACATGGGTATACCGTATATTACTAATAAATAAAGAAAAAAAGATGTATATAGTATTAATTGATTCCTAATTCTCTTGATAAGTAACTCAAACTTCAATTAAATGCACCATAAAAGATGATGCTAAACTAAATTTAAAAATAGGGAATTTTCGCACACAACTGCTCAAAAATAACATAATTATGCTTCATAATTATAGTTTACTAATTACAATACGTAGCAACATGGTAGACAGAGAAGTGAGGCGAGCGAGAGAGGGCAGAGAGATGAATTGTATATGTATATCTCTCAACTAATTGTATATATGTAATGGATACACATATGTATTTGTATATTTGTCGAGCGAGATTGAGAGAGGGAAGAGGGAGGCGAGCAAGAGAAGTGATTCGCGAACTGTATGTGTATATCTTTCAGATAATTGTATTTTTTTTAATTGATATACATATGTATTTGTATATCTAGCGAGCAAGATTAGAAGAGGGAGGAGAGAGACAAGCAAGAGAAGTGATTCGCGAGCAAGAGAGGACATAGAGTGGAGAGAGGCTAATTGTATTTGCATATTTGTCATATATATAAACCTTAATTAATTTAAACTATAATTATTTTAGCTAATTAATTGATATATATTTACTTATCCGCATAATTTTTACTTTAAAAAATATATGAATAAAATATTTAGGTAACGAAGAGCTCATGATTCACATGTTTTGATTTTGCCTATAAGTTAGCCCTGTCCCATCTTCCTTGGTGTTAATGCAATAGATTCTTGTGTGTCTTCGTTCAATTGGTAAATGACAATAACTAGATTGCATTATAATATTTTAAGCTTTTTCATGTTTTATTGATAAAAAATTTCGAAAATTATTTTTTTTATAAGATGAGAAGTTCTTTAAAAATGATGAAACTTTTCTAAATACATCATTTTTCTCTTCTATTTTAGAATATGATAAAAATTTAAAAATTTAAAACAACTAGTCAATTAAAAAAAATGACAATTTTTCTCATTGCACACCCTATCAATTTATTTTTAATTTAACACAGTATTTCAAACACAAAATTGATAATTATATAATAATTTCAAACCTAGTCCTACAAAATCCTCCTAAATCTCCTTTCTTCCTAGGTTTTCTACTTCTTCCATAGATAAGACAAGGGAAGAACTTCTCCTTGCCCACATTGTGGCAATGTATATCTTGATACAATGTATATCATGATATGTATGAGTCAAGGTATATCTTGTATATCTTGATATGTCTGAGTGGTTTGAGCACGTAAGCAATTTAGTTTGGTTTGAGTATCACAAGAAATGTGTTAAAAGGTAGAAAAAAAAGTGAAAGTTACTCTCTATTCTAGTGACCAAGTTAATGAAGGAGACCCCAGATAAATAGTTACCCTATGCATATCCACTCAGAAACTCTGGATCTAAATCAAAAGAGGGTTTTGGTTTCATTAATACAACACTGGAATTATGTTGGCCACACTATCATGTGCCTAGTAATTTTGAAGTTTACGACCCATGGAGAAAGATGGAAAAAGAACTAATTCGCCTAAATCGTCTAATTGCCCATACCGTCCGCACAAGTGTACTACATTCGTGGTTTCAATCAAACTTGTTTTACTCTTCATATTTGTTGATATTGTATTTATGTTGAATAATTTATTTAATATTGATAAATAATTTACATTCTACTCCGGTATAATGAAGTCGAAGAAGATATTATGCCCAAAAAATAATAATATTAAGGATCTAATTCAATACTTATACTGCTAGAAAATGAATAATTTCTTTTTTGTTGTTATAAATCATAAAAAATAGGAATGAAGTTAAGAATCCAACTCAATGCTCATACTATAATATGGACAAGTTAATTAGTGTTAAAATAGAGTAGATCGAATGAACAAGACTCTTAAATTTAAAGTAATTTTTGTGAGGTTTGAAGGTGGAATATCCATTGATATGTCATCCATGGATACATTATCTAAAAGGTTTAATTATTTATCGATATATTAGATTATCATACTCAATATAGAATATTATATAAATAAAATTAGATTTAGATTAGAAACAATGAGTGCATTTAAACTTAATTAGTTACATTCATCTTTATATTATAGAAGTCAAGCCCAAATTAACCATAACCCTGTCCATTAACCTCAAGAATGGCATCGATTTCGATATATACATCGCTTTCGTAATACCTTTTTAATATTCTTCTTAAACTGCATTCATAATATATGTCTAAAGTATGTATATATAAATTATGGAAATTTTTCATGCTTTGCACGATTGCAAAACAATGAAACTAAATATATAATAGTATTCAAAATTGTAATTTTTTTTAGGAATCTCTAATGTAAGGGAAAATTACATTATATCCCTATTATTTTTTAATTAACCAAAATTCCTTAAATTTTTTATCGTTCGGATAATCTCATTCTTCCGGATATATCATATTTGATACATTATATAACTAGTTTGTGGAGATTAAAAAGGAAATTAAATACAAAATTAAATTTCAATTTTCTAAATGATGCAAATCAAATTGATGTCAATTTCTTTCAAATAAGAGCTCTATACAATTCAAATTTCAAATTTTCTTTTCTCAAATATCACGCAAATCGTAATAAATTAAAATAAATTCGATAATGTTACATAGTTATGTATCATATACAAAAATACTATGAATATAATATACACTAATTTAGTTACAAAAAGAGTTGCATATACTTAACAACATGAACATGTGATACATCACAACTTCTGATACATAACTATAAATATATACAAACTGACTTTGTTATAAAATATTGGTGTCTATGTATCATTAATATATTTGGTTATGTCTACAAATATATAGAATTTTAGTTGAATAAGGATGGGTTTATGTATTTAGTAGTAAAAGATAACGAATTTTGTAATAGTTGTATATCCAGGACATAAAAACTATGAACATGATACATATTAATTTGTATTTCAATAAATTAGAGTTATTTGTCAAAACTAATATTTTAAAATGATATATTATTGTTTTCAACATTTTTTTCAGTGACAGAAAATAAATTGCAACCATAAATAAAATATGAAGAAACATAATTGTATTGATAAATAGTATGGTACAATTTATTCCTTCTTGATTCTTTTCTCATAAGATTTATTCATAGTTCGAGGGTCGTTAGTGGCATATTTTCCGAACTTGAATGATTTGGGCTTGATTTCTATAATTTGAGGATAGTTAGTGGCGTATTTCTCGAACTAAGATAATATAGACTACTTTATCTTCCATGAAAGGATTTATGGAGCTTCTTGAAGTATTTGATTATCAAGAAAGACTCACATATTTTGATCTCATCTTTGTGAATATACATTTCATGAATTTGTGGAATTTTCAATATGTATTTTCAAAGGAATTTCTAATTGGAATAAAATGCATCTTATAGAGTCTCAATTCGAATTGAAAACACTTCATATAGAATCTCACATATATAGTTATTTTTTCTTAATAATAAAGTATTGAGTAAGACCTATTAATGATAAATGAGAATGGTGCAATTTAGTAATTGTTATAAATATGAAAGAAAGTAAGAAACACATTTTCAGAATACGTCTAACTTAAGTTATTATCTCATATGGTCACTCAACTATGAATTCTTTTCTCAAAAAGTCACTCAACTTTGGCTCAAAAAGTCACTCAAACGTCACTCAACTATGAATTTTTTCTAAGAAAGTCACTAAACTATAGATTTTTTTCTCAAAAAATCACTTAACTTTAAATTTTAACTCAAAAGTCATTCAATTTTAAATATTTTACTTAAAAGACAATCAACTATGAGTACTTACTTACATAGTCACTCAACCTATTCAATCAACTTTTTTAATTGAAATTTACTTTGATCAAATTTTTATTCATAAGAAAAAAAAAATTAAAAAAAAAGTATTCATTGTATCAATTATGCTATGCTTAAAAATATCCAATATCACCGTCAATATACTATACTAAAATTTTGTTTTCAAACTGGAACGCTGTTCCTATAAATACGTGTTAAACATGTAGAAATAATCATAAAAGTCATGGAATTTAAAAGTTCTTAAAATAATTAATCCTAACTATTATATTTGGGGGGAAAAGGTAAAATAAACAGATCACTATTATATTTTGAGTGGATCAAGTCAAGTAAGTGAGTCATCTTTTTACAATTTTAGTTAGAAATAAAATTTTGATGCAAGTAAATTTTAATTTTAAAAAATTAATTATATAAGTTGAGTGATTTTCTGAAAAAAGAACTAATAGTTGAATGATTTTTTAGTTAAAAAATAAAATTGAGAGACATTTCGAGAAAAAAATCGATAGTTGAACGACTTTTAAATTAAAGTTTGAATAACTTTTTTAGAAAATTTAAAGAACGCATTATTAATCTATTTGTATCTAATCCAGAAGGGATGAACTTGCATCGACCCCCTTCCCCTCTTCTACTCCGCCTCAAAGAGTAACTACAACCAATTTAATCAAATTTTTATGTTCTAATTGTTCTTTATAAAATGTGTTAAAAAAAATTAAATTGGTACAGTACATACATAATTTCGTTGGTTAAATTCACCAAATTGCATTTGTATTGGCCTTTAAATTCTGGTAGAATTTTTGCATTATCGCTGTAGTTTATTTAATCTATGATAGATTGCCTACCATTTTTATTACCTTATTGTTAATATCTTAATTGTATAAATATTTTTTATATCGCGCATAAAAGTCAAAGATAAAAAAAATGATAAATATATACTCCAGCTATACATACAGAATAACAAAAAGAAAGAAGAATATTAAAAAGGTACTACAAAAACATTGAAAATGGACCACTGTAAGGTTTTTTTTCTCTTTCTCCCTACAAGCTTTCATTTTTTATTTTTTTTTTGCTCGTCAGTGGCTCGAATTCATAATAATTATAGATGAGAAATGTTTACCATTCGAGTAATTTCGGAAGCACGGTAGTTACGTACCTTTCTGAGCGAGAACAACACTATCATCTACTGGCGTACCCAACGGCGTCGTTTCTTTTCCATTTTCTACTGATTTCTCCTTTCGGAACCTCAAAACGACGCAAACAAACACTGAAACGGCAAGCAAAACGACGCCGGTAGCTCCACAAACCAAACTTGAAATCAACAACACATCCCTCACATGATCTCTACTTTTGTGATGAACTGTCATTCCTCCTCTCTCGCCGCCGATCCACGTCACGTTCTCCGCTATCGGCTTAGCTACCGGCGGTTTAGTATCCCGCCGGCCGTCATTACCGCCGAAGAACGACATCATCTCCGGAATTTCATCGTTTGTAGTCGTTGAGGCGGAATCTGAGTTTTGATTCTCCGTCGTCGTTAACCCGTGCTCCGCCGGACGAAGCTCTCTGCAATTGGACTGAAACGACGATAATACTACAACGATGAATGTGAGAACAGCAATTTGGAGAAAATTTTGCCTCATTGTATAATTTATTGAAGAGTAGTTGAACTGAAAGAAGAAAAAAGAAGTTAAGAGTAGTAGATGAGATATATTGTTGTTGTATGGTGGTGAATTGAGTGTGATATAAATGCAGTGTGGGAGGTTAGCCAGTTTGTCAAGTTCTATAACCCATAAAGAATGCGCGTGATTTCTTGTCGGGTGATATTTCTGTTGGTATTATAATTTATATTAAAGATTTTTTTACGTTATCAACAACCGTAACTGCTAGTCTATAACTATGAGTTATGACGGAGTCGGAACAAGGCAGGATCGAGAGGTTTATTGGGATCACAGTGTTTTCAAAAATATTTTTGGGCAAGTCTTAGAGTGAATTTCGGCGTGGCATATATCAAAAACGCTCTGGACGTAAATTAAATACGTAGATGTACATGCCGTAAGTTCTAAAATTTAAGGCGTAAGCTTTGAGCATAAAAACATAAGTTCTAGGCGTGAAAATGTAGGCCAGGACATTTTTTTTTTCTTTAAATCTTTTTTTTTTCTTTAAAATATAACTTTTATTATTGATGTAATGAAATTTATCAAATAGTAATTATAATACTTTTTTTCTTCATTATTGATTACTGATAATTATCTAAAATAAAAATCATAATATAATTTCTATGTATTATAGGTTATTTATAAAAATTTATTTATAAAATTATTAAAATATTTACTTTTACTTATTTTATTAGTAATAAACTATAAAATTGAATATATATGAGACTACGCCCGTAGATTCATGGAACTTATGCTTCATATCTCAGGGTTTACGTCTCGCCATATATTGTATCAGTGGCGGATGCATGTTATGCATTATGGGTGCTTAAGCACCCATTGCTTTTTGCAATAAACACTAATATTTATTTGTAATATCTAATAATTCATTCAAATGTATTAACTAAGCACCCACGTTATATAGCAATTCTCAAACTAAAAATAATTGAGCACCCATTAAAATAAAATTTCTGAATCCGCCACTGTACTGTATAACCCTGCCTTTTAAAACTTTGGAACCTTTGAACTATGTACATTTGACTTCTCTATATGTTTATGTTTTCATATATTTAGATTCTCTTAATAAAAGTTTGACTCTATCATAAATTATAACGTTATCTAAGTGAGCTTCTTCATATTGTCATTCTCAAAATCGAATAAAAAAATAGTGTCGTAGTAGATTAATAAGCAACATAAAACTTTACCGATTCATGGTCTATAGTCGTCTTAATTTCTACGTTATTAAATTACTTCAAATTAATTCGCATAAAAGCAAAATTCCTGTGAATTTTTGTGAGAAAATGACCAAAATGGTCCTTGATACATAGAAATTGAAGTATTTTGGTCCTTTACTCCTTTATATATATATGAAAAATGATCATTTTAGTGTATATAAAAAGACGATTATTTTAGTCCTTAGCCCTAAAATTAATTAAAAAATAAAAAACCTATTAAATTTAACCATGGTTTTAACTTTCACTATAGCAACTAATAGTATAATTTCGCTAGTTTGGAATCAGACTAAAATTTTAGTTTGTAATATTAAAATATTTTATTTGTTATGTATTCCTCAATTTTAATTTGTTTCTCTTAGTTTTAATTTTTTTTAATTTATTTTAAAATTGTATTTTTTATTTTTTGTCTAACTTTTTAATTTCAACTTTCCATATAACATATTTAACACTGCAAGAATAAAAACTGTTGATACTTTTTACATGTCTTAAGTTTAAGACCATAAGATTCATAAAATTGTTTTTTTTCTTAAACTTTTGTCAAATAAATAATTTGAAATAAAGGAGTGAAACATATACAGATCCAAATCGAACCATATAATTAAGCAGGTTTTGACTATTGATTCTAAATATTTTTCACTTTCTTTAAAATTTGTCATGAAGTCGGCGTTGAAGATAAAATTTTGTTTGGTTATATCTTTTAGAAAGAGTATTTAATATAACGTTTAAGCATTACTGTATTTAAATACAACTAAAAATAGCAAAATACGTCATAAATTGTTTTTCAAATTAAATTACAATTTTAAGTTGGATTTGAAATATTCATGGTCCAATATTCATTTACAAATAATTTTTTAAAAATATATTTTTTACTGTCAAAAGGATCCTAAGTTTCATATACAAAACAATGTCATAAAACATCTTATATTATATTATACTCACAAATAAATGTGCACTCGTGATACAAAGAAATTGAGGAAGAGACGGCTTATCTAACACAAAAGTCAAATGCCCTAAAAGCTAAAACCTATCATTAATTGGCCACGTTAATTTTGTATGCTTAATAATTTCTTTAATCATTGCGTTGCATTTAATTTGTCAATATCTTTTGGAAAAAGATGGCAACTTTTTGAAATTTATAGCTTCAATCACGCACACACATCCTTTTTACAAATTACAATATAGTTGGTTTTATTGAATAAACGGAAAAGGGCCTAAAATATCCTTGAAGTATTGAAAATGGTATAAAATTACCCTTCATTCATCTATTGGCTCTAAAATACCCTTCCCATCCACCTATTGGCTCCAAAATGCCCTTGTCATCCACCATTGGGCTCAAAATTGATCACTTATTTAACTATTTTAATATTAAATTGTTTAAATATTTTTTAAAATACTTGGCGCTCAACTATTAGTTATAATTTAATTTATTAATATAATTTATAAATCAACCCACTACCCAATCATTATTAACTATACCTCACACAATTAATAAACCAATTATAATAGCAAAATCGCCATAAACACTACTAAAACACGACAAAATTATAGATTTCTGAAAATGATCCAAAATTATTCGAGTTCGAATCAAAGCCCCAATCAAATTTAGGTTGAGTCGCTTATTTAGGAGGACAATTTCAATATGATTCTCTATAAAACTTGAATTCAAAATTTATGATTAAAGGTAACGAAGTAGTGCATCCCAAATTAATTAATGCACTTTTTAAAATAAAAATTTAGAAATATTTATAATTTGTCTTAAATCTTTAATGTATTACTTTTAAAAAAGTTTATCTATGAAGTAACATCACATAATTGAGACGAAAGAATAATTAAATTGAACATAGTTAGACTTTTAAGTTTATCGGTACTTTTTATTTAGACACTTGAATGTATGATAATTTATTTCTATAGATATTTTCGCCTCAAAATTTTAAAAACACTCATTGGCAGTAGTGTTCTTGTTGTTGCATTAGTAATGTGAAGGGTTTATTAATTTTGTAGAGTTTAATTAGTAATGAGTGAGTAGTGGATTGATTTATAAAATATAATAATAAGACAATTTATAACAAATAGTTGAGCGCCACGTATTTAAAAAAATATTTAAATAGTTTAAATTTAAAACCGTTAAATAAGTGGTCAATTTTGAACTCAAAGGTGGATGACAAGGGCATTTTGGAGCAAATAGGTGGGTGGAAAGGGTATTTTGGAGCCAATAGGTGGATGGAGGGTAATTTTGTACCATTTTCAATACTTCGAGTGCATTTTAGGCCCTTTTCCGTTGGATAAATATCATATCAAAAGTTTAAAATTTAATTATCCGATCAATTGAGAAATAAAATGTACGTCGTGATGGTGATGAAGCTAAGATTTTTAATAACGTTTATAAAGAAGTAAATCATAAACTAATCGAAGGGGGTTCGACATCTACTTTATATACGTAAAATAATGTATAAAATAGTAATATTTTTCGTCGAAGGGATTCGGATGAACCCTCTAACTGGCTAACTCTATGCTAGCTCCGCCTGGTTGTGAGGATTTTACAAAATAAATACTTCTAAATAAGTTTAAATTGAATCAGATTAGAGGCAAACTTAGAATTTGAAGATTTCGGATTCATCAGTATTTATCTTAGATTAAATATGAGCTCTAAACTAAACTTAAAATAAAAATAATGAAAAGGACTTTTAAGCTTAATTAAAACCATGATCTGAAAGATGGTTTACCTAGCCCTATATTAACAGCACAACGACACACTTATGCTTTTTATGTGTACACTATAATTATATTTTAATTCATGTCAGCTTCTCAATATATATATATATATAATTTTTTTCTTAATTAACAGATGCACGTGCACAATATGTCCTCTCTAGATCAAACAAAAAAATATTTAATAAATATTCCAATTAATTTTAATTTATGTCGCGTAACTATGGTTCATTTGCAAAGCTCTAATTTCAAATTAAAGTTCTAATTACAGACAAAAGTTACAACATATAGTCATATGTATATGGATGGGTCCTCAACCCCACAATTAGAAAATCTAAAACAGTAGTCAGTACGTAATTTCATGTTTAGAGTGGACATTTGTTCTCGTCCTCTTATTAAAATTTGTGCCAACAGAACTGTTTTCTGTTTTAATAATAATAATTAATAAATTTAAATAAGTAAATTGTTTGTTATATGTACTGTTGAGAGTTTGGCACATGGAAAAAGTTCTTTTAGTTCACGAGAAAGTATTATCAGATATTTTAATTTGTGTTTTATTTCAGTATCTCAATAATCCAAATTGTACAAACAAAAAAATAATGTAAAGATTTAACCCTTTTATGCGTGCATGAACCTTTTAGTATTGATGTAATCTAGTGGTGAGATATTCACGAGTCGAGTAAATATGAGTCAAATCAATAAACAAAAAGTTTGCTTCGATCAAAATGTGCTAGCGATTGATCGTTGATAAATAGTTTGCCATAAATCCCTCTCTTCCGATCCATTGGTTTTGGTTTTAAGCGTACTATTTCAAAAGCGGGTGCTCAAGGCAAATTTTATAGTCACTACAAGGCGAGGCGTAAGCTCTAAGTCACGGTATTTTTGAAATTTATATATATATTTTTTAGTCCATATTAAGTGAATTATTTAAAAGGGATAATGCACAAGTACCCCCTCAACCTATGCTCGAAATCTCACACACTTATACTATACTAAGGTCCTATTATCCCCTGAACTTATTTTATAAATAATTTTCTACCACTTTTCGGCCTACCTGGCACTATCTTGTGGGCTCAACGCTTGTTGACATTTTTTTACAAACTAGTGTCACGTAAGCCGAAAAGGAATAGAAAATTATTTATAAAATAAGTTCAAGGGGGTAATAGGACCTTAGTATAGTATAAGTGTGTCTCTGAGATTTCGGACATACGTTGAGAGGATACTTATGCATTTTCCCTATTTAAAATTGAAAAAAATTGTTAGAGATTTTTCCCCCCTTCATTATTGAGATTTTTAACTCTACTTTACATCGTCTAGGAAAATAGTTTTAAAATAATCAAAACGGTTATTGTTAGATGTAACATTTGATCTATGTATAAGTATTTTTATTCTAAAGAATGTTAATACCTAATAATTCACTTAATATGAATCACAAATTAAAACATAAAAATTATCGAAAACCAAACAAAAAGCTTACGATTTTAATCCACCAAACATAGAAAACTCTTCACAAGGAGTCATTGTGACTCCAAATTTTATATTTTCTCATCGTTTTCTTGTATTTTTTTTCCCCTTTTGGTGTTAAATGATGAATTATATTAAAGGGAGCACATGCTATCACTTTAACAAAAACAACTTTTAGCGACATTAAATATTTGACATTAATAAAGAGAGCTAAAGTCTTTACCGGCATTAGTTAAGTGTCATTAGAACCAATGTCGCTAAAGGCTTTAGGGACATATACAAAGAGTGACAATTGCCGCTAAGTGTCATTAGAACCAATGTTGCTAAAGGCTTTAGGAACATATACAAAGAATGACAATTGCCGCTAAAAATACATATTTAGCGATAATTAAAAATTAATTATCGATAATGATTATTTTTATTATAGTATATGGGGCCGTAGAAATTATTATCGAAGAAGACAAAGAAAGGGTACTAAAAGGAAAAACACCAACAATTTTTATGAAAATAAGATATTGTTACATGTATCTTATAACAATACATATATTATACAGAAATAAATACATTGACATGTGAGTGATTTTTTTAAGATGGTTGAGATAGGTTCCAATGATGATAATACAAGCATATGTTGCATGAATGTAAATAATTATGTGTAACGTTTCTAGGGTACTTATAATTGTAAAGTGTATTGAAATGATTTGGTATCTGTAAAAATGCAATGTATTTGATTTTGCATGCATACATTGAATTGTTACATTCTGAAACATAATTATAGCTACAAATAGTAAATACTCATACAATAGCCATTATAAAAATAGTGTGAATTACATGTGGATTTTCATGGAGATTAGTATGAAAATTAGCAGGAAATTTATTTTTTTACGAATTTTCATATTAATTTCCAGAAAAATCCTTATGTAATTCACAATTTTCTTGCCGTGAGCTACATTTCCTAATTACACAAATAAATTATAAAAGCTATTTATGATTTTTTTTTTCTTTATTGTAAATAATTGGACTAATTTGTCCAATGCATGACATGTCCCTTATGGATCAGCCTGCTTCTTAAGACCCATAACTGAAAGCCATTAATCAAATTTCAATCAATCTTCCCATATTAGAAGTACAAAGATAAGATAAGAAATAGGATCCACACCCAATTTATGGCTCTTTTTGGCATTTTGACCCCCCTATATACCATTCAAATTTAATGTGTAATCCTTAAAGTACTACTTTTTCCGTCTCATTTTATATAGCAATATTTGATTGGACACGAATTTTAAAAAATAATAAAAAAATTGAAAATTTTAAAATTAAGTGGGATCAACAAAAATAAAATAAAAATTATATCTTTAAATACTTACCATATAAGGAAATATGACATTTTTTTGCGACTGACCAAAAAGAAAATAATGCCACATAAAATGAGACGAAGAAAGTACTACTTTCACTCGCAATATATTTGTCAAATTTACTCTTCTAAGGGTCAATTTACCAAATCTCTACTTACAATAATGTTTAAATAAAATAAACTTTGGAGTTACTTTATTCTCAAATTTAATTACTTTTGAAATCTTTATGAATCAAAATAGGTTTATAGAACTACAGAAGAGTCTTGTTAAAACATAAAATTTATAATGTTGTGCTCCATCGCATAAAATTAACATCATGATATTTCGTGTCCACTCTTTTGGATTCTTTTATATCCTCTTATCCATCACTTAAAACAAATAATTTATAAGAAAGAAATAAAAATACTTTAAAATTTCTTAATAGAATGTTAACCAAATTGACTCTTCAAGATTATAAATTGTTCAAGAAAATTCTAAAAGATTAGTGGAAATTTATCCCTATGCTATTGTCTATGCTAAAATAAATCTACCAAACTCTATACTCTAGCATTTGCCAAAATTGAGTAAAACAATTTGCTGTTTTTGTTTGCTCAGAAGAACGGTTGAAGAAGGAAAATTAGGAAATTCCGAATTTATCCTCAAGAAAAATGGCTAATTACTCTAAGGCTCACGTTTGCCAGTGCTTGAGCCGGTTGTCGACGGCTCGCCGGAGCTCAACGGTGATGATAATCGGAGAAAGGAGGAAGACGGGTATGGAATTTGTTGAGGGAGTTTTGGGCCTGGCCCATGGGCTTATTCAGTTGGGCCTTAAGCCCGGTGATGTCGTCGCCATTTCCGCTCTTAACAGGTAATTACTTACTTATCTGCTGCCATTTTAATAGGAAATTTACGTAAATATATTATAATAAAAAAATATTTACTATTTATAGCAATAATATTTTTTTTTCACTTGATCACTTTTAATTTATTTATAATACAACTTTAATTCATATTACAAAGAACAATTTTTTATTCACATATAATACAAACTTTTATGATAGATAATTCATTTATCACACATTTTAATATACTTATCATATAATGTGTCAAACTTTTACCAAACAAATATAATATATTTTAAAAAATAATTATAATTCATATATGTTGCATAAATAATTCACTTTTAATACATATTGCAGATTTAACAAAGTATTGCTATAAATGGTAATAAATAAAAAATATTGCTAAAATCAGTAATTATTTATTAAAATGTACCAATTCATGTAATTCAAATGTGCGAAACTTTCATTGTGTAAGGTGGTGTTATGTATTGTTTTATAACGTATCATATTGTATTGTGTGTTATTGTATAGTATTCTATTGTTTTAATGAATACAACGTCTGGATAAACTATATAGTCACATAGGGGTTAATTACACACAAATAATTTGAAAGTTTAATCTACAAAAAAAATAGAATACTAGGTGGAGTTCCGATAAAAAGGTAAGTAAATGATAAATAAGATAAGTAAAGAGAAAATTAAGGTAACAATGCAATCACACCAAATTGATTGTTATACAAAATGAGACTTTTCGTAATTACATAATAATGAATTGATGATACGATACAATAAAAATTTAAGTAGACAAATCCAAACAAAGGTGTTAGATTTTTATGCTTCACACAAATAATACCATTTATATCATTTCCCTCCTTTTGAAGTTTTGAACAATATTTCTTTAAAAAGGTTCTAGGTTGAATTTGAATGCTAAAATTACATATTGAGAGTAGTTGTTAACATATTCACTGTTTCAGAATAAAATTTGACCTTTCAATGGTATATTTTGTTAAGAGAAGATAATACAGTGTATGGAAGCTTTCGCCACGGAACTATCCTTGAATGGTTAACAAATCTTTTTCATCATCCAATTTTTGTTGCAGTGATCTTTATTTGGAGTGGTTACTGGCAGTTGCATATGTAGGAGGGATTACTGCACCTTTCAATTACCGTTGGGTAAATACACAAACGCTTAGTCTCTAATCTTCCATTTGCTTCTGACATTATAGGACATGGTTAGTATTTCCTCAATGTGAAAAGTCCACACAACATAGTTCTTGGGTTGTAAGCATTTTAAATATATGTATAAACTTAACTTCAATGAGGAAGCTGAAAATCGGTAACATGGATAAGTATTACTATCACAGAAATAATTCTATTTATGGATGATATGGATTGAAGAAACTGTTCTGGATACAAGCATGTTCTCCTAGTAACTATTCTCAGCATGCAGAGCCTGGAAGAAGCAAGAGCAGCTCTTCAGGTAGCAAAGCCAACAATATTGGTCTATGATGCAACCGGTAATTTCTGGAGGTCCGAGTCTTATGCTGATTCTGTGCCTTCTCTAAGGTGGCATGTCCTAATGGATACTCCTTGTGAAGTTCATAGCACTAGTATTGGTACGTGTTCAAGATTTCCTTACCACTGAATATGGGTAAAAAAAAGAGTATTTTTTCTTCGGTTCATTAATGGATCATTCTTACACACCCGCCAGGATTAACTACTGAACAGCTGAAAAGAAGTTGCAAAAGGCGTTTAACAGCAGACTACCTGTGGGCACCTAAGGAAGCAGCTATAATATGCTTTACCTCAGGCATATACTAACTACCTTTCCACATGTGTGTTTCCTGTTCTTCCATTTCTTTACCATGATTCAGAAAGTGATCTTCAAATCCTCTCACACCTACGGAAACTGACAAAATGAAGTTCTAAGAGAAATGTGGTACTGGAAATATCTTTTTTTAACTGAGGAACGTAATGTCTCTCCCACAATTTTATCTGGATCAGATTAGGAAAGTATCGTGTTTCTTAGCCTCAGTAAAGTTATTTGTCTACTAGCAAAATTCTTGAACAAGAAGATTCATATATTGCTCCACTGAGAAATGTGTTGTGTAGGTTGAGTCATTCAACTGCATGTCCAAAGTAATGCTTATCTTTTCAATTCTTAAACCCTCAATCTAATTGTGTGTCCCCGTTTCTGGTACAAGGAGTATTGCTAAGTCCATTGACTTATATGTAAGATTTCTTTTTTCTGTTTCCTAATGACAATAGGGACCACAGGGAGGCCAAAGGGAGTTACCTTAAGCCACTCAGCTTTGGTGGTGCAATCCCTTGCAAAAATTGCAATCGTTGGTTACGGTGAGGATGATGTATGCTTGTCTACTGTGATAATATGGAAGTTGCAACCTAGATACATGATCCAAATGTTTGAAACACATGCCAATTTGATTCATGTTATTTTTCTTTCAGGTCTATTTACACACTGCACCACTGTGCCATATTGGTGGTATATCATCAGCCCTGGCCATGCTAATGGCAGGAGGTTGTCATATTTTACTACCAAAATTTGAAGCTAAATTGGCTGTTGAATCCATAGACCAGCATAGTGTTACTTCTCTCATTACAGTTCCAGCTATGATGACTGATCTAATCTCTTTTTATAGGTAAAGCACTCAGCTGTTCTACTTGATGCAAAGACGAGTTTCAATAGGATTTATCTTTTGAACAAAGTTGAAGTGAATAATGACTGTATGGGCATACATATTACTGGATTATCAAGCTTTATCCTTCAAAGTTTACTACCAATATCAGTTTATAGCATTATTTCCTTTTGGTTTTACAAGGAATACTTTTTGTGATGTCCTGTTCTAAGATTAAAAGAAATTATTTTCTCTTTTGGCGATTGATTATTTTCTAGGTTTCTCTGCATGGACAACTTAGCACATCCACTTAGTTCATGATAAGTGCAATTATTTGATTCTACTTTCACTTGTGATAGGACAAAGCACATATCTGTAGGGTCCAAATCTGTGAAGAAGGTTCTTAATGGAGCTGGGGGTCTTTCATCTGGTCTTATCAAAAATGCGATTGAGATATTCCCGAGGGCTAAACTTCTTTCAGCTTACGGTATGTTGGTCTTGTGACTGCTTTGACATACTTTCTCATTTTCTCCATACTTATTTTTCTGAACAAATATTCTGTTGATAGCAGAAGATTGCAAGTTATAAAGTGGTGTTCCTGATGTATGACATATATCATAAACTACACATTGTGTTAGCCTTACAATTTTATAGTGGTACAAGTCCGAACCTTCTTGGTGTATTCTGTGAAATTAGCTTCATGAATATGTACTCTTCCCTAAACAAATCGTTCTGTTTTAGTTGTACTCTCCTGATAAGTGTTCTTTAAATGTTTTGCAGGAATGACTGAGGCGTGTTCTTCTCTGACTTTCATGACTCTTTATGACCCGGCGAGAGAGAGTTGTATCCAGCATTCTTATGCCAACAGCTCCAATTGGCCACATAAACCAGATGGCATCTGTGTTGGAAAGCCTGCTCCACATATTGAAATAAGGATTGCTGGGGATGATTCGTCTTGTATAGGAAGGATTTTGACACGAGGTCCCCATTTAATGCTTGGATACTGGGGTCAAATGCCAAGCAATAATTCTTCTCCAATTGATGAATGTTGGCTTGACACTGGTGATATAGGGCATATAGATGATAGTGGAAATATCTGGCTCGTTGGGCGCTTGAAGGGCCGAATAAAGAGCGGGGGAGAAAATGTTTATCCTGAAGAGGTAAGCATCCAGACTTCAATGCTTTCGTTCTCTTCGTTCAATTAAGCTATCAACACAAACCTACGACCCTAACTGAAATCTCTATAGTTGATGAGAAATGCTATGTGTGTGAATTATTTTCTTGTAATGGAACACCATGATTTCTTTTTGCATTGTTTCTATGGGAATGTAAAAGCCTGTAAATAATTCAGTGAGTTTGTTTGTGACACAGGTGGAAGCTGTCTTATTGCAGCATCCAGGGATTTCTGCTAGTGTTGTTATTGGGCTTCCCGACTCTCGCTTGACCGAAATGGTTGTCGCCTGTATTAGGCTGAAAGACAATTGGCAGTGGACTGATTCAAGCTCTAATCATTCGGTTAACAAGAACGTGCATTGTTTATCGAGCACTGTCCTCCAGAACTTCTGTAGAGTGAAAGATTTGACAGGGTATTTTCTTTTTTCCTTTGTTGTTCAAATGAATTCGATTGAAGCAAGTCTTTCTCATATTCCATCCCCACTCTTGATGTTTGATGTGCTTTGATTCATATTGACGTGTAATATTTTGCAGGTTCAAAATACCCAAGAAGTTTGTGGTATGGAAAAATCAATTTCCAATGACAACAACTGGGAAATTAAGAAGAGATCAAGTGCGAGCAGAACTTATGTCTTTTAGGCAGTTACCGCTGAGCAGACTATGACTCCACCACATTCTTCTCTTGCGTTTTTTTGAACGGCTAATTACATGGTAAGAGAATACAATAGAATGAAACAATACTGAGAGTTTTATGACATCCTGCTGGGAAAATATGCAGCTGTTCTTCAGATTATTTAATGTATTTGTTATTTTTCCCATTAAGTTGTAACCTACAAGATACTGTTTTTTGTTTGTTTCATATCTCATATACCCATACTGATTCTTCTTTGTTCACTATGTAACATCAAATGGAATAACATCTTGATTCATCGAAACTGAATTATCATGAAGTTGAATATTGTAGTGCATCTATTTCACAATTTATGTTATTTCTTGCATATTAGGCATTGGTGATCAACACAGAAGCTCATCGTTGTTGCAGGAAGTCAAATGAAATAACTGAACCATGAAGGATTCTGTGTTGAGAACCATACATCTGATTAGTACTTACTTTTGAAATATCATGCCTAGTAGGTGCCATCATTTTAGCATATAGAACACTATACTTTAGTAGGACGGAAACTGCTCTGGCGATATAGTAATTGCCAGTAGCTTTTACAAATTATTATTCATAGGTTATGTTTACAGGAAAAAAGAACTTCTGATGATGTGTGTAAACACATCTGAAAAACTTGAGATCATATCTGTTAGATTTTTGCCAAGTCTGCTCTCACCTCAAGCCATGACAACATGGTGTTGAAAACAAGCTCCACACTTTCATTTGGTTCGCCTATCAGTTGATGCCACATTTCCGGGTAAATATTTATAGCCTTATCCTTACTTCCTGCCGATTTATACACAAGTTTAGCAGCTTCAGGATCACATACCTTATCTTCCCCACCTTGAAGAATCAGCAAAGGGACTTGTAGTTCATGAGAGTTCCTCTGTATATACTCACAGACTTTCAGAAGCTCTAGTGCAGTGGCAGCTGGTGGCTTCTCGGAAGCCAGGCGATTTGGACTTTTTGAGATAATGTTTCTCTTCCACTCCTCTTTGTATGATATAGATGCAGGTGGTTTGGTGATGACAATCCTCCAAGATGGTGCAATGAAGGCGGCCAACGGTAGTAGCTTCTCCAGTGGCCAAACAGGTCTGTATTTCTTTGACACTCCAAACATCGGTCCGCTTAACATCAGACCATTCCATACATTCTTTTGCCTTAAACATATGAGTGTAGAAATTGCACCACCTAATGACTCACCATACAGGAAAGCAGGGAGATTCGGGTGATCAGCACGAGCAGAGTCAAAGTACTGTATACAGTCTTGGACTAAAGGTTGAATACACGGTATGTAACCAGGTGATCCTTCTGAGTAACCGTGACCTTGTAGGTCAAGAGAACAAACGAAAAATCCAGCTTTCACCATAGCTACTGCATTTAGCTCAAAAAGCCAACTGCTTTCGGACGTATAACCATGAATCATGCCTACAAGACCTCTTAACTGATTACTTGATTCAGGCTGCCAAGATTGTGTGAATATCTTCATGTTTTGTTTGTTTAACATGAAACTTTGTTTGTGCATGATTTTATGTTGCTTGTAAAACTCTTCTCTTGTCAAGTTACCATAAGGGCTGTTCTCATTAGATTGGAAAATTGGGTGAGACATTGTAATGACTAATGAGTTTGTTTGTGTTTTGTGTTCTGTGTGAGTTGATATATACACACAAATGTGCATTATGATATATCTATGTTGTTCAAGAGTACTGATAGGGTTGGGAGTTTAGCCTCCCAACTGTTTCATGCTGGGGTAATAAATAGAAATATGAGACATGAAATCAGTTTGCATAAATTTTAAGATAAAAGGATTTTATTTATTTCCACACCAAATTTGACTTCTTATAAATTTCTGTTTATTTTGTTTGGCATAATAATTCTACACACTAATAATTGACAACTCTTTAATGTAATAATTTTAAGAGGTTGGTGATTTGTTACATTCTAGTGATAAAATAAAGGGCTATGAATTAAAGTGAAACTCATTAAATTTCAACTTATTACTCCCTTCTTTCCTATTTACTTGTCAAATATTTCCTAATTTGATTTCTATGAATGACGATTTTCTGTTATATCCTCAATTTATTATCATTGAGTTAACGTCTTTGAAAAATATAGCGAGTAAATATTTTTAAAATCCTATCAATTAACTGTGGGAAGATTGATAAACTCGTTGTACCAATCATTATTTTGTTAATAAGTGTGTCAAGTCAGTATGATTCGTTAAATTTTAGATAAATATCTTGTTACCCCTAACTTGACATGATTTATTCAGTGCACATAAAATAATTAAACCAGGTAGCTGAGGTTGAAGAATTATTACAATGCAATTTTAGTGCATTATTTTAATGGATATAAATTGATTAGAAAGTGAAGATTATTTCTTGGTGTAACTCATATTATGATCTACCAACAATTACTCATTAAAGCTTAAATATAGTAACCACCAATTCATGTTCCATATATTATTATTATTATCTCCGTCTTTGTCTTATTATTATTTAAAATATATGGAAGAATTTGTACACCTATAAATAATGGTGGTTGATGAATAAGTGTGGAAAATAATTGAAGCAAGCATGAAAAACATGAGGTTGTTCATTGGTGTAATGAAAAAGATAAATTGAAAATAGAGGGAAAAAATTATCGTCAATTAAATGCATTATAAATTTTATCTCAGATTTAATTTTTAGGATATCTTATCTTATCTTATCCAGTGTATCAGACAATTTCTAAGTCTTCAATCTATTCATTACCAAAAAAAACTGTAATTTTGTCAAAGGAAAGTGTTTTTTTTTATTGATAGAGCTCTGAAGATTGAAATTAATAATTAGTTCGGAGTTTTTTAAGTCATACAACATCTTCGAGCTACTACATTTTGAAAGCAACAAGTCAAGAGAATTACTACTCTATCGTAGTAAACTTGAATATCTTAAAAAGAGCGAGATTGATTAAAAGAAAATTTATATATTTTTTCATCATTTTTATTTTAACTCTCAGCTGTATTAATTATTTTTCCACCAAACATTTTAAAAGTAGTAGATGCAAGTTGCAACAAAAACATCCTTGAATGGGCTATGGAATTTTTAAGTCTAAATTCAACTCAAACTTTGGTATTCAAAGGAACAACTCATCCAAATAAAAAAAATAAAAAAATATATCTTATAATGTATATTTTATGAATACATATAACAAGAAAAATAAAATCTTAAATGCAAATCAAGCTACTTCAAAGCAAGTAGGTACACTTGGCAGGGCAAGATTAAATAGTGAAGCTACTAAAGTTGTTGCTTTAGAACCCAAAAATCCAATTTTCCTAATGTGTGTATTATTAATTAAATTTAAATTTTATATATTATTTAGTATAAATAATTTTTCTATGATATTAGGTCGTTTAATTGATATTTATATATATTTTTTAATTCTCTCTAGGAGCTCTCACCCCTTGCTTTCATTCGAACTCCCAACCTTTAGATTAGAAGTGAGGGGTGCTTACCATTCAAGCAACTCTCTCGTCAATTGATATTTATATGTAAGTCTCCTCGAAAAATCAAATTTTAAATTTTAAAAATAAGATATGTTTATATATATATATATATATATATATATATATATATATATATATAAATAAATAAATTTTGTTTCAGGCCACCATATTTGTTTAGTTGCCTCAGACGATGGGAAACATCATGCCTTGTCGCAATCTGTGTTAGATTTGTTTTTTGTTTTTACTTTATAAATAGGCGTATCAACATATATATATTAAATGTCTTTTTCATTTTGTTTGGATTTTTTATGCAGTTGAAATTAAAATTAGAGTTTGATTTTAGTTAGGAGCGTCAAAAATGAACCCAAACATAGGTAATTCGTTCAACTCGTTCAGAATTTTAAGGGTTAGACTCAAAATAATTTGAATTGGTTCAATCTCAACTCATTCAAGCTTAACCCATTTGAAAAGACTTCTCAATTGAGCCCAATTAAATCTTCAATTTCAACCCTTTTTATAATTTTTTATTAAGATATATCTCTATATTGAAGGTATGGATTATCATCTATTTAACATCTTTTAAGATTTATCTATCCATTTGTTATTTTTTTAACAAAAAATTTTTGAGCGTAAATTCAAATTGTGATTATAAAAGTTAAATATCAATATGTTAAATTATTGAGATTAATCGGGTTAAATTGGGCGGATCAAGACCCAACCTGTTTTTTAGCCCATTTGAGCTCAATCTATTTGAGACCAAAGTAAACTTGGATGGATCTGATTTCTATTCAACCCATTTAAATATTTTCAATTTTAACCCAACCCGCCCATTTGATACTCCTAGTTTTAATTATATTTCTATTGCAAATAAGAGAATAGAGAATGTTATATGAAATTTATGAAGATGGAAATGAAATATAGGTTTGAAACACTTTTTCAGTTATAGCATAAAATTGTATAATCAAACAATGAATTTAGAATTAAAATAAAAAATTATTTCATGATAAATAAATAAATAATTCTCATGATGGAATAGCTCCTAAATATCATGACTTCTTACTAATACTTAGATGTATTTGTTTAGAATTTTTTTATATAATGGTAAGCTATTAATTTAAATTAAATGTTATAATCACAATTTGATTTAATTATGCTCCGTAGCAAACTTTTGTCAATCGCCTCTCTCCCTGAAATTCTCGCCTCTCTCTCTCGCTGCCACTCTCTCCCTTAAAAGTCGTTGATGGGGGTTCGATATTTATTATATATACATAAAAATTTATTTTAATCATTCATAATTTAGTATAATTTTTTACCGAAAGGGGTTTAAAACCCTTTGTACAAATTGGCTCCGCCCGTACTTTTAAGTGTCACAATCGGAGGTAAGTTACTTTTCGTTCAATAATTAAGGTCCTTTATTAGTTGCTTTATGATGCAATTTATTTTTTTATTTTTATGTACTGTGATGGGTTACACTAAGCCATTAAACCAAAAAACATGAAATTATTTCGTTCATTTTTTTTGGAAATAATAAAACAACAAGAAAAGGAATAAAGTGAAGTGAAGTAACTTCTTAATTTTCTTTACGGTTAAATTACAATGAACGAAAATTTCTTTATTTATAAAAAAAAATTAACTTAATTTCAAAACTAGTATTCCTAACTTTTTTCAAAGAAATAAAGTAAAATCAATATAATATAATAAATATATTTATAGCACATTGTTTTTTTTTTAATTAGGTTATTGTCTAGACATGCATATATTGTGAAAGTAGTTTGCGTTATTTGCTAAATACTATTTGCATCATTATGAAATATTAAGAAGAGTTTATTGTTATGAATATAATTAATTATTAAAAAAAAGTGTTATATTATAAACTATAAGTAAATTAGTATTACAATATCAAACTTGAATGGAGATTTATATTAGAAAATTTCACATATAGCCACTTAAAAATAATTAATTACTCTTCATAGCTATAGTTTGATAATTACAATTTGTAGCTACATGTTATATGGAGGAGAGAGACGAGTGAGACTGGGAGAGAGAGGAGAGAGGAGAGAGAGAGGGGGAAAAGAGTGGGAGAAAAGTGAATTATATGTATATTGGTTAGATAATTATAAATTATACATATGTAATTGTATATATGGAAAGAGAGATTGGGAGAGGGAAGAAAGAGGCGAGTGAGATTGGGAGTGAAAGGAGAGAGGAGAGAGGAGAGAGAGATTGAGAGAGGGAGGAGAGAGGCGAGTGAGAGAGGGCAGAGAGTGGGAGAGAGGTGAATTATATATGTATATAATTGTATATAACTGTATATTATACATTATACATTTGTATAAATGACAAGCGAGATTGGGAGGAGGAGAGAGGCGAGCGAGATTGAGAGAGAAAGGAGAGAGGCGAGAAAGAGAGGGCAGAGAGTTGGAGAGAGGTGAATTGTATATGTATATAGGCTAAAAAGTTGTATATTACACATATTTATTTGTATATCCCGGCGAATTATACATATACAAACATGACTAATTATACAAATTCGAAGTCAGCTCACGTAATTAATGTATAATGTCAATCGCGAGAGGTAATTATAACAAACTATAGCTATGATGAGTAATTAAATAGTATAATTTTGCTTATCCGCGTAATTTTTCCTTTACATTATCATCTTTTTAGTTAGGCAAAAGGGTCTGATAGACCATTATACTTGACTCGGATTGTATATTGAATCCTTCTACTCCAGAAGTTTTAATTAGACACTTCAACTCAAACAAACTAGAAACTTAAAGACCCTTTGATCATTGACTGGCCTTAGGTGGCGTTAACTTAGCTAAGTTGAAAAAATGTGTGTAACACACGCGAAATAAGAGCTGAATCGATTTTAAAAATTACTATAATCAAATAAAAAGTAAAAAAAAAATTAACCTACCTCGAGAAAAAGGCAAAAAGGAAAAAAGAAAATTCATTTCTTCTTCAAAAACCACTCACCCACTCTTTGGAATATTGCAGATCTCTCAAGTGTTATATCACGATCATCTCTGTTATCAATCTTTAAATTTTCATCTTTAAATTTTTTAAAAAATAAAAAATAAATTTTCATCTTTAAATTTGTAGATACAGCTTTAAAATTTTCATAGTTCCTAATCTTTCTTTTTTCAAGTTAGGATTTTTCTTTCCATCTCAAGCTTTTTGGTGTCAATTTTAGTATAATGAGTAGTAGGGTTTGAGTATTTTTTTTATTGATGTTAATATAGCTTTGATGAAATTGTAAACTCAAATAGGGTTGTCAATGACTCAATGGACTTTTTTTTGTTAGGATTTTTGAGAACAAAGTGAAAATCAGTATCATTTGTTTAATATAATAAATATATAAAAATAAAATTCTGGCCATTAAATTAATGAGATGGATACGATGTGACTCTTTTTTACGTGGATATGATATGTCATCCATGTCAAATCAAGTGAGGAACATCGGCTGACATACGGGTTTAGAATTTCTATTTTTTGTTTGAGTTGAAGTGTCTAGTTGAAACTTTGGACAGTAGAAGGATCCAGTTTACAATCCGAGTCAAGTACGAGGAATCTACCAAACCCTTTGCCTTTTAGTTATAATGACTTTCTAGATTAAATTAATCTAATGTCCTAATTGAGTGCAAATTACTCAATTCTCCCATCAAGGAAGACATTAGAAAAAGTACAGAAGTTCAAAAACAATTATTCTAAATTGCTGTCAATGATCAGCAAGGAAGAATTCAACTAATTTATAGAGAGAGAAAAAACTCTCTCCGTCTAAAAATAGTTATCTCATAATTAATTCTCTACCTTGCTAAATCAAGAAAATATCAATATATTTTTCCTACATTATTCTTTCGATAAGTGTTCTATAAAATTCCCAATAGGTTTTTTAAGCAATGAAATAGTAAAATGAAATAGTAAAATTATCTTCTTATTTATGATTTCTTAATATGTGTAGAAAGAAAAATGATCAACTAACATGATACCGACGGAATAATCGACAGTTCCAGAATTGAATTATTCAATAAAAGAAAATTGATAAAACACATGGATTTCCATAAAATTAAACTTAGCTAAAAGCAGGCTGTACATTTTAATTCTCTATATACAAGAAAGCTGACAAATGTAACTAAAATTTCACAGCTGCAACTAAAGGTGTGGGGATTTTCCTGCCTGATGATGATACAGAATATACAGAACTAACTAGGATCTCACCCTCTACAAGACAGGTCAGTTGAAACTTCAAGAACTTTGTGCTATCTCAAGTTGCTACAAAAGTAATACTACATGTCGTCTGTCGCGCTAAACTAAAATCTGTTCTCCTAGCTTCGTGTTGAACTTCAAACTAGGACCAGCAGGGTTGGAATGAAAAAACACCGGGAATTGAACTCTTTATCTGTTCAACAAAAGAAACAAGAGTCAAGGACTGGTTGATTTATGGAAGACACAGTTTAAGGAAAACCTAAGATATGTTCTGATGTCTTGCAGAAGGCATGATCACAAGCTACTGTACCTGTGATTTGTATACTTCTGTTTTTTGTGGTGTTTCCAATTTTTTATCTTGTTTAACTGCCATGAAAAATCAGCAGCATGATACTTTTTTTATATCAATAGCTATTTTGCAGTTAGCTCTGCAAGATCTTTTTGTTCTGAAAGCCACGGGTGAATTTCACGTCTTTTCTCTTATGTGTTCCCTCTTTCTACCACCAGCTGCTTATTTCATAATCCGATTTCACCAACTCCACCTTTGATTTTTTTTCATTTTCTGATTCCTCTTTAGAATTTACTAAAGCAACCTTTTTATTCCTCCGCCTTTTCCTTTAAAGATCACGCCTTTCTTCATCAGCCCTAGGTTTCTCAACCTTCAATTTTTTTTGTCAAGTCATCTGTTTTCCTCCCCTTTTCAGTTTCTTTTCTTTGTTAGAGAAGTCCCTGAGGAATAATGGTGCATGGTTATACAAAGCAGTTAATTCGCTGTCCTTTGTTCTCCTTTTCTTGAGTAGGTGACAATTTTTCAGCAAATGTTTTCATTACTCTCTCTCTATTCATTTTAGCTGGCAACATTTGACAGGGTCCGAAGTTTATGAAACTCAGAAAGACTGTTAGCACATATACCAAAAGTACCGTTACAACTTGGTGGGGGTCATAAACATGCCTTGACAATTTTATGTGTACAAGACCATATCATTAAAGGCAAAATGAGAAGCAGATATAGAAAGGTATCATTCATTTTAGAACAAACAAAAAAGGAAAGAGTGCTACGTAAATTAGAATAGAGAAAGTAACTAACAGCAATTTAGTATTCAAGAAAAATACCAATAGTTAGACATTCTCATAAAGGTTTGTCTTAAGAGGCTGATCTAGCTAACAACAATGAAACCAAATGTTATGCAATATCACCCACTGAAAAGTTAAAATATACTTTAGCAGAAGTAAAATTACCTTAAGCAGGAGATGATTTTACTAGCTTGGTAGGCTCGCCAGTTAATTCCCTTTTGATCAGCTTAAGAATCTCCATAATCTGCATTAAAGTAAGCAACATGTAAACAAGATATAATATTGCCCCGTATAAATGCAATTGCATGCTTCAGCGGTGACTCAAGTTTATACTGGAAGTAGCTATCCTCCCATGCCCAAAATACCCAATTATCTTCAGTGAGAGAGCAAGAGCAGTAGAATTAGTCTTCACCCCTCGTCACTTGATCTTTAACCATCGATTTGTAAAAGCTGCACATGCTAACAACTAGATACCCAGCTAACAACTTATACTTTATGTTCAGATACAAAGGACAGATTCTCATTTTGAAGCCTGCCTGAACATACTTGAAGAATTTTGGAACTTCGAGATGAATACTATGCACATATAACTGAATTAAAACCAGACTAACATCTGTTTCACAGGAAAAACTGATATAATATATAGCTTTTAAGTCGTGATTCATCTTACCCCAGGATAATGCTGTAAAACTGGCGAGTAATGATCAAGCGCTATGTAAATCTTCTCAACTAGGCTTAGAAGTGTATCCACCTCATCTCCCAAAAGATCAACCTGAATGTACAAGAAATCCTCTGAAAAACTTTGTAATCCATAGTAAAACATCAAAAAGTTAAAGAATGATGCAACTTTTGGTAATAGGTTAAAAAAGTGGTGGATGTAGCACTTGAGCTATGGGTTGAAGTTGAACTGACCCCAGAACACATGTATAAGCGAAAAATTACAAATTTCTTCAAAAATAGATACTGACCCCATAATTTCAAAAGTAGTGTGAGTTCAGTGCTAACAACTTTACAGATTGAACCCATCAGGTTCAAATCATGAATCCAACTCTAGGTAAAAGTTACAAGTTTCAATTAAAAATATTGCATATAGTTGATTGCTAATTATCAACAAAAAGAGAAATATAAAGAAAGATGAATTCTGTGTAATTGCCTCAGCCTCAGCCAATTTAAGGTCTGAACATCGTTTTTCAAGCCTTTGTTGATACAGTAGTGTTGTTCTTCTCAGCAAATTGGCCTTCTTAACAAGACAATCCATTTGAGAATACGAGTGCTCAAACCTGAAAGTATTACCAACAAATTGCATTAGGTCTGAGTGAGGATAATCCAATGTAAACTTCGCACGAGTCGTGTCTTCTAAGTAGAACAAGCTTTTGAGGGTATGTATGTGTATACCAGTTAGAACAAAATTGTTAACATAACTCCCCCCTACAAGAACAGAATGATTACGCCAATGCCTAGAAAAGTGATGGCAAGTCAAAACACTACCAATACTTCAGATACAAAAGTGGAGGGGAACGGGGATTGAGCAACCAATACACCACAGCTAATATATCATTTGAAAAGATGCGCACGCACATATCCCAATATCAACTAAGGAGGCTTGTCAGCTGAAACAATATATAAAGCAAATTCTCTTTTATCTTTTGGCAGACAGAAAAACAACTCAATTATTGGAAAAAGTTGATTAAAAGCAAAGGAGAGATTCAGCATAGTCCATACAACTTCCGATTGCGCAAACATGGGACAACAAATGATAAGGTAGAAATATATAGTCAGTTAATAGGTCAACAAGAATGAAATCTCCAATACTATGGATACAGTGACACCAAAAACTAAATCTCCTTTAACATAAGAAAATATGCAGGTCAATACTGAATCTTTTTTCAGATAAGAAATACGCAGGTCAATACAAGAAAAGTAAAAGGGAAAAAATGAAAGTTTAACATGGCCTCAGCTATTAAATCTGTGAAATTTATCCCCTTACCTAGTTTTTGTGGCATTATACCCTTTTTCCATACTAAGTGCACATCAGTCACTTGTTAGAAAACCATCAAATCTGGGGGCAAAAATGTAATCTCTCTTTATTCTTTTCTTTTATCTTGTTTTCATTTTTCTTCACCTTCTTCCTTCTCAATTTCATGTCCTAAAAGTACCACTCCCTCTGATTGCCGCTCCATATAGGAATTTCTAACTTTAGTAATTATTTGATAAATGCCTTTGGCTTAGTTGTATCTGGTTTACATTGTGGAATGTTTTGATTGGTTGGGAAAAGATAAAATTAGAGTAAATAAGCTTTCGATCTGCTTTGTCTACTCCCAAAGTAAATAGCAGCCCCAGATCGCTTTGTTAAGGAAAGTGAACCTTTTCAATCCAGCATTTCTTTCTCTTTTGTGGTCTTCATCCCCATTGGCATGCGAGCAACTTTTCTCCCAATATCCCCATCTTTAACTGCTGGTGTATGCCTCTGCTGGTTGTGATTGGAGAAAAAATAAAAGAAGTACTGGATCTATGTCATTGTATCCTCAGGATGGGATGGAAGTCATTTTTGTTGGGAAAGAGAAAGGAGGAGGAGATATGGGTCCATAAACGCTTTTGTAAGGGATGGGGGAGGAGGGGCACTAGCAATGTAGAAAAGAGGAGGGAAAAAAGAAAAAAATTTGATACTACTCTAGACTTATATATACACTAGTACCATTGACTTGTTAGGTACATGAGATTCGGGCTCTTGTTTGAAAGAAAAAGTTAACACAAGGGACAGATAGCTACATGTTGAGAAGATGAAAGGGAACAATACCACAAATTCAGATGAATTTTTCGCTGCAAACAAAAAAGTATAAATGCCACCAGAATAGTGTCCTTTTATACAATTTAAGGTCCTTATGACAAGAACAGAACAGCAAGCATTCTGAAAAGAAGTCTATATTAGTGTTTGTTTTAGAAAGTAGAGTCCTGCAAATGTTATGTTCTTGGTGTAATTTGCAGTTCCTTTGGGCTGAAAAATCTTTTATTGATTTTCTATATTTTCTGCATATTTGAAGGGGCCAAAATTCTTTTTTTATGTATATTTCGGCACTTTGATATTCCAATTACTTATCGAAAAAGAAAAGAAAGCACAAACCTCGCATTATTTGTTCTCAACCTTCCTGTCACCCTGCATTCAAAATCAGCAATCATTTTTGACGATTCATTTATATTACCAATTATTGTTTCCACCTGCTTTCTTAGCTCTATTTCTTTTGATTCAAGAGAGGACAAAAGAGTTTGCCTCTCTTCAGAAATAGCAAGGACCATATTTGCCCTGTGATTAGCTTCTTTTAACTCCTGCGCCTTCTCCTCAAGACTTATATTTAATTGGGCTGCCTCCTCTTTCAATACTTCAATTTGCTCCACTGCTTCTGCCAACTGGCCCTTTACTACATTTACTTCTTTGTTGCACCCAGAAGCTAATGTTTGTTGTTGACTTGCAAATTCTTTCGCAGCATTCAACTCTTGATGAACCAGCTCAAACTGATCCCTCTCTTTTGCGAGAGCAGCTGATGCATCTGTTGCTAACTTCTCCTTTTCGTTCACTAACGTTTCCAGCACAGAGACCATTTGCTTCAGTCTGTCCTTCTCTTCAACTTCGAATTTTAATTTGTTTTCCATCTCAATAACTTTTGTGTCAAGAGAAGTTCGAATTTCTTTTTCATTCAAATGCTCCCAATGCATTTCCTCAATCATGTCTTTAGCCTCCTTAATGCCTTCACCGGAGATTACTCCACAAATTTCTTGCATAATCAGGCACTCCATCTCTAAATCTTCAATTTCAATTTTTTTAGTACTTCCAGCATTAATATCATTACTTTCATTAAGCATATCAAATCCGAAGTTTAACTCCTCAACTTCATTTCTTGCACCGCCATTGAGATCCCTTAGAAAACAGGTATACACGTCTTCCCTTACAGAAGCTTCTATCAGTGACTCTTCCGTGGCTAAATTGAGATCTCCTATCTGTTTTAGCATGTCTGCTTCTGCCAAAGAATGTTGCAGCCTCTTCTCAGTGGCATCTGAAACTTGGGACAAAAGGGACTTCACTTCATTTTTCTTATCTTTAAGCAAGTCTCTAAGCTGGTGATTTTCAGAAAGAAGGTTATCAAGCCTATCCTTTAAGTTACCGAAACATAGAGTCTCCTGGGTAAATGCAGGATGTTTTTCATTCTCTACCAGGATATCATCCAATTTGAATATAATTTCTGGAATCTTCTTCCTTAGAATGTCAGATTCACCCTTATCCTTTTTATGTGGCACAGCAGAGCCTCCTCTAAGATTTAGATACTCTGCCCTTAGAACAAAATATTCATCGGTTTTCTTTTGCAGAATGGACTCATGGTGTCTCTTCATCTTTGTCATTATGTTATTAAAATAGGTCACCATTTCATCTTTTGACATGTGCTTCAACGTGACAGCATCAAAATTCTCAGGTATATCAGTCTTAGGATCCTCCAGCTTTCCATTTCCATTTCCATCCCAAACTGATTTTGTAGAAGTCACGTACTCACTTGATGTCTTGCGTGTTAAGAAATCTGCATCATGCGATCCATGGGAAGTCACATGCCCATTTTCTGAACTTGACAATGACTTCAAAACAGCATCCAACTCCGTCCGTAAACTAGAGATGGCATTCAACTTCTCATTTCGGTCACCACATAACTGAGTATACTGATCCCACAGTTTGTACTCAAATTCTTCTTGCACATTCCGAATTACACTACGCATTACCATGGACTCAAGCTCCACTTTGATTAGATGTTCCTCCTGCCACTGATGAAGTGATGTCTTGGACAACTGTAGCATAACATCCATTCGTTTCAAGATGGTATTCACCATCATTCTTATGTTATCTAGTGTTTTGTCCAATTGAACCCAAATTCCAGATTCTTTCTCCTGTAGAATACCTTCTAGTTTCACCATCTCAGACCGAGAGCTCTTTTTACTAACAGAATTGGATCCTCTAAGCTCATCAATACTCTTCTTCAACTTCTTGAATTCATCTTTCGCCAAACTTCTTAACCCATCTAGAAAGTCTCCCATCTTGCCATGCTCCATAAAAACATCTGATAAAGTCATACATTTTCGAAAATCCATGTTTTCTAGCTCATCTTGCGACATAAGTGACCCAAAAGATTCAAGTTCAGTTTTGCTAAGACCGCCTTCATGAAACTGCAAATATTCCTTCAAGTTGGCTAATTCCATATCCTTAGTCACTAGTCTCTCAGCTGCCTCTTGTTCCACCGCACTCACTATCCCCTTAATCACTGAGTCACTTACCATCCTTGATACCATTAAGCGGTCATTAACATCTTCCCAGTATGTTTCAAAATCCTCCAAAATCTCATCACCCAAATTCTCATTTTCCTTTGCACCATTAACCATTTGCTCAAACCCGCCATTTGTCATTCCCTCACGGTCCTCATCACCACATGACTTCACACCATTCCCATTCCCATTTCTCACCACCCAATTCTCTAACACCTCTGAACTGCCCATAACAAAAGCATATCTGCATATATTTTTCCCAATATTAGAAAACCCACTCAAACCCAAAATAGAAAAACCTTAAATTAAGCTTAAAAAAATCAGTTTCAACAAATCAATCATCAAACAGACATACCCTTAATGAAAATATACACTGAAATCCATCAACCAGAAGAAAATGATTAAAACAAAGAAAAAACAAAAACCCACTTCACAAAAGTCACCATTAAACAACTACCCCACACTAAAGCAAAACATACTGAAACAAACCCTTGAAATTTTACAACAACAAAAAAAAAAACAGAAAATAGAAGAAACTAAACACACTCAAAAGCCAACAAAGAAAAAAAACTCCCAAAGTACACAAATTAGGCAAAAGGGTGTTCAATTATTACAACTATTAATCAAATAATTAACTAAAACAATACTCAAACAAGAGGAAAAAAACTTAAATGTGTGAACTTACAAGGAAAGCAATTGATATTCTCCTTCAAGCAATAAAATTACCACAAAAGCTCAAATGCTAAGATATAGCAATTCTTGAATTTTTCTGAAGAAATCAGTGGAGTTGTTAGCTTTAGGGTTTTCTGGGAGAGAGTAAAATTAGCTTATACAAAGTTTGGGGGAATGAGCGGGAGTGATTAATTATTATATACATAAATATAAAGAAATGAAAGATTAAATTAAATGATTTTTTTAATTATTTTTTTTGGAACGTCTGATTATGGAATTTGATTTCTAATTAGAAAAAAGGTTGATTAATTAAGAAGTTAGTCAAAGTACGTCAATTATGAAAACAATAAATATTAATATATTGATTAACAAAATATATACGTTGCACTAATTTAATAATATAGTAGTAATATGCATATAGTGCATGTCAATTCATCAATAACTTTTTAAAAGATATTTTATTGACACGAGAGAATTGTCTTTTTAATAGTAACTCTTAATAAATTAAAAAGATATCACATAATTGAAAAAGATGACGTCTTTCTTTTATTTTTTATTTCTTATTTGACCTTCGATATTCATATTAGAGTTTGACTAAATTATAATTATAAAAAAAAACTTCACTTTTAGTTTGACTAAATTATAATTAGCAAAAAAAACTTCACTTTTAGTGTAAATCATTTTCTAATATCAATCTCATGATTAAAAAGAATCAATTCTAAAATATCTAATTAAAGATAAAAGCGTATTTATCACTCTATAACAACGAGAATCGAGATGATGTTTTTGATAGGAATAGAAATAATTTTCTTTACGAAGAAAAAGTAATTGAAGATATGGGGAGGGCTGTAGATAGCCCCATCAAATGGTTGACAGCATATATATTTTGTTCGTATGTGAATGAAATAAATGAGGATAATACATCAATATCCCTCCAATTTATCTCTCTTATTTTTTACTAAATATATAAGTAGAATGTGAAAATTAATTTTGTAGGTTACTTGAAAATATTTTATATTATATGAATTTTTTAGAAGAGATCTTCAATTTCTCTCTATATATTATTATATATGTAAGTTTTGCTATCTTATTTATGATTAAGTTAATAATATAAAATTAAATTATAGTTGCAAAAAAATACGTAAATTTTTAATAAATATACTTTGAAATCATTAATTTAAAAGACTAATAAATTACTGATAAAGACTTAAAAGTCAAATCTTGATAATGGCGGAACTCAATGACTTTGAGTTGAATCTTATATTTGTCTCAAAATTTATTATTTATATATATTATTAATTTAATTAATTTAAAACACAACTTTTAAATAAAATATATAAACCTTATAAATTTCAAAATCAAAAATTTCAATTACCTTATTCACATATAATGCAACAATATAATGTCATTGCTACTTTGAAGGTCAACGTGTATGTACTTCAATAAGAAAATTAAACATTTCAACCTAGAAATAGTAAAGGTCAAATAATAATTCAGATGCGAAAATCTTTTTCTTTTTTCGGTTAGTACTACAAAATCTTAAAATAGATTTCTTTGGAAGGTAGACCAAAAAAATAATAAATAAATACAGCTCAGATGACCGAAAAAAAGTCTTCCTTCCACCGACATAAGTCGTGATACAGTAGTTAATAGTTTTATTTTTAATCAAGTATCTCATACTCGAATTTTCGATATGAAGAAAATCTTATTGAAGTATCACCGTTGAATGGATCATGTAGTGCACGATTCATATTTAGTTGGAGTTCCAATGCAAACTCCGAATGAGAAATCAAAAGAAAAATAATTCTCTTTTCGTTAAATTTGTGTTACCTACTTATTTTTTGAGATATATTGTATGAGTTCTTAATTTAGATTATAATCTTTTTAAAAGAAAAATAATGTTAAAATTTTATGTCAAATCAACATTAGATAAATAAATTAACAAAAATAATATTAAATGTATTTCCATCCATTAAATTTTTATTTTAAATTTTTAAAAATATCACTTGTCATTTTCTTACTAAACGAATAAATCACAATCTCATTTGAAACCTAAACATGCTCGATTCATTCTCTTTCTATACCCAAACCAGTCTTACATTTCTATTTATCACTAGCGTTGATAAGAATATAAGCTAGTTATTACTGTAGCTTCACAAAGTTAGTCATCACTAAACATTGTTAGTTAGAGTCAGTTATAGAAGTTTGTTAGCTAGCTCTAGTTTGTGTATATATATAGATTCTCATGTAATAGTTAGCACTCAATACACATTAAATGAAAATACGTTTTACATATAGATGTACCAGAATCTTCTTCTTCTTCTTCCCCCTTTCCCATATGAGCTCAAGGCTCATCAATGGAGGAACTCGATTGTGTGTGATCGTAGACTACTGATTTTCTCATGGTATCAAGCACTGGACATAGATCCTGCACCTTTTTCGTATCCACATCAGTCTGTGAGTTTTACATCGAGTTCATGTTTGATTTTTGAGTTTTCTGAGATTGTTGATAATCAAATCGACATTGTTGCTTCTTTTTGTCCTTGAGTTTGTTTTCAAGTTCTTTTTCAATTATGAGTTTCAGCCGTTGTTGCTCAATTGTATTTCGTATATTCAATCACGATCTAGTTTTACCATGGTTGATAATCAATTCGATCCAATTCAAACTGGTTCCACGTTCACTGTTAGGATGGACAATTCTAGCCCTTTTTACTTGCATCCATCTGAGAATGCAAGTTCATCTCTGTTGCCAGCTATTTTTTATGGTACTAGCTATAGATCTTGGAGGAAAGCTGTTCATGGAGTTTGTATCAACTAGATGTCAACAATGACACTTCATTCATGGTGATTTGAATGAGGAAGTGTATATGAAATTGTCAAAGGGTCTTGTCGTGGACAGTCAAAATGTGGTGTGCGTTGAGGAAGTCATTGTATGGTTTAAAACAGGCTAGTAGGCAATGGTATGAAAAATTGGTCAGCAGTCTTTGTTTAGAAGGATACACACATTCAGATAGTGATTACTTACTGTTTCATAAGAGGAAGGGAAGTTTTTTGGTGTTTGTTGCCATTTATATAGATGATGTGATCATAACTGGAACTGGTCAGGAAGGAAATCAATTCTTTGAAATCCTTTTTGCATGATCAATTCAAAATAAAAGCTCTCGGTAGACTGCACTACTTCCTGGGGTAAGAAATTTTGTACAGACTTGATGGTGTCCTTATTTCACAAAGGAAGTTTACTAATGATTTGTTAGAAGTTTGACTCTTTGAACTACAATGTTGTTGCGTCACCTCTTGATTACACTGAGAAATTGAGGGCCACTGATGGGAAACTACTCTCAGATCCCACTCATTATAGGAAGTTGGAAGGGAAACTAAATTTCCTTACGAATACCAGAATGGATATAGCTTACAGTGTGCTACACCTCAGTCAATTTGCACAGACTCCCAACTGGCAGACATATTTACAAAGGCTCTGACTGGAGTTAAGCATGTTACGATGTTAAACAAGTTGTTTGTAAGCTCACTTACCTCCAACTTGAGGGGTGGGGGGGTGGGGGGTTGATAAGAATATAAGTTAGTTATTATTGTAGCTTCACAAAGTTAGTTGTCACTGTACATTGTTAGTTAGAGTCAGTTACAGAAGTTTGTTATCTAGATTTAGTTTGTATATCTATATATATAGATTCTCATGTAATAGTTAGCACGCAATACACATTAAATGAAAACACGTTTTACATATAGCTCTTCCAGAATCTTTTTCTTCTTCTCCCTTTCCCAATGAGCTCAAGGCTCATCAATGGAGGAACTCGACTGTGTGTGGTCATAGACTACTGATTTTCTCAAGCGTAAATGTGACTGTGCTGAGCACGAACCCAATCTAAAAATATATGTTATAGTTTAATTTTTTCTTATTTTCATCTCTAGTTTGATGAAGTTTATGATCAAATTAAACTTGTGTTGTAACTTTTTCAATGTTACTAACGAAAAATATGAAGCTCATAGCATTGCAAGTATTTATAGTATAAATTTAAATAGATAAGAAATTTCAATGGAGCCATGCATGGAAAATAAAAACATAAAATAAGTCCTAAGAATATACTAATATCTACATCTACTGAATCGGCGTGAGTAATAACTTTTCTTGTGCTGATCTGTACAAACAAAATGTTATTTTATAAGGTTTTTATTTTATATTAGTTAATTATTTTTTATTTATTTATATTTTTAAAAATTATAAATAAAACTTTACTTTATTGATTTATTCCATAAAAACTTTTGAGAAATTTTACAAATAAGTGTGATTATTTTCAAAAAATAATATAAAAAAATTAATTCATAATTTCTTAATGTAGCAAGATGGACAATTAATATGGAATAATTATTGAATGCCAACCATACTCATAAAACAGTTGGTTAAGCTTATATTTTTTTTACCTATACATAAAAAGTGCAACTTCAAAAATATCACTATACAAACAAAACAATAAAAATAATAACTAAAAAATCCTATAATATCCATAACTCAAGATAAACAAGAAGCTCAACTCACCATGGTATATGTAAAAAGAAATATGTAGCCGCTTTGATTTTATCTAAGATATTTTGATTTGGTATAAAATTTAAGAAAGATTTTTAAAATTTATAATTTAAAATGAATTATAAAAATTCTTGTGATTGTAAATCATTTTATTAAGGCTAAAATAAATATTTTATAGTTAAATTGTTACTTAATATAGAAAATACGTCGTTCTTTTTAGTTATGATAAAAAATTAATAAGTTACATAAATTAAAACTGATGGAGTAATAAAGAAGTAATTGAGCCTCCAAAGTCAATGTCCAAAACTTCATAATCTTTCCAATCCTCAATTTCTTAGTTTTTTCTTATGCAAGAAAGTTAGATTTTATTTGATGTATTTTTATTAAATAAAACGAAGATATAATCTATTAATACTTCTGACAATCGAGAAATATAAAAAAGGATTACTCAATGTCAAAAGGAAAAATCTTTTTGACAAGAAAATTTGGCCAGAATTATATTTTTCTATGTTATTTTATATTTTAAAACATTTTTATTCTTTTATCTTTAATATTTTTTAACTAAAAATGGAAAAAGATTTTTTTTTTATATAATTATAAAAAAAGTTTAGTCAAATTTTGGCTAAATTATCTGGTCATTTAGCACTTTTTTTTTTTGTTATATAATTATCATTATAACATGATTTAAATAAATGCAGTTAAGTGTCTTGATTTTAATTTTAAATTGTTTGTGCTATTTTACTAGAAAAAATTATTTTTTATAGCAATTAATTTCATTTTCAACGTTAGATTCTGAGAGTGAACTTTATTACATTTTAGGTTATGATAAACATAACATGATTTTTCAATAATTAACTCTATAATAATGGACCTTTTTTTCGTAATATTTTAAAAATGAAGAAAGTTTCTAACGGGTGAGAGACAATATAACTCTAATTAACAATACAAGTGGATAAGATAGTTATTGAAAAAGTATAAATTTAATTAATTTTCGATAAATGTAATCGTTTTTCTACACTAAATAAAAGCCACAAGCGCTATAGAGAATAGGTATTCGTTTATCAATTCATTTCGTTTCACATAGTTCAAGTTACACACATTGGGGAGGTAGGTGCTCGTAATTTTATTATTATTTTTAAAAAATATATATATATCATAAATCCAATTACATTGTTTTCCTATTTTCTTTTTCAGATTACAAAAATATCTTAAAATTTATGAATTTTGCATATATCATTGGACATCCAGATACATAGGTGAGAGATTATCCGTGAAGGTAGGGATGTATTACAGGGGCATATGACATCCGGGTACATCATTGGACTTTCGGACACATCAACAGACATCCGGATACATACGTGAGGGATGTAATTAGAAAGGGGAGGAATGTATTTGAGAAGGAGATAAGATGTATAGCAAGAGGAGAGTGATATATCCGACTAAATTTTTGAAAATAAATAAATAATAATTTTTTTTAGAGATTATGATAAAATAAAATGTGTATTTAAATAATTTTATTATATATTTAAAAACAATAGAAACATAAAAAAAAATTAAAAGTATTTCTGAATCAAAATACAATACCAAACGACTTTCATCTTTATTTGTGTCGGCTTAAGGCGGCAAGGCAATAAAGGACTGAGGCAACATCCTACAACTCCCGCATGTTGTTCAAGCTCCTTGTTGTGTTTGTGATAATTTTGATTTTAATTATTAAATTTAATTTCAGTATCGTTATTAAAATTTCATTTTACTTATCATTTTCTTAAATAAATTTTACTTCATATATTGATGCATAACACTGACGGTCTCTTTCTTTTCAATCTGATTTTATCATTCTCTTTGTTTCTTTCATTAAATAGAAATAAAAAAAAATGTGTTTTATTTTATATATATAAATATAACATGTAAAAACGTTATTGTCATTATTTTCCCCCATAATTGTTGTCTATAATATAATTTTCTTAAATAACATAAAATCTTTACTTATATTGGTAATAGGCAATTAAACAAATACAAGATGTTAGACATATTTATAATATATACTGCCTTCGATATGTTTAGAGAAAACGTATTTACTAATATGAGAATTTAAATAATTAAATTTAAAGTTTTAAAAATATTTTTTATTATTGAAAAGTAGACCATGTTTTTTCTTATACAATTTTTGTACTTTCCTTTTTATTTTTTCTCCAAACTTAAATATCATTTGAATTAAATAGAATCATAAAAGTACCATAAATAAATGAGCAACATTCACATATAACAAATATAAAATTTATATTTGCATACTATAGGAAAGTTTGTATAATTGTTCTCCATAGCAAACATAAATATTTATATTTCGCTATACATATAAAAAAAGACAGTTATATAATTCGATATACATATACAAAGAAAGCAGTTGTACAATTCTCTATACATATACAAAAGAAAGTAGTTGTATACAAAATATCAATTATATAATCTGTGTATGTATAAAACGAGAAAGAGAGAAAGACAAAAGAAAACTAGGCAGGGAAATATTTGTATTGTATAATTATAAGTGTATATGACGAATATATATATATTTGCACGTGTATATATAATTTTCTCTCGCTTTATACAAACAGAAACACAATTTATACATTTCGTTTTTGTTTGTATAAGCGAAGAGGCGAGGGTGGCGAGCGAGATTCGGGAGAGTGGTGAGTGAGATCTGGGAGAGGGGAGAGAGCGAAACAAAAATATATATATTTATACAATTTCCTCTCGCTTTATACAAACACAAACGCATTTTATACATTTGTGTTTGTATAAAAAGCGAGAGAGGCTGCCACCAAATGAGAGTGGCAAGCGAGATTTAGGGAGAGTGGTGAAAATAACAATAGTTTGCTATAGGGTACAATTAAATCAAAGCATATTTATAGCATTTAATTTGAATTAGTAATTTGCTATTATATACAATTTTCCCTAAATAAATTGGATCTCAAAATTTCAAGGGCCTAAATTGGTGTTTTACTTGTCTATCCCTTCAGTAGGGTGTGCATTCATTTTTTCTTTTTGATTTTATACTATTTGATTTGGATTTTAATAAGTATAATCTAATCCGAACAAAAATAGATTTTATTTGATTTGATTTTTCTCTTTTCGGTTCAGATATTCGATTATGTCAACAATTAGAAATATAACTAAAATTATATTTTGCACTTTAATTAACTAATCTTTAATTTTTGTACCCTTAAATATACTTTCTAATATAAATCAAGTAACGTAAAACACAATATTTAAAAATCTACCAATTAAAGACAATAACTACTAAAAGAGACAATAATGGTCAACTTAAATTATTATTTTTTTCTTTCGATTGTTTGGTTTTATATTTCTAAATCTGAAACGAAACTCAAAAACCATAGAAAGTAAATTATTAATCCAAAATTAAATTGAAAAATAAAAAATTCAATTCAATTAAAATTCAATTTAATTAAACTTCATTTTTCTATATAATTTAAATAGTACACACTTGTATTCTTGAGTCATCCGTCCACGTTAGTGTTCTCAATCAAATTTTATAGTGTGTCACTGTCAATTAAGATAAGACAACACTGACACTAATATTAAAGACAACAAATGTTTTACTCGATTGATAGATATAAATTAAATCAGTTAAACAACACATCGTAGGACAGTGATTACAACATAACTAATGGCTTAAAATAAATATATATAAAAAGATGGAAAAAGACATAAATTTTGTTCTAAATTTATCTCTAAAAGTCAGTTATACGCTTAAAGTATTGTGACAATTAATCTTATTCGGAGTGATATCAATATCACTTTAGATGACATGACACAAAAAGTGTCTTCACCTTTCTTAAAGGTGCGGAGAAGAGAAAATTTATAGTAAAATGACGAGCTTAAATACGTGATATTATTTTATTGGTCATTGTATAATTAAGTATTATAATTTTTAATATATTAATTATGTCTCTTTTTTTTTATTGGTGACTCCAATTTCTTTAAAATTTTTGCAATTTTTTTTTAAGTTCTCCTTCTTTACAAATTCTTTGTCATCATTAATAATTTATTTAAATATCCATAAAAAGTAACTCCATATAGAAGTAAAAAATAGTGGGGAGGATGTTGATTTCCACCAAAAATAATAATTTTAACTTAAGGTCCATGATTTTCATTCGAACTCGTCGAAAGATTCACCGGAGAATAACAGCGGAGGATCCTAGGCCTGCCTACGTATCGCCACCACAAGCAAGAAATTCCTTTTAAATTTAGGGAAAAGGGTCAAATATGCCCCTAAACTATTTGAAAAGGTCTAGATATACCCTCCGTTTAAAGTTTGGTTCACTCATGCCCTCGCCGTCCAACTTTTGGTCCAAATATGCCCTTATGGGCGTTAGTTGCCATGTTGGACATATCCAACTCATTTTTCATTTCTTTAAATGCCACATGGAATTGTCATGTCATTTTGACCTTATCACATTATATTTATATGAAATTTGAAAGATATTCGGACTCATAAACACTTAATCCGACCCATAAATCAACTCCTTTTAAATACACTATCCGACCCATTTTTAACAATTTTATTTAATTTTTATTTTTTCGATAAATCTCGAAAATGAATAATTGATTAATAAAAAATAGGAAAAATATAAAAAATATAAAATTAACGCCAAAAATTCACAAATAAATATAGTAACTATAAATCCAACATTTCAATATTATTTTTTAAATATTTATTTTTTCGATAAATCTCAAAAATAAGTAATTGATTAATAAAAAGTATAAAAGTATGAAAAAAATATAATATTAACGCCAAAAATATAATATTAATGCCATGTCAATTGATTACTATATTTATTTGTGAACTTTTGGCGTTAATAATAATTTTTTTTCATACTTTTTATATTTTTTATTAATCAATTACTTATTTTTGAGATTTATCGAAAAAATAAAAAATTTAAAAAAATTATTGAAATGTTAGATTTATAGTTACTATATTTATTTGTGAATTTTTGGACGTTAATTTTATATTTTTTATATTTTTCCTATTTTTTATTAATCAATTATTCATTTTCGAGATTTACCGAAAAAATAAAAATTAAATAAAATTGTTAAAAATGGGTCGGATAGTGTATTTAAAAGGAGTTGATTTATGGGTCGGATTAAGTGTTTATGAGTCCGAATATCTTTCAAATTTCATATAAATATCATGTGATAAGGTCAAAATGACATGGCAATTCCATGTGGCATTTAAAGAAATGAAAAATGAGTTGGATATGTCCAACATGGCAACTAACGCCCATAAGGGCATATTTGGACCAAAAGTTGGACGGCGAGGGCATGAGTGAACCAAACTTTAAACGGAGGGTATATCTAGACCTTTTCAAATAGTTTAGGGGCATATTTGACCCTTTTCCCTTAAATTTATTTATTTTCAAAACTAGTCTTCCTCTTTTATGAAAAGATGTCAATTTTATGAAAAGTTGAAACTTATATAACAAAATTGTGAATTTAATGAAGAGTTACGACTTTTATCAAAAGTTGTGACTTTAATGAAGAGTTACGACTTTTATGAAAAGTTTCGACTTTAATGAAGGGTTACAAATTTATGAAAAATTGCGATTTTAATAAAAGGTTGTGAACTTTTCGAAGGGTTGCAACTTTTCCAAATAGTTTTAACCTTTTTGATAAGGCACAAAAACATTTGTTCACACTACCATTTATTTTCTATAAATAGAGAAATTTTCTCTCATTTTAAAACAACAAACATTTTGATCTTCTTCTTCTACTTTCGTGAAATTAAATATTCGTGTACTATGCTCATGTCGAGTGACTTGCTAACACAACCGTTTTTGTATGAATAAGTTGGTAGATAAAATCGTTTCATCCTAAGAGGATGTAATTCATTAAACCTCTAGTATTGGAGGATAATAGTTTTCTTAAGGGGACGTCGTGCATTCGGTGGACTCAATTTTTTCCTTTCTATTTTATTCTATATTTACATATCCTGATATATTTTTTTACATTAATTAATTTATACTTATGATATTGATTGTTCTTTTTAAGAGGATGTAATTCATTAAACCTCTGGTATTGGAGGGGAATAGTTTTTTTAAGGGGGATGTTGTGCATTCCGTGGACTCAAATTTTTCCTTTCTATTTCATTATATATTTACATATCATGGTATATTTTTTTTTTACATTAATTAATTTATGCTTATGATATTAATTATTCTTTTTGAGTACATGTTTTAAACTTTGTTGCTTATGTTTCTGCAAAGTTTTTGTCTCCGATTATCTTAAACATATACACTTATAGTATGTATATTAATTATGCAGAAAATAATCATTGTACTCTGAATTCATGTTTTGTTATTCTATATTAAATTCTATAACTTAAAAGTACTATATATAAGCTTACATATTATCTATTTTTACATATATATAAAAAAAATTTATCAATTAAAAAAAATTCATTATGCAAGTTCAAAAGTTATAATTTCTTTCATGTTCGAGCGTAATTTTTTTTTTTTAATATGTTAACATATTTTTGAATTTTCTCCTAAGACATATATCATAATTGTATAATCTATGCAACTTAAATGTTTTTTTTTATTACGAAATGTCGTTGCATATATATATTCTTATTTTCTTTTTTATATTCCTTTTAATGTTGATTAAAAAACCGATAATATTATTTCATGAGTAATTCATTCATTGGAGGTTCTTAAGTTATATGATAATGAAAATTAATCAAAATTCATGTTGGAATATTGCTAATATTTTTTAAGAACCTATTTTCCATTATTTTTAATGTATATATATTAGTAAAAATTTATTTTCAAGTTCAATGCAATTATTATTTATGATCGTGCAAAACGTGGATAAATTACCTAGATTTATGAATAATGAAGAAAAAGAAGAAAGAAGAAATGAATTTTAAAAAGAAGGTGAGAGGAGGAAGAAAGCTAGGTTTCTACTTTTTACAAAAGTCTAAGGGTCCATTTGACCATGTGATATGATATCATACTATGGAATTATGAGATAAAATTAAAGTTTTGTCTGGACATGCGTTATGAAATTTTGATATTGTATATTTTATCATAAATATAAAAATCTCATAAGTGTTGTAATATTATTAAAATAACCTCAATTGTTTATTCAATCTTACCAAACAAACAAAAATTATAAAATAGCACAATAAATTATTACATTGCTATTTGTTCTCCACTTACGTAACTGTTTCATCTGACTTTAATTCAATAAAAAAAACTGAACATAAATCGTAGTGTACTAGTCTTTAATATTACTCAACAATCGTTTGGTGTGAGTTAAAGTGACTATATGTCTGTGAGAGTAAAATTTTTATGTCTGTGAGACTAATAAATTTTTAAAAGTAATGATGTCATTGTAAATTTTATTTACATATAAAATAAATTGTTAGTAATATAAATGTGGATTGTTTTAATAAATATAAACCGATGGATAAATTTTTGTATTAAAAATATCTCAAATTTTCCTATGAAATTTTCATATCATGATTTTTTTTTGAGTATATGAAATTACATCTCATGGTATGAAATCATGAGATGAAATCAGCTTAAAATCGCCTGTCCAAACACTAATTTCATATTGAAATATGGTATCGAATGACCAAACGCCTACCAAGAAAATATTAAGTAAAAATGGTTTTAAAAAGTTAAAACAATCTTATTTACTGTCAAAACACGTGTATAACACATTTTCACACAAAAATTGATATTGTCTTCGAAAGGAATATTAATTTCACTATAAACAAAATTGAATGTGTAATAAGTCGTCATGATAGTTCAACCATGTAATTGAGTTTTCAAAACAAGTTTAATTTTTTTTTATGTCTTTCTCTCATAAACAAAGATGTTAAACTTATTTTATAAAATCTATACAACAATAATGCACACAAATTTATTTTTATTTTTAAGAAAAGAATTGGAGTTGACATTTAAAAGTCAAATAATGAAAATCATGAAGAAAAGATTATTTTTATTTTTAATAAGAAATAATTTTAATTATATTAACTCACTTAATACTATTTTTATTGAATTTTAATTATGAACTTATATGTATATTATATTTTTTTTGCTCTTTAATATTTGAACCCTAAGACAGGGCTTCACCTCTTTCAACCCTGAGCCGCTATTGGCCTCTGTAACTGTTCTTTCTGCAGTTTGTGCGTTTCTCTGTAAGTTTTCATTGATAATTTGTGGAGTTTTGGTTCAGTTTCGAGTGACTGCAATGGCAGATGAGGAGAATTTAACTGTTAATGAAGAGTTGATTCCGAAGCCGAGGCACAAGGGAAAACATGACAAACCAAAGCCATGGGATGATGAAAGCATCGACCATTGGAAGATTGAGAAGTTTGATCCTTCTTGGAACCAGAGTGGATTGCTTGAAGTCAGTTCGTTTTCAACTCTATTCCCTCAGTACAGAGGTTAGCTCCCAAAAAATATGTTCTTTTGAGACAACAGTTGTATGACCTAATTTGTTAAGTTTTTGAACTTTGCCGTATTAATTCAGTGTTATCTGCCTAATTTCATTGTCAAATTTAAAGTTTGGAGCTTTGGGCACATTTGCACTTGTCTCTTTTATGCATGTTTTTGAATTGATCTTTGAAATTTGAATTTCAAACACCAAGTTATCCAGGAAATGTTTATCTAACCCTATGTGTGATAAAAATATCACTATAAATAGTGGGAGAACTTATTCCAAGATTTTATCCCAACCAAACATGAGATGAAGCTCATCCTTAAATTAATCCGGTATTAGTTATCGCTTATCCCTAGTACCAAATGAGCCCCTAGAGTTTATTAGCTGCAAAACCAAAAACCCAAATTTAACAGCAACAACAACACCTTAGTCCCAAACAAGTTATAGTCGGCTATATGAATCCTCTTTTTTCCCCCTCAAGGCACATCATCATCCTACCAAATAAAATAGAAGTAAAACGTATTGAGATTTGTTTCTTCCATTGTGCTCTATCTGTAGCTGAATCGGCATTGATTCCAAGGATTTATAGGTCTTTTGGGACAACTTCATTCCATGTGATTTTTTTTTTTGAAACAGGTAACTTTAGGTCTACCCTGTCCCCATTTAAAACATTCACTCACCAAAGTTTCACACTTACAGACCGTTGCATCGGTAGGTCAATGCATTACATGACCAAATCAGGGAAACTAGAATAAATGTGTGTGCAGGGGTTGGTTAGATTCAGGCACATTAGGAATTTTGATGGAATGTGTGTTCCCTGTCAGTTTTGCTCTTATTGGAACATACACGTTTTTTGTTCACCAATATGCAGATACATGATATGGTTTAACTTAAGTTGATGTTTTGACTATACCAAATTGCAGAAAGAGAAAGCAGTTCCTATGTGTATTGGATTATCGTTTAGTTGCTTATTTCTTCAATGATTTGTTAATAAGAACTGACAACACAAGGTGCACTAAGCAGGTTGAGATTTTTAGTGAATCTATTAGTTAAAATGCCAGACTGAGTCTCTACTTATAAATTATAATATGCTCACTTGATCATGTTTGCATTTTAACCTTTCCTTAATAAGTATGCTTTTATATTTTTTGTTGAATACTATCGATGTTTCTTGTGAATCTAAAATAATTGACACATTAGTGTGCGGTATGTTAATAATTGAGCATTTTTATCAGAGAAATATTTGCAAGAGTGTTGGCCTACTGTAAAAGGTGCCTTGAAAGAGCATGGAATTGCCTGCGAACTTAACTTGGTAAGTCATTGTAACTTCTGCCTCTCTCTCTCTCTCTCACACACACACACACACACACACACACGTTTTCATTGTTGTCTATAACTATTATATTACTTCTTGAACTATGTATTATTTGTTAGTTGGTAAGGTCCTAATTCGTATCGGCGAGCTTGAGAACGAAGGTTGCTTACATCTGACTCATGTATTTTGTCGACAAGTAAATTTCTCTGTGCTAACTCTCGGGTAATGCATTCCTGAATTAACCAGTGTTTGATGTCATAATACTTAATTAAACAGTATTTATACGGAATTTAACCTTATTGATGGGGCACCCAAATTTATGCTTATCATTTATTCTCCTTGGGGGACTAACATGATGGACATTGCCTATCCATTTCAGCTGCCCATACAATGATGAGCTTGCTAAGTTGAAATGATAAAATCTAAGTTATTGCTGAAAAATGGACTTCCTCATTACAAGTGTCTGTGGATAAAACCTCCAGTTTTTAACAGTATTCTTGAGTTGCTCACATTTCTTTTGTTAAGCAAAGATGCTTACAAAATCTTCACTTATGGTGTGAGGGTCATATGTTAGATAGCTTTTCATATTTTTTGAATAGCATATAGGACAGTTAAGATCTGTAACCCCTTTCGTCTTGTTCTCTTCTCAGTTCTCAGTACCTTCTTGGTACTTATTTAGATGAAATCTACTTCACATAATTCAAGATGTAGAAAATGAATAAGAGGATTCCTGAGTGATACTGGGTTTAGGTTCCTTATTTATCATATTTGAACCTCTTGTAGTTATCTACTTAGTGCCAAGCAATGTTAATGTAGTGGGTCTTTGGAGAAGAAGTTCCCTACATAGAGAAAGCATGTGTATACGAAAATTTATTTCATTGTTAGGGGCTTTGAAGAAAAAGTTTTCAAGCATGGAGAAAGTATGTACAAACAAGAAAACATATTTTATTGATAGGGGTTGAATGTTTGGTAACATTCCATGTTTTTGTGATATGTCAGCAACTTCAAAGAGCATCACACACTATTACCTTGACTGGCTATTATTTATTATTGGTTTTCCACATTTTGTCTTCCCACTTTACTCTCTAATGAGCACTAATATTAGGTCTGCTTTTTTGCAAGTATCATCTGTTTATTTTTTCTTCTGTTGTGGGCTAGGTTGAAGGATCTATGACAGTTTCTACTACTATGAAGACAAGGGATCCCTATATTATTGTAAAAGCTAGGGATTTGATAAAACTTTTGTCAAGAAGTGTTCCTGCACCTCAGGTTTGTGTGTTTTTTCATCCCTGTTGTTTCTCATCATCTCTGATTCTTTTCTTGTATAGCATACTGAATGTTTGGTCACAACTTTTAGTAGCAAGCAGTAAATAGCATTGTTTTAGGATTGGGCCCTGCTTCTGTTAATGGGATGGATTCACTTTGTTTCAAAACCAGGAAAGGGTTGACTTTTGTTTTGATCAGTAATCCAGGGGAGGTTGGACTTGTCATATATGTTGAATTATAAAGTGATTTGCCAGCTTTAAGTTTATTTTGACCAGCAGCTATCTTATGCTTAATCAGAATGGTGGTGCAAAGGAGAGGGTTATAAAAAAAACTGGAAGGCTTTGTTATATAGCTGTTATTAAGTAACTAACCAAAATGTGGAGCCTCTCTATGGTCCACAAATTTCCTGAGACTTTGTAGTGATATTTAGATTTAGGTGTCACTCATTTGCTCTGAACAATTCATCTTCTTTCTGCTTGGATATTGTTTCGCATAAAGCAGATCTGCCCTAAGCTATCTATTGCATATTGTTTAATGGCCTTCTACTCTACTTGTCTATTATTTTTTTATTGATAATCGAGAAATCCGTTTGTAACCCGCCCGTTGGACCAATCACAACCTTCTAAACTCGGTGGATAATGGGCCCACCCCTCTACCCTTCTCTACTTAAATACCGGGCTTCGCTTTGCATGATGTGGGGCTTGAACTTGTGACCTAAGCCACAAATCCTCCACCTTTTGCTACTCGAGCTAGGCCTTGGGGGCGTCTATTATTTATTTTGTTTTCACTTTTCGCTATCTGTGGTACATAACAGGAGAGAATAGAAAACAGATTTCTTATCCACAAATTTGCTGTGCGTGTCCCTTCTGGAATTTGAATGTCCCCTGTGGAATTTGAATGTTAAGCTGGAGGATTGCTTCACTATATTATGTGCTCTTTTAATTATCCAATAGTCTTTTCAACTATTGGTTAATTCTAAATGAAATATGCTTTTCCAGGCTGTCAAAATCCTGAATGATGAGATGCAATGTGACATAATCAAGATTGGCAACATGGTTCGCAATAAGGTGTGCTATGCTCATCCATACTCAAATTAAGTACATGTATTTCAATTTTGTCTTTTATTTGGTGGATGATTTTGATGAGAAGATGAATTCTATGTATGGCTGTCAAACACTTTGTTGGATACTCGGCAAATAAAAATGTTCCTTCACATAATATCCCCCTTCCCCCCCAACCACCACCACTCGTCCGCACTCCTATTTGTTCACCCAGCCTGCATACCCAAAATTAGCCTTGAAGAGACTCAAACCTCGAATTTCCTTAAGCATGAGATTCACTTCATAAAAAAAAAAGAGATCTGTTTCAAGGTTTGCCTGTCTACCAGTTCTTCACTAAAGCATCTTAAATTGCACCATACGCAGTGAGTGTGATATGTTCCTTTTGTCTTGATGATTATCTCTGTTGTATCAAAGGTACTAGTAAAGATGGACATGATTTCTAAACTTATAAGATATCTTTAAGTGCATGATTGGACTATAACTCCTGGTGAACAAAATAATGTTTTTTGTAGAACACTACTTTGGCCGTTCCATTCGCTGCAAAAGAAATTTTATAGGAATGATGTCACATAAAAGTTCAAAATTTGATTGCCTGAACATTGTACAAGTTATATAGAATAGTATTGTTAGTTGAATAGTGTCAAACATTAATTTCACAGAAAAGGAAATAGTGTCATATGAATTTGAACAAGATTAGTAAAAATAATGGTAATAATGGGATGTAAAGCTCATTGTTAGATTACTGTTTTTCTGCGTATTTATGTTCACGTGTATTTGGTTTGCGTTGTCTAAATTCATGTTATTAAACTCTCTGTTTTTCAGGAGCGCTTTGTTAAACGTAGACAATATCTCGTGGGTCCCAATTCGTCAACTTTAAAGGTTAGTGGATTGGGTTCTGCACCATCCTCTGGAAATCCCAATTGGCTAGGAGAGCATTCTATGCACATTGTTATGTAGGACTGAGACAAGAACATTTGTCAAAAGACCATTCTCTTGACCAAAGACCATTTTGTCAAGGAGTATTTTCTTATTTCTTTGTTTAGACCAGGCATGAGCTGGAAAGCATTTGTACTGTGTTTGCTTACCTGTCAGGATGATTTATTTATTCATAGTGGATGGCCCAACTTCCAAGAGGAAGATTTTCCCAGAATATTCATCTTGAATCAATAATGACAAATTTGTGAAATTGAACTTCTAGAGAGTAGATAGTTTACCTTATTGTGGGTAATGATTTTGTTGCTCCTTTACATTAGCTGTTAATCATGGGTATTGTCTATAAACTGATCACCCTTGACTAGAGCCACATGAGGTTTAGTTCTACCTCCTACCTGTGCCAGCACGACTCATCCATACCAAATTAGCTATAGAAATGTTTGAGATATGGATCGCTTAAATGTTGATGAGTATCTGACACATCTTGCTGAGTTATTATTACCTTCTGCCATAGAGCTTGATATATATCACTTTGGATGCAGGCCCTGGAAATTTTGACCGGCTGCTATATCCTTGTCCAGGTATACTTGCTGTACATGTAAACTGCAAATTTAGTGCCGTTTTTCTTTTCTTCCTTTATGTTTAAGTTTTTGCCTTATCATTGAATCTTTAAGTACATGATATAAATATTCTTACTAAATTGGGAACAAACCTTAATCTTGCCTAAAATTGAGTAGGGAAACACAGTTGCTGCTATGGGTTCCTTTAAAGGTCTAAAGCAAGCGAGGAGGGTTATAGAGGACTGCATATTGAACAAGATGCATCCGCTACATCATATCAAGGTAAATGAGCAAGTTCATGATAATTAAAAATGAATTTCATGGGGTATTTGGCTATTTATTATGCTCTGGTTAAAAGATCTGATAATTTACTTTTGCTGACGTACCCCTTCGACCACAGATCCTCATGCTGAAGAGAGAGCTTGCAAAAAATCCAGCTCTGGCTAGTGAGAACTGGGACAGATTTCTTCCGCAATTTAAGAAGTAAGGCATCCTTTCAAATGGTGTTGAGTCAGATTAATTTTTTAATCTGCAGTGCCAATTTCAAAGCTTGAATATTATTTTCGTCTTTGTACATTCAGGAAGAACGTTAAACAGAAGAAAGTTCAGAGCAAAGAAAAGAAACCATATACGCCTTTCCCACCTCCTCAGCCACCTAGCAAGGTGAGATTTTTTGGTTCTAGAGTATCAATCTTTGTCCATTTATTTTGTGCTCTTTCTCTTCTTTATCTCTATTTTATCGGTAGAGTTTTAAGCATTATAAAACCCTCGGCATTACACTCAAGTACTGTGTAATTGTTATTAGGCAATTGTTGGCATGGTGCTGTAATTAGTTATTCCGTTGAATCCTGCTTCTTTGCTTGCTTTTATCTCACTGGTGTTCACTATATTTTGTGGTTTATTTATTAGTATCTTCAAATGTCTATTGTCTCCACTTCTTTTGCATCTATTAAGATATTGCCTCTGTTAATTTAATCCAACGTGTATAACTTTTTTGGTTGTAGATTGATCAACAACTGGAAAGTGGTGAATACTTCTTAAGTGACAAGAAGAAGATGGCAAAGCAGTGGGAAGAGAAGCAAGTCAAACAGGCTGAGAAGGTTGCTGAAAACAAGAAAAAACGGGAAGAAGCTTTTGTTCCACCCGAGGTTTGTATTCACATAATCTCATCAGGGCATATTTGTTTCGCAGTCCATATGTGCATTTCCTATTGAACATTGTCTGCTTGCACTTCTGCAGGAACCAAAAACACATAACCAAGATGTGTCCAACGTGGATAAAGATGATGTTACTGCCATGGCATCGTCATTGAAGGTATTTCCATGATGCTTTTAATTTATACTGCACCTTTCTGTATTTGGACTTCGATTCTTGGATTGCTCATGATCATGATGCATTCGTATTGGTCTTGCTGCAGAGAAAAGCAAAGGAGTTCAGGAAGCAAAAATCAATTGATAAGATTGATGCCGAGGAGTTTATTGCAGGTCCCAGCAAACCATCTAAAAAGAAATCGAAGAGCTCTAGATAAGTAATAGTCTCATGGGAAAAGATTGTTACTGGCCATTGGTGATTATGATTGCTGAAGAAAGTCTGTAAAAATTGCTGTCTTGTCACTGTGTTGTATCTTCCATTCAGCAGCCATATTGATGTTAAAATTCTAAAGGACCTTCCCTTCCATGCCATCAGCACGACGATCAGCTAGTCCTAGTATCTGGCATTTTTGGAAACGGGGAAAACACTCTTTTTTCCCCCTTTAGTTGTGATGATGGGCGAAGTCCATAGTGTTGTTGCTTTGTGTACCATACTGATTAATCGCGTTTGCTTTGTGTCACAAGTAATCTAAACAGACTGATCAATGAGAGTATTTATTTCGTGTTTATGTCAATGTTATTCATCATCATCTCATTTGTGTAGTTTATGTGGAAGTGTATGGACTTCTATACTTGCAACATAAGAAAGGAACTGCTGTTTTTTGCAAGTGAGAAGAAAAATCCTTTTTCTTTTCTGGGTTTTCCTCGAATCATACTAAAACTGTTATATGAGTGAATACTTATAGTAACCTGAAAATAAAGCAAAATAACCTACTACGTGCAAACTGTTGGTTGGTGTATATAAGTTAAATCCATACAATTCTCACTTGTATGATACAAAACTCAAACTATTGGTGTATATAAGTTAAAATCCATACAATTCTCACTTGTATGATACAAAACTAAAACAAAGGATTAAACGAAAGCTCGAAAATAGATTCAAGTTCATCCCAGTTGCCATGTTCTAACCACTCATTAAAGTCCAGAGGAGTAGTGGAATTTGATGTTGCAGCACCAACAGTTGTACTTCCTGAGCTTTGTTGGCTTACAAACTGATGCTTATTTTCTGTTGTAGTATTAGTATGTGTATTCTGCTTAACAACAGAAGTAGTGCTAAAACTGATGTAAATCTGGGAACTATTTGGAGAAGATTCAATACTATTATTGCTGCATATTTTGGAGCTTAAAACATCCATATTCATCACTGAATTGTTTCTTTGTTTTTTTGTCACTTCTTTCCAATCTGGTATTGGTTTCTTATAGGAAACATTTCGTTTCAAGATACGGCAAAGAGTCCATGTTTCCTGGATTATTATAAACAAAAAAAAATCATGTTAGAATTCTGGTTTCCACTTTAATCCATTAGAATTATTTCAACTGTAAATAAAAATGTATTCAATCTTATAGTTTAAACTTTTACATGAGGCGTGCAGCCATGCAGGTCATACATTTCAACATAGTATCAGAACATAGTTCGATCGAGGAGATATATAAGTAAATAAATCGTGTGATTTCAAATAGCTTAAACTACTGTATGAGATGTTTACACCATTAACCAATATGGTATGTATCAGAGAGGGGTGCTATTTTAAGTCTCACCATATTTTCGGGGTGACCCAGTGGTTTGGGCTTGAGACTTCCATGTTAGAGGTCTCAAGTTCGAAATTCCTTGCCAGCGAAAGTAAGGGGTTTTCATTCTAGGTCGAGCTTGTCGCACCAGGCTTGCCTAGTGTAAATTACCTCTCTTGTGTGGTTTATAGGAGTGAGATTTTTACCCTGTGCGCACCCAAAAGGGTAGCTATTGTGGATCTCCCTTGTCATATATAAAAATAAAAATAAAAAATCTCACCCTCACTCATATTATCAACAACTACTACTCCCCTTTTCCAAGTTTATGTGACTTACTTTCCTTTTTAATCAGTTCCAAAAAGAATGACACATTTCTATATTGATTATCATTTTAACTATAAAATGTCTAATTTGCCCTTAAAAAAATGATTTACAGTCACACAAATTTCTATCATTCATTTTGGATCACATGTTTTAAAAGTCTTTCGTTTTTCTTAAATTCCATGCCGAATCAAAGTAACTCACATAAAATAGAACGGAGGGAAATAGTTAGAAAAGTACCTTTTGGCAAAGACAAAATAAAAAACTTTGCATGTTGTTTCCAATGCAAAAAAGCCATGCAACACTACAACTATATGACATCAACTATTTTTCAGCCATACAAATATATCATGACATGTTTTAACGTCACAAGTTTCAAAATTTCGTATCATATCAAACTATTCATACTGAACAAAATGAATCATATAAGGATCGAAATGAAATGATTCTTACAACTTCTTGAGGTATGGTGTTAGCATGAAGATGTTTGGTTGATTTATCATTTTCAACAGGAAGACGAAACTCATGCATCTGCCACTCGGTTTTCGTGCCTTTTCCGGCGCTACCGCGGTAATATACCAGTGATTTTTTCAGGCCAATGCATTTGCCAGAAGAGTAAATTGGTCTATCAATACCAGTAGCTTTCCAAAATCCAGAACCACCAGTTACTCTATTAGGTCTTAAGCTGTTTTTGTATTTTCTGCCTCTTTTGCAAAAAAAATACCATTCCTTTTCTCCATTATTGTTACTACCTTCTGAAATATATCAAAACAAAAATATAATAATGATATCAGTAATCTACTCATAATTGTGGTGAGAATTGATTTTTTAGGTCACTTACCATTTTTTCTTCTAGTAATTAAAGAGATTTTATTTTACACGCGACTGTTAAAGAACGACAAAAGTTTCACTTGAGATGGGTGGACTCAGTCCTCCTCCCTTTGAACTAACTTTTGGGGTGTGAATTAGGCCCAATACCTAATTCTAACATGGTATCAGAGCAGGGCCCGCCTCACCCGATGTTGGGGCTCCCAAAATCAAAATTGCCCCGTCTCACCCGATGTTGGGACTCCCAAAATTAAAATTGCCCAAACAGTGGGCGTAAGGTGGGATGTTAAAGAACTACAAAAGTACCACATCGGAGGTTAATGGGCGTGAGGTGGGGTGTTAAAGAATAACAAAAGTACCACAACGTTATTTTCTTATATTCAGTTTAGTATAAATAACCAAGAGATCTTAATTCCCCATGTCATGTTATAAGGACATTAGATATACTAATCAAGTAATTAGTAGGTGTTTTTTGAAATAGTTTTAAACTTTAATTAGATCAAATAATCACATATTTCAACAAAAAGAGTCAGGATCACACGTTAGGACAATCAAGTAAGTAGTGTAATTAATTTCCATGTTCTCGAAATATATATTATTTGCATTTTATTCAAGGTAGAGACGTCTTTGCTATGATTTAACAACCAAATAAACGTAACGACTCAAAATTTAGTCATATAAATTTTATAAATAAGCCTTTTGAAGATATTTACATGCAAGTCCCCATATATTATATATACCACTACTAAAAAAGTTACTATTTTCCCATGAAAAAAGAATGTTAAAAAGTGATTATTTTTGCAGATATTTTGATTGAATAGGCTAGAAAAGATGTTTTCATACGGAAAAAAGTAGTAAGTTTCTCACTTTTAATGAGTGAAAATTTATTTTCCTATCATACATTTTCCCGGTGAGTTGTTTCGATGAAAAAAGAGTAAAACAATCATATTCTATAGCATAAATTTCTCATTGAATCTAAGTGGAATGAAGTAAAAGAACCTTTGTTTCTATAATTCTATAGTGATAATCTTAAGCAAATTGATCTATTTTCTCATGTTGTAATCTTACAGATATAAGCACTAGCTAGTCTTAGATCTAACAACAATGAGTTGTTTTTTTCTGTTAATGATTATACACTTGTGATATGTTTATATATAATTCCCTACATGATTGTTAATTAGAATTTTCTTAAAATCAAATATAATTCAATAAAGTACTCTTTATCAAACATCAGAAAATAAGTTAATTATGTCATAACATATATATCAAACATCTATGCATATTCATAACTAGTTTCATCAAGAAAACCCTTATTATTTATAAGAATACTTATAATTATGTGAGAGAAATGAAATAAGACTGGTCGAGTTTAAGTTATATAAACAACCAAAAGCGATCAGAAAGTAATAGAGAGTTAAGTAGACATACTTGGTAGATCCCAAGGATCATATTTATAAATATCGATCTGCTTTATAATTTCTAAACCAATCGTTTTTTTCTCAATTTTCCTTCGTAGATAAAACCCTACAAGCTCTTCATCAGTAGGATGAAATCGAAAACCTGGAAGTACAACATCATCATCGTCATCCTCCTCCTCCTCCTCGTAGTAATTATTTGTAACTATGCTACTTATTTTTTCCACTTCCATTATTAATTCTGAAAAAGAATATTATAAATTAGTGGTAATTAATTAAGTCTCTTGTTAGCTAGGGTTATATATATATACATATTTTTATACTTATTAAGACTTTGTTCCTTAATTTGGTCAAAGTCATTAGGATTAATTGACTTTGTTGATTCAGGAGCAAAACATCTTTGAATGGACGTAGTCTTATAATTACCCCTTGACTTAAAATACAGGAAAACTCAAATATTATTGAAAGGATCCACAATTATTATTTATTTATAAATGGTAAATTATAAAATTTATATAAGAGGTATAAAGACTTTTTTTTCTTATCAGTATTAGAAAATATCATCATATATAAATGTGAAAGGAATCCTTCTAATTAATTCTTTAGTTTTTATTCCCTAAACATAAGAAGTAAAATGGATTTAAATATATATAACGTATTTATTTATTTATATAATATAATTTTTTAACGAAGAAATATTAATTGGGCAAACACGGAACTCAATTGTTGTGTTTGAATTTACGATGGTAGATAGAATCTGTTTTTATTTTTGTTTTTCATTTGGTGTTCGAAATTTACGCATTGCAGAACCGATTATTTAGTCCTCTAATAATTTAATTTGGATTGAAACTAAATTAATTATAGATCAATATTTTATACATATGTAGCTAGGTTTTAAAGTTTGATCCATGTATTATAACACACACATATTTTCTTGCCCAAAACTTTGAAATTTATTTTCCAAATTTATTGTTCCCAAACACTCATTCAACTCTTAAAACATTAAAACAACATTCTCATTTGACCATTTTAATTCTTTAAATTATATCTAAAAGAGTAAAAGATTTCTAAATCGAGGGATCGAAATGTTACATGATCATATTGCTATATTATGTAAATTTCAAACTCTCCACCCTAAATGCATGAGACATTTTTATACACTGATTATACACAGCTAACATATAGTATTAATTACCATATGAATTATATATACAATATATATCCTCGACTAGTTTAATTTAAGGAGTTGAATAATTATGTCCATTTATCAATTCCTCATATTATAATTAAGGGAAAATGATAAATATATCTCTGAACTATCATAAATGGTATGCAAATGTCCTCTGTCATTCTTTAGGGACATTGGTGCATCTGCCGTCCAAAAACTAGAATCTATACCCTTTATACTAAGTACAAACGGACATGCACTTGTCCTAATTTTAAATTCGATCCGATATTTATTAAATATCGGATCGACGAATAAGATTGTGCCACGTGTCCCCACTTAGCCTTCCGTTAGAATAAAATGCATATATGCTTTAGTTTTTAAACGAGGAAAACCATTTTAGATCAGTGGAAGGTCATTCAATATATTTATCTTTGGTGGAAATTTAACCTAACCTCAACCCATTGTAATATTTTTGGAGTTCGAGTCATCAAGGATTTTCATTACACAAGGACAAATTATAGAAACTTTTTTAATTTATTTGTGAGGAGACTAATAACAGCCGCAATCATTGAAAAGTATATGCAGATAAATTTATACAAAATCTAATATTATTGCTTTAATTTGTTTGTCAAAGTAAGGAGGGAATGGAAAAGAAAGGGGAGGTTGGAAAAAAAGGAGAAATAAAAGACAAATGTTTTCATATTTACGGATCGTAATTATAGTTTAAGCTGTTATGGACAATCTCATTTGTATAATTTGCGTATGTTTGTATATAATTAGCGTGTATTTGTAATTTTGTATAATAGAGCTATTTTCGTCCATATTTATTTAAACTGGTTAGTATCAATTGATTTGTATTTATTTTGTTTAAATTCAAAATAACGAATTTATACAAATACAAATATCTGAACTTTAATCTTTTATACAAATTACAACATATATACGCAAGTTGTACATCCGTAACTCTAATAGTACTTTTTTACCAACGTTTACATCATCCATTTGAACCACATGAATTTCTTTTCTCCATTAATGTCAATAAATCACCATTAAAATATCAAAATAAATCACAATATTTGTACGCAATTTTACACAACACATTTACCTAATTTTCACAAAGACATTCAACAATCACTTTTCATCCTTCAAAACTGTTGGATCTTTGTCACCTTATGAATTGTAAATAACTCAGAAAAAAGGAAAGAAAAACAAATCTACCATAATAACACATTTTCGTTTCTCTAGAAAGAAAGAAAATATGAAAAAAGAAAAGAAAAGAGGTCTTGGAGATGGCTGGGAAGGGGAGAAAATATTTTTTTAGTCTTAATTTGGAGAGTTCACGTTCCTTGTACGCGTGAAATTAAGTGTTGGTGTCAACTCAATAATTAAATTGTCACATAAGCTTGGTCAATAGTTAGGAGGACTTAAAATATTGAGTGTCATTGAGTTTAAGGATCTAGTTGACAAAGAGTCGAATAGAAAAGGCATCAATTGCTTATTTTTTGTTTGGATTATAAAAAAAAATTCAAGTAGAAGAGTTTAGAATACAAATTCATACAAATATAAGGATCAATCAGACCATTTCACATAATTTTTAAAAAGTCGAGATTTAAAATAGAATTATATTTTCTAAAAATTACAAAACTAATAAATCAATTCACCAAATCAATTGAAGGTGAAGAACTAATTATTCTTCAGATAATAAAAATTAAAATGAAACGAGTTCTCTTACAACAAGTCAATAATATACAAATAAAATATGGGTAAGCTGATTTCATTAATTTGACTTGATAACTTAACTGTAAACTGATTTCATTAATTTGACTTCATAACTTAAATCGTTAAAAGTGTTTCAACACATATTAAAGTGAAAATTTATTATTATCATATCATATTATATTATAAGTGAAAATATGCTTAGTTTAAAGTTAGATAACGAAAATGTTCTTCAACTTTTTAATTATTATTATCATATTATTATTATAATTATTAATATTAATCAATTATTATTCTCTAAATGTGAAGCCATTAAAGTTGAATTACTTTTAACCCTTCAAGAAATCATTATACCTACATGTCTCTCTTACTATCATCATTATACTCTTTTAAGTAACATAATTTTCACAATAAATTACAATTCTAAATATGAAAACAAATAAAAAGATAATTTTTCATTAATAATATTTTTTGTAAAGAAACTGACATATCTTTTCAACGATGCATATTTATTTTTATTACTCATATGCTAATCTTTCTTATTTGACTGCTTTGGCAGAGGCATGAAGCCTTTAATCTAACGCTTCTTTCTCAAATTGAACAGCTTGTACAATCTGTTTGAAGGGTTTAAACTGCTAATCCTCATATATCAGATATTTGAAACTTATAGCAATAACGAACTTTTTGCAATATACTACCTTCGTGTCCACATATCAACATTACTAATCCTTGTTTTCTCTTACAATTTTCATTATTAAGTTCAATGAATTAACACAAATACACTTCAAATAACCAATATTCATTAGAAATCGAACAATTTTAAATAAATAATTTTTCTTTTAGACATAGTATATCTAATCACATAACAAGTTATAGTCACACGCTAGTATGAAGCAATAACAATTTGATATAATTAGCCACTTAAAACTAAACTTTGATAATGTGTTTTAATTTATAAAATAAAGTTTGTATATGTTTTCATTTGATTTAATTTATGATAGTGATATTGGAACTATTTGTCAACATCTATACCACTCAAGAACGCTTATATAATCTTTTAACAAACTATAAAATATAAATGAATGTATGTTATTATTAGCTAATTTTAATTAAGATGAGCAAGTCCATTTCCATTTTCACCTGTTTATTAATTAAAATTATTATTAAGATATTTATCTGTAATTACTTAATAAAGGCTTTGATTAATATATAATATTATTTTTAACACCATCTATGCGTATATAGAACTTAATTACTACTATCATATTGGTTTCAAATTTTAATTTTGACCTCCAACTTTTATAGTGTACAAATAGACACTTAACTATTCAACTTTTAATTAAATAAACACGCGATTTTTGCAATCAAAGAGCGTGAAATGCAAATGCTCTCACGTGTGATAGTGAGCCTCTCAATTGCTGCCAAAAAATTGAATATATTACACATTAATTAAGAACTAAAACAAATTAAATTAATTCCAATAAAGACATTTTCATTTCACGCAATAGTCTCTCAAAAGGTCAAACCCGAGCTACGATAAACAATCAAAATCTAGTGAATCAAGGGAATAATTGTTCATGATTTCTGTTGAAGTTGATGTTCATTTATTCATCTTTCTCAATTTATTAGTCATGCCCCAGTTTTATCCTTTTAAAAGTTTATCTTTGATACAAGATAGAATCTTTTTGTCACAATGAATGTAAAATCGTTATTTTGACCAAGAAATCATTATAGCTCTTTTTGCCACACTTACAAAAAAAAGAAAATTAGATGTCATTTGCACTAATTATGAACATAAATTGTTCTAAAGAGAGGAAAAAATCTTGATTTGAAAGAGGAGGAAAAAAATGAGATTGTGATTTGAAAATATATATATATATATATATATATATATATATATAAGGAATTTATTTTGGATAGAGTTGTAATTTCAACATTTTTTTTATTATTGTGGATCTCAAAAATTACTCATAACTCGTATAATAAGTGAACATCATATGTTTTGTCAGATAAGACTCGCGTGTTTATTTATTAAAAAGTTGGATAGTTAAAGTGTATGTTTGTGTACTGTAAAAATTAGAGGTTAAAATTAAAATTTGAAATCAAATTTAAGGTCTAATATATAGTATGCCTACTTAATTTATATTTGACTAAATCATTTGAGAAACGATAATTTTATTACGGATCTTTTTATTAGTAATAAAAAAGCAGTCCAAGAGCTAGAGCGGGTCGAGTTTCTAAATTTTAGATTCATTAGTCAAATATGTGTTCTTTCTTTAATTAGTTTTGACAACGATAAAATTTTGTCACCTTAATTATTCGTATCTAAGAATTAATTAATTGTGAGGAATATAAGGGCTTATACTACAAAAAATAATAATAATTTATTAATGTGATATAAGGTGACATGAATGATGACTTGGTGTAGTGTTGTTTTGGTCAAAGTCAAGATAAATGATTTTTAGGTTTCATGGCACATGGAATTTTATTATTATCTTTTTTGGGAAAGGAAGAAGTAGTATAAGATCCGTTTGATCATAAAAATTACTTCCTACGTTTTAAAAAGATTAACTTAATTTTACTTGGAACGGAGTTTAAGAAAAGAGAGAACACTTTTTAATCTTGTGGTTCTAATTTAAAGTTATGTCAAATGTACCAAAATATCTTTAATCTTGTGGTCTTAAACATGTCACGTGGAAAGTTAAAGTTAAAGTGTTGCAAAAAAAAGGAAGGGGTCATTTTTTTTTAAACAGACTAAAAAGAAAATAGGGTCATTTTTTTTAAACGGAGGAGTATTTGATTTTCTTAATGGAAATTTAGTTTTTTAGTATGAGATTTGTTCGAGTTAATTCATAAATAGACACTCGATTTTTACTTTATTACATTTAATCATTAAATTACTTTTCGCAAATCTAATTTTATTCAAATATTTATATAAAAAACGCTTTTTTTTTTTTTTAACCAATAAAAATGTTTCAATTCTATTTTAAGTATCATGAAAAGTCACTAGAAAGTTCTTATTTCCCGTTAGCCTATATTAGAACTTCTAGACTGAAAGCTACTCCCTACATTCTAGCCATCAATTTACTTTTCTATGGTATAGAAGAATATGATAGTTTAGAATTATGATATACAATTCTTACGTTAATATATACGTAGTAAATATTTTTTTCGTCTAATTTTATTTGTCATGTTACGCTTTTTGAAAGTTAATTTAACTAATTTTTAAAATTAAATTAGATTACATTAATTCAATATTTTAAACAAAAAATTTAGATATTCAAAAACTATATGAAAAGTACTATAAATTACAACTTTTTCCTTATCAATATGATAAAAAAATACTTATTAAAATGTAAGTCAAAGTAAAATTATCATAGTAACAGTAACATAATGCTAATCTTTCTTTAATGTAAAATTATCATAGTAACAATAACATATCCTATATAATCTCACAAAGTAAAAATTAACATAAAACTGCTAGTGGTCACAAAATATAAGAGCAAAATTATTTGAACACAATAATAATTTATCAAAAAGTTAATCAATAAAAAACTAAATGAAAAAGAAAACAAAGAGAGTTTAAAAAATTAGTAAATAAAGTAAAATAAAACCGAAAAGAGAACAAGTTAAGATTTATAGAAAAAAAAATTAAAAATTTACAAAGCTGATGATTTAAATGAAAATTAAATTGTAGACATAAAATCCGACAAAGACCCTCACTTCAAGTTCTCAATCAAGCGCACCCAGCCCCAAGTTTTGACTAGTGGTGCTCTTCACCTACTATATAATAAATTAAATAAACTTTTTTATAAAGTTATTGAGAAGAGAAAATATGAAAAGTTATTTTTTAGGCTCAATATTATTCAATATATTAGTAAGAAACTATATAGAAAATGTCAAACACTATATACTCATTATGAAAAGATATTTGTTTGACTTTGGCATTCACGCTATTGAATAACAATATCACAATAATTTGACATTCGTTATTATTACATAAATATTAGGAAAAGGGACAAATATATTCTCGAACTGTCGTATATGGTATATAGATATTCTTTGTTATATTTTTGGGATATTGATACGCTTGCCGTCCAAAAATAGAGCGTATATGCCCTTCAATTCAACCAACTCAATACACAAAGGCTCTTACCAATAGCCATGATCACCAACTAACGGAAGACTAAATAGGGATCCGTGACACAATCTTATCCACCGATCCGATATCGGATCGGTGGATAAGATTGACACGTGTATGTCTGATTAGTATAAAGAGTATATATGCTATAGTTTTTTACGATAGGGGCATCAATGTCTCAAAAATTTGACGAAAAATATCTTTATATCATTTACGATAGTTCGGAGATATATTTATCTTTTTTTCTAAACATTATGCATGGCAGGACATATGAATATTGCTTTGGTTGAATAAACCATCTCGCGTGTAAAAATTGAATTAATCAATATATTGAATTAAAAATATTATTGATATTGGATTATTGGGGTTAAGAGATTTTTATTGGTTTTATAATAAAATGGGAAATTTACATAAATATACTATAATAAAAAAATATTTATCATTATAGCAATATTTTTTTTTTCACTTGATCATTTTTAATTCATTTATAATACAAGTTTAATTCATATTACAAAGAACAATCTTTTATTCACATATAATACAAATTTTAATGATAAATAATTCATTTATCACACATTTTAATACACTTATAATTCAATGTGTCAAATTTTTACCAAACAAACATAATATACTTTAAAAACAATTATAATTCATATATATTGCATACATAATTCACTTTGAATACATATTGTAGATTTCACATAGTATTGCTATAAATGGTACTAAATAAAAAATATTGCTAAAATCAGTAATTATTTATTAAAATGTACCAATTCATGTAATTTTTCCTAATAAAATATATATTGGGTTATCAATTCGATTTTGATGTTTCAAGGATTATTAGATAAATCAATACCCATTAACTATTAAGATTATAGTAATTTACCCATTTTAACCCTACATAAATATTTAAATATTAGTATATAGTACCTTATGGGTTACTATCTTTGTCATTTATTCTTCAATTTACATTATATATTATCCTAATAATTTTATTTGTGTTGTAATTGTATAGTTCTTTTCATGCAGTATTATTTCTATTTTACGTGTATTATGTATAGTTAAATTATTGTTTTGTCAAGTCAAATGTTGGAGAAGTCATATATTTATTTTATGAGTATTTTTTTATTGACTAAACTGAAAAAATTGAATCGTTAAGAATCAAAATCGATAAAAAAATATTTTTTTAATTTGATTATTAATTTAGCATAATTAAAAATTAAAAATCAATAAACTGCATCGATAATATTTAAAGTTGAACTAAATCAACCGAGGCATACATATATATATATATATATATACCATAAATATTTCTACAAGTGGAGTTTTACAAAAGTGATGTGTATAGAGTGTTACTTCTTTCTTGTAAAAGTTAAAAAAATATTTTTGATGAATCTTTGAATTAAATAATTATATAAAAATTAGATATATAAAACAAAATATAACATCAATCAATTCTTCATTCTTGACATTTTCCAAACTTAAACCCCACTAATCCTCCATTTGAGGCTTGACAACTAAACTAACTTATCACATCTTATTTCGTGATGAAATCAGAAATTTATAATATTAAAATATTACATTTGAAATTTAAAGCGATTTTTAAATCGCCAATAATATTATTTTTTTATTTATTTTTAGACATTCAACTATTTATATATAATATTAAAATTATTTTATTCTATTTATGCAAAATAATTTTCAAATTAAAAAATAATTGATTGAACTAGACTACCTACCAAAGGACATGTGGAAGTGGAAGTCAATGATTTATACAAATGAAAGATTATGTGTTGACATTAACGTTTTCACAAGAAACACTGAATTGTTTTGTCACAATTTTTTATTATATAGTTTGGTTGAAATATTACAAGCCTAAAATATAGAAAATAAAAGATAAAAACAAAAGAAGTTTGTCAATACATGGTAAAAGTTTTTGGTCATGAAGGATTGCACAGGTGTCTACTAGTTTGGTCTCTCACTCTTTCTGTAAATATATTTTTTTATTCAAAAAAATAAATAAAATTGACTTTATTGCAAACATAATATCTTTACTTTATGTAATAAAGAATATATTAAGATTATGATTGCTTCTAGACTTTGAAGAAAAAATCAGCACAAAGCACCATTATTGGTATTGATCACCTCTTAAATATTTGACTGTCTATTGCTTACAAGTTCAGATTTAACACTAGGTAAATTATCATTGGACATCATTACGATAGAACGATAATTTCTTCATTTTTAATTAAGAAATTCTCGAATTGGGACTATCGTGAAATAACTTTTATAAAAAGTCTTTTATCTTTTCGAGTGGAATTTTACAATATGAATTTGGAAAAAAAAAATATATAGATCGTTTCGTCTATAACTACAACAACAACAAAAAAAAAAAGCAATAATAGTTATCGTGTTTACAATATACACCATAGATAACACTTGTATTTAATGAGATATAGTTGTATCATCATTAGAAATAAACTCAAACACCACAAAAATATGTGTATATATATCACTTTTAATTTATGAGATACACCTATATTCAAGATTTGAAATAAGAAAGATACACGTATTGGTGTATATGTTACTAAACACAAACTATCATTATATATCATAATTTTTTACAGAATACACATTCCGTATATTTGTTACCAAACCCAAACTATCATTATATATCACAATTTTCTTAGATATACTTGTTCAAGTAATATATATATATATATATATATATGCTATATTTTTTTGTGTCTCGTAATTCTTCCTAAACTAAGCTTCAAAGCGATAATCAAATATCGAATGAAAAATCAAAATTTATCCACAATTTATTGGATCCTAAAAGGAAAAATTACATAAATTGGTACATTTTAATAAATAATTACTGATTTTAGCAATACTTTTTATTTATTATTATTTATAACAATATTATGTTAAATCTGCAATATGTATTAAAACTGAATTATGTATGCAATATATATGAATTATATATGAATTATAATTGTTTTTAAAGTATATTATGTTTGTTTGGTAAAAATTTGACACATTGAATTATAAGTGTATTAAAATGTGTGATAAATGAATTATTTATCATTGAAATTTGTATTATATGTGAATAAAAAATTGTTCTTTGTAATATGAATTAAACTTGTATTATAAATGAATTAAAAATGATCAAGTGAAAAAAAAATATTATTACTATAAATAATAAATATATTTTTATTATAGTATATTTATATAAGCTTCCCATCCTAAAATATGTTCAGATAAGGCTAAGCCCAAAGTCACATTTTTGCTTACTCTAAGGCCCAGAAATCAGACAGATCATCATGTTCAGTTTCATTTTATATTGTAGAAAAATTATTGGGAAAATTATGTAATTACGCTATTTAAGATGATATAATTTCTGAAAATCTCTATCTTAAATTAATTAAAAAAAAAACTTTTTTTACCTTATTTCTCTTAACATTCGGATACATCACTCTATCTCTATCAGATATATTATAATTTTTTTTGTGTACAATATAGATCGTAGAAATGTTATTGTTGATACATAACCTTAATTATTTCAAACCTAAACCAGTATAATATGTTTTATAGTTATGTATCTGATATATAACTTATGTATCGTTTACTATGCATCAGACAAAAAAGACGTATCCTCGAGTTCGGACAAATCTGAGAATATTATAATTGCATAAACTTTAAGATAAGATGTAATTAATTAGCACCCAAATTATAACGATTTATATACTTTGTTATGCTTTAATAAAACACACTTCAAATTTCTTTTGTTTGAGTTTAGATTATGAAACTTAGTTATTTTTTACTGAAAGCATATTAAGTTAAACAGACATATTTTGAGGTTGCTGTAAATAAATTCAAACATTATCTTTTTAAATTTTAACCCAAATTGTGAGAAGTTAATTCATTTTTATTTGACGGTGCCTACATCTAATTTAAATTATTATTATTTAAAAATAAATAAAATATCATGTTGGGACAGGGAATTAATTGAAAATAAAAATTCAAGAACCAAATTATCTATCAAAGATTAGAGTATATTGTTGTCGGGAAATCCTGGGTCTCATATTCATAAATGAGATGTCATGTCATTTCATTTTGAAGTGACTTTATATACTCACTTCGCCTCGTTTCAATTTATTTATCTGATTTCTCATATTGATCTATTTTTTAAATAAATTTTTAATTTTATTTTTTTTATATAATATATGAGATTATATTGGCTTATTGTTGTTGTTAATTGAAAACTATAAGTTTAACAGATATTTTGATACATTCTATAGAATATCTTAAGATATTTTTTTTAAAAAATATTTTGTTAAATAAGATAAGTTTTTAACATAAGGAGTATTAATTATGTATAATATATATTATTTGCTTAAATGCCGCTGAAACTTGTCTATTTGTTTGGATAGGAATCTGAAACTTTACATACAGCTTGTCACCAATTATGGCAGCATATCACACTTCAAATAATGTGTTTAAGAAAAAGAAAATTTATTTTTTGGATCATTTGATATACAAAATTATAATAGTATAAAATGTATAAAAGGTTAATGTCATCTTTGATAGTACTAACATTTTAATAATTCCTTTCGATTGATGTACAATAAGACTGTTTCTTTCTTAAGCAGATATATTTTAACATAAGGTATGAAAAATTATTGATAAGGAACACTACCTTTTGAATGAGGCCCTGCCCAGCATAACTCTGAATTTGTCTAACTCTAATACGGATCTCATACACTGAATAAAAAATAAAAATAAAATTATCTGAGTGAGAGAGGCGGTAATACTTTAAATAATCAGATATATATAAATTGTAATCTAATATGAAAAGCTTCTTGTGATAAATGTGGTTTCAAAATTATTCTAGTCAAAATTCAAATTTAAGTTTGTGACATTTTTCATGAATTCCTCTTTAGAATTTTTTGAATTCACTATTACTTGTCAAATATGATTTTATTATATAGTGAATTATATATTACTATTGGTGATTTTATTATATTTGCATTTTTTTTGTCTTGTAAGTACATGAAACATTTTTTTTACTAAATTCTTATCCCTTTTCTTTCTTTTATTAACTTTTATGACACGATCCAAAATTAGTGCATCATGATCAACACACAATAATATAATTTTAGTCAAGTGAATTCATAAACCTTATTTTAATGGTGGTAATATACATTAAAAAGAACACATAAAATATTCCCGTATCATAGTGTATTTTGTCAAAATCACTTATCAACGAAGGTTATAGTGAAGTGGTAAATCTTCCTTCATCTTTAGTCAGAAATCTTGAGTTGAGTTCACCTATATATATGAGAACACTTTACCCTCAATGTGAGACTTTTCAATACAAATCTAAATTTAATCAAATTCTAATAACAAATATCAAAATATTGTCAAATCATCTATCATAGTTATCCATTGAAACAAATCTTATTATTATAATTATTAAATTGTCATATCGTCCACAATAGATGTGATTGGGGTCCAACTATGTTAGACTACCTAGAGTAGACCCAAGTTAAGTTTGTCATTTAATTTTTGCAATTATAAAAATAAAATGCTAATAGTTGTAATTATATATTAAATAATTGAAGCTGAAAATAAATAATAAAAGTTGTCCCAACTATAAATATTCGGGAATAATAGTAGTACTTTTGGTTCTTTAAGTTATTTTCAATTTTAATTTTAGTTTTTGTGATATTTAATAAAGTATATTTAAACTCTAATTAATTGACTCGAGAATTATGGCTATGGCATGAAGTATGCTATAATTGGACTATGTTTTAACTATATTACTATTAAATTTTACGGTATAAATTTAACATAAGATATGGATAATTAAGCAATGAACTTATTAATAATTATATTAAATTTATAGATATTTCATATTCACTAGCAAAGAGATCAAAAAGTGAATATTTCATTTAACTGAAGATTGCATATCTTAATCATATATCACAAAACTAAAATAATTTACTATTAATTTAGGGACAAAAATGCTATTAATATTTATTCAAGATATATTTTCGGTGGTAATATCAAATGCAAATAAATGTTTATTATATCCTTATTTTTTCATCTATTAATAGTTAATTTTCTATTTCACTTAGAAATTACGTTAAATAAATGTTACAGAATGTTTAATTAACTTTAAATTCGCTATTAATTTTCACTTTAAAAAGAAATACCTTGACATGTTTATATTAAAAAAAGGAAAAAGAGACAAATATATCTCTCAACTATCATAAATGGTATGCAGATATTCTTCGTCATACTTTTGGGACATTTATGCCCCTACTGTCCAAAAATTAGAGCATATATGCCCTTCACTTTAACGATTAGGGACACGTGACGCAATCTTATCCGTCGATAAATATCGAATTGGTACTGAATTAGATTATTTCACGTGTATGTCCGTTCGTATAAAGGGTAAAAAATAGTTCAAAGATGTATTATCCTTTTTCCCTATTAAAAAACATAACTATTTTCCAAAACCTAAAAGTTGTTAAAGGAAAGATTTCAATTTCAAAATAAATATGGGACTCAATGGGACTCAAGTTTTTTAATATTATATCAACTATTTTTCCTCCTTTTTTTTCTTCTTTTTTTGACAAATTGAAAGTTTGGTATCAACAGTTGTTATTTCTTTTAATTTTATTATTATATTCTTGTTTTACAGCTATCATTTTTGCCAAATAATATTAGTGGTACTCTGAGGTACGGAGGAACAAAAAGACAAAGAGATTTTACTATTTTAATTGTGAAAAATAAATGCCTATTTTTGGACCATTGTTTATTTTTCTAGAGACATGCCCATGTGATTCACCGCAAAAAACAACCAAATCATGGAGCTCCACATCCTATCCCATCCACACCAAACTATTTTGTTCACATTCATCAGTTTGATTGCATCTCGATTAATTTTAAAATATTTATAATTATCAAATATATGTTGATGGATAGAGATTTTTAAAGAAAATTCTATAATACGTGATATAATATTTATTTTATGCGAAATTCGATACAAAATAATAGTTTTGATAATAGCAAGATAATATGGATGAGATTTAAATATATTATAAATTTTCAGAAATTCAATAGCTTTTTCACAAATTATGTATTTATTTAAAAAAAAAAACATTAATAGAGTATATTATTAATCTAGTGATGGAAAATAAACCTTTAAAGCTTTGTTGATATTAAGATATAATAGATAACACCACCAATGATATTATCATGAAACTTTCAACCATTATAAATAATTTATTTATTCCACTCATTTATAAAGACGTTTTTATTAGAAGAAATATAATAACGATATTCTTATTATTGAGCTCTAAAAGAATGTATTCTTTTAACTTTCATATAAATTTAATTATTTACAATAAATAATGACAAAAGTGATAAAATAAATAATTTCAAATCGAATTTTCCCACCTTCTTTTTCACAAAGAGACAAATATTGCCGTGTTTTTTTAAAATACAAGTTGTTTTAAAAGAAAATTGTTATATTAGAGTATAAGAATTAATTTATTTTTCTTAATAACACGACAAAAAAATGAAAAATATACAGCAATAGATGGTCCATCAAGGTTCTTCTCGTTTCTAATAATGTGTGTAAGGTAACTAATTACGTATATTTCGATCATATTACATCCTAATCAATTAATTGTCCATTTTATTAAATTAAAAAACATTACTTAATTTTTTATATTATTATTTTAATTCTTTTTTAAAGCATTCACATTGTTTGTAATATTTGTAAGTAGGTTTTAAAGAACTGAATTAATAAAATTATTTTTTTATTTATGATTTTTAATAAATGTGAAAAGAAATTATCTAATATGAAATTGAAGAAAATAAATTAGCTAACTCATATATATATATATATATATATATATATATATATATATATATATATATATATATATATATATATATATATATATATATCCAAAAAAAAGTAAAAAAAAATGTGTGGAATTTCCAAAGAATATGAAAAGTTAAGTAAAGTAAAATAAACTATAAATTCAAATATATAGTATACATGTATTGATTTGGTATAAATATTTGGTGCGAATAACCAATGTAATATATATAATTTTTAATAATGATAGGGAATCCATACATGCTCTGATGCGCACACGGTTAAACCTTCTTCATGTAATAACTCACAAACTAAATGAGAAAGGTAATATGCACTAGATAAGTCTGGCACGAAAAGCTCGACCCAGAAGACAAGAAAAATTCCTTTGCTTTTCACCGACAAGTAATTTCAAATTAACTTAAAACAATCAATATAAAAAAATTCCAAGCTCAGATCACTGTAACACCAATACGAAACAAATAAATAAAATGTTGTAGTTTAAATCCTTTAAGAAAATGGCTGTTAGAAGCAGTTACAAGAAAAGAGTAATAAAATAGTATAGAGATAATGGTGTTGAGGTGAGAGACAGTACAATATAATATGAATGTTTCCAGTCTGTTTCAAATAATTCCAGCCTACTCCATCTTCCTTTATCATCTTGGGAAAAAAAAAGTGAACTCTTTTACCTATAATCACCATTGTTAGCTGATCTGTTTAAAGACTTAATTCTTCACCATTCTTGAAAAAATTGGGTTTTTTTCTTCTTTTTTTGCTTACCATTGTCTCCAAGATTGGAGCTTTTGACCATTTTGTTGGTGTCAGATCTGTTTGCTGATTTGGGTTTTTTCCTGTACTGAAGGTGTTCATTTATTCTTGTGGGTTTTGGTTAAAAACCCATGTTGTTTGAGTTGCCTATGAGAGATTTGTGAAGGTATTCTTTTAATGTTTATGCTTCATTTTTGGATTGGTTTTGGTTTGAGGGTAGAAAGTGATTGTACTTGTTAAGGGGTTTTCTTATTTGAAAATTTGTTTAGTGTTGAAACAATTACTGGTGGGGTTTTGGGGTTTTGAGTTTTGTAATTGAATTTGGAAGAGTGGGTAGGTAGCATTAGAAAAGAAAGAAACTTTTGGGGGAGTTATTGCCTTATTTGGGGGATAGTGAAGTTATGAAAGTCAAAGGGAGGGAGGTGTTTGTGATAATTCCTCTTTTGGTATTTGTTGTGTTTGTTGAAATTGGGGAAGCTCAAACAAAGACTTTTCTGGTAAATTGTGGTACAAATTCTAGTGTGAATGCAGATGGTAGCAAATGGATAGGTGATTCTGATCCTGGTAGTAATGTTACTTTGAGTTCATCAGGTATTGAAGCATCTACTGACTCATTTAATGGTGATCCATCTTATGAGTCACTCTACAAAACTGCCAGATTTTTTTCGGAAAGTTTTAACTATACTTTCAAAGGATCACCTGGTAGTTATTTCCTTAGGCTCCATTTCTATCCCTTTACATTTGGGAATCGTGATGCGAATGAGTCGTATTTTTCTGTTGCTGCAAATGGTTTGAAGTTGGTTTCGGAGTTTAATGTTGCTGGCGAGATTTTGCTCAAGAACTCGCTCTTGGAAGGTTCTGGAGGCAATTCCAGTATCTTTTCATTGGTGAAGGAGTATTTTGTGACTTCTGATATCGATGTCTTTGTGCTCGAGTTTGTTCCGAATAGGGATTCGTTTGGATTTGTTAATGCCATTGAGATCATCCCTGTGACTGATAAGCTATTTGTTGACTCCATCAGTAAAGTTGGTGGCAATGGTGCTAACAGTTCTTTAAATTTGAATAAACGAGGGATTCAGACTATGTACAGGTTGAATATTGGTGGTTCAGCAATTAAATCCACTCAAGATTCAGGGTTCAGGAGGAAGTGGGAGGCGGATTCAAGCTATATGATCATCGCAGATGCAGGTTCAGAAGCCAAAAACCATTCCAACATTACTTATGCTTCCCCGAATGACACCTCTGTTGCTCCGCTTCTTGTGTATGAAACAGCAAGAATTATGAGCAACACAGATGTCATGGAGAAACGGTTGAACATGTCATGGAAATTGGAGGTGGATCCAGATTTTGATTATGTAATCCGCTTACATTTCTGTGAGTTTGACTATAATAAGCCAAATCAAAGGATCTTCAAAATTTATATAAATAACAAAACTGCAGCAGACAACTATGACATTTTCTCAAGAGCTGGGGGAATGAACAAGGCATACCATGAGGATTACTTTGATGCGGTATCCTCGAAAAGCAGCAGTCTCTGGGTTCAGCTTGGTCCAGATACAACGACTGGTTCTGCAGGCACTGATGCTCTTTTGAATGGTTTGGAGGTTTTCAAGTTGAGTCGGAATGGTAATCTTGCCTATGTACAGAAATATGAGGATGTTCCAGAAAAATCAACTTCGAAAAGTTTAATCCTGTGGGTAGGAATTGGAGCAGGTGTTGCATCCATCATCTTTCTTGCAGGATTAGTCATGCTTATTATATGGCTATGTAGAAGGCGGAGTAGCAAAGATGACACAAAGAAAACCTCACCTGGATGGAGACCTTTATTCCTTCATGCAGCTGCTGTGACCAACACTGGTAATGGTAAGGGATCAATACAATATCAAAATCTTGGAACTCTAAGATCTGGAAGGCGGTTTACTCTAGCAGAGATTAAAGGAGCTACAAACAACTTTGATGAAAGCTTAGTGATTGGAGTGGGAGGATTTGGTAAGGTTTTCAAGGCAGAACTCGATGATGGAACCCTTGCTGCAATCAAGCGAGCCAATCCTCAATCTCAGCAAGGACTGAGAGAATTTGAAACAGAAATCGAAATGCTTTCTAAGCTAAGGCATAGGCATTTGGTATCCATGATAGGTTTCTGTGATGAACAGAATGAAATGATTTTGGTCTATGAGTACATGGCCAATGGAACTCTCAGGAGCCATCTCTTTGGCAGTGATCTACCACCCCTAAGCTGGAAGCAAAGACTAGAGGCGTGCATTGGTTCAGCTCGTGGTCTGCATTACCTTCACACAGGGTCAGAGCGGGGAATTATCCATAGGGATATCAAGACAACCAACATATTGTTAGACGAGAATTTTGTGGCGAAAATGGCTGATTTTGGGCTGTCTAAAACTGGCCCTTCTTTGGAACACACTCATGTCAGTACAGCAGTGAAAGGAAGTTTTGGTTATCTGGATCCCGAGTATTTCAGGCGGCAGCAGTTGACTGAGAAATCTGATGTTTACTCCTTTGGGGTTGTGCTGTTTGAAGTTATATGTGCGCGCCCTGTTATAAATCCAAGCTTACCAAGAGATCAGATCAATCTTGCAGAATGGGCAATGCGGTTTCAACGGAAAAGATCTCTTGAAACCATCATTGACGAACAACTCGCAGGACAATATTCCACAGAATCATTGATGAAATTTGGAGAAATTGCTGAGAAATGTCTGTCAGACGAGGGAAAGTTGAGACCAACAATGGGAGAAGTCCTATGGCATCTGGAATATGTTTTGCAAATTCATGAGGCTTGGCTGCGGAAGAATGCAGGGGAAGACTCTGCTTCTGATATTCGTGTTCTAGAGACTGTTGAGGAGAGAGGAACTGAAACTTCTGAAGACCAGACTCATGTTGAATCAAAAAACAAAGAAGAAGGCGAACCTGCAACAAGTACCAAAGGCACTACAGATGCCATGGCTAATGGCGCAGATGACTTTTCACAATTCCTCAGTCAAGAAGGAAGGTGAGATCCAAAACAACAGACAGTTGATTGTAATGTCTGGACCATTATAGGGCTGAATTCTTTCCATTTTTGTCACATGCGTCTGTGAGGACTTCACGATAACCTCAATCAGCTTCGACAGTGCTCATTAAGCAGAAAGAGTGTGAAGATCTTGGTAATACCTTCATGCTGTATTCATTTACTCAGATTAGACTTAAAATCTTTTTCCTACTGAATCCTTGTTGCTCAGGATTTAATGATTCTTTTATTATTGTATGTACTTCATGTTTGAGAGAATGCCACTAAAAGTTGATGAATTAGAATGTAATACTTATATATTTCACTTCTATTTTAATGGGAAAAATGAAATCTTGTTTGATGACACATTTCCTCTCAAACAGTTGTATATCCAAATTTCTTTGCTGCACTTTTGAGTCTTCGATTGAAGAAAGTGGATATCACTGATATGGATAAAAAAACTGGTTTTGGGTGGAATTTATAATTTTGATGTCCATAGTTGTATGAGGTTATGTAAGAGCTCTAAAAGTTTCACTTTCTTGATCATGCCTCTTGACTTATGGTGTCAAAGAATATTTAGCTGCAGAAGAGATCACATATACTGGCCCTAAGAGTATTATTGTGGTTGAAAGAGCCATGATGAGGACATGATTTAAAGCGGAGTACATTGGTTAACTTATCTACGTAATGAGCAGTGGGCACATAAGAACACGCAAAAGCTTTTCCATGATTTGAGTGTGAAGTGTCTAATAAGAATACTTTATCATGTTAGATGCTTAATCGGAATAGATCATAGTTTCAAGTGTCTGAATGAAATTAATTGATAAATTTTAGAAGGGTTTATCAATATTCCACCTGAAATTTGAAACTATTATCACTGTATTATGTACGAACAACATAATATGGTAAATCTCTGGTTTGATGGTTGTACGTGCAAAAAAATTCGATACGTTAGCCCCTTTCATGCATCAGAACCAAAAGAATCCTATCTAGCTTAATCCAGGTACAGTGTTGACGTTTTGCCCACCACTGTGCCAAGTTCAATTTGTTTGTCTTTCTATTTTTTCCAACTTGAATTGGGATAATCAAAATTTGTCTCTTCTTTCTTTCAAAGGACAGCTCTTTGATGAAATTCCTTTTCATTTGTCCCACAAGTGAGTGAAGAATTGCTCAATACCAACTCTTAAATCTTTTCCACTGTCATTCATCATTCTTGTGGAGTACTTGACAAATAATTGGATCATGGTGAAAACAAAATGCCCCACAGGTTTTAATTGGCCATCAAGACATATGATCACTATCCTTCACTCATTCAGTAACCAAATTTAATAAACAAGTAGTCAAGACTCATAAAGATCAGTATCTCACAGCATGTTACCTCTATAGAGTAACTTTAATTCGTTGAAAGACGGTTCTTCCACTCAGCACCTTCATATCACTAAGGCTGACTTTGAGTTCAAATTGGACTGGACCCTTTGTTAGGATACAAGGGCAGAACCATAAGTTTCTAACCTGGAAGAGTGACACAGATGCCAAATATGTGGTGAACAGTAATGACAGATTCTCTTTCTCAAGCCGCAAACGAATACTGCTTATACCAGAGAGAAAAATAGAAACATAAATATGCACTAACATAAAGTCATCACGAGTACAAATTCCCCATATCCTTGCAACCTGCTCTCTATTCTGCAATGACTAAACCAGGACCTCACAAATTCATCAAGGCATTACAGAAATGTGAAATAAGGGCGAAGAAAGTGAAATGTTAATTTGTCAGCCCTGACAATGCGAATGTGTAAATGCCTCGTAAAGAGAAGAGATAGATGGACTAAGAGATGAAGTGAAGCCAGGAAAGATCAAGTCAAGTTTGCAGCTGATTCCTTGCACCTTCTAAGTTGTACAATTATGTTTCTGAAGCAATTACGTCAGCATACTGTGATGAAAATCTCATGCAGTACAACTCCAATTGTCCAAAATTTTTATGATTAAATGTACAAGATGAACATTTCCGTACATGAAGCCTGTATCTTCTCATTTCTTTGTCAAGAACCGTGAGCCAGCACCTGAGGTTTGATTCAGTTTGTGCCTCTTAACTGCCAGCCGGGGTTTCAACTAAACAGAAGGAACAACACTAGGTTCAATATTCTATACCTTCATAAGTTGGTCTAGAAAGAATACAATGCACATTAAACAGCAATTGTAAGGAAAAATGACACAGATCATTTGCAGGACAAGGATCCACCATCAGTAATTCACTACTTAAAATGGGCACCCCCTTTTCCGACAATTTAGATACTGTTCATAAAGGAAAAAATAAGTAAATAAAACTATACTAAAAAATTACAATAACATATCCAGTGAAATCCCACAAGTGGGGTCTGGGAAGAGTACAGAGTACGCCGACCTTACCACTGCCTCATAGAGGTAGAGAGGTATTTCCGAAAGACCATCGTCTTAAGTGTAGCAAATCCAAGTACAAAGAATAAGAAAACATAACAATTAACAAGGGAAGAAATACAAATCCTACAAGAAAGGAACAAGAACACAAAATAGTGCGATAATTGAAACACAATAAACAACAAACAGTGATAGATATCAAAAGCAAGAAGTACAACAATACAACTAGTACAACAACAAACAACAACAAACCTAAACCCACGAAAAGCAAGACAACACTCCACTGCCTACTAACCTTCTACCCTACTACGCATGCTCCACGCCCTCCTATCTAAGGTGATGTCCTGGGTAACTTGAAGTAGTTACATAAAAATCTTTCTTTAATTGTGACACGCATCTCGTCTTTGGTCATGCATTAAAATGAGAGAGATAAAGCAAATCCAACTTATATTTCCTTGTCCAAGGAAACCATATTAGTTTTTTTTGAAACTGGTAACATGACCAAGGAAACCATGTTGCGCAAAGCCTAAATCATAGTTTCTCTTTGCTGTTTGTCTTGTACAATAGTAGTAAATGGGGACTCTGCACAACTAGTTTACTACAGCACATCTCAAACTTAGAGCTGTCTAATAGTTTAGAGGGGCCAGAATCCTGCAGGGTTCCATTTGTGCACAGGGAGGCGACTCGTAGGAGAATAAGACCTTACTCCACTAAAAGAGAAATAGGACAAGATGGATAGTATCTAATACAATCACCAAAGAAAGTTTAGATATATCTTCTTCAACTAGAAAACTAATTTAATAACAAAAGGAACGAACACCTTGGTGTACAAAAGGCAGAGACAGACAGCGGAATACAAAAAAAGTATCTTGCAGAAACCCCATCGAGTACAAAGGAAATAGAGAATTGCTATGACTTCGCATTAACTCATTTTCTAAACAGATTATGTAACAGAAATAGTTGAGAAACATAATTGCACTTGAAAAGAATTTTTCGATTTTAGAAGAATGTAAAACACCAGAAGACAGAAATTTTTTAGTCATGTATATAATTTGGCTGATGGGGTCGATCTTTTGTATTATATTATTTATTACCTACACCTCTTGCTAAATAAAGTATATAATTGATTCATCCCTTTATCAAAACAGGAAAAGAGTGATATAATAAGGTTTGTTGATATACCATCTCCATATACTTCAATTGCTTCAGAACTTCCGCCGTCTCTAGTTCCTGAGCCAGAGTGAGACAAAGAACAGTGATCAGAAAAACAATTTAAGAAATATTATATGCTTTACTTGAGCCAAGAGTCTAGTGGAAACAGCCTCTCTACCTTCACATGGTAGGGGTAAGGATTCGTACACACCACCCTCCCAATATCCCACTTGTTGGATTACACTGGGTACGTTGTTGTTATTAATAAAGATAGATCTCAATGAAATGGGCAATATAGCAAATGAAAAACCCAAAGATCAGTAAAAACATGCAGCAATGCCATAATATCAATGTTATGGAACTTGTAGGACTATTTTTTTTTATGACCGTGTTATGGCACTTGTAGACATGTACTTCATTGCTTCTAGAAAAATCATTTAGAGTATGAAAGGTTTAATTATTCCATACATGTAAGAGTCCACAGCAAAAGCTTAGAGTAAATATTACTGTATAAACCTCCATCTTTTTAGGGACACGAGAAGAGTGTAGCAAGATAATCGAACATAGCAAATATACTAGCCCAAAGAGGGATAATGCCCGCACTTAATATTACACTAAGCATCTTCCCCGAGATGATGATGAAAAACAGTGAAGCTATTATAGCACTTGAATGATTCTTCAACATAAACTCAAAGATATAAGTATTTCTTGCTTACACATGCCAGCATAAAATATGTGCAACAGCTAGACAACTTTGGAAGCAAACGTCTTAATCTCAACAAAAAACTAATTCTCCAAACTAAAAAAAACAAAATGCAATAGATCTATCTCGTACAGAAGCAAGTTCGGGGATGGGGAAGTAAAGAAAACATAGAGCGAGGAATGGTAATGGGGAAGGAATGAATCCAGTTAATGAGTTAAGTTAAAGAAAAGATGTTGAACACGACATCTGGACTGAAAAAAACTCACATACTTGAGGTACAGCACAATCGGCGTGAGCTGGATCCCAAAGGACAGAACGGAAGCACTCCCAATTATCTGTTTGAACTTCAAATAGTGGGGCCCTGTCATGATAACACCAAATTGCAGATTGGGCATCTTGAATAGATAAAAATTAGAACACCAAGACAAAACAACATGAATATCATGCTGGATGTCTTGATAAGTAAGCTTTCCACTTAATACGTGAACTTCCCTTTCTACAACCACTTTCACTTCTCACTGATCTCAGTACTTTTCTTATCAAACTACTGACATGTCTTTTATCTCATGGGTCTTATATCAAAGGTCGAGAGTAGAACTTAAAGATTCAGGCGGGACATCAAGTTGCAGGGGTTTTCCTTTTCCTCTTTTGGAGTTCCTTCTCATTAATAGAGGAAAATAATAAAGGGAACATGCAATAACTTGATCAAGACATGTAATGGTGTCCATTTCCGAGAGCTGAAACTATTTTAATGAAACAGCCCAAAATTAGCAGCATCCACTTGAAACACCTAAAGCTGGAGCAAAACAATTCAATAGTAAAAGTGCAGAAGGCTCATTACCTTCGCCACTTCCCACAGATACTTCCATCCACACGTTTCCCAAAACCTTCGATGACCTGCCGGCACTGAAGCCAATTGCCAATAGAGCTAATCCGCATATGTTCGTTAGAAGATCGTTCCTGACCAATATAATTTGGTTATTCATAAATAATTTTTCCTAGAACTGAGCCGGCAGCTGTATGGAAAGATAAATTTCAGGAGTGGAACTTACACGCAAGCAGAGATTCTCTGAAGGTGTGATTTCAAATGGTTCACCACTACAACCAGCCTCACTGCATCAAATCTTATCATCAAAACCAATGCAGCAGGCACACTCAAAAGATACAAACAGCTCAAATAGATAACAATATCATAACAGTAAATATTAATAGCATTCCTATACACAAGATTTTCATAAATTAGAGTAAAACTTATCCGAACATATGAAGCACAAAACCTGTGAGCATTATAAGGTTTCCATGGTATTAAGAGATAAATAAACATGAACATGCCATAGTTACCCCCACTAACACTAGTCCATTTTTCTTGAGCTGAACTCCTGAGTATTAATATTCCACCAAGCATTCAAGAAATCATACCTAAGTTTAGGACTTTAGATAAGATGTGCTAGCACTAGCAGGTATAGAATTATAGGTTATGAGATGAGAGAAAAAAATACCAACAGAATTTTGAGCTGTAGATGCACGAAACATGCCACCACAGGCTTTGAATATTTTGGAGACATAACAAAGTTCCTTTAAAGAAAAAATTATCTCCAAAGATTTCTTTCTTTGCGTATAGAGTTTCATTAGGTAGATCCTATGAGAAACCAGGAGTTATTCATACACAAACAAAGTAACACAGATGACAACTGAAAATGATGAATCCGAAAAACACCGATGGAAAAGTGCTTTTTCACATGAAAGAGCCGATTGGGTGCCATCACTACAGCAAAGAATTTGAGGAGGACCATCTAAGTAAATTGATGCTTAATGTTAAGGGTGAATACATATACAACATCGAAATTTGTCCGAATTTTTCATCTAGCCATCTAAACTACTTGTGCTCAAATTTTGCCTATTAGACACATGCTGAAACAATCAAGAAAATAGAATGTGAGCAGTTTACACACATGTGTGACAAAGAAGCCTTGGAAGAAAGACATGTAGCTCTTAAACCCACAAAATCTCACCAAAAAAAAAAACTTCTGATCCGAAAAGGGAAAAAGTTTATTTTTCCAACTCCCTCCCCGTTCATCTTTTTCTAATAATTGTGGTAGCCAGACCAGCTTGTGCATACCTCGACTAGTTCCACAAGGTACCTGCTACCTCACATCACCATAGGTGATGGGTAACCCTATCCTCAAGGTTCGGACAAGTGGAAGAAATCTCCTAGTGTTTTTATCTCTCCACTGATGTGAACCTGAGACCTCATTATTCTCAACCCACTTCACTATGTGTTATCTTTCTTCCCTAAAAGACAATTCCTTCTCTTATCTTTCCACTATTGAATCCAGACCCACCTACATCTAAGAGCTAAGAAAAAACATTCCCCCTTCTTCTTCCTCTCTTCTTCTCCATTTATCTTTTCTCCCTTTTTGTGGTAGAAGGACAATCAAATTTGAAGATATAGAATCTGATTTGAATGTTGGTAGTAACTAAATTTTGCTATAAAATCTTCCTTCAACTGTAATGACAATCAACTCCCCAACTTTGATAGCGATTGCTTCCTCTCCACGAAGAATCATAGCTAAATAGCCCTCGTCTTTGCACTCTATCACGACTGTTGCTTTATTCATTTACACTTAACAGAGGACTTGAACCGGAGAAATTTTATCACCTTCCAACTTATCAATTGGACGATATTTCCCTGTCCTTGTATGGGAAAGAGGTGGCACCCCAATCGCTTGGAGTGGAGAAATACCTCTCTTATGCCAAAGGTCTCGCTTTTGTTTCTCTTATCCAATGAAAGGAGCAAACAGATGGAACGGCTAAAGGTGGTGGCTTTTTGAATATGGCATTCAACAGAGATGCAACAAAAGATAGAGAGAGCAGCGTGTGAGTGACGTTGTGGTGTTTGTGTACTATGGTGGTTGTGTGTATATATAATAGAGAGAGAGACAGACAGACAAAAGAGAAAGGCTAGACCGTGTCTCGATGGATGAAGTGGGTCAGCAGGGGTTGGAGGGATGGTTCGTTGGTGGAGTTCAAGCATGAAAAGTGATGGGACCGGTCTTATTTGTTGAGAGGAGTGAGAAAAGATAAAATGAGGAAGAATAAAGTCCATGACAACTCATTTTCTAACATGTTCAAGCGCTCATTATCAGTAACCGTGTTATGTGCCATATCTGCAATGTGTCGTGTAGGCACAGTTTGGGCATATGTCTAATGCTCAATATGTAATAAACTTAGTTTAGTTAGCTCTATGAAATGCTTGAACAAGTTTAGCTGTTTGTCGAAGATTCGGCCTAATGTAAAGGAACCGAAAGAGGATGTTAACTACTTAGGACTTGACTATGCAATTGCACTATTGCGAATAGGTTAACATGTATGGTATGTTTGGTATCAAATGGTGATGTCAAGAACCATCAATGAGATTCTATTATAATGGAAGCTCCAAAGAAGAGATGGAGAACAGGAACAAAGGAAATAGCTCTTTCAAAGCTCGTGTGGCAGCATGGAATGAAAGAAACAGAAGACGTCTAAGGGATTAGGCAATTCCCTTGCGGAGATTAGTGAATATTTTGTTGCGTAATGCAATTCCCATGTTAGCATCGACAAAAGAGTACTTGTAGCAACATGTTTTAGTGTAAATTCTCTATGTTGTAACTACGTGTAAGTTGGACTCATCCATCATATCTATAATCTATAATCTATATTAAATAATAAAACATAACAACTGAAAATGATAAGTGCAAATTGTTACAGAAGGTAGAAACTGAATGAGAGATACCCCATTATGTTTTATCTGCCTACATGGCAAAACCATTTAAAGCTAGTTGTCATTTTCACTTCCCTTAAGTCAATAGGAAGATCCACAACAATAAAAAAAGATAGATGAGTAGAACGTACTCTGTCACTGGACCTGTCCAGTCAGGAATCTCAGCTTGATACTTTTTGCTAATACGAACACGAGTTTTATAACCGGTGTCCTTCAACATGAGAGCTGTAGGTCCTGATTCACCTTCAGATGGAGAATTGCTAGAACTCTCATTACAAGATGATTTCTTGAGCAATTTCTGCTTCTTAATCAAACAAGTTCGGCAAAACCACTCATCCTCAGGTGCTATCTTTATATGGGGTTTGCAGCACGATAAATGATATGCATCATCACAATTATCACAGATTAGCATCTTCGCTGTAGATTCTGAACAATCACAGGCTTTGCATGAGATTAAACAGCAGTTGTCAGAACTGGTATAAAAGTCCTCTGTGGATGCTCCGAGTTTTGTAACCACAACATTTTCAAGCAACCCATAACCTCTAAGAATTGCTGTGCATATATCCTTTTCTAGCATATTATCACTCAATCTTGCAGGAAATAAAGCACCAGATGAGGAGCACTCACCAGCATCATCCACAAGCGTCTTCAACGAAGAAGACCCAAAATCCAAATTACACTTTGATGACGAATGGCTATCATTTATGCAAACATTTAAAGTCCTTTGCATATCACTTCTTGATGCTGCTTCAGAGCACTGCTCTTCCCCTTCAGGTCTACCATCACAAGAATTTGATTTAGATAGAAGGTTTGCTCTGTTACACTCAGCAGGCAGAAGAACAGGAGTTGCAGTAGCTAATTTCTCAGCAGCAACTATGCCTTCCTTCAAAGTTCCTGAATGGACTTCAGAACAGAGCTCGGAAGGGCATCCATTGCTAGGCCTAACTTCAGCTGATGGTTCAATGAAGAAAGTAGGAAGAGGGTTCCGTTTGAACTTTTTCCTACGATATACTATGGGCTTTAAACTTCCAGGCATGGCACTGAAAGTTGAAGGTCGTGGACCATCTAGACTGTTTAAGGAACAAGGATCACCATCCTTTGAATCAGATTCTATACAGACATCAAGAGGATATTTATCTTTTTCTGGACTCATTTCTGACAATTCAGCACCAGAACCCTGGTTGCATGAAGCTCGTTTCGTGATCTCAGATGAGAAAGAGGTTGCAAAAGAAGTTTCTTTGCAACCAGAAAGATAACTTTTTATCAGCATATCAATTGAGCCACACACTAATATGAAAGAATTATGCTTCTCTTGCTTACGAGTACATCCACCAAAATGATATGCTTTTATACATCCAATCAAATGAAGTATCAGAGCTTTTTTTTGTTGTTGTGCTCCCTGATCAAAAAGAAGAAACTTGCAATGAGATGACGAACAAAACATCAATCAATATAAAGTGGAATGTTACTGCTCAAACTACAGGATATTGGATGAATGCAGCCCTAAAAAGGAAAGATAAGTAGGATTTCTCAAAAATCATGTAAGAACACATAATAATAGACATGCATAAGAAGGAAATCATAACTGATAAAGCCATGTATGTGGTAAAAAAGAACACGTGTCCCTCAAAATGGACAATGAAGTTACATGAAAATATGTGAATCAATCACTCTGTATGTTTCATTTTATGCGGTGATGTTTGACTAGGCACGAAGTTTAGGAAAGAAGGGAAGACTTTTGTTAGGTATTAAAAGTACCCTTGGAACTTATGGCCGTAATCGTACCATGTGGGCTTGAGGCTATAAGAGCATCTCATTATGGGATTTTTAAAGTTAAGGAGTTCCCATATATAGAAAGGTCCTATTCTTTTGGACCCGACTAAAAATGAAAGAATGTTACATAACATGAAACAGTGGGAATGGTATCTATTACATTTTTTTTAGTCGATAATTTGTCATACTTCTGCCTTTTCTTTTCACTTAGGATAGGCGTCGATACTAATTTTGTGGCTGTTTCCAATTTTCATTACATAAAAACTTTTGGTCACACACATAGTGCTCCTTCAATAGCAGTCATTTGATTCAGGGACGGGATCCATTAAGACTAGAGGCCTTCAAAGTGTGTAAACACACTGCTTATGGGAAACTAGGTCCCATTATTCAAACCTGATTTACACGATTACAAGCAATATGTCCCGTCGCAATACCATTCAGTTGTCTGGTTCATGACAAGTGACAACAAGTTTATATGCTATCAGAAGTTGTCATGTCCTCGTTTTCCTAATGGAACATTTAATCTAAAAGGCATATATGAAAGAGCTATCTACCATTGGGTCTGGCATGGAGTATGTATCAGGTACAGGTACATTAAAACTTTTAGGAAGTTTTCAGTGTGATTTGAAGGATCTGCACAAATTACTCATACCCATGTATATCCTTAAGACATGTATACAAAGAAGGCAAATGATGATTTCATTTAACATGGTGAGAGCTTTAGCAATGTCCCTTTCAAGTTTCAATTCAATCAAATAATCCACCATTGTGTTTTCCAACAAAGAACCCACACTAATATCTATAGTTATAGGTCCAAATAAGTTTAGGTTGACATACCACAGCAGTCAATGTGGTTTTTGGGTTATAGATTGCCCACCAAAGGGAACAATTAGCAACTAGACAGATATCTAACAAACTATCACAAATCAAAACAAAATCAAGAAACAAAGAGCCATCAGAAATCACATGAATCAAGAAACCAAGGTAAACATCTACCAACAAAAAAAAATCAAACAAAACCCTATGAACCTACAGAAAAATTGATAATAGAGTCACCCACAAATTCTGATTCACCTATAGCAGTATTTCTATAACATTAACAGACATTCACAAAGTAAATTATATCAAACGACATTGCATAACCAGAATAATCAACAATGGACTATAGATGCTTTGAATCTAACTATTTACAAATGCAAAATAACATCCAAATTCAAAAGGGTACTGCATATGAGAAAAGGGAAAGGGGAATTTGAAACAAAAAAAAGTTAAATACAATTCAAGAATGGACCTTTGGTTGAAAGTGAAGATGAAAAACCGCAGAAGAAACCAAGTGCGGCACTGGCGGAGATGGAAGAAGTGGCACACAGGGCCTCGACCAAAGGAAGTCTTGGAATAACTATAATACTACAATCTTATAGTGTGCTCCTATTTATTACCAAAGGGCAACTATGTCATTTATGATAGCTTTTCCGATGAGGGTGTAATCGACTGTTTTTTTTTTTACGAGATTTGATATTTCAATCTAAATAAGATTGGGAAATCTAAATTTGATAATTTATTATTAGAGAACATAGTCAGTATGCATTCTGTAACATTCAGTTAAGTCGTTAATACTTTAAAACTGGCGCGAACATTATCAGGTACTTTCATTGCTTTCTCATAATGATTTCGTGAATCAACTCGTTATTCACTTTAACGATCTGACTTTGTCGTGAGGAGAATGTTTCATGTTTACGGTTAATTAATATCTTAACTGATATTTCAGATATTTATGCTTAACGGTTTATATCGTTATTGAGATTGATTATATTATAATTTTTCACTATCAAATTTTAACTTAATCAATTTAGTAGTTGATTTGTGTACCTCTTCAATTGAATCTCTTTATGATCTTGTTATTTATACGTGTGTGTTTTCTGTTCTTGTCATCGAAATTTTTATTTTCTTTCCCCTTTCATGCTATTCTTTTTAGTCATGTTTTACAAGTACTTTATTTTTTTATGTATCTAGATTGTTTTTACTACTCAATACATATTCTAAATGACTTTTTAAGGAGAAAGTGGCATATCATAATAGTTCAATGTTATAAAGTTTCATCTATTTAATTTTATTATTTTAATTTTGAAACAATATAGTAATTTTTTTCTAAGATTATTTTAACTTTTACATACTAAAATTTTAACTTTCATACAAATAAAAGTAGAAAGTCCAACTTTTGAAATACGGTCACATACGCTCTTTCTCAATATCAAATCTAGCAAGCAATTCAATAGCAGCTTCATGTCTCAGATTCTAAATATATGTTCCAACATATTGATATGTGCCCCTTTGTTCAATTAGACTACTCTAGTTTACGTTCTACCACATTCCCTCTTGGTCACTTCCACAAGCTAGACCTTTCGATGTACTAAGTAGTCAATTAGGAGTTACCTCTGATACAACCAAAGACACTTGGCTTAATAGAACAATTATTTTTGTGCCATCACAAAAAAAAGAAAAAAACAATATAAGTGTTTGACTTTGTACATTTTTAAGCTTTAATATGAAAATCAAAATAAATTTGAGTGAATGACTTCATAAATCTATTTTGCCTTCAAATTAGTCTAGCATACAACACATTGGTAATAGAGATTTTTATGGACACAACTTCATGAGTTTATATGACACACTAAAACTTTGAGCTTTAATATCAAATATATCACGATCCAAAATTTGAAGTGTAAAATCATATCCTACAAAATTAATCTATATCTGAATATTGACACTACAAGATCCAGCTATTTATAAAGCAGAAAACAAACATGAATAATCGATGAGACGAATTTCAATCTAGTTTTATATTCAATTAATCATATATCTCCCAAAAAACTATTAAATATATAATTTTAAATAAAAAAATATGACATCAGAACCTAACAATTCTATAGAGATTGTGCAAATTCATTTTAGTAAATCATCTGATTATTTCCAATCAATGTGAAATTGTAACCTAGTCTAAAAGAATGTGTTGCCAAATCTCAGGGCTTTTCTACATGGTGGTGGTTAGTGAGAATGACCTTTGTGACATATATAAAGAGGAAGTAGGTCAATTTCTTGGGGAGCTTTTTGATTTTTGAATTCTTGGAGGAGTATCTATAGCTAACCTGGAAAGGATTTAGAGAATTTCACCATAAAGTTTGCATCTTTCTACTTTTTCAATCTTTAACTATGTTTATTATTGCATTTAATCTTGTATTTTCTTTCTCTTGCATGATTAGCTAAGCCCATTATCTGGGGTTGTTGACTCTTATGGCTTTTGTATGATTGAATACTAGTTTATCTTGCTTATTATTATTTGAGATGTGATTATCTACTAGTTAGATTCTTCTTTGTGAATAATTTGGTTGCAAGCACTAGATTAGGCCCTACCTATGCATTTCTTGCTTGAAAGAGTGGAAATTGTATTGAATTTGTAAGGAATAGTAAGGAATCGAGTATATTGAGGAATCGATTGTGCTTGATTAATGAATTGAACATTTTCCCTACTGGTAAATGTAGGAATTGGGAGATTCCTACTTGGATCTATCAACTGGGTCTTAATATTTTTCCTTGGGTTTGGAAGACTTTCGGGATTAGCTTCGTAGAGTTGGAAAATTGTGATAAGTAATTATCAATTGGATCATTTTCATTGATCCTATGTATTTGAGCAAGATATTTGTGTTCGTGAACTAGTTATGTCATACTGAGGCTACAACCGGGGTTCCTTTCTTAATTGAAAAACAAAACATTGTTATTGCACTCCAAAATGTTCGATTAAATTCCTGACTTAGAAAATAGTCTAGTTTTAGAATTAATTACTCAATCACTCTTTTATTTTAAGAAAACTTAGGACTTTGGTGTAATATTGAACGTTATCAGTAGGTAGCAAGTGTGGTCATCTGTTAGGTGGGAGAGGCAAGGGGCTTGTCTCATATACTCTTCTCCTTATTAGTAGTAGAATTTAGCAATCGTGCAGTTTCTTATTCTTCTATGTATTTTTATTATCTGTTGCTTCATTTTTCTTTGTATCTTGCAATCCTTCACTGAGTAACCTCCCTTCTAAGCCGAAGGTCCATTGATAACAACCCATCTACCCCATAAAGGTTGCGTTAAGGTCTGTGTACATCTTACCCTTCTCTGACCCCACTTGTATAATTACCTTAGGTATGTTTTTTGTTTTTGCCTTGGAAGTCAATCAAGGCTAATTTTGTTTAAAGGGCTATGCATGTGATTGCCTGAACCATTGCTGCTCGACTTTTGTTCTCGTTTCTTCTAGACATGGCTTTCCTCAGTGTGAAGTAGTTATGCAATTGTTTCTTTGACTTTCTGAGTGAAATATGAAATATCCTGAAATTTTGAGTTGAAAGTTTCCATTTTGTTCTTTTCAGAATCGGAATTAATCTCTTTTAGTTTTGAGTTTACTTCGTTGACAGTTGAATTCCCTCACCGAATTATTACAGAGAACTGAAAATTTCGAAGTGCAAATATCAGTTGTAAGATAGTTATAATTAGATTTTTCCAGTAGTTGCTAACAATCTTTGGTTGAAGAGAAGCATATCCTTGTCTGGTTAAGTCTACAGTGTTAAGTGTAGTATAAAGAGAATGTGTTAATAAAAACCTATCAATGTTAAATGAATAAATAGTTGGTCTAAGTAGAATTGGTAGCTGTTCTGATTTTCTGAAAATGTCTTAGGGCACATGAGGAACCGGCCTAACATCTTTTCAATCGAAATCCCAATCAAAGACAAGTTCTGGCCAGTCATAGTCAGTAAAGATTTTAAGTGGGTTGTGGTGCACTGGTGGGAGTGCTTCACCCTTAACCAGAGGTCTCGAGTTCGAGCCCTGGGTATGGAGAAAATCCTGTTGGAGCGCCACCCGCGAATGGGCCCTGCAGTGCGCGATTTGGATTTAGTCGGAGCTCCAATGTGGATCCGGACACCGGGTGGGAAACCAAAAAAAAAAGTGGGTCTATTTCTTTTTATTTCTTTTCTATATAAGCAAAATTCAAAAATCATCATAGAATAATCCAGAAATTGCAAGAGAAAAGAAATAAGGGAGGTTTGTGATGATTTTTCAATCTTTTCTACTAGGTAATCTAGTATCCTTATGCCTGAAGATAATCAATTAGGTCGTTGTGGTCGGACTACATTCCCCCTTCAGGTAAATTTCTCCCCCAACCATAATCATCATAATTAAGTCCAAAGTTCTCCGCAAGCTCTCTATTCTCTTGATCATCATTGACGAAGTGGCTTGCTTTATTCCGACAACAGTATGGATGTTGGATAATGATCTAATGTTTCTGGCAAAGGTGTCTCTGTCTTTCTGTTGAGTGTGTCGAAAGGAAACCATTTTCTGTTAAAGAAACGAAGAGATTATTTTTAGTACTAGCAAAATATTATTGGTAGCAACAGTTTACTGTTTCCTTGTGCTCATGTGAAGTTGATTGTTTCAATGTTCTTTTTCGGCTTCCTGTTGTTCTTTAGAATGTCATTTGTAGCTATCCTTTAAAAGGTTTCAAACAAAATTTTCGCTGGTGTCTAGTGTCTACAAATTTACTGTCTAAGAAGTGAACTTTCTCCTAAGATCAAAAGAGGTGAGTAATTTAGACCCCACTTGTGGGATTACACTGGGTATGTTGTTGTTCTAGCAGCAACATATGTAGCACTAACCTCAAACTTCTGTCAACCTCAAACTTTGATATTTTTCAGCTTATAAGACATGGTGCTGTACTTCTTGTTTTTTTGTCTCACCGTCTCATTAAAAGAGGAAATCTCTCCCTTTTCTTCCGCCTGTCTCTTGGTGGATCCTTTTATTTTGTTTTTCGAAATGCCCTGATTGAAAATCCAATGAACTGATGGTACCTCCAGCACTGTGATCCATATGCATCCCTAGGTTCCTTGACAATTTTTTCCGTGGGATTTAATAGATCAGGTAACACACATACAGTAGTCTTTGATTCCTCAAGTTCACATGGATAAGTTTTCTTATGTGGACAAATTTCAGTCTCCTTGGTTCCTAGTTCCTAGACTTGTGATCATTAGTGTATTTCAGTGTTAGCTCTTCTGATTCAGTCTCATTTCCCTATATTCCTATCTTACACTTGAAAAGAGGTAGTTTAGCCATAAACTTCTGTTAAGTCTAATGGCCTGTATTCATCGCACTTTACATCATTTAGGATGACTAAAGGAATTTCCTTCTGGCCATGATTATTGTCCACTTCCCTCCATATTGTCTTGACAGAGTGATATAAGCATTGAAGGGAAGCCAAATGAACACCAGTCATTTAAGGTTTCACTCTTTTTGGTCAAGTAGCATATACGAAATATCAAGTGGTCTAATTCTTAAATAATCTAAGAATTGTATGAATGATTTTCCTTCAATAATTTCATATGTCAATACTTCTGCGTAGTTATTTGGTGATAAACCACTTGTTTAACTTTTACTTTCTACTTGCTTTGATAGATAGACACCTATGATATATGTAAACAATAATTTGCCACTAATTGTAGTTACCGTTCAGTGCCCTCTTAAAAATTATGAAGTTCAGATTTTCAGCTATTAATCGTACTCATTTCTTCACGACAGGGCCAGATCTATTCCCTTATTCACTCGGTTTTTCTTTTTCTTATGTACATTAACTTTGTGACATCAATAATCTCTTTGCTGCAACACTCATGTTAATGCTGGTTTAAATGTCTGGGATGCTCCAAAAAAAAGTATAATGTCTGTTTAGTTGTGTTAGGACTCCAGTCCTCCCCACCCCTCCTACCCCTCCTTTTTCTTTATTTACTTTTAAAGATCTTAGAAGGGGAGTGCCTTATATATGTAATTACTTCGCCATCCAATTTTCTTCTCCTACTTTGTGATAGCTAGGTCCTCATAACTATGAATTTCTCGATAGACTGAGGTGCCAGAATCCAACATTTGCACCAGAAGAAAAAGCTGAAAATTTCTTACATATCCTGTGTTTGAAATTTCTTTGACATAATTCTCATTTCAGGAAAAAAATGATACCTGACTCATTTAAGCCTTTTCAGACATTGAGCTCACATTGTGTTCTCTGTTGATATTTCTACTACTATTTTGTTATGGTGCTGACCTGGACCTCTTTGTGTGTACAATCTAGTCTAACCATCCATACCAAGAACACACATCAAAACACCTTCCTGCTCTAAAGTTGCTTCATTAGCCTCTCCATTCAATACTTCGTCTCAACTAATGCACAACTCCCATCTTCAAATTGTCAAACCTTATTCCACCGTACTGAAAATGACTGAGTTTCCACACACGCTAGAGTCCTACCAAACTCCGAAATAACGAGTCTCACAGGGCTACTAGCCCCAAATTTGAAATTCATACCAGTACTTGCTCCTCTATATGTAATCCATAGTCAAACCACCATGCTGACGGCCTCACAGCTCAATATATCAGCTACCATACTTCCGATGAGCAATCTGATAGAACAACCTCCCCTATAGTAGAAAAACGAACTCTCTTAGTTTTCCTAGCAGAGGCACAAGTGGTAATAGAAGACAATAAGGAAACAACGGAACAAAAACTAAGCAAGAACAAGACAAAGGATCAGACTATACCATTAAACAACATTTCCACACGATGCTGCACTATAGTATAAACCATCCATTTCTCCGAAATAAATCAGTGGATGCATTGACAAGTACAGTCAAACTAGAGCAAAGATCACTATAAAGCTGCAACAAGAGAACTATTAGGTGCTATATTTATTTGGCTAAAACAACATCATGGCCTGGAAAAAGATCATCGTCTACTTATTAGTAGTAGGATTTAGTAATTGCGTGGTTTTGTTATTCTTCTATGTGTTTCTATAATCTGTTGCTTCATTTTGCTTTGCATCTTGATATTTCATTTTCATTTTTTCTTCTTGCAACCCTTCTCTGAATAACTTTCCTTTTGAGTATGTTGTTGTTTTCTTAGGAAGTTTTTCTGTTTGAGTAAGGTAACTTTGTATTAAAGCCAGTACTTAGGTAGTACTGAAAAAAACAATTTACAAATGGAATAGATACAAAATATACCAGATATGAAACCAATCCTAAATGGTTCCTAAGACATCTATGATTGATTCAGTGACACTAGAATACAATTTAGTGCACCAAAACAAAAAAGCAAAATGCATTTTAGCTTAATATCCTGTACTAAAATACTCCTATCCTCAAGACATCTGTCATTTATTTCCTTCCAAATAGTCCACCAAATACATGATGAGATGATCCTCTATCTCTCTCTGTTTCCTGCACCCGCTCCTGCTTCCTCCCAGCAAAAAAGAGTGTCAGCAATCTTGCTAGGCATTGTCCAGGCTATGCCTCTGAGATTGATGAAAATCTTCCATAGTTGATCTGTAATACTGCAGTCTAGGAACAAAGGGTTTATTGTCTCAGCTTCCTTTCCGGAAAGGAAACATCTAGAGCAGAGAGCAATATTCCTTTTGATCAAATTTTCATGCGTCAAAACTGCTTCTTTAGCTGGAAGCCAGGTGAAACAAGATACTTTGTAAGATATCTTAGTCTTCCAAATATGTTTCCAAGGCCAGTTAGTAATATGTGGCCTACCTGGTTCAAAATCCTATACCCTGAGTTGACCTTATATGCTTCCACTTACATGTCCACTCCACCATAGGTACTCACTCTGCACCTTCTTGTAACCCTTGAAAATCCTCCAACTGGTTAAACAGTTCCACAAGTCTAGGTATCTCACAATCATTCAACATTCTTCTCAATCTAAGGTCCCACCCTTGTTGTGTCCACATCTTGGCAATTGATTTATGTTGGTCTAAGGCTATAAAAATATATCTTGGAACATGTCTTTAAAGCTCCTTGTCCCGATTCATTTGTCTTTTCAAAACCTAATCTTGTTCCCATTAACCACTCTGATGTGGGAGTGATTTTTGAGAAAGACCTCCTTTGAGACCCAACTGTCCTCTTCCCCGTACTTGCTCTTTATGACTCTGCTCCATAGTGTTTGAGGTGCTTGTGAATATCTCTAGAGCCATTTAAGCTTCAACGTTCGCTATGATGCTTCAAATTCCTGATGCCAAGTCCCCCTAGTATCTTGTTTCTGATGATTTCCTTCTACTTGACTAGGTGAAAAGCTTTTTCCCTTATGCCCTTGCCAAAGGAAAGATATCTTGATCTTGTCCAGCCTATGAATGACTCTGGGAGGGATTGGGGATAGGGAAAGCATATAAGTAGGCAAAAGCATCCAAGACAACATTAATCAGAGTGAGTCTACCTCCAAGGGACAAATACTGAGATTTCCACCTTGTCAATTTCTTCTCACACTTCTTCAATACTGGTTCCAAATTCCTTTGGATTTAGACTTTGCTCCCAAAGGCATACCTAAGTATACTGTTGGTAGGTTACCCACTTCACCACCTAGGATTATACCAGCAGCTCCATATCGGGCACCTGATTGATGGGATAAATGTGGCTCTTCCTCCGTTTGATGTGAAGGCCTGAGATGGCCTCAAACAAATCTATTATCACTCTCAAGTACTTCACCTGTTCCTCTACTTCCCCATAAAATATTAAAGTGTCATCAGCGTACTGAAGCTGAGTGATTTCCATTCTTTGATTTTTTTTTCTGCCCACTTCAAGACCTTTGATCCATCCATTAGTATTGACCACCTTTACCATGATGTTAAGACCTTCCATGGATAAAATGAACAAGAAGCGGACATGGGGTCCCCTTTTCTGATCCCTAGCTGAGCATTGAAAAAGCCTTCAGGGCCACCATTGACAAGAATGGAGAACTTCACTGTTGAGATACAAAACTTCTCCCAGTTGACCCATTTAGCACCAAAATCCATTTGCCTAAGAACTTGCACGATAAATTCCCAATTGACATGATCATAGGCTTTCTCAGACTTTGGGGACCAATTTGTAGAAATTCCCTACTAGACTAATTGGTCTGAAATCTTTCAACTCTTTTGCCCCTTTCTTCTTGGGTATCAGGGCTATATAGGTAGCATTGAAACGTTTTTCAAACGTCTCTTTAGAATAGAACTTGTGAAAAGCTTGCATGATATTATGCTTCAGACCCTCCCAACACTTGATGTAAAATCCCATAGGATAACCGTCTGGGCCTGGGGCTTTGTCTGATGCACACATCTTAAGACAGTTATAAATTTCTTGTTCTTCAAATTCTCCCTGTAAAACGTCCTTTTCAGCTTCTTTAATTCTAGGACAGTTGTTGATGTTTACAGTAGGCCTCCATTCTACCTCCTCTATATAAAGCTTAGTATATAATTGGACTATATCTTCTTTTATTATTGCTGGTTCCACAATATTCTCCCCTTGCACATCTAGTTTGTCAATATGGTTGTATCTCTTATGGGTATTTGCTGATTGATGAAAAGGCTTGGTGTTTTTATCGCCCTCCTTGAGCCACAGTGCCCTTGATTTCTGTCTCCATACACTCTCCTCATATTTTAGGACTTCTTCCAATTCCAAATATAACTCACTTTTTTAGCAACTTCCTCTTCTGCCAGGATCCTTGAGTCCAGAATTGAGTGGATCTGCCATTTGGTTAAGCAATCTTGACTTTTGAAGTTTCAGATTCCCTTGATCACACCTATTTCATTCCTTCAGCTTTCCTTTGAGGACTAAGATGTAATCAGGTCTCCCCGAGAACTCCAAAGAAGTCACTAACTTTGTCCACAAAACCTTCTTTTGTCAACCACCAATTCTGGAAGTTGAAATAAGATTTTGGGACCTCCCAGCTACCACAGTGAAGTGCAATAGGCACATGATCTTGCAAAGGCACTTGTTTTACGTTACTAAAACTTCCATCCCATTCAGAAGAGAAAAGAAATCTGTCTATCCTTGAAGCAGCCTCTTGATTATCTCCCTTAAACCATGTGAATGAGCCATCCTCCCACTGTGTGTTGACCAATTCCATATTCAAGGCTCATTTTGTTAAAAGGTCTATACATGTGATTGCCTGAACCTTTGCTGCTCGACTTTTTTTCTTGTTTCTTCTAGACTTGTCTCTCTTCAGTCTGAAATAGTTATACAACTGTTCTCTTGATTTTCTGAGTGAAGTATGGAAAAGCCTAAGTTTTTGAGTTGAAGTTTCCATTTTAAATTTTCACAATCTGGATAGTTTCTGTTGTTTTGAGTTTTCCTTTTGGGTTTTGAAGTTGTGCTTTGGTGGCAGTTTGTTATGATCGAACTCATTCAACTCAGAATCTAAACTAAACAAATCGAACTGAACAGTTTTTTGGGGAATTTTCTCGGGTTTATATTGTTAGAATAGGAATAAGTATTTCTTACTTAGAATAGGAATAAGAATAGGAATTCTAGTTGGAAAAGGTTTCCAATATAGTGTCTATAAATAGGGTCTTCATGTAACAATTTAGATGCGCAATTCAATAATATTTTCTTCATTATTTTTCACATGTATTAAGCAAAACTGAACTCTATTACAGAATAGAAACTACTAATACAAAATGGAATTAACTGAATTTCGGAATCTCCATAGATGGGGTAAACTTGTAACCTGTAATAGAAAAAGAAAGAGGAGAATATAGGAATAGTAGAAGAAGAAGAAGAAGAAGAAGAAGAAGAAGAAGAGTTTAGAGAGAATTGAGGAAGGTGAGGAGAATACCAATTGATCAATGCCCCTCTTGCTCTCTCCGGAACTTAGTTATAGGATGCTCACGTGCAATCACAGCCCTCCAGCTTCATTAACTCCAATTAAATCTGTGCGTCCAGGTGTTATAATTCTATTCGTCATTTCTTTATTCTTCACTTAGCTCATTTATTCAGATCATGACATTTGAGTTCCCTTACGAATTGTTATAGAGAACTGAAAATTTCAAAGTGCAAATATATCAGTTGTAATTTTATTGTACAATTGACGCGGAACGAACCCTTTCTCAACGCATTTCTTTAGACAAAGACTCCATTTTTTCCTTCTCTAGCCTGGAGCTTGGAAAAGCAAAGTCAGGGCTTGCTGCTTTTGTTTTAAAAATCCCCGGAAATGGTCCAAAATCATAGATGTGCTTGACGCATATGGAAACTGCTTGTTTGAAAGCAGTCTACAACGAATCAAGCAGGTTCAGTAAGATTGTTACAATTAGATTTTCTCCAGTTGTTAATGACACTCTTTGGTTGAAGAGAAGCATATCCTTGTTCGGTTAAGTCTATAATATTAAGTGTAGTATAAAGAGAATGTGTTAACTTATAAAAAATCTATCAAAGTTAAATAATTAAATAGTAAGTTTTAGTAGAATTGATAGCTGTTTTGATTTTCTGAAAATGTTCATAGAGCATAGGATGATAATTTTGAATATTAAGTGTAGTATGAAGAGAATGTGTTAACTTATAAAAATCTATCAAAGTTAAATGAATTAAATAGTTGGTTTTAGTAGAATTGGTAGCTGTTTTGATTTTCTGAAAATGTCCATAGAGCATAGGATGATAATTTTGCAAAGGCTACAAAAAATTTTCATAAGAAGTATGGAATTCTAAAGAAAAGACATAATAGCTCTGTGTCACCAATCTTAATTCTAGTACAATATGGTAATCATCCTCTCCGCTATCTAGCACTACTTTGATGTCGTCACTTCTTCCTCCTTTTCCCTCTTCAGGTGGATTTCTTCCCCAACCATAGTCATCATAATTAAGTCCGAGGTTCTCCGAAAGCTCTCTAATCTCTTGATTATTGTTGACAAAGTTGCTTGCTTTATTCCAACAACAATATGGATGTTGGATAATGATCTAATGTTTCTGGCAAAGGCGTCTCTATCTTTCTGTTTAGTGTGTCGAAAGGAGAATCCTTATCTGTTAAAAAAACAAAGAGATTATTTCTACCACTAGCAAAATATTAGTGGTAGCTACAGTTTACTGTTTCCTTGTGCTCATGTGAAGTTTGGTTGTGTCAATGTTCTTATTGAGCTACCCATTGTTCTTTAGAGTGTCATCTTTGAAGCTATCCTTTGAAAAGTTTCAAACAAAATTTTCGCTAGTGTCTACATATTTAGTGATTAAAAAGTGAACTTCTCCTAAGATTAAAATAGGTGAATAAACCTCGCTTTCAAGCAGCAACATATGTAGCGCTAACATAATGTTTTAGATACATAGAAGAATGTCCACTTGTGTAGAATAAGAGATTGTGTTACACTTCCGCCAACCTCAAAATTTAATCTTCTGAAGCTTTTAAGACATGTACTAGCATTATGAACTCTTACAAAGTTGTACTTCTTGTTTTTTATTTTTTTTGTCTAGCTGTCTCAATAAAAGAGGAAATCTCCCCACCCCCAGTCTCTTGGTGGATCCTTTATTTTGTTTTCAGAATTCCCTGATTAAAATCCAATGGACTAATGGTACATGTGTTCCTTAACAATTTTAGTTTGATGGATTCAATAGATCAGTTGAAATGCATACGCAGCAGTCTTTAGTTCCTCAAGTTTTACACAGATAAGTTTTCTTATGTGGACAAATTTCAGTCTCTTAGGTTTCTTGTTCCTATACTTGTGATCATTAGTGTATTTCAATGTTAAATGCAAAACTACATCTCACTTCAAGGGAAATTTTATTTTCTTGTGTTAGTGGTACTTTGGTATATCTTTTAGCTTCTCTGGTACCTTCCTAGATTTGTCCTGGCCACTGTAGCATGCACATTGCCCTATATTCCTATCTTACACTTGAAAAGTAGTAGTTTAACACTAACTTTTGTTAAAGTCTAAAAAGGCATGTATTCACTGCACTTTACGTCATTTAGGATGATTTAAGGAATTTCCTTCTGGCCATGATTACTGTCCACTTCTCTCCATGTTGTCTTGACAAGCGATAAGAGCATCTAAGGGAAGCAAAATGAGCACCAGCCGTCAATCTTTTCAGTCAAATAGCATACTAAATATCAAGTAGTCTAATTCTTAGATAATCCAAGAATTGTATAAATGCTTTTCCTGCAATAATTTGTATATGCAAATTACTTCTTCATAATTATTTGGTGATAAACACATGTTGGACTTGTACTTTCTACTTGCTTTGATAGATATAGACTTATGTTAAAGATGTAAACAACAATTTGCCTCTAATTATAGTTAACGTTGATCTTATCATATTTCAGTTTTATCATAAAGACTGGATTTTCAGCTATTAATCTCACTTATTTCTTCACCGCAGGGCCGGGTGAGGTATATTGAAGTCTTCAATCTATTCCCTTTTTCACTCTGTTTTTCCTTTTTCTGATATACATTAACTTTTGGACATCAATAATCTCATTTCTGCCAACACTCATGTTTATGCTGGTTTAAGTGTGTGGAATGCATCCAAAAGAAGTGTTTAATGTTTGCTTAGTTGTGTTAGGATTCCATTCCTACCAACCCCTCCCTACCTCTCTATTTTCTTTATTTACTTTGAAAGATCTCATAAGGGGATGCCTTACATATGTAACTTACTTCGCAATCTAATTTGCTTATCCTATTTTGTGGTTGCAAAGTCCTCATAACTAGTAATTTTTCTCAAGACTGAGCTGACTGTATCTAACATTTGCACCAGAAACAAAAGCTGAATATTTCTTATATATCCCGTGTTTGAATTTTTGTGACATGATTCTCATTTCAGTAAAAAGTGATATCTGTATCATTTAAGCCTTTTCAGACATTGAACTCACATTGTCTTACTATTTTGTAAAGGTGCTGACTTGGACATCTGTGTGTGTACACAGTTGTCATTGACATATAATGATTACCTGCACCAGTTTATGAATGGAACTTTATACCAGTTAAAACGATGCATGAAATCTGAACAAAAATATTAACAATACCAGAACACATTGGGAAAAGATAAAACTTCATTTCGTGTACATGTGGCGAGCAAAAGTTATATGCATACATTCTTTTTTTCTTCAAATAAAATTGTGCTTCCAATCAATATGTACGTTTAAATCTAAAGGAAAACCTTATAAACTCTCCATATTTAGCTAACGCTAACATAATGTTTTAGATACAAAGAAGATCTATTCCCACTTGTGAATAAAAAGAGATTGTGTCACACTGCTGCTAACCTCATATGTTGATAATTTTAAGCCCTTAAGGGATGGTGCATTATGAACTCTTATGAAGCTTTACTTCTTGTATTTTCCCTGCCTCTTGGTGGATACTTTATTTTGTTTTCGGAAATGCCCTGATTGAAATTCAGTGGACAAATGGTACTTCCAACACTGTGATCCATATGCATCCCTATGTTTCTTAACAATTTTGATCCATTGGATTTTATAAATCAGGTGGCAATGTGGCATACATACAACAGTCTGTGATTCCTCAAGTTTACATGGATAAGTTTTCTTCTGTGGACAAATTTCAGTCTCCTAGGTTCCTACATTTGTGATCATTAGTGCATTTCAGAGTTTAATGCAAACTACATCTAACTTCAAGGCAATTTTTTCTTGCTAGAGTTGGTGGTACTGTGTTATATATTTTAGTTTCTCTGATTCAGTCCTAGATTTAGCCTCATTTATTATACTTCATTTTTCTCCTCTTTTTTCTCCACATTGCTCAAGTATCAACATTTTGACAACTATATATTATGATTCTATAGACTACTATATTTTAACGACTCCTACGTTTTTCTCCTGCTAAAAAGGTCAGTAGGATGAGAGGGGAGGCACATTGTTTACATTCACTATCTAATATCCACTGTACATCCCTTTCTCTGACCTGTTACTTTGTTTCACTCACTTTCACTTGAGAAGTCATGACCAGTATTTTCTGAGGGCAAAGGCAAGTATGAGGTGTATTACTCAAGGAGACCAACGCCTTTTCACTTCCTCTTTTGTTTTTTTGGTAACTAACAGTTTCAGTTAATCACCAAAGTAGTCTGTACAAGTTCCATTGTCCAGCTTCATACACAGCTGACTATCTCAAAGGAAAAACAAAACTACATCACTACCTACCAATACTAGGATCCAAGTTTCTACAAAGGAAGGAATGAGCTAAAAATTTTGTTCTAGTGCCTGCCCTAAGACAGTAAATACAGGCAATCTCCCAAATGAACTTAGTAGTCTCCTTCAGCTTCTTCTAAAACATGTGCATGTTCCTCTTTATCCATATGGGTTGTACAAATTCAGTATATATAGGTTTGAAGATCTGCCTGTGACCTCCCTTTGGCCTGTTTACTGATTCAATGTACATGTTGTTCCTAGTTGGTGTATCTATGCATAAATCCTCTCATCCATATGACTAAACCATCCCAGAACATATTAGTAGTTTGACAGTTCAAGAGCAGGTGATCTCTGGTTTCCTCATGAGTGTGGCAATAGACACATTTTCTATCCATAGTCACTCCACATGCTAGCAATCTGTTCACAGTCAAAAAGCCTCCCATGTAAGGTTAGCCGGAAGGTGAACTGTGTCTTAGGTCTTGCATCATTACCAAATCTTAGAGGCTTCCATATTACCCTCTCTTGGTCACCTATCAACTGCAAGTATAGTTGCTTTATCATGCTTCCAGTTCTGTAGGAATTAGGCCATATGTGCAGGTTCTACCTACTTTCAAAGAGCTTCCTCACCATCTAACTTGCCTGTTGTGGCTCTTGTGCTTGCACCTAAGTTGCTCGGACTCGGGTGCTGGTATCCGAGACGGATGCGAATCCGACCCTCGGATTCGGCAAAATCTAAATTTTAAGATTCGGGGGTGCGAATCCGAGTATGGATACCGGTGCGGGGATACGGCTAAAAAATTTCAATATTATAAAAATATTCTAATTATATATAATAAAATATCACAAAATATTTATGAAATATATATAATAATTAATTGCATATTTTGGTATAATTGCATACAAAATAAAAGAAGTATAATTGTGAAAGAAGAGAGAGAATATAATAAACATTAAAAGTATAATTTATTTTATAATTAAAAGGATCTAGAGAAACCCTTCGTCTCTAGTTTTCTTTTTCAAGAAAAACTGAACAACTGAACAGACTACTTTTTCAAGAAAGATGAAAAAGCTCTGTATTTCTTTCTGTACTTTTTCAAGAAAAAACTCCTCTTTCTTCTCTGTACTTACTTTTTCAATCTTCATCCTCTTTAACTTTTTCAAGCTTCATCTTAAAAAGTACTCCGCCTCCCATTGGAAGACGTCGTAGGGAACTAATTTCTTTTTTCCCAAATCTTTTCTCGCCTCTCGTCAAAGTGTTCGGATCGGATTGATCGAATCTGACACGCACCCCGCACCTGCGCCAGTGTCGCGTCGAAACAGGTTCGTCGGCAAAAATGAAGAGTCCGCACAACATAGGCTTGCACAAACAACTGACCTTTAATGTTATATGTGTGAATCCATTTAATCCACAATTTATCAGTCTTGTGTTCTGATAAGAATCGGGTTACCAGAATAAAAAGGAAATAATGTGGAAGCTAAATTATAAAGATTAAAGATAGAAACTGAAAAATATGTGAAATTCAAGAATAAAAATCCCCAATTTCAAGATGAAGTGCTAAGAAACCTAATTAATCTTAGTATTCAAAGTTAGCGGATTAAGACTAATTATGATACTAATAGAGTCAATTCAAGAACTTAGATCAAAAGTGATCTAGACCCTATTACGAAGAAATCAGAGACAACAATTAGTATAAGACTAATCACCTTCTTTAATTTATGAACAGAAACCAAAGATATCGAATTAAGAATTAATCTTACCTCTTAAAGAATCGTTCTTATAAGGTTGTAAAATAAATCCATAGTTACCTCACACAAAGTGTAAAGAAGAGAAACCTCTCAAATAATATTAATCATGTCTATTCAAAATAATAAAATCAACCCTTATATATAGGAAAACCTATTCTATATAGAAGAAGATTAAATCTTACTTTTATGGAAACTTTAAACTAGGTAAATTTTAAACTAGGAAAACAGGAAATTTTAAACTAGAAAAACTTCAAATAAAGAAGTTTTTAAACTAGGAAACTTTGACTTTATCCGTTAGCTTTTTGGACTCTTTTATTGGGCTTTGTGTGGCCCAATCTTCTTTCTTTTGGGCTTGAATTTGAACACCTCTTTCGTGATAAACGTATTCTTGATTTTGTATTGTTGCTGTCAACTTTAGTACAAGTAGGCTGACATGTATGCTATCCTTCCTCTCTTCTTAAAAACAATTCCTCCTCGAATTTAAATCTCTCAAAATCAAGACGACATGCATTAACAAACAACGTCCATTACTCGAAAACAACAATGGTAGGAACAAAACAAGATAGTGACCATGTGTCCACTTAACTCAATTACTCCTGGCATGTATAAATACACCCTTATAAAGCATGTGAACATCATCATCCCAATAGAAAAATCTCCTACTTGCATAAACACAACGAACTCCTTGTCTAGAGGCCATTGCGAATGATACATGCATCTTCAATTTAGCTCTATCAATAAAGTTCTCCAATGGGCATGACAAAGACAATATAAAATTCCTATCAAATAGAACACTTTTATGATATAGCCAAGCATCTTCAATTATACCACCCAAAGATTCTTCCACACAAATACTATTCATCCATTCTTCAATATACATTGTATCCAAATAAGTATTGAAGTGCTCATATTCATGTACCTCATCATCACTATTTTCAACTCACAATAACCAACACTTGAATAATTATGTTTCATCCCATAGAAAATATCATGTTCCAACAAATAATCACACAAACCTCGATTCAACACTATAACAATAGAAGAATCAACTACCTCATTCACAATCTTCCTCGCACAAACATCACCCTCTTTTCAACAAGTGGAAATCCACAATCAACTATGTCATGCTCAACTTTAAAAGAGCTCAGATTACTCTTATGAACTTGTTGATTGAAGTTAGTGACTTATTACACATCAAAATATCATCATCCTCAAAATCAATGAAGTCACCAACATAAGAATTAAGAGTGTAGTTCATTACCTCCAAGAAAACTTTAGGTGTTTTAGGAATACCAAGAATTTGAGTAAATCAATTATACATACCATACTTGGTCTTATGTAGCAAATGAATAACATCACCTACTTTTTCCTTTCTCATTGGTGTTAGATCCACAATTGTATTGTTGAACTTTTTGTTATGCGCCTTATCTATGACAGATCCAAAATAATTCTCTTTACCTTTATCGTTCTCATCAACGTACACTTTATCAATTGGACTTGTAGTATCAACCACTTTAGAATTAAGTTCATTCAATGACTTTGGTTTTTCAATGCATACTTTCACATGAGTATCTACAAGAGATTCAAAACAACTAGAAGAAAAAGTAGGAATGATAGAGTTAAAACAAGAAATAACCTCACTCAAACTATCTTTGTTTTTCTCTCTCGACCTCACTATCGTCCTTGTCTTTTATTCTTTCATGGTCATATCTCTTTTCTTTTCTCTCATTCTCACTTTTTTCTCACTTGACATCCCATTCTCTTCACACAACACAACCTTTCTTTTTTCCTATCTTAAAATGTTAGAATGAAATCCCTTTCTCCTCTCACTTTTTTCTCTCTCAAATTTCTTCATAGCTTCTTTCATGCGGTTCGGATCTTCATAATCTTGGGTTGGAGTTAAAGGTGCAAGTGTGTATTTTCTTTTGTTTAGCTCCTGCGAAACTCTATTCTTTCTTCTATCATGAATTGCATTCCTATTAAATAATTATGGCCGCCCAAGCATGATGTGACAATCTTGCATTGGAATGACATCACAAAGAATATTATCAGAATATCTTCCTATGGAGAAGTAAAACATGCATTGCGCAGTCACCTTAAGCTCATTAAAATCATTCAACCATTGCTGCTTATAAGGAGTAGTGTGTTTAATGCATGTAAGTTTCAACTTTTCCACAACATATGAACTTACAACATTAGTACCACTTTCACTATCAATAATCATAGAGCAAATATTACCATTTATCTCCACCTTGTATGGAAAATAACTTATCTCCTTAAATTAGCTATGTGACATTCTTCTCCTTCAATCGCTTGATTAACACATCAACACAATTAATGTCGTTTTGAGTTTTAACTTCAATTTCCTAACCTATTTTAAAGTTCTAAAAAAAAATCATAGAAACAACTATCTCTCAGTTTGACTTTTTCTCTTTCTATCTCACACACTTGCCTTTTTCCACTCAAATTACTACCTTTGGATGGATCCTTCAAAATTTATGTATAAACCCTATCAGTAACAACCTTTTAAAAGTAAGATGTAGAAAGAAAAAAATTTATCAATTCCAGATAAATTGGGATTGATAAGACAAGAAACAAACAACTTTGTGAAAGAAGCAAAACTTCAAAATTCACCTATTCTTGCTTTCTTCTTTGAGGTAGAAAATTAGGAATCAAAACAAATTTGGAGTTTCTGGAAATACCTTAATCCTCAAGTAATTGAATTTTTTTTTTGTTGCTTTGTAGCTTAACTTTTAAACAACTATAAAAAACTAACTTCTTTTCTTTTTGTTTTGAATCTCCCAAGATTATCAAGAACGGAACCTTGATAGAACCGCTCTGATACCACTTGATAAGAATTGGTTACCAGAATAACAAAAAAATAACGTGGAAGCGAAATTATAAAGATTAAAAATAGAAAATAAAAGATATGTGAAATTCAAGAATAAAAATTCCCAATTTTAAGATAAATTGCTAAGACCCTAATTGATCTTAGTATTCAAAGTTGGTGGATTAAGACTAATTATGATACTAATAGAGGTAATTCAAGAACTTAGATCAAAAGTGATCTAGACCCCTATTACGACAACAATTAGTATAAGACTAATCACCTTCTTTAATTTACTAATAAAAACCAAAGATATCGAATTAAGAATTAATCTTACCTGTTAAAGAATCGTTCTTATAAAGTTGTAAGATAAATTCATAGTTACCACACACAAAGGTGTAAAGAAGAGAAACCTCTCAAATAATATTAGTCATGTCTATTCAAAATAATAAAATCAACCCCTATATATATGGAAAACTAGGGGTGTGCATCGGTATGTTCGGTTTTATGTATTATCGGTTCGGTTATCATTTTTTTTGTTTTTAAATATGCTGACCCAATAACAAATCAATAAGATATTCTTTATCAGTTTTTTATCATTATCGGTTTGAATTCCGATTTACCCAATAAGAAAATGTTCATAAAATATTATGTCTTCTCACTTCTCTAAATGTTTTGATATAGTGAAACAAGAAAGATAATGAGAAATTGCATCAATAAGAGAAAATATAGTACGAAGACTATAATTACATGTTACCACCAAAACATAGTATGAAACTTTTTATGTTAATCAAATTACGGACCTTTACAAACTTGCAAATGCTACAACCTACAATTACAAACTAAAACTAAAACAAAATAGTCCAACAAGATTAAAACTAAAACTAAAATCAAATAACTATAATTGTGAACCCCTTACTTTAATCTTTAGGTTTTGAGTAAACAGTAAAAACTAGAAAAGTGGCCTAGTGTGAAGTTGGTAGAGTACTAATAATTTGATCTAGTTATAGTGTCTAATTATATGTTAAATTATTAATATTTAATAATTAGGAGGGTAAAATAATAAATTATTATCGTCTTATTGGGTTATTGGTTAGTAAAAATCGATATCGAACCAATAACCCAATAATTTTTTTTATAAACCCATCAAAAATCCAATAACCCAATAACATTTTTTTCGGTTGGTTATCGGTCGGTTCGGTTTTTGCACAACCCTAGGGAAAACCTATCCTAAATATAATAGGATTTAAATCCTACTTTTATGAAAATTTTAAACTAGGTAAACTTTAAACTAGGAAAACACGAAAACTTTAAACTAGAAACCTTTAAAATAAAGAGGTTTTTAAACTAGGAAAACTTTAAAATAAAGAAGTTTTTAAACTAGGAAACTTTGACTTTATCCGTTAAGCTTTTTGGACTCTTTTATTGGGATTTGTGTGGCCCAATCTTCTTTCTTTTGGGCTTGAATTTGGACACTCTTTTGTGATAAACATATTCTTGATTTTGTATTGTAGCCCGTCAACTTTAATGCAAGTAGGCTGACATGGATGCTATCACGTTCTCTATCCCAACATACTTTGAAGATGGCTGCTTTGTTCCAAAATTTCAAATTCATCAACCCCAGCCTATTATAGACTTGGGAGTACAAACTTTATCCCAAGCTATCAATGCTTTCTTGGTTACAGTATTCGTACCTGACCAGAGATAGCTTCTGCAGAAAGCTTCAATTGTTTGAATTAATTTAGAGGGTAATACAAACATATGTGCCCAGTAAGCTTGTATGTCGAATAACACAGTTTGGAAAAGTTGTGCTCTCCCTGCATAAGCTTGTATGTTAATCAGAGGTTGCCATTGGATTAATTAGATCTGTTTGCTAGACAAAGGAATTTCAAAGTATTTAAAGGGCAACTCTCCCTTTGTGTGTCCCGGGTGTGGTAAGATAAGAGCCTGAATTTTCTGAGGGACACCACCAAAATAAATGACACTCTTTGCACTATTTGCTTGTAGTCTTGAAGTTTTTTGAGAAATCTTGAAAGCATATGTGTAGTTGCTTGACAGACTCCAAATCTCTTCTTGAGGATAGTAACAGCTCATCTGCAAATGAAAAATGGGTGATTCCCAGTTTGGACTATTTAGGATGGAACTTAAATAATTTCTGCTCCTTTACTTCATTGATGATTGAACCTTCTACTCAGGTATTCCATGGCCAAAGCAAAAAGAAAAGGGGACGTAGGATCTCCTTGTCTTATTAGTTCATTTGTTGCATTGAAAGGCTCTGAAGGGAAGGCTCCCCATTATCATGATGTAATAGTTAACCATCTTCACACATTCCATTATCCATCCAATGAATCTCCAAGTAGCACCAGTCCACAGAGTCATAGCCTTTTATAAGTCAATTTCATCATCTTTCTTTGTTTACATTATCTAATACTATGTCTATATATTAGCTCACTCTCGCTGTATTGTGTCCCTTTGTCCCGGCCATTGTAGCACGTGCATTGCCCTTAATTCCTATCTTACGTTTGAAAAGAGGTAGTTTAGACGCAAACTTTTGTTAAATTCTAATGGCCTGTATGGCTGTATTTACTTCACTTAACGTCATTTAGGATGACTAAAGGAATTTCCTTCTGGCCATGATTGCTGTCCACTTTTCTGCATGTTGTCTTGAAAGAGCATTACGAGCATCGAAGGGAAGCCAAATGAACACTAGCCATTTAAGACTTCAGTATTTTCAGTCAAGTAGCTTACTAAATATCAAATAGTCTAATTCTTAGACAATCCAAGAATCGATTTTCCTGCAGTAATTTCATATACCAATTACTTTCTGCATAGTTATTTGGTGATAAACCACCTATTTGACTACTTTCTACTTGCTTTGATTGATACACACCTATGTTAAATATGTAAACAACGATTCACCACTAATTGTAGTTAACGTTTAAGACTGGATTTTCAGCTATTAATCTCTGTGATATCCATGACACTTGAGCCTTAGCAGACATTGAGCTCACATTATTAAGTAAAACTACTATCGTGTAAAGGTGCTGACTTGAGTGTCTTTGTGTGAACAGGTGATGAAATTTGATGGTACTGAGGCTGATGTTGAGCTGATCCTACACCGAGACTGGGCTTCATAACATGTTGACGAATTAAGGCCCCTGAACTGAGGGTTCGGTTAGTAGAAAGTGTTGGGTTATCCCACATCGGAAGTGGAAGGGGCTGGTGGTCAATTTATAAGTGTGAGGGAAAGCCTCAACCTTTGAGCTAGCTTTTGGGTTGAGAAGGCCCAAGACCACCCAACATTGGTATCAGAGCCCAGGTTGTCAACAAGTCTAAGCCCACCGGGAGAAACTGGGTTGTCGCTCTCTCCAGCCCAAGGCCCGATGTGTGAAGGGGGAGATTGTTGGGTTATCCCACATCGGAAGTGGAAGGGGCTGGTGGTCAATTTATAAGTGTGAGGGAAAGCCTCAACCTTTGAGCTAGCTTTTGGGTTGAGAAGGCCCAAGATCACCCAACAGAAAGGACGACTTTGTCTCCCTGGAATATCATGCAAAAAAAATAATCAATCTTGGATTATTTTAGCCCACCCTCTATGTGGGACTATATAATAGTACCTATTATCATAAACAGGATAAAAAATAATCCTCATGGAATATCTCAGGATCATTATCCTTCTGGTAAGTGGTAAGTATACACAAATTTTAATCTGTATTTACTCATTTAATTGAAAGACAATATATACATGTATAGTGTTGCCTCATAATATAAGGCCCAATTTTTGCAAAGGAATTTGTATCTCTATCTGGGAGATTATACAAAAAAAACTTCATATATAGTATATGATAAGATTTGTGTACATACTAGTAGGGGCTGATTTCTCAATTTTTTTAAAGAAAAAATTACATAAATAGGTACATTTTAATAAATAATTACTGATTGTAGCAATATTTTTCATTTATTATCATTTATATCAATACTATGTTAAATATGCAATATGTATTAAAAGTGAATTATATATGCAATATATATGAATTATACTTGCTTTCTAAAATATATTATGTTTGTTTGGTAAAAATTTGACACATTGTATGATAAGTGTATTAAAATGTGTGATAAATGAATTATCTATCATTAAAATTTGTATTATATATGAATAAAAAATTGTTTTTTGTAATATGAATTAAAAACGATTAAATAAAAAAGAAATATTATTGCTATAAATGGTAAATATTTTTTAATTATAATATATTTATGTAAGTTTCCTTTATTTTAATGCATAATGTGCATTCCTTTAATTTGTGAGGTAAAAGGTATCATGTGCAAAGTCATGTATATTTATTCTCTGTCAAAAGATTTTCTAATAAAGTTTTGAACTATTTGAAAGTTATTCAATTGGAATTATGAGAGTACAAATTAGTGTCATTTTTTAATTTACAGTTGAAAAAAAGATAATTTTAAATAATGTGAATCAGACAGAAGAATCTAAGGTAAAAGGAACATAATTTCCTCCACCTATGCTAAAAAGGCAAAAAAGAAAAAAAGAAGAGGAAAGATTACTTTGTAAAAGTTAAAGGGCAAAATTGACTAGAAAAAAGTGATTTGGGAAAGACATAAACATTAACAAAGAAAAAGAATTATTCTTTTGTCTCAAAATATGTACTCATTTTTAAAAAATATTGAAGCAAAAATGAAAATATTAAAAAACAATTTATTTTAATACTAGAAAAAGTAGTGTGACTAATAGCCCGTTTGGATTAATTTAAAAAAAATTGTTTTTAAGTCAAAAATAAAAAATCAAACTGAAATGACTTTTAAGTTAAAAGATAAAAAGTAGGAGAGATCTACTTCAAAAGATAAAAAGTAGGAGAGATCTACTTTGGTTTTTGACTTATTTTAAGTTATTATTTACCTTGTCAAATATTTTTTAACTCATTTTAAATTATTTTTATATTTGTCAAACACTTCCAAATCAAAAACTAAATTAAAAATAAATTTAACCAATTTTTAAGTCAATCTAAACATCCTCTAACAAGAAGATGAAAGTCAAAGTATAGTGTCAAGGAAAGTATCATCATGGGCTCATGACATAAATGTCCATAATTAAGCAAGCATTTTACCATAAAAATTATATTATATTTTGAAAATTTATTTTAAGTATATGTTTGATCATGAAATCTAATCAAATTTTCAAAATTTAATCTTAAAATATTTTCAAGCCCTAGTTTTTAGGACAATTTTCAAAAACAAATCAAGTAAAATGTATGTTCAAACATAACTTCAAAAACTTCATATTTCAATTTTTAAAATTTAGATAATGCTTTAAAGATTGAGACACAAATGTCTTTTACAATAACAATTGTTTGATATATAGCTTTGTGATTAGTGTTTGTATTCCATAGGAAAACAAATGAAGGTGGAGTTAGATAGTGTTGTATCATTTGGCCAAGGACAAAGAGGGAGACATCAAACACCATCAATTATCAAACTAATTCCCTCTATTGCATGCATTTTTTTTGAATTAATTATGTCATAATGTTTGGATTGTGATGGTTCTTGCAAAGATTTCTTATCATTTGGTTTTATATATGTTGTCTCTTGAATGCAATGATTTTAGTTTGTTAGTCTTCCTTGTATTTAATTTGGTGTTCCACCATAATTATGGTTTGACAAGAGAGTTCAATATTGTATTTTCTATCATGTGATATTATTTAACTTGATATAATATTTTTTAAAGGCCAAATACATAAACAGACTCATAAACTTGTTAACTATTTATCTATTGAATCATTGTACCATTCATAATTTTTTTTTTAAACATTGTTGGCTGATATAGAACCAGATTTTGTAAGGGATACTGATAGAGAATACATAAGTTGTTTCAGAATTCATTAGTCCAATTGATAGTGAAATTGTTCGAGAATGATGATGTTTTACTTCAAGTCATTTGAATAAATTAGAAAACAAATGAGACTAACACACATTTCATCTTCATTCCTTCAATCAGAATCATTACAATACGAAAACAATTGAAGACATTTACAATAGAAAAGCCGAGCCGATCAAAATTAGTCAACCGTGTTTAAAAGGAACAAATTAGGGTGGTCCAATGACTCAGTAGGAAAATGACGTAGTTGAGGTACCCGAAGAAAAAAATCCAATAAATTAAAAGATTTATTTATGAGTTCGACTTTTTTTTAAAAATAAAGACTTTTGAAGTTTCTAATTAAAATAATTCATAAACATTTGTTGTTTCTGATTATAAAAAAGCTATATTATTTTAGAGTTAGACTAAAAAATATAATCAGATGGAAAAAAAATACTATATTTTAGAGACAATGAAAGAACAACTTGAGACCTCAAGATCATAAGGTAAAACAACTAGTAAAAAAAATTATTTGAGGCATGCAGTAAAACTTGTAACACAATTTTTATCCTTAATTCATATTTTACCCCATTGAGGATTACATAGAAAAATATAATTATAAAATAAAAAAAAGGGAGGTCAAAATGTCATAATTAATCTCTCATTACTTTGTTGAAGATTTTATAAACTGATCATGATTTGTAATTATGGCTAATTTATATAAGATGACTCATGCGTTATTCCACCAATTACTTTATAAGTTATGGATAATTTATATAAATGATTTTTTTACGATAAGTTATCCACTACTATTAATAAAGATTTTTTAAAATTGTTATACTATTTAAAAATAAATATGTGATTTGTTATTTTCTAAAAATAAGTTAAAAGAGAACTTAATGATATAAAGTTTTCTAATATATAACTTTTTTTTCTTCTATTAGTGGCGTTAAAAATGTCAAATTTTATCCATCATCATTTAGTACTACAGTAGAAAATATTTAAGTAGGCATTTGAACAAAAAGAGTATGTGAAGTTTGAGAAAAAGTATATAATAGCCAAAATATAATTTTCTCCGTATTTATTTATTAAAAATGGATGTTCATTTTTATTTGTTTTATTTGAAAAATTAAAAGATAATTTATCACCATTCACATGTATGACTTGTTTGGTATAAGGAATAATGAATAACTAATTTAGGGATTGATTGTAAAAATAAATTTGCCTCATATTTGATTAAGACAAAATTATGTGATAACTTATTTGAGTACATTAAGGATGAAATAGCATTTTGGGATAGCTAATTTTCAATATAATTAATTATAATATAACATTTTCACCAACCAAATGAATTTGTTTCTAATTTACTTTTGAAAATGTGTGTCAAGTTAATAGTGAATGAATAAAATATTTAAAAATTAGAATCTTGCTTCAATTAGACGTGTTAAAAGAATATAAAAAATCGATAGTTACTAAGAGTACCAAATCTATTTATATCCGTTTATGAATAACCGCCCCAAATAATTGAGATGATTCTTTTTATTTATTAGAAAAATAAAAAATTTCGACCAAACTGTATAACTTTAAATGTATGCAAATATATATATTTATTTTAAAAATATATTAAATATAATATATAAATATATTTTACAATAATATTTCAAATATAAATATAAATTAGGTCTGCATGTAATGATGAGACGACTTTGATCCTTTGCTTTTTAGTTAATCTTTAATTTTATTGAATATAAAATTAAAATACATTATAATAGATACTTCATTAAATAATACGATAAAATCTATATAAACACTCCTATTAAGAGTTTTTGATCAAATAATACTCCTACAAAGTTTTATATTATTGACTTCTTTGTAAAGAATTGAAGTGATTTTTTAAAAATAAATTTGTAAGAAAATATTTTAAATGATATATTTCGAAGTGATATTTTAAAAGTAAAAAAAATCTAACCTTATTAATAGTAATATAATTAATTCTTAAAAAATAGTAAAAAATATTTATGAGCATAGAAGTAGAATAAAACTTAGTCAAAGGGAATTGTAATAATGTAGGACCAGAATCTGTCATGCTTCTAAAAAGCATCACTTCCCAATAAAAGGACTTCAATAATATCTTAATTAACTAAATTTTATAAATATTTTTCACGTCCACAATAATAATTTATTAAATAAATAAAAGATTCTTTTTTGCGGCTTAAAAACCTCACAATTTTACAGAAACTTCATTTCCCGCTCAAACTTTTATTTATCCTAAAAATATTGAAACTTTTAAACAAATTAAAAATTATTAATCTCAAAAGATTGAGAAAATAAAAACTCAACTATATTCTCACATTTCATATTTACTTGGCCTCATATTTGATTTGACACACTTTAAAAAAAATATTTAATTAAAAGTGTATTTTACTTCTAAATTAATAAAACTTTTTTGATTCGCTAATAAATAAATAAATATACATATTTTATTATTGATATAGAACCAATAAAATAAAAAAGAAGAAATATTTGGTCATCAAAAACTCTTTTTCACGAGAAAATCATGCGATTAAAACCTTATCGATATTTAAATTTTAGACCAGAGGGAAGAATTTTCACTTCTCATAAGCATTTATAAGAAATATTATCTGATTAAAAAAAAAGTTGAATTAACTATGATATAGTCACACCATTGTATTATCTAATATTGAATTACAAAATTTAGTAAATTAACTTGGCAAAATTGGTCAAACTTCAAATTGAATAACTTGAACACTATTTTCAAACTCAATAACCATTTAAACATTTAAAATATAATCTAGAAATGAGATACTATAAAATTCATTCTGAAATAAAAAAGAATAGAAAAAAATCATGATATGACTATTGACTACTCACAAATTGCCCATAAAAATAAATACTAGTAGCTCCAAATTTATAATATAAATTTTTTAATAAAAAAATAATAATTCAAGAACTAGTAGAGTTTTCTTTAAATTGACAAAAAGCCAAAAAGCCAAAAAGATATTCCAATAAATAAAACACAACATAATTTTAGGGAGCTTTATTGTGTTCTCCAACAAAAATGTCCTTTTTTTTAGAGAGAGAAAATGAGAGTTGTAAGAGAGAGAAAATATATGTTGGGAAGAAGACAAATGCTGAGTGGCACTGCCATTTCTGGGAGCTGTGAGGTTTCTCTTTCATTCATATACAAAACAAGACTAGGGTTTTACCATTGTGGTTTGGTTTTTTACCTCAGCAGATAGAAATCTTGAACTTCATTTATCAAGATTTCTAAAGGGCTAAATTCTTTGCTGGCCCATTTCATTTTCTTGTACTTTAATGCAGATTTTTTTTGAGGCCACCAGTTGAGTGCATTGAAGAACTTGAGGTTCTAAGATAACATGAAGCTGTAATCATTGCAAGAAGTTGGATTTCTTTAGTAAATCTTTGAAAAAGACTTCTTTTTTTGTTTTTCTTCTAGTTGAGCTGATGTTCTTGGTAAGGGAATACTGAACTTGTTTTACTATCTTGAATCTTTGAAAGTTCAGTACTTTGTTTTTGTCACTCATTGTCTCCTTTCAGCTTGTATACCTAGGAAAGTTTCTACTTTTAGTTGTATCTGGCTTGTATTGCTGTTGAAGGAGGACTCTGGTGATTTTGGGTTGAAGTTGTGTACTTTCCCCCCCTGTTGTTTTACTGCTTTGAACTGTGATGGTTGTTGTGAATGGTGGTTTTCATATGTTGAGGTTTTGCTTAAAGTGATTATTATACTTAAAGCTGCTCCTTTTTGGATTTCTTGGAAGGTTGAAGATTTAGTTGTATTTTTTGGGAGTGAGTTTGTTGTCACTTGGGCTAGTAAAGCTTTTTCTGGTGTTGCAATGAACCTATTTAGTTTTTTGATGCTTGTGCTTTGTTTTGGTTCTGCAATGGGGCAGCTTCCTTCCCAGGACATTTTGGCCCTGCTTGAATTTAGGAAGGGTATAAACCATGATCCAACTGGTTATGTACTGCAGTCATGGAATGAGGAGTCCATTGATTTCAATGGCTGCCCTTCATCTTGGAATGGTATAATGTGCAATGGTGGTAATGTTGCAGCAGTTGTCCTTGATAACATGGGTTTATCTGCTGATGCAGATTTGAGTGTGTTTGCTAACCTCACAATGCTTGTGAAACTCTCTATGGCTAACAATTCAATTACTGGACAAATGCCAAAGAAAATTAGTGATTTTAAGAGTCTTGAATATCTGGATATTTCAAACAATCTATTCAACTCCTCTTTACCACCAGAGATTGGAAAAATAGGAAGCTTAAAGAATCTATCACTAGCTGGTAACAACTTCTCTGGCCCAATCCCTGATACTATTTCAGAGCTCATGTCAATTCAATCTTTGGATTTGAGTCACAATTCTCTTTCTGGGCTACTTCCTTCTTCTTTGACCAAGTTAAATAATTTAGTATACCTCAATCTTTCTCTTAATGGATTTACAAAGAAAATCCCTAAAGGTTTTGAGCTAATGGCTAACCTTGAAGTTCTCGACTTGCATGGAAATATGCTTGATGGTACTTTGGATCCAGAGTTCTTACTGCTTACTACTGCAACTTATGTTGACCTAAGTGGAAACTTACTCGCGAGTTCCTCTTCTCAACATGAGAAACTTTTACCAGGCATATCCTCGTCAGTCAAGTACTTGAGTCTCAGCCATAATCAGCTTACGGGGTCACTAGTAAGTGGTGGTGAAGCTCAGGCATTTGGAAACTTGAAGGTTCTGGATTTGAGCTATAATCAGCTGTCTGGGGAATTACCTGGCTTTAATTTTGTTTATGATCTTCAGGTCCTGAGACTCAGCAACAACAGATTTTCTGGTTTCGTTCCAAATGATCTTTTGAAAGGAGATGCTTTAGTTCTCTCAGAATTGGATTTAAGTGGAAACAACCTCACAGGTATATACCAAACTGCTCTCTGAAATTCATTTTGCAAATTAACTAGTATTTCCTTGTGTTGTACTTGAGTTACAAAGCAGTTAATTTCTGATAATTTAATTAGTGTGATATGCAATTCCTTCATTTTACAGGGTCGATGAGCATGATTACATCAACAACTCTGCGTGTTCTTAACTTATCCTCCAATGCTCTTTCTGGTGAACTTCCACTGGTGACAGGTAGTACTGCAGTTCTTGATCTCTCGAAAAACCAATTAGAGGGGAATCTAACTAGAATTCAGAAATGGGGGAATGTTGAATTTCTTGACCTCAGCCAGAACCAATTGACTGGAAACATCCCTGAGGTTACAGCTCAGTTTCTGCGATTAAATCGCCTAAACCTTTCTCACAATGCTCTTACTGGATCTCTCCCAAAAGTTATCACACAGTTTCCCAAGATCACAGTCCTTGATCTTAGTTTCAACCAGCTGAATGGACCTCTTCTCACTTCTCTGCTAACAATACCCACTATTGAAGAACTTCACCTTCAAAACAATGCACTTGTTGGAAATATTGATTTCGCTGCCCCCTCTGCTACACCCAACCTCCGCGTTCTTGATATTTCTCATAATCAGTTTGCTGGTTCTTTTCCTGATGGGTTTGGTTTGTTGACTGCGCTTCAAGTACTTGATATAGCTGGTAATAATTTCTCTGGGTCTCTGCCTACATTGATTGGTCAAGTTGGTTTGCTCACTTCTCTAGACATTTCACAGAATTATTTTACTGGTCCTTTGCCGATGAACCTGCCTGATGGCCTCCAAAGCTTCAATGCATCACTCAATGACTTATCTGGTGTTGTCCCTGATAATTTGAGAAAATTTCCTTTATCATCTTTCTACCCTGGAAACTCTGAACTTCAATTTCCAAATCCTCCCTCGGGATCTGGCCAAGCTTCACCAGAAAACCAGAAAAGTCGATCACTTAAAACTATCATCAAGGTGGTAATAATAGTTTCTTGTGTAATTGCTCTTATTATTTTGGTCTTGCTAGCCACTTTCTTTTATTATATACGAGCTTCAAGGAAGCGTCATCCTCGTGTTACTGAAAAAGTTGTTCATCGCCAAGCCACATCAAATCCTTCTGGCTTTAGCAGTAGGGAGGGTGCTGGTGGTGCAGTTGTTTCAGCTGAAGATCTTATGACTTCACGGAAAGGATCATCAGAAATAATTAGTCCAGATGAGAAAATGGCTGCTATAACTGGTTTCTCCCCTTCAAAAGGTAGCCATTTCTCCTGGTCACCAGAGTCTGGAGATTCGTATACTGCAGAAACTTTTGCAAGATTGGATGTGAAGTCTCCGGATCGTCTGGCTGGAGAGCTGTACTTCCTTGATGATACAATCTCTTTTACACCTGAGGAACTTTCCAGGGCTCCGGCAGAAGTCTTAGGCAGAAGCAGCCATGGTACATCATACAGGGCAACACTGGAGAATGGGTTGCTCCTGACTGTGAAATGGTTGAGAGAAGGAGTGGCAAAGCAGAGGAAGGATTTTGCAAAGGAGGCTAAAAAGTTTGCCAATATTAGGCATCCTAATGTAGTAGGATTACGAGGTTACTACTGGGGTCCCACACAGCATGAGAAGCTCATTCTTTCGGATTATATATCTCCTGGAAGTCTTGCAAGTTTCCTCTATGGTGAGCTTCATGTACTCTAAACTCTCATATTAATGTTTTGCTAATACTTAGTAAAGGGTTTGTGTTCCTGTTCTTTAATCTATTCATTTTCCTCTGACTGTGATATATCTTACAGTTCATTTGGTTTTCCCATGCACATTATATATGAGTACTTCAATCATTGCTGTGTGATCCTGTAGTGGGAATTTGTGTGAACAACAGTATTTAGTCCTTGGTTTGATGTGGTAATCCTTTAGTACATCTAGAGCCCAATATATTATGCATGTCTTTTGTTTATGTAACTTCCACACCAAGTAGTAATATACCATCACCATGTGCTCTTCGTGATGGTCACTACATAGGCTGTATGGTACTAATTATTTCTAGTAGCTAAAATTCTTTATGTTTGAGTTCTTAATGGATCTGAAAGTTGTGATGTTTAGCTTTTGTTTCATGATTGACTTTGTTGGAAATCAGCTAGAATATGATACATTTTCCTTCTTTTATGAATCCTTCAAATGGACTTGCTTTCTATTCATTTGACTAACTAAATGTTTTCATTCAGTTGATAATTATATATGTGGTCATTCTCAATGTACTTCTCTAATGTGCTGCACGTTTGTAGATCGGCCTGGTAGAAAAGGTCCACCACTAACCTGGCCCCAAAGACTCAAAATATCAGTTGATGTTGCACGTGGCTTGAACTACCTCCATTTTGATCGTGAGGTTCCACACGGAAACCTTAAAGCAACCAACATCTTGTTGGATGGGCCTGACCTTAATGCAAGGGTTGCAGATTACTGCCTTCACCGCCTCATGACTCAAGCTGGTACAATAGAACAGATTCTTGATGCAGGAGTGTTGGGTTATCGTGCCCCTGAGTTGGCTGCATCGAAGAAACCACTGCCTTCCTTCAAATCAGATGTATATGCTTTTGGAGTTATTTTGTTGGAGCTGCTAAGTGGAAAGTGTGCAGGTGATGTTGTCTCTGGCGAAGATGGTGGAGTAGACTTGACTGACTGGGTAAGGTTGAAGGTGGCAGAAGGTCGTAGCTCTGATTGTTTTGATAATGTGTTGTCACCTGAGTTGGAAAATCCAGCAATGGAGAAGCAAATGAAGGAGGTTCTTGGTATAGCTGTGCGATGCATTCGTTCTATATCCGAGAGACCTGGTATCAAGACTATATATGAGGACCTTTCGTCTATATAGTTTGTACTCATTTTGGTTTTGGTGAACCATATGTTTTGCTCTACTTTGGGAATCAAATAGCTCATTGACTTCCCTTTTGAGTAGTAGGATTAGCACAGTTAGTGTGTGAATGGGGCTAATTTTATTGACCATTGTTTGTTGTAAATTGGGGCATATTTAATGTGTAAACAATCTTTTCTCCCCTTTTGGCCCATTAGCTTCCAATGTTTGTCAGTTTTGTGGAGTAAATACTTGTGACTTTATTTTCCAAGTTTTGCAGTACAGTTTCACAGAACATTTTCAGATGCTCAATCAAACATAATGCTGATATTAACATTGCAGTGCAAACTGACAAAAAAAAAGTGTTCAAGAGAAAGTGCCAGATTATGAACAAATGATACTGGTTTTTCTTGTCCACTTTTCAAAAAAAGTTCAAATTCAAACATCAAAGGAAATGTTACAAGAACCTACAGATGCCACTAGTTACTATGCCAATTGAGGAAAGGGGTGGGATAAAGGTATGAATTTAAACAACAGGAACTCTAAATTTCATGAAAATACATCATAAGATGCAACAAATTTTATTGTTGCAACTTTAACAATGTATTTTCGTCAAACCTGAATCCAGCCATCTCTGCCTCCTTGCAGATATCCTTGCACTTAGCCACCCTTCCAGAAGCCATATAAACTTTGATCAAGCTGCAGTATATGTCAAAAGTTGGACTAAAACCTGCCTCCTTAAGTTTAGAGAAATAGCGTACAGCCCTTGAGAGATCGTTCAAAGCAACAAAAAGCTTAATCACTACACGATAAGCTGGAAGATCAAAAAGGCAATTTGAAGCCTCCATTTCCCATAGCATGTCAATTGCCTCTCTGTATTTGTTCGCTGAATAACGACAATGAATCAGAGTGGTATACATAACTACACTTGGATTACCACCAGATTTCCTGAACCAGTCATATAGTCCCTCCACGATCTCAAATCTTCCCAGCCTAATGCAAACCTTCATGATAGCTGTACAGTCCTGTGGTGTCAAATTCAGATCATCTCTCACAGCAAGCTCCTCTAATAATACCAAAACCAGTGTGCTTTTATCAGGATCCTTACCAAGCTCTAAGATTAGCTTAGCATACACCCCAGTATCAAGCACTCTGTTAGATTCCTTAGCCATTGAAAGTAGCTTCAAAGCAAGCTTCAGGCTTCCTCCTTTAATATAGCCCCTTAACATTGCTTCATACACACCGCGACTAGCCAAGCCAGTGAACTTGTCCAAATCAAATGGCACTTTCAATTCATTTGACCCCGCCAAAACTTCAATGGTAGAACCAAGAATATGATCATCTGGGAAAAGATGGGGTTGTTTCTTCACCCAACAGAATGTTTCCAGAGCTCTCTCCGGAAGCCCCAAGTAACCCAACTCTCGGATTGTCAACGACAACGATCCTTTCCTAAGAAATGGACTCCATTTACTGAGAACCTTCGATACATTTTCCTCAGTTGAAAGGCATTGTATTTCTTTCGCCAAACCAATCAAGAAAGTAGGATTCTTATACACTTGCGTTGATATGGATTGCCTCGAACGATTCGTGAATCCCTTTTGTGTAGGAAGTCCTAAAGGTCGAATCTTGTAAGGAAGGGGCAGAGGTAGAGGCCTCTCTCTATCCAATTTTCCAGGCTTCTGAGGGATCCTCCCTCTAAAAAGAGATGAAATTGCTTCCATCTCATCTGACTCCCATATAATTCCCTCATCATCATCATCACACATCCTTCCTTTTTCTACCTCCATCTCCAATTCTTCATCAATTCCATCAGAACAAGCCTCACTTACAACTCCCTCATCTTCCTCGTACAAAACCCTTTTGAAACTATAGTCCATATCTGGTGGGAGCTTGGGTCGTCGAGGATTTCTAAGGTTCTTTGGAAGGTTTCTATGGTTAGCTCTGTTATTAGATACAGCCATGAAAACAACTCTTCCCTTTCTTCTTCCAAAACTTAAAGGTGTTACAGAAGAAGCTGTACTGGCACTACTAGCCTGGGAGATAGAACATGTACATGAAGACCAAGTAAAGGACTCATAAGACGCCGAGAACATGCAATAACTCCGGCTGAGCATTTCGTCGAGCAGGTGGTCGCCACAAATTTGTAAACAAAAGGATATTAGTGACTTTGGTATACTTTGGTATACAAGTTACTGTAGGACAGGAGTATACATTTTGCCACAACTAATACTTTATTTGACAGGATGAGTTTGTTATGTATCGTTTCATAATATATTATATTGTATTGTATTATTTTAATAAATATAATGTTTGAATAGATTGTATCCTTCCTCCATAACTTGAGTGTTAAACCTACAAGAAAAGTAGAGTACTGGGTAAGACTGTTATAAAAAGATATGATAAAAGATGAAATATTGTTATTAAATAATAAATAACGACAAAATGAAAAGAAACTTTCAAGGTAATGATACGATCACACTATATCGGTCGTACATAAAATGAATCTTTTCGTTGTTACCTAGTCGTTACATAAAATGAGTCTTTCAAGGTATTGTTTAAATCCATCGTTAGGTAACAACGAAAAGACTCATTTTATGTAACGACCGATATAGTGTGATCGTGTCGTTACCTTGATAGTTTCTTTTCATTTTGTCTTGATTTATTATTTAATAATCATATTTCATCTTTTATAAAACTATTAAGAAATCGTTCGCGTATAACCCAACAACAATAAATCAATAACACTTTTTCGATTTGATTTATCGGTCGATTCAATTTTTGTGAACCCTAATGGGAGGAAGGGGTCGATTCGTCAAAGCCTTTACTCTCTATATTTTGTAAGAAGATATTAAGAAGCATATATCTTCATAATAAGAGAAATTGTTAACAAAATCAAATGAATTTAGGCTACATCATGTTAACTTCATATACTGAAACATTACATACTAATGTATATATTAAGCAAAAAAATAATTATTATATCATAAAAATTATATTATTTTCCTATAGGACTCGAGGTTATCAAATAAATCATCTTAGGATAGAACGACTTACTTCATCAGAATAGTGATACTTCATATTCTGCTAAACTTTGAACTAACTCAACAACAATAAATCACAAAAAAGTTAAATGCAAGAAGAAGAATAGAAGATTAGAATAAATGTTACTTAAAAATGAGAGAAACTCCCTCTATTTATAGTAAAAAAAGTAGTATGAAAAAATATTTTTTGTGTCTTATATGAAAAATCATGACCTTTCCAAGAAGTCACAACACTTTGAAAAAGTTATAACCTTTTGAAAAGTCACAACTCTTCGAAAAAATCATAACTCATCAAAAAATAAGAACCCCTTGAAGAAAGTCACAACTTATCAGAAAAGTCAAATAATAAATAAAGACAAAATGAAAAGAAAGTATCTAAGGTAACGACACGATCACACCAAATCAGTCGTTACATAAAATGAGTCTTTTCGTTTTGTTATCTAATGATGGATTTAAACGATACCATATAATAGAATATAAATAACAATCGAAACAAACATTATATTTAAACTAACAATACAATACAACTGGTAACAACCATCCAAACGAGGTGTAATATGACAGGAAAAAAAAACTCAACTGCGACGACTTTCATCTTAACACCTTTTTCGGGAACAGAAGATGCGATTACAAGGTGAGGAATCGAACCCAGGTAAAAGTTAGATAGTCAACCGATCGAGCTATTAGATTTGCTTATCCTATTTTCCATCAAATAACCAACACAATCATCAATAAGTTGTTCATTTCTCTTCCTATCTCCAAACAAACCACTCATTTGTCTTGCATTAGCTCTCAATAACTCACCCTCTTTACTCACCACACCAAACTTCACAGCTTCAGCCACTGAATCACTAGTAAAAAATCCATCTTTTTCATTTCTTTGTATCTCTACACCAACTCCTTTCTCTTGCAACAACCTTGTATTCAATCCTTGATCATTCAACACCGGGAACATAATCAAAACCCGCCCAAAACATAGCGCTTCTATGACCGAATTCCATCCACAATGAGTCAAGAATCCACCTACTGACGAATGACTCAGTATCTTCGTCTGTGGTACCCATCCTTTGTATATCACACCTCTGTTTTTGACTCTGTCTTCGTATCCATCAGGAAGCTGAATACACGAATCTTCTTGATTATGTTTTGGCTGATCTCTTAATACCCAAATGAATGGTAATCCGCATTTTTCTAACCCTAAAGCTAGCTCATTCAACTCTTCTTGATTCAGTGTTGCTTCAGTTCCAAGTGCAACATAAACAACAGAATCTTGATTTTGATTATCTAGCCAATTCTTGATACCTAACCACGACGTATCATTGCTGTCGAATTGTTCATTTTCATTATCTACTACAGATGGAGGTAGAACACCAATGGATATAACAGGTTTCTGATAAAGCTCAGAAACCAATCTGAACCATTCGGATTCAAACTCAACACAATTTCGAAACAATATAACATCACTTCCATCAATTGAAGCACCAAATCTGACTCCATCAGATGTACCTGATTCATCAGCTGGTGCTTCGAAATTTTTCTTGATCTCATGCAGCCTATACACGACTTTCGTTTCTAAAGGAATCCATTTTGGAATAACTGTATAGTCCTCAGGTATTGACCTTTCATCATTCAACAAAGCCCAAGGAGGTCCATAAAATGACATAGTTGCAGCAGTAAAGAGACTAAAAAAGGCGCGAGAAACGCCTAATTTACCTGCAATTTGAGGTAGCCAGTGAGAAGCATAGTCATATACAATCCAATCTGGTTTGGGATTTGATGAACTTTGAAGAAAATTGTTTAGTGGGATTTCGAGCAAATCGAAAGCAATCTTCAAGAACTGAGCTTTTTGGTAAGGTATGTCCATTGATGATTCTGCATCATTCGGCAAGTTTTCGACTTTAGGCAAATTGAAATTCACAATATGCAATAGATGAGCAAGATGAGAGGGAACTTTATTAACGACTCTTTCAATGTTTCTTGGAGTTGAAATGAAGGTGACTCTATGGCCCCTTTGAGCTAAACACTTTGATAGATGAAAAAAAGGTATGATATGTCCCATGGCTAGCCATGGAAACATCACTACATGAAGTTTTTCTTTTTCTTTCTCCATTGAAGTTAGCACTATTGAAATAACAAATAACTTGTTAATTTATAAGTATTTCTTCGTCCTTAACCAGAGATATCGTGTTTGATTCTGAATATGAAATGATCTTAATGTGTGATTTTATTTTTAACGTCTTTAACCAGAAATCTCACCTTAATATATGTTTTTATCATACAAATTCAAATTTAATCAAATATTTAATACAAACTAGGGATGGAATTAAAAAAAAAGTGTTAAAGTGAATAGATTTAAAGATCTTATCATTTTGCATATAAAAAGATATAGTGGCAATGCCGTGTTATGACTTCCAATAACTTATGTATTTTAATATATAAGATGGTAAAAAATGAAGGCTTTTAATAATTTATTCCAAACGCACGTCACAACAATCATTCTGTCAACACTCAATAATATACTTCGTCCGTTCCTATTTACTTGTTCATTTTGACAAATTAAGAAAAAATAATTTTTTTTCTATTATACCTTATTTAAATTTCTTAAAAATTTCTAAATTTTAATTCATTATTTTTAAATCATAATTAATAAGGGTAAAATTATAACTTCACTATGCTAATTATTGCTATCTTAATATATATATTATTTTTAAAATAGACAATTAAATAGAGACAGATGGAGTATCAAATAATTTCAAATAAGTTAGGAATCGAATTGGATCGGCTATACATGAATAACCACAAAAAGTTTATTATATATGTGACATATTAAGTCATAGTTATCAGGGGCGGATTCACACTATACGATGAGGTGCACGTACACTCGGTAACTTTCAAAAAAATTACGTATATATGTATTATCTATTTTGAAAAACTGGTAGAAATAAAAATATAATTAGCAAAGCACCCATAAAAAACATAGAAATGCCTTTGTGCAATTGATAGAAGCTAGAGATACCATTCTCTAGACTAGAATTCAAATCTCACTTAAGCTTATTTTTATTTTATCTGAGTTATGTTTATATTGGTACACCTAAATGATTCAAATCTTAAATTCGCCTCTAATAATTATACGAAATATTATTTAATTGACGAATAAACTGAGACCCATCTACTAAGTGACAAAGGGCATCTATTAATTTTTTTTTTTGGTTTACACTTAATTCAATATATTTTTTAAAATGTTCCTTCCTTCTTAACTAATCTAACAAGTTTATGTTTTTTACTTTTTTTAATTTTACACTTATTTCAATATATTTTTGTTTCTATTTTTAAAATGTTTTTTTCATTCTTATCTAATCTAATTACTTTATGTTTTAAGGTTTGTTGGAGCCTGATCAAGAAGTTCAGATGTTCATCCTGCGTGATGAGGGACAAGCGGTGGAAGAGGAAAGTTTCGTTTTTTATTTTATTATGTAGTAAATTTTGACTTAATTTCTTACTATCACTGTATAAGTATTTATTTTATTGTATTTTTTTTCTTGTTCTATGTTATTTATCCATATTATAATAAATAGTTGTTTGTATTTAACTTTTCGTTTATAAATTAAGATTAAGAAGTATTTTAAGGAATAAATTAATAAAATTATAATTTTTAATAATGAAATTATCGTATAAATTGACGGAAAGATTATGTATTTATGTAGGTGTTAATGAATATTTTTTTATTTTTGAATTTCGTGAAAATAGTATCAGAACTTATGTAATTGTTTGTCAAGTTCACTTATGCTCTTTTCGTAATATTTTTTTAATTGAAGAGTATTTGATAAATTTAAGTGCCTATGAAAACATGAAAATGTCGAGAGAAGAATAAAAGAACAAATTAATTTTATACTTTTTTTGTTTTTCATATTAATAGACTATTTTTTCTCTTACGAATTTCTTAAGAAATCATAAATAAAATAACATTTTTAGTAATTTATAGCTTTACTTTTTTAAAAAATCATAAATTTTATCTACACTTTTAAAAAGAATTAATTATTATATCATAAAAAATTTGTAATTGATTATATCTTAATTTGTAAATTGACAAATAATTTTATATAACTATTATTAACAATATAATTAATTAGTATCGACTTGAAAAATAATGTCAAATTGTTAGAAAAACAGAATGAATCTGGCAAAAAAAAAAATTAATCTAATTCTTTTCGAATAAAATTATTAAAATATGGTGGTGAAAAATTTGAAGAAGAAATCAATCAAAAATAAAAAAACAAAAAAAGTAAGAGAAAGGAAAAACGTCAGAAATGAAGAGAGAAAGACGAGCTTAGATATTTTTGAAATGAGACCCAATAATCTACTTGTCAAAAAATAAATAGAGACTTATACAAATATTATCTGTCACATTATATTTATGCCTCATTCATAATAAAATTTTTCGAATAATTTAGTAATTCAAATATTAGTACTCTCTAGATAATGGGTTAAATTTAGCTTTTTAGATGTTTTAGTCACACTTTAACATGAAATAATGATGCTATTCCCCAAAGATTGTAACACACTCTTTGCTATACAACATATTGTAGTGTTAATTAATTGTTATGTAACGAAGAAAATGCTTATTCACATGTTATATTTTTTTTGTTTCATTTTATGTGAGACAATTAAAATTTTGAGAGTCAACTAAATTTATTTTTAATTGGATTCTTTATATCTCTTTTAAATATTTTAAGTAATTAATTATTGTAATTTCTAATATTTTTTTTAAATAGTTTTGAATAAAATTTAAACCTTTTGAAAACTTAAACTTACAACTACCTAATTTCTTTTTTCTTTTTTTCAAACATAATTCTTCATTTACCTAACTGTCTAATACAGCCATACCTACTTTATAATAATAAATATCACTCTCCATCCATTATTAATTGTCATCTTTTTTATTTTTAAAGTTAAACTTTCAAAAAATTTAACTAATATTTTAGGATATAATTTTTGATCATATTGATATGTAAAAAATTACGATGTATAGTAATTTTCGTATAGTTTTTAAATATTTGAGTTTTATTTAATAAATTAAAGTAATGTAATCTAGTTTAACTTTAAAAATAAGTCAAATTAACTTTTGAAAAATACAACATATAATAAATATAAATGGAGAGAGGGAGTATAATTATTCTATAGTATCGTTTTCCAAATTAAAACAAAAATATTCCTGTATCTTTCTTGACACCTCACTCGATTTAATTTCATGGACAGACATACAATTCAAAAAACAAAAATACGTGACACTAACATCATGGATCAAATTAATATTCAATAAAATCACATAATCATAGACAATGAAATAATAAATCGCAGCCTTTTTCAGCGGTCTACTGGTTTGACAGAACCTAATAACTTTTGATTCAAATTATACATTTATTTTTATTAAAAACACCACTTAATATGTGTAGATAACTCAACAAAAATCTAATAAACCGTCTTTTCTAAAATTTAAAATTTCCAGCTCCACCTTTACTCAAAAAGTCTAAAAATTTGAGTAAGATATAATTGGTTTGGGGGGGGGGTTTGTGTGTGTGGGGGGGGGGGGGCTATTTAAAGTTCTATATATATCATGAATAGTTTGTTGAATTTCTTTTAACTGTATTAAAGGCCGGTTTATAACTTTGTAATTACATATTTTGTATTTGTTCTTATATCCTTGGTTGAAAACGGCAGAAGATTCAATTTGATTGGTTATTATTTTATTACGCAGAGTCAGAATTTGCTCCACCTCTAATAGAAAAAGTCTAAAAATTTGAGTAAGATATAATTGGTCCGGGGGGTTGGGTTGGGTTGGGGGGGTTATTTAAAGTTCTATATATATCATGAATAGTTATGTTGAATTTCTTTTAACTGTATTAAAGGCCGGTTTATAACTTTTGTAATTACATATTTGTATTTGGTCTTATATCCTTGGTTGAAAACCTGAAAACGGCAGAAGATTCAATTTGATTGGTTATTATTTTATTAGGCAGAGCCAGAATATTCATTAAAATGATTTAAATTTCAAAGTATGAAAAAATTATCACTCGAACAAATCAAAGGAATTTCAACATCTGCTATATTTACATTTAAAATAATTTCAATCATGTATAAATAATATAAACTTTCTATCGACTCTAATCCGTAGACTCTATCTAGATCCATCCCAAGCCCAATTAGAAAGATACATTTTTACTCTTTATAGTTATTTCTATATATAATAGACATATTTTACAACCTATCTAAACTACTTCATTATTTAGTACATCTTGCATGATCTATTGATCAACTAAGTGCTAATAATCAGTTTTCACAATGGTAAGTTTTTGCTTTTTTTTTTTATTAACAAAAGATAGTTTAGTAAAATACAACTCCGATAAAATTCATAATGTGTTTTTTTTAGGGATCGGATGAAAGTGTAACAGAGACTGCTTATATCCCCATGAAGAATCGTCGACAAGGAGGCTTTACTCCCACTTTCTTCATATTTGGTAGTGGTCAACATGAATACTTTTCACATAATTTTCTATCGTAAACCAAACACTAGAAAATATTTTCTACGATAACACACTTAATTATTTGATGTGATTTTGCAGGAATGATGTTGTTGGATAACATAGGATTTGTGGCAAATATGATGAGTTTTGTTGTATATTTTGCATCAGTTATGCATTTTGATTTAGGTGGTGCTGCAACTAATACAACAAACTTTTTGGGTACTGCTTTTTTGCTCACTATTTTGGGAGGCTTTATATCAGATGCATATATGACTCGTCTCAACACTACACTAATCTTTGGCATCTTCCAATTATTGGTAATTTTTTATATTTTCATCAGTATATTTTGAAATATATTAATCGAAAATCAAACCAAATCGTAAATCGTATCAAATCAGAAAAATGTCCGACTAATGATTTGATTTGACTTGGTTTGATATTGGGAAAAAACCCCGACTACATTTGGTTTGGTTTAGTTTTAACTAAAAAAAACCAACCCGACATTATATGTGTAATTTTAAAATTTTATTTTATACATGATTTGAAGTTAAAATTTTTTCACGTATGAGGTATTAAGGTCAGTTATGTTCGGACATGATATGAAGTTAAAATTTTGTTTGAAGATGCCATTTAAGCAGCGGAGCCCACTTATGACCAAGGTCAGTTATGTTCGGACATGATATGAAGTTGTATTTTTTTAAGCAGCGGAGCCCACTTATGACCAAGGTTCATCCGAATTCCCTTCGGCTAGTTTGTGTATCTACTTCAATTTTAACCCTCTTAATGAAAATTCTGACTCCGACACTGAAATTTTCCCTTGTAAACATAAAAACTACCAAAACTTTCCGTACTCTTATATAATCTTACCTAATGAACAAATTCATAGTTCATAAACAAAGTATAATGCACCAAATTAATAAATCACGAATTCCCCCACATAGTACAATCATGAACAGTGACGGACCCAAAATTTCCATTAAAGGGTTTGAAAAAAAAAAGTGGTGCCTAAAATTTGATCGTAGAACCTCAACGTAAGTTTTGAACTCCTCGACCACTAAGTCAACTCTAATATTAAATTTAGGAGGTTCAAAATCAAATATATAGAAATAAAAATTCTTAAAAATGCTTTAAATATACAACGTAATTTTTTGCCAAGGAGGTTAAAGTGAACCCCTCAGCAACCTCTAGTCACGAATAATCAATCTCTTCACATCGAGCATGAGTCTATTTTTACAAAATTTAAAGTTACTAGGCTCCCAAATCTTATGGTCAAACGCCTACGAAAACTTTTCTAGTAATCGCCTTGTTATTTCGCAGGGATACTTACTATTGATACTCCAATCCCACTTCCAAAAACTTCAACCACAACCCTGTGGAGAATCAACTTGCGTTCATGGCGGAAAAGCACTGCTGCTATACACTTCAGTTTACTTAACGGCGTTGGGAGCAGGGGGAATTCGGGGCTGTATTCCAGCCTTAGGAGCCGATCAATTTGAACAGGACGACCCGAAACAGAGCAGCAAGAACATTTCCAGTTTCTTCAACTGGTTCTTGTTGAGCATAACTATTGGAGCATCCATTGGAGTTACTATTGTAGTTTGGGTCAGTACAAATGTTGGATGGGATAAAGGGTTCATTATCTCTATTGTTTGCTGTTTTGCTGGTCTCTGTATTGTTTCAATGGGGAAGCCTTTTTATAGAGTCAGAGTTCCTGGTGAAAGTCCCCTGCTTAGAGTTCTACAGGTGACGGACATACTATTTATTACTTTCTCTCCGTTTATGTGACAATAGTTTAACTGGACACGTAGTTCAATCATGAGTTTTTTTTCTCTATCCATCTCGTATATCATTGTGACACCCTTAATGCTAGGTCTCAATCAAGCAAAGCTGCATTTGTTGCAGGTTTTGGTAGCAGCAGCTCGAAATTGGTCTGTGCAACTACCAACTGATAAGCATAAACTATATGAGATACAGGACCGAAATATTTCTCCTTTAACTGAACAGCGCCTTCCACATACCCAACAATTCAGGCAAGTGTTTCATGTTCAATGCAAGATCAAAAGGTTTTCATGTTTATGTTGTGATCTTATGTTGTCATGTTAATCATGGACAGTTTACTAGACAAAGCTGCAGTTCAAATAGAGGGTACCGATAAGCAAGGAAAATGGAGACTCTGTACTGTTACTCAAGTGGAGGAAGTGAAAATCCTTACCAGGATGATGCCGATCCTCTTGAGTACTATCATCATGAACACATGTTTGGCACAGCTACAAACAATCTCAATACAACAAGGAACTCTAATGGATCCTAGCCTTGGCAAGTTTGACGTACCTGCTGCTTCGATTCCAGTCATTCCTCTTGTATTCATGTCCGCTCTTATTCCCATCTATGAGTTCCTCTTTGTTCCTGTAATGAGGATGATCACTGGCCACCCAACTGGCATAACACACCTTCAGAGGGTCGGGGTAGGGCTCGTCCTCTCAGCTATCTCCATGGCCATTGCAGGAGCTGTGGAAGTGAAGAGGAAGAACGAGTTCAACAACCACAACCATCGCACCAGCCTCTTCTGGCTCTCCTATCATTATGCTATCTTTGGGATAGCAGACATGTTCACACTCGTTGGACTGATGGAATTCTTCTACAGCGAGGCTCCAGCTGGGATGAGATCTCTCTCCACGTCTTTCTCATTTCTGTCACTCTCCATTGGCTACTACTTGAGCTCAGCTTTTGTGAGCTCATCAACTCAATCACTTCAAAGCTCACTTCAAATAAGCAAGGATGGCTTCAAGGGAGAGACATGAACAAGAACCACATCGAGCTTTTCTACTGGTTCCTAGCAATCCTCAGCTTGCTCAACTTTTGGTAAACTATGTATTTGGCCAACTGGTACAAGTACAAAAAGGATGGTCCTATCGATGAACAGAAACTTCTTCAACCAGATATGTCTGCAACTATGAGTATGACCTCACAACAGACCATCTCACAAGAAGTGAGAAGAAAAATGGAACAAAACTAAAGTTCAAGTATAAAAACTTTCAAGTCATGAGTTCAGGAGTATGTAACTTTCTAAGCAATTAATATAATTTTGCATTTTCGCAACTAGAATTTCAAGCACATTTATGTAAGGAATACAAAGTATGATTTCCCACAAACAGTCGGCACTTGGTATAAGCAAAAGAAAATTGTGAAGCAAATTGTCTATTTAAAAGGAGGGAAGGGAGAATTCCTATAGCTTCTGGAGTCCACATCACTAACCAAAATGCAGCAAAAATGAGCTGTATTAGAAAGCATCTCCAATTAAGATCATGAACTATTGCTACTACTCCATTCCCATATGACATCATAGTGTTCAGTAAAATCTGCATTCACGGGACTGCTATCTTTTCTTCTAAAAACAGCAATTTGGGAGGCAAATCCTGGTTCTTTGTTAGTTTCTCCCCCAACACCACTGAACTCGACATCATAATTATGCCTTAAAGCTAGCTCAGATGCCCATTGACAGAATTGCTGTCTAGTCCACTCGAACTTGTGATCGTGATTGCGGAATTTGCATGACTGCTGCTGGCTCTTCTCATCTGGGTCATCATCCTGGTATTGGGGAGTAGATTTCTGGAGAATCACATTGTATTCATAATTGGGAGTGGAGACTATAAGAACCTGTGGACAAAATGAACTGAGAACAATATCCCCAAACGAACATGCGTCGTGTTCCTCCATGTGTTCAATCACCTATAGTTGATCAAAATGCCCAGCTTTCACGATCAAAAATGTGTTAATGCTTTAAAGATTCTATGGAAGAAAGAAAAGACAGAATCCAAAAATATATACTGCAGAAAAAGCAAAGTTTCATTTAACCACTTAAGCTGATGAAATGGCTTAATTGGGACAACATAAGTGCCAATAAAGAACGTTGGAAGCATCATTGATGCATCACTCACCTCCCTAGCAAGACTAATTTCTTCAAACTTAGATTATGTGTTTAAGTGTATAGACACTACTAAACCACTAGAAAATATCATCACATCATTATTCACAGTGAAACTAAAATAAATTATATTGAACCAATCATAACGATAAGAACCACCCGCTCCAATATAGTTCATCACATAGGAGTGGAAATATTGAAGAAATCTGCCAGCACTATAATCTAGCAACCCATAATGAAAACTCAGTTTCTAATTTCCCCTCCCTCCCTTCCTCCCTCGTAATGAGTGCTAAGCTCTGTACTCTTCTGGTAGGCGAATGAATATGCCATATCTCTGGCAGTTTCATATGTCAAGGGAGCAGAAAAATCAGTCTGCCCTCTGCTACAAATCAAATACATAGAAGTTCTGAAGATGCCACTTACACCAGCCTCTAACTTAGATAATGGCAAGGTTCAGAAAACGGCTTCCTCTGAATAAACACTTCGGATCACATATTGTTTACTGCTCCAGAATATCTACCTTCTGACCTCAAATACTAATACATGAGTACATGATATCTAACACACTAAACCATCTACAGCGATCAAGTTGACAGATCATATCACAGAGTTCACCGATCAACTCAGTTGCTTCAATGAAAAATACTGTACATATAACCAGCCATAGACTTCATTGTGGGGATGGATATAAAGTTCATCAGCATTTTTACACAAATATTTCATGAAACTCGAAATGCCCGGAAGTTGATTTTTTTAAAGAAAAAAAAATCAGTACAACATCATGAAAGCTAATTAACAATCAATAGAAGAGAAACTGATTACCTCCAAGCAGGTTGCAATATCATATCCACACAACCGAGAATCACAAGACAAAATCGAACCATCATATAGTATTGCAGACTTGATACTGTTGATTGGTTGTTCAGCTTCTATATTTCCATTGAGTTTTGAATGAAGTATCTGGAAGTTGAGAATTATCTTAGGTGAAAGCATAAATAAAAGTCTAATAATAATTTGAGACCAGCAATGCATGTGATTGGTATTCTTTTGGGCCTTCTTTTGATGATTAACATTTTGTACAAACAAAAACACAACGTACATTGTTGCAGTGGGTCACATCAGGTTCTAAAAAGTGTATCAGTATCCATATCCAGGAACCTTACAGAAAGTCAGTTCCCACCTAATCTAATTCGAGAGATAACTGAGAGGAAGTCCTAAAAGCTATCAACATCATATACATTCTGCATGTGGTAGACACTAAAGTATAGAACTATGCTCCATCAGTGCAAAATATTTAGAAATTAATTGGAGCAGTTTTTTAAGATCTTCAGAAGTTTCTTAGCATCTTGAGCTGACATTTTTGACCTCATTAGTATAAAGGTTCTGATAGTCTTAAAAACAACCAATGATATTATATTGACGATGGTATGAAGTTGCTTGCCATTCCAAAAAGAAAAAAAGGAGATAAGATCTTTTTCACTTCCATGCAATTCATTACATGAAACCATTTTTCCAGACTCTATAACCATATACCACCATAAATTGAATATTATCTACTTCGGAGCTTCCAATGCCAGAATATGGAAATAGAAACCTATATCATCGACATAGGTATATAGCAAGGAAATAGACACACGTGCCTCAGTGTGTATATTTCATATAGATATTTTTTGACAGGTAAAAGGACCTTGACATTTTGGTCTAGGAAACATCTTTCTAGCTTTGGCAATCCAAATATAATGTCATTAACTATCAAATATACAATTTCACACTGAAATCATAGCTAAATTGGATTTAGTTGATGACACAAGATAATATCTTAATATTGGATTGACAGAAAATGACCATCGCAGTTCCTGAATTTTCTCACTTGAATAACAGGTTCAGTTTCAAACCTACACGGTTAAGATAGAAAATGCACAAGCTCTGATAATCATTGCCAAGAAAAAGAAATGCAGTAAAAGAATTAGTTATAGGACAGTTACATAGAGATTAGGATAGCAAAAAAGCAGTGTCAAAGGGCTGTGAATGCATCAGACCTTTGCAGCACGAGCAAGAGCTCTCTGTGAAATATCAACACCTGCTATTTTCTCAAGAGAGGTTTGATAAGCTAATAAAGACTCCAGAAGACTTCCAGAACCACATCCAAAATCAACCTGCAATGGAGTACAGATCAGAACAAGCCCTTTAAATATCTAAAGAGACTGAAAAATCATTTGAAAAGGCTAATACCAAAGAGGCAGCACAAGATTCTCTAATGTGCTGCACCGCATATTCAACGCGTTGTTTTGATAATGGGGGAGAGAATAAGGCCTGTTCCATTCTATCCTCCAGGGGTACTGTCACACGCAGCAAAGTGACTTCACATTTCATTAAGCAAGTACCTGCCTCCAGAGAGTCCAGAGAGGAGAGGGAACTTTAAATTATAGGAACAAATCAGAAACTTTAAATGGTTTGGACACGATAAGTGATCAGCGGAAAGCAAATTCTATATTAGAAACCAATACAAGTAGGGCAAAACCAATCAGAATAAAATGACACAGATGCCTAACTTTACCTGAAGACAATAATGAAGTGATATTTGCAGAATCATGAGCCACTGCTAGAACAATCTCTTTGGCAGGCAATTCCATAGTAAAACATGCAGACTGGTCAACGGACATCTGTGTTACAACTGCTTCAAGAACAGGAGATACGGCTCCACTGCCAATCTCAAACTCAAACTCTTCAGACCCTTCAAGATGTTCCATAATGCTATCCCTTTCCGTGGCTAAATATATCTTGTAAGTCACACACACCAAAGAACCACTAGATGGAGTCGTTCCAGATGATAATTCTTCTTCAAGTGTGTTATTCTGTACATTAGAGTAGCTAGGACACACAAAGCTTCCTGCTAGTGTTGCACTGCCCCACTGATATTTGGGCAAAGTTTGACATAATGTGAACTCCTTAACAAGCTGTTGAGGATAAATAAGAATATCAAATCCCTTTGCAGATGATGTGATCTCTTCCACAGACATATCAACTTTATCAAGAAATCTATCCAACCATGAGAGAACTTTTAAGGAAGTACTATGAATTGCATCAATCTGTTTCTTATAAGTTTCCTTTGGAGAACACAGCAGAATCAATTCCTGGCACTTGGAGTATATCTTCACTGTACATCTGTAGACTAGATTACACCCTTCTTGTGCTACAGAAGTAGCTGCAAGACCCCCTTGATTAGTTTCGTTTTCACCTGATGATGTATCCCTCAATCTTTTACGTCCATGTAAATCTGGCAGAAGTTCAACGGAATCGCTTGAAAAGACAGGTTCAGATAATCGATGCTGGCGGCAAAATGTACAGAGAATATCTCTTGGAAAAGAACCCCTCCAATTGCTCTTTGTTGTGAAAGCTGTGGGAAGTTCTGCAGCAAGTATTGCTTCTCTTGACAACTTGTAAATTCCACTGGGTGTCTTGTTGGCAAGTAATCTTGAGAGGAAAAAAAAAGAGAAGAGAAAATGAGCCCCACTAGTATGCATGAAAAAAGAAGAAAGAAATAATTATGCAAAATCAACAATAGAAACTGAGCATCAAGGATAAATAAAGAAGCCTGAAGGCAAACACAAAAATAAGAAAGAACAGAAATTCCTGAAGTACAACATTGTGACTTCAGGTGAGTGTTGGGCAACCTAAACTCATCATGCAAGTCCACTGTCTCCATTATTTGGCTCACCGCACCCAGACCAAAGGGGGGATACTTACTACAACGGCCATCACAATTCAAACATATTCTACATGTCAATCTGGTTTAGAATTCACCAGATTAAGTTTTGATTCGACCAGTTTATTAAAATCTCAAAAATGATGCTACAGGACATACCTGTAATATGCACGCAAGGATAAATCTTCATAAAAAAGATCAGTAGATTTCCAAGTGTATCCTACAGACGCCAAAATTGCATCACCACATATTTCTTGACCAGATAGGTAAGTCGCGATGGTATTCACATATCCTTTAAATGAACTAGCTTGTTTCATATACAGCTCTGATGATGAACCAATCATTGTGGACTCGGGAGCACAGAAGTACAACCTCGTTTCTGAGGAAGCTTTGCCAATAGTCCTGTAACAGAAAAAAGGGGTTCATCGTGAAAGATATAGCAAATGCTTGAGTCAAATGGAAAAAATTGTTTATTTAATCAAGCCTTTTCTTACATAACCGCAAAGCTACCTTACTGCTCACGTTGAACCATCAAAAAAATTCCAATCCCCCATATATAACCACTTTATGGGAATGTTCTCGGTTTTGGTCATACAAGATTGTTGTCTAGCTTAACTACATAAATTCCAAGATGCATAGAGTATATACCATAGCAGCATGGAAGAAGAAACCATACAATCTATTAGAGAACTCTAGATAGAAGCATAGTCCGATACAGGTTTTAAAATGATCAGTTTAACCTTCATGGTTTTAGATGGACTCATTGTACTTTTGAAATTTTGGGTTCAGATTTAATACTGGTTGAACTGTTAATGATTTTCACATGTCAATTAAACTCTGTCAAAAATACTGGGTTCATTTGGACCCCCAGCACAAAGGCTGCATCAGCCACTGGATAGAAGCTCATTCATATACTTCTTACCATACTGCATTAAAATCAACTTCTGATTGCTATAAATCAAGCAGACTGTATTACAAAATTTTCACAGGCCAAACAAGGTATTACAAAATTCTCACCTTGAAATCAGAACCTTAGAAGCATCCTTAACCCCTAATTCCTTTGCAATAACATCCAGGTAATAATTGCCAGAAGAGGCATTAAGTATCACAGGTTCCACAGTCTTCTCTGCTGAAGATGGAACACGTATTGCTTCAAATGAAATGCTCTCTGGGAAATTAAGTTCATTCTTTGGTAAAGATTGTATAATCTCAGGAGGGTGTGGAGTTAGCCTCTTCAATGACCGCTTCTCTTCAGAGAACAAGAGGGAATCTTCTAATCTCTTGGCAGCTTCAATAATAAGTGACATCACCAACAAGGGATTTGACTCCATTTCAGATGATATATATTTACATAAGCTATTGATCTTTGCATCAAACGTGGCAATAGCTACCAGAGGAATAAATCCATTGAGGTGACCTTCTCTCGCCAACGCTGATCTGAAGTGACCACTAAGTGGGTGAATTGCAGGCAGGAACTTTCATCAACAACCGGAAATGAAAAAAATGAACAGTAAAATTAACATCAGTTAGGTAGTTCATTAGCTGTAGAAAAGTTGCATTCATGAACTACATCCTATTAGTCAAACCATTCACAACATTTAATACTACTCACACAAATAAGTCAGTAATCCCATTCAATGAAAATGCAACCGAAAAAAATTAATAAACCTTTATGAGCATTAGATATCTCACACACTCTAGCATGCATAACATGTCATTTATCCTTGTTGAAACAATGCTAATAAAACATAGTAGACTATTAGAAACCAGCTTCCCAGACAAGTTCCTATATAATTTCATCAGATACATCCTTATGCTGATAAACATGTATATAAGTCAAAGTTTTCACTCGATCTCCATGGCTAGTCAAACTATGAAATATTTCAGCTCTCCCCAAAAAAAAATTGCATCACCACATTTTACACTAATAGAGTTGCATACCTCAATTGAAAACAAATATGATAGTCGACCAACCAATTCATCCCATGCTTGCTCCACGGTGAGATTATCTTCTTTAGGCTGGAATTGGATACCTAGCTGCAGATAAATAACAACCACGAGTGGTCAATGCATTAGCTTTTCATTGACATTTGAAATCTAAGATTCAAGCTGAGACAAAAATCAGAACTTGTCCACTTCATATGTTAAAACTGATCACTAGAGCATGCAGAATTACAGATAAGCAACAAACATGAGCTAATGATGAACTTCTCATAGACATTAAATATCTATGTGACAAGCATGAGCTAGTGATGACCTTCTCATAGACATTTGAATATCTATGAAACAAGCTGAGAGAAAAAATTCATCAACTGTTCACTTCATTTGCAGTACTCATCATAAGTGCATGCTTAGCTTAGATAACTTTAAGGGAAATGAAGAATTTATGATAAAGAGTTGGTTGGTTCTACGACGGTACAACCTGAATTATCAGCAAAAGAGAAAGTAAAAAGTTGTTTCCTTGAGTTGAACCCGATTTAACCGAGTCCTAATATTTCTTTTTCTTTTGTACTGGGCTATTCTAGAGCCCCAAACCGTCAGGCCATTGTGATAGTCAACATTCACCAATAAAGGCAACATTCAAAACAATCTGATCCAAGGAGATACTCCAAGAAAATAATTCTATGGAATGCAAAGGAAATAAGAAAGAGTGTCAATCAACTACAACTTCAACATCAACACTGTCGACAAAAAACGGATTGCATGAAGTAACTAAAAGAACACATTTTATACAGAACACCCTTAATGTCAGACTACGCTCCAAAACACACAGCATTCTTGATCTAGCCATCACATGACATTAACAAAAAAAATTGATGACAAGGGAAACCCGCAGCTGCTACCCTAACCCCCGCTCCTATGCAATAGCTTGCAAACCACATAGGAGGGTAACCCGTACTAGGCAACCTGGTACGACGAGCTCGACCCAGAAGGCAAACCAATTGCTTCCGCTGGCAAGGGGTTTCGAATTTGAGACCTCCAATATGGAAGTCCAAAGTCCAAATCATTGGGCCACCCCAAAGGGTCATGACATTGACAATTTGACATCACCAAACACATCTCCTATGGCAAAGCCACACTCCTGTCTGTCAAATATTTAAATAGCTCAAGAGCAGAGAGTAAGACAAAACCTGTTGTATAGCCTTCTCAGCAGCAGATTGCTCGGCATCCTTCTTTCTTCTGAAGACTTCAGAGACTACTGAAAATTCTGGAAGTTGCAGAGAACAGCGATAGAGGCAAGGACCTCTCTGAGAGATCACTAAACCAGGACATCCATTTTGTACAACCTCTTGAACTTCCTCGACCGTATAGCATGCTTTAGTACCAAATCTCTGGTGTATGATAGCCTTAGGCGTGAAAGGTAATTTCTTTGGACCACTCGCTGGGCCTTTTCCATTTTCCATAGCTTTGCCAGGAGAATTGAATACTTATAATAATTCAATTCCTACACTGAAAAAGTGTTTAAAAACTAATTTCCATCGTGCATCATATATAAAGCATATTAACACCAAGAACACAGTAAAACAGTACATACCAACAATTCCCTAATTAGATTTGACTACGCATTCCATTGACAATAAGCCAGCAACAGGAGAAGTAACCAATCTCCATCCACATGTCAATACTTAATTCAACAGCTAACCAGGTTCTAGAGAAATCCTAACATGTTTAGACTTTTCGACAGCAGCATGTTCAGAGTCCAAAAATAGATTCTTTTTCTAATTTCACCCCACACAACATTATCAGAAACAAAAAAAAAAAAAAAAACGGAATACATATACCCTTTCTACACCAAGCAATAACAATGGAATACACATACACACAGTATCAAAATTCGCTGCATTTATACCAGGAATTTATATGATTAACGAAAACTCTGTTTCTAAAGTACCGCTTACATGTATAACAACACATAAACCAATCATTCGTTCACCACTACAAAACAAAATCAGTTTCTGGGTCCTCACCAAATGACAAGAATTCAAGAATCGGCAAAACGAACCAACAAACAAAAAGTTATGCTTGTGGGTTGAGTGGTTATCTTTGAAAGATACCTCAAAAGAAAAAAAGGGCCCCAAGACTTACTTAACAAGATAAGCAAAATAGTAACAGAGAATCAAGAATGGCTGAAAAAAGATTGTACCTTTATATCAATTGGGGGTATAGGAAGGGTTACAAAGTAAGAATCAAACACCCATCAACAAGAAACCAAGAAAGATAGCACCTTTTACTAGCAATGATAACAAATAATCTAAGAAAGGGTGAAGAAGATAGTACCTAATACTGAACAAGTAGATACACAAATGTGATTAGTGACATGCATAAATTGTGAATTTTGAAGAATTGGTGAGGGTGGTGGGGGTGGGGTGGGGTGGGGGTTTGGGAATTTGAAAAGATTATAGTAATAATGGGAGTTAAGGGTTTTGGTTTTATGTAATGGACTCATAGACTATTGTATTTATCTAGTATGTTTTCGTATTAAGAAAAATAACCTCTGAATTCATTTGGGAGTTATGGGCTCATGATGCTATATCGCTATATATAAGAAAGAATTGTTATGCGATTGGTGAACTCTTTTCTTTTTGCGAACAGTCAATCAAATTGGATCACGTATTTTAAAATATGTCGCTACATCATGTATATGCATTCGTTTTTTTATAATTTTTATGTTCCAGCTCGTGTGGGCCAGACAGGGAACCCCTTCACGTGTTGCACGCGGCAAGAAATCCTTCGAGAGCCCCGCCCGAATAATAAGTTGACATTATGAATTTACCATTTTATCTCTATTAATTATAAAGTGGATGAATTAAAAAACTTAAGATTGTCAATAAATTCTACATTTTTCAAAGTAATTAATTGAGGATATTGTAGGTAAATAAAAGATTATTTTTTCATGATTTGTCAAAATGGACGAGTAATTAGAAAAATTAGTGTAATATTATCGCTATATATCAATCTTAGTTCATTGTATTTGGATTTGTTGAACTTGAGTGAAGATCATGTGAAAACTGCATATTTATTTTCACGAAATAATGATAAGATATAATATATTGTATTCTCCCCATATCCGACTTTTGAAATTTAATTGATATATGTAAATATAAAAGAAGAAGAGAAAATAGTATTAGTCCCAGATGATTGCTATATACCAATTTTAGTTTCTTATAAGTATTTCAATTGATTGAACTTTGAAGTTAAGGATTTTTTTTTTGGATATAATATTTCTCTAACTTCACAATGTAATGAAAATAGGTACATAAATTTTTATAGATACCCTTTCTATGCTTGATTTGTGAAATCTCGTTGATTTATGTTATTGTTGTTCAATTTTATTTTGTATAATCATTATTCTAAACACATTTAATCTTTAATTTAATAAAATAGGAAATTTTAGTCCATTAATCTATCTTTACATTTTGATCAAGACTACTTTTTTTTATGTGAATTTAATGATAATGCCCCTGAAATATTGAGTAGGTTATTGCTTAATGGAGTACCACGATACCAATAAATTTTCATCCATTAATATTTTCTTCTTCAATGCTCTTTTAAGAGGGTTTTATATAAGTCTAAAATTTAAATGTGCGTAGATCAATAATATATGGGCAAACGTTGATCTATAGCAATAATTCAAGGATTAAATATGTTATTTTTTCTAGAAATAAATTTTTAATCTAGACAAACACTCTGACGGAAAGATGGTTTTGCAGGAAAAAAAATAGTTTTTTAAAAGAAAAGATAATGATAATTTACACCTCTGTCAATGAAAATATACAAATTTATCGCTTAATTATTACTAATTAAGACATATTTTCTTTCTTATAATTTTTAGTTAACTAAGGTTAAAGTAATTAGTTGAAAACGTAAATATTCATTATAAATAAACAGTCTATCCTTGTAGAAATTCGTGTATCAAATAGAGCGTAATGGAGGATGAATGTAGCTTTTTGCTAAAAAATTATTTAATGCTAATGATCTATTAAATTTAAATTTCGATTAAGATTATTTAATTATTAATCAAATATTTCAAACTTTGAGCCTACATAAAGATTTTGAATTATTAAAAACCTATGTAAATATAAGTCATCAAATAAAAATCTAAAAAATAATTAATGCACCAACTTTCCAAGCATTTATGAAATTCTAGGGTTGAAGAGATGTTCTACCAATGAGGTAGAAGGTTTAAACTCCACCAATACCATTATATTCCCTTCCTCTTTATCTATCAGAACAGATCAGACTATTTATTATTAATTGATTTGAATATAGCACGTTCATCTCGCTTTTCGTTCATTTTGACCACGAGCATATCCCTCTTCCTCCCTTTATATAATTAAAAAAAACATATATAAAATCTAGTTTGAATGGGCATTTCGAGAAACTTAGTAACTAAGTTGGTTCGCTTGATGAACTTTCAGCTTATTGACGATGATTCTTAAGCAACATATATTCATCGTAATACTCAATTTTACCTCCTCTGGATTAAAACTAACTTTTCTTTTTCCTAAAATACCTAAATTCTTTTTATTTTTAGAAAAATGACAAAAAATTATACCTTTAAGTTCTCTTATTACCATTATCCCCTATTAGTTTTATAAAAATTTTAAAACCCCTCAATTTTGCACATCATATTAATGTATTTGTGCATCAGATTAAGTATCTCACGCATCAAATCAGTGTATCATGTATAAAATATACATCATATTAGTGTATCATGTATAAAATAATGTATCTTACTTAACGATTAATGTATCTCGCATATCAAATTAATGTATCAGCCCTTACATTATTGTATCAGTTTGAAAGATTTCTGTAATTATAAACTTATAAGGAACAAATGATAATTTTTATGTGATCTTTTTTTTAAACTTTAACACATGCTTGTGCAATTTAACAAGAACAAAAAATGAAAGTCTTAAGTGATGGGAAATGTAAAATTTGGAGTTGTTGAATGCAATATAATCTCTTGTATCAGAAACTTTACTAGACACAATACAAAAATCTCAAGCTAAGGCTTAAGCAACACTTCCAAACTAAACTATCTAAATGGTCTGCAATTCACAGCTTTCAACAAATATGTTGAAAAAATCTAACTGAAGTTTTGAGCAAGATTTGTTTTGACATCATGCACCATGTTACTGTAAACACAAGAGCGAAAATCCGGCCTCCGGTAAGGCCAACAAGAACAACCAAAAGTAGAACAATACTAGCTGAACTCTGCTCTTTTCTGGCTAAACTAGACACCTTCACAGTGGTCGCATCAAGCACTTCTTCAGCACTCTTTCGACTATCAAGTTGAGTTGTAACATCATTTTCCGTTACTGGGATCACCTGATTACTTATCTTTCTTCTGAACTTCTTTGCGATAAATCTCTTCATCTTTGATTTCTGAGATTTCTTTCGCTTGAATTCCAACAAGTCACTTCTCGATTCTTCTTCTGTTGAGTCTATTCCTTCGCGTATCAGATTATCATACCTACTGGACTCAGAGGAACTCAACTCTTCTTGCTGTAATTCCGTCTTGAAAACGCAATCTTTTTCTTCTAACTCAACCATTTTGGCTCCAGAGGATCTCCAGACTTGCTGTACCATCAAAAGACTCCACCTTTGTGCTCCTGCAACAGTCATGATCCATCTATATACGCGTTCACCCGAATACTCAATGAAGTACAACAAGAAAGCTGACATTGTTATTCCCATTACAAGTTTCTTTGTTCCTAAAACCAAAACCACCACCAGAAAGACCTTCAGAAGCGCGATTAACACCGTGTTTTTATCAACAGTTTCATCAAGATCAAATCTTTCATCTTTTTCCTGACACCCCTTTAACTCAGACTTCTCAATTATGCAACATACCGGGGAAGGTGGAGTCGAAAGAGAGCTTAAAGGGAACTCAGCCACCACTGGAGGAGCCCTCTTTTTCTTGGATGTCTTCATGAACTTTCGACGATTCTTGACAAAAAGATCCACAAGGGAAGAAGGGAAACCAGTTTCCACCATAAGAGGTTTTTGAGAATGAATATGGTCCTTCACCAATTGAGATATACTTGTCTTCTTCAAATTCTTCCATGGAAAAGACATGTTTGAAGATATTCCAAATTCAGACTCAATAAAGATTCCCTCTAAATATTTAGTATCTGAGACAAGAAGCAAGAATATAACAAGGGTCAAGACATTATAGAGTTGGACTGTTGAAACATGGCATGATCTTGGACAATAATATAGATGGAAATGAAATGAAGATTTATGTCTGGTCACGCGTATCGATTCGAAAATAAAAATTTATTTTGGAAGAAACAGAGAAGGAGAGAGGAGATTATAAAGAGATGGTTCAATAAGGCATGTTTAAATTCTAAATCATTGGAGGAAGGTGGTGTGAAGCATAAAGTAGAAACACTATAATTAGAGGTCCTACTATGGTGCCAAAACTTTTTCTCTTTTCAATGTATACACACAGGCAACACTCTCCACCTCCGTTTCGATTTGATTGACCTATTTTGAATTGACACAAAGTTTAAGAAAATAAAGAAGCGTGGTATTAAACATGTCATATGAAAAGTTTGAAATTTAAAGAAAATAGTCATTCTTTTTTAAACGGACTGAAAATGAAAGTAGATCAAGCAAATTGAAACGAGGGAGTGTAAAATATCTTTTGTTTTCAATCTTTGTATTCTTTCTTATGTGGGGGAGGAAAGAGAAGATTAGGTAAGAAGCAACATTATGCCTCATGATACACATGCTTGATATGAAAAAATATATTCCCACACTCAAATAATTCCATTACATTTGTGATGTGTGTAAACAATTAGAATTGATGCACTACCACTTGTAAATTGTCACACTCATCCAAGTATATATTTTTTTAAGACAAGATAGTTCTGTTTCCTTTCAAACAATCCAGTTAATCAAGTTACTACACAGAAAAAAAGAAGAGGAGAGAATCTGTTGCCATGAATCAACAGGATTTTTCCAATTGCCAAACTGGTAAAAGGTACAAATAAATGGCCAACATACAGCCCAATGATAAACATAAATACAACCTAGATGGACTGATGAGCACAATTGTTTCACAGCACGGTTACGTAACCCTTACACAAGTTGTCACAAGGATGGAATGCCAAGTTCCAATTAAACTGTAGCATGAACATAGTGGCAAAATGAAAAAACTGGAACTGGATTTCAAAGAAAAAAATAATAATTCTAACCCTTCTAATAAAAAGTACTTAGTGCTGTGATTCTCCTATCCGAAGGGAATCATCTGTTCTTGGCTGATTTTGAATGTGGTAGCGTTCCAAACACTTTGTCCCAGAAGGAGGAGGTGATACCAAAACCTTTGTTCTGGATACGAAAATGATGATTCAAGTGATATTTCTGTGAAAGAAGGGCAAAAGATCACTTGTTAGATCATAGAACAGGTTAAGAATACTGCATCTTATCGAGATTCATAAATTGAGATGAAAATATCACTTCTACACAACCCCAGGCAGACACTTCTTTATCACACTAAAGAAAGGATTAAACCACAAACTATAACTGAAACAACAGTTTCAACTCTCAAGTACCACAAGTGAAAACATAATTTGCAATGGTATAACAAATCTCATGTTAGTAGTTAAAAAGGTTAAACAAAGAAACCAGCAGGGTCTAAAAAACATCTTCTCAAACTGACACATTATTACACCTGACAGGAGACATCACAAAAAAACTAACTGAAAAACCACAATGAAGCCGTTGGGGAGATGTTAACAAACACATCCTCTTACCTTGAGATTTTTAGGCACTTCAACTGTTGGTTGCCCGTGATGCAAGTAGTAGTGGGTTACATCATACATAACATAGCCCAATAAACCGCCTCCAAACAAAGCAGGAGCAGTAGTGGGAGTTGCCAGGAATTTGATCAAGTTCCAGAACTGCAATTACAAAGTACAGTATCAAAAGTTGTGGGAAAAGCAACTATTCATTGCTCTTCAGCACACTCCAAAATTCAGCATAAGTATAGTCGTGATCAATGTTGTTAGAATATGAATAGGTTTATACAATCCTATTAGAATAGGAATAGTTTATACAATAATATTAAAATAGGAATAGGTTTATATAATCCTATTAGAATAGGAATAGGACTACTAAATAGTATCCTATTTGGTAAAGGATTGTATTCTATGGTCTATAAATAGGGTCTCATGTAATAATGTAGATACAACAACAACAATTCAATATTATTTTTTCCCTATATTTCTCACATGGTATCAGAGCCTCTACGATCTTGGTAAACAATCAAAGAGCTTCAGCTGTCGGCGGGCGGCTATTACTCATATATGCCGCCCGTCTGGCCAATGATTATGTTAGCAAAAGTTGGGTCACCGTGTATCTTTCTAGTGACTATTTTCCTATATTTAATTTTGTAGCACCGTCCCATCATTCCGGTGACTATTTTTTTATATTTAATTTTGTAGCACCGTCCCATCTTTCCGGTGACTACCTTTTTTTGCATATCTGATTTGCGTAGCACCGTGCATCTCCCGGACTACTTTTCATATTGAATTTGTGTAGTACCGTGGATTTTTTTTTTCGAACTATTTTCTCATATCTGAGTTGCATAACATCATATGTCTTTTCAGTAACTTAGATTTGATTTGCATAGTTCCATTCGTCTTTTCCGGTGACTCCTCAAATCTGATTTGCGTAGGGTTGTGCCATCATTCCAATCCTACCTATATAATTTCTCTTTTTCATTAGGGCCGTGCCATCATTCCGACCCTACCCATATTATTTCTCTTTTTTGTCAATGGGGTCAACTATCCTATATAATTTCTATTTTCTAGTTGGGTCGTGACATCATTCCGACCCTACCTATATAATTTTATTTCTTAGATTGTGACCATTTTTAGCCATCAAATCTAATACTACGGCATATGAGCATGTTCCAATAATTATTTTGGTGACTTTCTTATTTAATATTAACTCATCTATTGATGCCAACATGATCCATATACTTTATATTAGATTTGAGCACTTTGTTGCTCAGGGGGAGTTTAGTAGCCTTGTATGTCGATTGTGTTGTGTCATCAATTGTGCAGATCACTCTATGGTCTAGAATAATTTTTTCTCAAGCTTGGGTTGGGAAGTTCAACACCAACATTATGAATCAAATCAGTATTTCATGCGAAGATTAAGCACATTGAGATTTACTGGCATTATGCATCAAATCCATCAAATTCAGTATTTAATGAGAAGACAAGCACATTAAGATTGACCGTCAATTTTGTGAAGTCTGCAAATATCTCACCAAGCCCCTCATCGGTCCCCGTGTTAATTACATTTGTAACAAGCTAGATGCATGAATTGTACGCACTAGCTTGAGGGGGAGTGTTAGAATATGAATAGGTTTATACAATCCTATTAGAATAGGAATAGTTTATACAATAATATTAAAATAGGAATAGGTTTATATAATCCTATTAGAATAGGAATAGGACTACTAAATAGTATCCTATTTGGTAAAGGATTGTATTCTATGGTCTATAAATAGGGTCTCATGTAATAATGTAGATACAACAACAACAATTCAATATTATTTTTCCCCTATATTTCTCACAAATGTCATTTGAGGAAAGCAAATAATAAGAGCCTATGATTTTCAACTTGCAACATTTTGTGTAGAAACTACCAACTTTGACTAGCTGTTGATGTAGGCTAGTATTATATCCCTTTAGTTGCTATGGCCATGTAGACTCTTCCAAAATTAAACTAGAATTTGTCAAGTGGATTTTCATGTAATATCTGATGTATACCATCCAAGTACTTAATTCCTTTTAGTGTTTTTCTTCAATTATTAGGCAGATAAAATGGCCTTGCCAATGCATTGCTTGACCTCTGAAAACCATATGTAGCAACAATGGAGGAATGGAGAGAGTAATTATCTTTTATTTCACGTAAAGCGGTTTTAACCATTTGAAATTAAGATCTTCTAGATTTGTGTGGAATTACAAAAAAAAACAAGGTTCTCAGGTTAAAATATAAACCAATGCTAAGATATTAAATCCAACATACTGGTACAAGGAGAATAGCAGTTGCAGCAGGAGGAAAAACCAGCCGTAGACCATCCATGGGATGCTTATGATGGCAGCCATGAAGAAGATAATGAATAGTGTTTCCCCTGTAACAAAAGATCAGTTTAAGCACACAGAAATAAAGAACCTGAAGCAGAGTGCTAGAAGAACATTCCCTTCTCAGGTTACTAAAAGAACAGGGAGAGCACTAACCAATAGCTCCTTGTATTGATGTGGAAAAGAAAACGATGAAGAGTGTATTCCATCAGTGTCCAGATGAAAATGCCAAAAACCACCAACAGTGCCACCTCTGGAACAGTACGACCCATACGGATAGATACGTAGATGCTATAGCACACAACTGGAAGCCATATGGTAGGAATTGCCCACCAAACTGTGCGAGTCAGAAACTGTTTCACAAATTAAAGGTATCAATACCTTATGTACATAGTGAGATGATGCGAAAATGAATTATTTCACGTGGGGTGGGGTATTTGTATGGTACACTCTAGCAAGTTTTATATCAATCTTACATAGAAACGTATGGAAAAAAAAATTCTAACATTAACTATACCTCCCAAAAATCACTTTCAAAAAATCGAGGACCTTCCTTGCTGACAATGGGCTGGTGAACCCACTCTTGATAAGCTTCTCCAAGGTGGCCAACCTGAGAGCACATTTGAGGAGTCAAAAAATACAAGTAGTAATAAGACGGTTATTTACTAATTTCAGTTAGAATAGAGAGATTTGGGCCAAGGAATCTGTTAGACATGACAAAGAAGAAGACTTCGCAAAAACTTTATATAACAAAAAAAGAAGAGCAAGAAGAAAAAGTGCTTGCAACAGTAAAACCATATATAATTTCCCATCTGAAAGATCATGAGAAGGAAATACATCACCACATATTATTCCTTTCTACTTCTTTTCTGTCATTGTTTTTTTTAATTTTCTGTGTACAAGTAGAACAAAGAAATGCATTATGGAACAAAACGAAATGATAAGGCAAATGTATCTGCTAGTACGTACTGGAATAATCTTAATTACATAATGAAAAAACCCTGATGATTGGCAGCAAAGAAGATCAAGGGAGAGAAGGTAAACCTTACAGACACATGTCCAGATCTAAATAAAAGATTCATCATCCATCCCAAAAAGAAAAACAAAGTTTGGAGTATGACGGTCAAATGGTCTACTTCTCGGCAGAAATTTTGACACTGCTTCATTAATTTTATTAATTACTTAGAAACTACATATAAGAATACCCTCCATCACATTTTATAGTGAATGCACTTCCTTAACTGTATATAGGATGTCAATTTCACCCGTGTACTACATTAATGAGAGTGGAGGAAAATAGTGAAGTAATGACCAAAAAAATAGAGAAAGCATCATATCAGAGTTGAAAAGCTAAAAATAGTTAATGAGTTTGAAATTCTTGCAACTTTAAGAATAATATTTAGCAGTAGAACTCCATCAAATATTTTGAAATGCCCCAAATGGAAAGAGTGTAATGTAATTGGAGCAAATGGAATACTATACAATAACTACTACTACTACACCTTAATCCTAAGCTAGTTGGGGACATGGGGTATGGTATATGAATCCTTACTAGAAGTTTCTATATTTCGTAGTGGCATATATATATGTCAAATTGGATTAAGAGACTTCTAGAAAGCATAAGACCAAGAGTAAACATATTAATGTGGCTAAATTAGTCCCAACTCAAAACTATAAGGTGGAGTAAAAACATTTTTTAAAATTATTTAATAAATATGAGAAGAAATGTAGTTAAAAAAACATTTACTTCCCCCAAGTTAGGTATTAAATAAAGGAAGAAAATAAATATAAGATGTAGATTGTAGAGTTTTACCTGGTGTACAAGTGGCTTATCTAAATCCACAGTGAAGCCTTGTGCAACCATCGTGGACACCAGCTAATTGCTAGTTATAGCAAAGGAAACAGAAAGTAGTTAGAAGGCTGCTAAGATATGGTTCTACGTGAAATATTCAATAAGAAGTTCAAGAACACCTATTGAGATGAGAACAGTTCCAATAAAGAAAATAGAAGACACATCATATAAACACCCACAAGGTGCTAATTGATGATTTTATCTTTAAAAAATTTACTCGTTAATACATCTTGGTGCTTGGTGATTTATTCCATCTCTTTGGGCACTTAAGCTAATTAAGTAGCTCCACGATTGAGTCCACACAAGATTTCATGTTATATATACTTCAGGGTGCTTTTGGAGAACTACTAACTCAACCAAAAATAACTTGGCCTACTTCATTGCAACTATTTTCAAGGAAAATTTTGGTAAACTGTGCAATGCATATTTCCTTTTTTATATGAGACAAGTGTATTTGATCAAGCAAACATCAAATAACTTATATATGATGTCAAATGAAATTGTAAAAATCAAGAAAAAAGAAGCGATGAGTCCATATATCATTGTTTTACTCTCATTCAAATGAAACAACAGTAAGAGCTTCAGAGCAACCATAAATTGTAAATAACCAAGCCAGAAAGAGATTGCAGAAAGTATCAAATCAGGCTAGAATATTTAAAATTTTGCCCTCAACCACACAAGAAATCGATTTTCATTACATTCAGTTTATAGAAGAATGCATCAATTTTTCAGTATATCAGTCTTAGTAGATTGGCAGAAAAAAAAAACTTGAAAATGATCTCCTTTACAAACATGAGATGAATGTATCAAGAAGCAACATATTTTTACAGGCAGAGAAAATTCATACATTCTCTAATCACCTTCAGAGTGTCATTTTTATGTCAGTTTGACAAAAAAAAACATAACGAGACACAAAACGTAATCGATTAGTTAAATCACACCGTAGATTTGATAATATTAAAACCCCAATCCATAAAATACACAAAAGCAACTTGCTTAAAGTCAAATACTTGGATCAGTCATGACATTTATAAGCCTTTAATTCTTCAAGTAAACATCATAAATTACATCAAAACCCTTGTAGATACATAAGGAACTTCAACAATTCAATTTACAAATATACAACAACAACAACAACATACCCATTGAAATCCCACAAGTAGGGTCTAGGGAGGGTACATAGTGTATGCAGACCTTACTCCTCAGATTCAATTTATATATATGAACTTCAATAATTCAATTTACATGTAAAGATTCAATTTTTTTTCTTCCACAGTGCTTATTCACACCACCAGACAAAAAAACCATAAATCTCAAAACCCCAAATACTCTAACAACAGAGATCTATTTCACAAATGGCCAAAACCCAACCATAACAAAGAGAATCAAGAAGATACTTACATAGAAAAAATGCAGATTTTTTTTGCTCAATTGAAAGGATCCCTAAGTGGTGCCCTCTCTATGTGCAGACCACAAAACACTCTACTGCTGGCTGTATGATGTTGATTGAATATTTTTAGAAGTTGTTTACTTTACCTTTTCTACTCATTTTGCTTCAGTTTATATTGAAAGATATCGACCGCATATTACTTGTCTTTGGGGCAATTGGGTAAAAATACTGTAAACACTTGCCAGTCTGGTCACAACTCACCCCATCTTGCATGTGTTTCAAATATTATTACTAACAACTTTGAATTTGTCAATAAATCGAGCACTAGGCAAGTCCGATGAGATAAACGTGATCGAAAGGATCAGTATCAAAATCAATTTCTGATTACGACAAGATACTACTTATTGAATTAAGCCACCTATTATTTTTCATTATTTATATGGATGAATATATTTTTAAACTATAGTAAATGGTATGCAGATATCCTCTATTATATTTTTGGGACATTGGTGTCCCTACCATCCAAAAAGTAGAGCATATATATCCTTCACTTTAACGGAAGACTAAATAGGGACACGTGGATCAATCTTATTTGTCTCTCCGATATTTAGTAAATCGAGCCGGTTGATAATATTATGACACGTGCATGTCTGTTAGTATAAATGATATATATGTTCTAATTTTTAGACTGCAGGGACACCAATGTCCCAAAAGTATGATTAAGGGTATCTGCATATTATTTACGATAGTTTGGGAGATATATTTGTCCTTTTTCCCTAATTTAAATGAGGAGTTAAAAAATCTCAAGACTAATCTAATAAAATAACTTACAAATATTTCATTAGTTTAGGGACTAATTACTTAGATACTTTTGAGATTGCTATATCACAAATTTTATTAGATTTGATACATTAAAATACGTTTAGATATATGTATCTCATATACATGAGGTTAAAATTATGGTGTAATTTATTATAGATATATGGTATTTAAGTGTATTTGCATGTATTTGAGATATATAGACAAATCTCTCTAGTCTGCCTTGCATTTTGCTTGTCACTCTCCTATGTATTTGATATCCTAGATACATGTGAATCACAACAAATACATAAAGATACATGTATCTAGTGTGATTTGCATGTATCTGAGATACATAGACAAATCTCTCTTGTCTCTCTTCTATTCTTGTTTGCCTCTCTTCCTATTTCAGTGTATCTGGTAGCAAAAATATGAAGCTAAAGTTTGTTTGTCATTGTTGTTGGGGTTCGGAAGCAATTATTTTGATGAAAAAGCATATTTTTGAAAAATTAGGCGTTTGACAAACCAGTAAAACTCTTTTTAAATGGAAGCAAAAATAATTTTTCCGCAGTTGGAAAGAAGCTAAAAAATTCTGCTTATTAAAAAAAAGCAGAAACAGAAAGTTTCAAGATTAAAGTATCCTTTCTATATATACATATTTACCAATATATCTCTTATTATTTAACTACCATATTTCATAAGTTTGATTAAGTTTCATTTAAGATTTTTATATTTTATTTTTATGTAATGAATTTTATATTTTATTATTATTATTATTTCTTTTATTATATTACGTATTGTTTTGCACAAATAGAAAAAAGATAACAACAATATTTTTGCAAGATTAGAAAAAATAATTACAGATTTAAGCCCTATAAAAAAAAAGGTATAATATTGGTTGAAAATTTGAATATGTACATTTTAATTAATAAAAATAAGAGTTTAAATTTATCTTTTTGTATTCGATATTAAAAATAATTTATCTCGATAAAATAATCTTAACACTAAAAGTACATTGATATTTGTACTTGTTTGTAATTTGATTCTGAAAAAAGCATTTTTAACAAACATTTTCAAACACAATTTGCTTATGACAAACTTTTTACAAATGAATTAATCAAACATAAATATCTTTTTTAAAAGCAATTTTTTAAAAAGTTTTTTTTAAAAAGTGCTTATGAAAATAAACAGTTTTTAGCAGCAATATCAAACATGCTTTAAGCGTGTCTGATTTAAAATCTGATATGAGTACAAACAGGCTCTAACTATGTCTGATTTAAAATCTGATATAAAATTATTAATTAGTGACATAAAATGTAACTATTTCAAACGCTAGGAAAAATTAGTAAATACGTTGGAGAATATTTATGTAATTAGATAGTTTGTCTAATTTAATACCTCTAACCAAACACAAAATAAAATAATCTACATTTTATCCTCAATTTTTATCTCTTATTTTCCATAACAAACGACCCCAAAATCTAAGGAGGAGTTTCATAATAACTCGGGGAAAATTAAATATTCATTTTTTTAAAAAAAAAATGCATTGCAAAAGTTATGTACTTGTATATTTTAAATATATATAAATCATATTTTGTATACAATGACTAAAAAAATTGAATTACATAGTAATGTTATAAACAATACGATGTATCATACATTGGAAAATCGTCTTAGCGGATGGTGATTATAATATGTGTTGTTTTATAGAAAATTAGAAAATGATTTTAATTATTCAAATAGCCTACAAATATTATACCCCGAGTTGTTTTGGTCCTTCAATAATCAACAAAAATGTTTTTCTTTTAGTACACTTGACTGTAAGAAAAAGGATTCTGTAATAAAATTACCTCACATCTATCTTTGGAACTTGAACTGCTGACTAATATATATATATAT